>CM060419.1:0-1205919 GCA_030545235.1 Helianthus tuberosus
ATACAAAGGAAGAATGGAGTGAGCTTTCGATCTAGCATGTCTAACATCAAGCTCTTGAAACTCATTATATAGTGGATATTCCTTTGTGAGACTGATTTGGACATTACATATGAATCAGGTTTGCTGCGCATACCTTTATCATTATCTCGGGCCTAGGAACCATCATCCTTTCCTGATCGAGAATGGGTCTGACATTTGACCTTCCTTTTCTTGGCGAACAGTAATACCTTTTGTGATCATCTTCCAGACACCTTGTGATCTGCTGGTTCTGGAACTTTTCAACTGTCTCGTCATTTCTTGGTCCCGAATTGTTTCGGAGAGGTAGTAACATCCTTATCTTCGTCCATTAGGTTGCTCCTTGTTATGCCTTTTGTCCGTGGAAGGATAGGATATCGCATCCTTACCTTGTAGGAGATATGGTTCTTGGCATACCCTGTCTTTAATATATATATATATATATATGAGGTGGGGTCCTAGAGTGCACCCTAGTGTATTTGTGAACTGAGGTGAACAAATCCTGACCACTGATTTACATCATCAAATTGTAAAATACTAGTGTATTTTCATGATCAAATCCTGGCCATTGATTTACACTTATGCATTATAATCAAGAACTAGGATTAGTTCACTAATGTTCACAATCAAAGGGTTGTTCCACCAATGAACCTAACCCTATATATATATATATATATTATATATATAGGGAGGGGGCTCATGCAGAGAACCACCCTTATTGTGAGAACCTTTGAGAACCAATGTGAACACAACCTAAAATAGCTAAAAAACCTAAAAAAAAACCTAACCCCCCCCCCCCCCCCCCCCCCCAAAACCTAACCCCCCACCCCCCCCCCCCCCCACAAAAAAACCTAAACCCCCCAACCCCCCCCCCCCCAAAAAAAAAAAACCTAAACCCCCCCCCCAAAAAAAAAAAACCTAAAAAAACCTAACCCCCCCCCCCCCCCCCAAGCTAAAATGCTAAAAACTAAACCCCCAAAAAACCTAAAAAAATCTAAAAAAAATCTAAAAAAATCAAAAAAAAATCTAAATTTTTTTTTTGATTTTTTTAATATTTTTTAGGTTAAAATCGCTACTTTTCGAAGCAAAAAAAAAAAATTTTGCTTCGAAAAGTAGCGATTTTAACCTAAAAAATATTAAAAAATCAAAAAAAAAAAATTTTGTGTGATTTTTAGCTATTTTTAGGCATTTTTGGTGTGTTCACATTGGTTCTCGCGGTTCTCACAATAAGAGGTGGTTCTCGCATGATCTTCTCCCTATATATATATAGGGAAAATGATAGATAAGAAACACTTTTAATTGAGAAAACGTAGGAAACTCTAACCTCTCGACATTTTTTTAAAACATATCATACATGTAAACACAATGGACAACATATTAAAACACAATGGATAACAGATTAAACATAATGGAGACCAGAATCAATAACATAATGTATAGAAAACCCAGATATAACACCATCTTCGTTGTGTCATAAATTGTATTATAGGTTCTTACAAAAACGCAATGGGTAGAACCCAAACTAACATTGTGTTATAGGTTTTGATAATAACACAATGTTTAGAAACCCACTAAAATGTAATGACCAAAACAAGTTAAAAGACACAATGACCAGAACCTTTAACACAATACAAAAAAAAAACAGTAAAAATGAAAATTTTTATAAGACAATACGATACTCATATTAAAGATAAAAAAATGCTCGTTATTATGGTGAATTGTCTTTTTTTTTTTAAAATGTCGTATGAAAAAGTTATGGACATTTTAAATTGATGGGAGAATTGACATGTTCCTTGCACGTGGAGAGAGGAAATCCATAAATGTATGATTTTTTTATGCCCTTTCATTACCTTATTTTCCTTAAAACTAATCTCCACACTTTAAATCTAAGATCAATGGACTAGAATCATTCTTACTATTTTTATTTATTTTATCATTTGTATTTGATCCTAATCCTATATATATATATAGTGGAGGGTTCAAATGAGAAGAAATTCTTTGTAAGAAGAAAAAAGAAGAAATTTCAATCAATATGAATGCTTCATTAGACTTCATTTAATATTTGTACTTAATGTAACTATAAGGGTATATTAGTAAACTTACATACATCATTAATTGGTAGTTTCATCTTTAATAACTAACTATATTAAATTTGTAACTTATTTTTAAGATATATATTTTTCACAAAAAATAAAAATAAAAATTCATTTAAAGTGTAGGATAAATACGAGGCGTGTAAGATAAATTACGAGTTGTGTAGGATAAATTTCAATATGTGTAGGATAAATTTCGAAATGTGTAGGATAACTTTTGATGTGTGTAGGCAAAAGTATTTAGTGTGGAGGATTATAGTCTTAATGACTAATTAATTAGTCAAACATAATAATAAATGAGATGAGAAAAAAAAACTATTTAATGTTTTACAATTATACCCTTTTATTCTTTTTCTTCTCAATAAAATTTTCTTCTCAAATGAACCTTCATATATATATATATAGAGAGAGAGAGAATCATAATACATGATGATGTAACTTATATTCAAATAGTGTTCGCTATGTACAAAGCCTTTGTATATATTTTTATACAAAAAAAATTGGATATTGTTTTTGTTAATTGTAAAGTATTAACGAACAACAAAAGTATGTAAAACAAAGACTGTATGTGGTAATGGAATGGACGAAGGAATTGAATGGACGAGGTAATGGAATGGACGAAGGAATGCAATGGATCTTACCATTCTATGTTTTTTTTGGTTACCATGTGAATGGAATGAATTATTATTGTGTATTGTTCGGTAGGCAAGAAAAACGGAGTAATAAAATTAGCGGTGAGTGGTGGTGGTGGTGGTGGTCGGTGGTAGTGATTGTGGGTGGTTATAGGTGGCGGTGGTGGGTGTCGGCGGCGGCGATGGGTGGTGGTGGTGGCGGCAAGTGGCGGTTCGGCGGTGACGACGAGTGGTGGCGGCGACAAGGTGGCCGTTGGTGGTGGGTGGCAGCAAAGGTGGCGGTTGGTGGCGGTGGCGGCGGTTGGTGGTGGCGGTGGTGGTGGCGTCGACGATGGTGGTGGGCGGCGGCGGCTGGTTGGCGGTTGGTCGCAGCTGTGGGTGATAACGGTGGCGAGTGGGTGGCGTAGGCGGCGGTGGCTGTCGGGGTTAGGTGGTGGCGGTTTGCGGCGATGGCATCGGTGGTGGATGGTGGTGGTTGTGGGTTGTGGCGAAGGTCGTGGGTTGTGGCGTTGTTGATGAATGGTGCAAGAGGGGATGAAATGGAAAAAAAAACATAGGGGTGGAATGAATGATTTTGAGGGAATGGAATGCCTTTTGGAATGGGTGATTCAATTCCATTGACCAACCAAACACTCTTTTCTTCATTCCCTCGTAATCACTCATTCCATTCCACCTCTCATTCCTCCATACCAAACACTACCTATGTATCGATTATCTTTAGTCTTCCACTTAATCAGGTATTCGAAACTGTAGGTCACATGGCATCTAGTGACCTTCAATATCAACTCAAATGTTCAAGTTGTAAACTAGTAGAACTCACTAAGTCAGAATATGCATAAAACGTTAGAAATTTTGAATATGTAAATCAATACAACATCTATTGACCAAGAAATATTTTGTTAACCCTATAAATAGTTAGCACGTCATTGATCAAGACTAAAGACACTCACCCAACCTAGAGAACATGTGAACATTGTGTAACTTGATAGTTGTTACACACATACCCAAATAGAGGTAAACCATGTATAAATATTATAAGATTTAAATTGATTTAATATCTTCATCAAAGATATACATTAAATTACTTTAAGATTGGGTTGGATCTGAACTCATAAATAATGAGAAAAGAATTCACAACATAACACATATTGGAAATTAATTAATGAGAATATTATACAGAGATTCAAGGGTTGTAGCTAATTATCACAATACAAGTAAATTCTAGAAAATATGTTTTTTGTTCATGGTTTCAAATCCTTATGATAATGTCTAAGTCATGTTGGAAACCGGGGGCATTATATTTATTGAATGAGTGTTGATGGGTATGAACAGGTTTAAACAAGTTATATTGGGTATAAGTCGGCTTTATTTGTAACAACTGAGTCTAAAAGGGTGATATTAAGTAGTAATATGTTGGAATGGGATGCATTATGTCATATTCATCTGCATGAGTCACGTTGATTATGAACCAACCTTCATCATTTTATGTGTTCAAGTTGAAACCAAGATAACATGGTTGAGGAAAGAGATGAAAAGTTCACAACCTTTTACCACCATGATTTGGAGTGATATTCACCTTCGAGCCCTCTCTTCTAGGATCGTTGTGTTTGGAAATTTGTTAGATTCTTGTGACATCATATGTTTCTTAATATTTTCAACTTTAGCTTGTAAGTGTAAAGTTCTATCGCAAATATTGCACAAATGTATATCAAGTTGTGTTTTCCTCAAAGTTTGCCAACTTCAACATTGTCACAATAGTACCTCTTGTAACAAAAATGCCCATAAAGAGTAATGTGATCTTTGTTCTATTCAATTATCAATTTATTAGGGTTTAATATTCTTAATTTTTCTTGTATGATTGTCTTTTGATTTTTTTGCGAAGATGTTAGGATAAAAAATCTCAACACCTAATTTGGTGGAGATAGAAGATATTATATATGACCCAATATTATAGGAATAATACTTGGAAATTAACAAAACTACAATAAGTGTACAAGTTATAATACGTTATGAAAGTAACTCTAATATCCCCCCTAAGTGAAACGATGGTGGGCTGAGACAAAGCATACCACGAAAGTACTTAAATTGCAAATATGATAGACTCTTCAAGAAGATGTCTTCCATTCGAAGCTTGGTCAGGAAGAAATTAGTATATAGTTTACCTAATGACACAAGCTCCTAATGAAGTGATAATCTAGATTAATGTGTTTGGCTTATTATGAGAAGGATTTTGAGTTATAAATAGGGCTCTTCGATTATCACGAAATAACATTGGTTAATGATGAGGTAAATCATGAAGTTCTGTTAAAAAGTGAGTAATCCAAATAACTTTAGCTTTTGTGTTAGCCTTGGCTTGGAACTCAGATTCACAACTGGAATGAGAGACAATTGGTTTTTTTTTTGGCATTTCATATGGATCTAAGGGTCTAAATGCACTGAGCCCAATCAACATTGGAATAACCAAGAATCCTATTGTCTTGGCTTGGTAAATAAGAGGCCATAAGAGGGAGTGCCTTTAACATAGCGAAGAATCCATTCGACACACTGAAATTGAGAAGCAGTCGATGCTTATAGAAACTAACTAAGCTGATTCATTGCAGATGAAATGTCTGGCTGTATAATAGTCAAATGCTGCAACACTCCAACAAGTGAATGACACCTGTTGTGGTGAACGACTCATAGGGAACCTGCGGTGTACGCACATGACTAGAATCTAGAAAAGTAGCTCGTTTATGATGTCACATTCTGACATGATGTTATCTTGGTTTCAATATGATGTCACATTCTGACATTCCCAGGCCTCTACTTGAGGTCACCGGTTCGATTCCCGTCAATGCCCTTATGGGGTGTTGGGGCTCTTCACCGTGGGTAATCACCGCCAGGCAGCTATGGGGCTAAGCTAGCTTGCGGAGTTGCAATACTCCGGCGGATGGGAGGTCCGTGCAACTACCCCCCCCCCCCCCCCCCGCCTAGCTTTAAAGTGTTCAACAGTTCTATCTAAGTGGTATTTGGTTGTGAAAACTGATTAAGAGCCAACCACATTACCAGTTGATGGTGTAGGCATTAGAGACCATAAGGCTCTTTGTCGAAGGCCAGACATATCCTCACGCATAGTATCCATTTAGGGTTTTTAGTTGCTGACTTAAAACCTCTCAAGTATGTGGATGGAAATAATACCGAATAAAGATGACGAGTGTCAAGATAAGGCAACTCTGCAATGTGTCCGAGTCTTGAAAATCCCGGATTTGGAATGGGTTGCATTAGATGTATTGAACCAGGCATAAAAAGTTGCATTGTAGAAGAGGATGGTTGAACGGTGGGCGAGAAAGGTTGGACTGGCGTAAAGTGACAAGGCCTGGGAATGTCAGAATGCAGTCGGGTCAACATTCTGTGGAAAAGATTCGATTTCATCACGTTGGGCTGGATTTACGGCTTGGAATGGCATAACTACTTGCGATGAGATAGGGTGATCAAAACAATGAATACAGGAGCCACTAGTGTATGAATTTGTTGACTTGGGTGATGCTTCTTTGGGTCCGGTTAAAGAAGAAGGAGAAAGAAAATTTGTGTCATCCCAAAAACTTGTAAGCTAGAAAAAAAACGTCCATGCTTTATTACATAAACTCAAGAAGTAGTAGGATCAAGACAATGATGACCTTTATATTGCGGACTGTACCCTATAAAAACACATGGAAGACTTCGTGGAAAAAGCTTATGAGTTGCGTAGTCTCATAGATTAGGAAAAACTCAACATCTAAAGGTGCGAAAATAACTATAAAATGGTATCTGAGATAATAGTAACTCAAACGGAGACTTGTCTTCTAAGACTGTAGTGGGCCGATGATTGATAATGTAGATGGGAATACTAAAAGCATCTACCGAATAGGAAGTTGGAACATAGGTATTTGACAATGTGGATAAACTGGTTTCAAGTATGTGTCTATACTTCCTTTCAACAAATCCATTCTGGTTGAGGTGTATAGGAACACGATAGATGGTGGAATGAGCTATTATTCTCAAGAAGTTTCTGAATAGTATGGTTAACAAATTATGTGCCACCATTACTCTGGAAGATCTTAATCTTCCTAGAAAATTGTGTCTTAACAAGTTTCATGAAGGTAGTGAAGACAAAAGAAAATCCAGATTTTGCTTTCAGTAGATGAAACCAACTGAACCGATAGTAGACACCCACAAAAAAAAACTACATAGTGATGATAATTGTCAACAGGGGCGGAACCATAGTAATATGAGCCGTAGCACGGGCTACGGCTCAACCCCGTATTCATAGTGTTTTTTTCCGGTTTTATACAAAGGATACCCCTAAAAAAATACGAGGATACCTCTAATCAAAAAATAGGATACTTGATATTACTAAAATCCAATTTTTTATAAGCTTAAACATTTTCAACCCAAAAACTTGTAGAATAATTATGCCCGAATGATAAAATAAGCCCAAATTAACAATAATAAAATTGAAAGGAGTCCTTAAATATAATTAATAAAGTTAACACAAAACGCAAAACGATATTATAGTTGAATAAGTGATCTTGCTAGTCTTATGGTGGAAACCGAAACACATAGTTCTTGTCCTTTGGTTTATCAGTAGGGATGGCAATGGGTCGGGTTTGGGACGGGTTTAGGTAATCCCAAACCCAAACCCGGCTAGATAAGCTTGTCCCAAACCCGTCCCAAAACCCGTCGAGTTTCTAGCGGGTATACTCGTTGGGTATACTCATCTCAAAACCCATTGGGTATCTATCGGGTAACTACTAACCGGTTACATTTTGTATGGTCATTATAAAAATATATATCAAATAACTACAATGTGTATGGAATAGAATACCTATACGTGTAAAAAATGGATGTATCATATATATACATATTTAATAATATAAAAGAAATTATATCGGGTATACAATCGGGTAAACGGGTACACTTTATCGGGTAATTGGCTCGGGTAAACGGGTATATCAATAAATACCAAACCCGTCCGAAACCCGGGAAAAAATAAAAACTATTCCCAAACCCGATTAACCGACCCCAAACCTGTCCCAAATGTGTTGGGTTTCGGGTTTACCCAGCGGGTTTGGGTTTGATTGTCGTCCCTATTTATCAGGTAGTGAAGCAACTTTGGTTTTACCGGTCGCAACTGCAACCGTTGAAATATTTTTTTTTTCTAAATTGAAGCATATCAAGACGAGTTTACGCAATCGAATGGGCGTGGAATATTTGAACAATGCTATGGTTTGTGCGGTCGAAAAATAAACTTTTGATTAAGTAAAAGACGATGATGTGATAGAACGATTTCAAACTATGAAAAGGAAAGAGGACACATTTATTAGGTATTTGTTTTACTTTATTTATTATTTTTTTTATAATTGCCCGAATTTTTTTTTTCGGGATACCCCTAAATTAAGGGGCTAGTTTCGCCCCTGGTTGTCAATAGCGATAACTGGTGCCGGCTCCCATAAATCAAAATGGATTAATACAATGGATGTAAAGATCTTTTTTTTCATCTGTTAGCCCTAACGTAGTGGGCCACCATCAGTGGGAAAAAATAGGCATAGCGCCCCATAGCGCCCATGAACACCATTACAAGGGTGCGCTATGGGGTCTCAAATTGTTGGGGGCGGTATGTTGATAACGGCGTGAAGGAGGAGACTTTCAACATGTTGACCAATAAAAAAAGTTAAGTGTTTTTTAATTAATTAATAAAAATGAAAATTAATAATTAGGTAATGATGGGTAGGGCCTTTATGACTACGCTCTCTAGTGATATAATTCCCCATAAAGCCCCTGTATGACGTGGCGCACTACTTGTCGCATAACACCCCCAAAAGGGCTTTATGACTACACATGTTCTTAGAAGTGATAAACGATTTGTCTTTGAAAGCTGACATGAAGAACACATTATATTTTGGAAAAACCGATGTAGAAACAATACAACCTAACTTATTCAGCAATGCAGTTGTCAAACAAAACATGTCCCAATAATTTGTGCCATACTTCTAACGATGCTTGATTACTATATGTAGAGACTGCCATTAAAGCTATAGGACGATCCTTAAGAACATATAACACGTTTTCATGTTTTCCTATTGTAAGGACTTGTTTGGTTACACAATCCTGAATATGAAAGAACGGTTGAGAAAGAAAACGTCCGCATGATTGTTAGTTGTGAGTTTGCTAGCTGACAAGGATCTTTGTCAGATTAGGGATAACCAAAACATCACGTAACTTAAGATTTAAAACTTGTGAATGTACCATATATAAGATCGGAAGAATATTACCTTTTCAAAGGTGACTCGAGCATAAACAGCCGGTGTCATATATGTTGTGGCACCAAAGATAACATACCAAGCAACTTCAACAAAATTAGCTTGAGGATTGACCGGATTAAATGCATAAAAACCAAGAGCAGTGCAAGTTGTAGCATAATAACCTGATTTTCTGCATAGTTGGCAATGTGGTAGGCGAACATGATCATGTCTAATCGATGCCTAACTGATGTCGTAGATACTAATTTCGTGTACATTAGAGTACGGATGTAGAAGAAGACTAAAGGGAACGTGAAATTTGATTTTTAATTAACTTTGCAATTACAGTGTTCAATTATATATGAACCAGTATTATACGGCTAATATGAACCAATATTGTAATTTACTTTTGTAGGTTCCTCATATGGACCATGATTAAGTATGACTTGAGCACAAATAACGCCAATTGACTTTTGAACGGGTTCAAATCACTTCTTTAGCAATGGAATTGTTTTTGCAACAAATACTAGACCAATGATAGTAGCTAGGCTGGTTAGGCAAAAGGCTTGGAGGGTTCCGGTTTACCTAACGCAGGTTGTGGGGTCCCCCCACGTTTCAAGACATGGAGAGAGGTTCACTAGTTATATTTTGTTGTTTGTTCAAGATCCTCAACTGAAGTGTGTTCAGCTTCGGATGCAAGAGCAGTAGAAATGTGTGTGTTGAATATGAAGAAAGGAGACTTGCATGAAACAAGTGCTCGAGAAGGAACACCAGAGATCCCAAAGGAATCAGAGCTGATCGGAATGTCCCAAATGCACTAAATGAAGTGTCATTTATAGAGGAAGACATCGCTCAAAGAGGAAACCTTGGACTAGCGAACCATGCTTGCAGTGGAGGACTTACCCTTTTAGGGGTTGAAGCGTTTGGACCTGCGGATAAAAGACTACACTCTGTGCACTCGTTCTACTTTTACGGCTGGGAGAGTTGTTCAAGTAATCAGTGACATGACTGATTACTGTACACGTGCTGCCTTAGCTCAGTTCCCGGGCTTTAAACCTTTGAACCTTTTAGCCCTTCAGGCTGTCATATATTCTTGGTCATTTTATTTAGGTTTGAGCTACCCCCGTCATCAGCCCCCCAAGTCAGAGGTTTTTTGGGTGCAAGCACACATACTTCTGACTTTTTGTACATGTGTTTTATTTTGCTTGAAGGCTTCAAAGCTTGAAAGGTTGAAAACGATTGAGCTTTTTGATTTTTGAATTTTGACAAGATAGTTGATATGACCTCTAGCAGTTTCCTTTGTGTAATTATAACGTTTCCTTCTCATTAATTTCCATTAATCTTTTAGAAGAGAACCATCATTTGCACATTTTCCTCTCAAGTTTTCTTTCCTTTTCTTCATCCAGGTTAGTTCCGATTTCATATTTTCTGGTTATTTTCTTATAGCATGGGTGCTCGTAAAGATCTAGCGAAATCGTTTTCTCGATTAACTCAAGAGGAAGTAGAAAATTTTTGTATGGAATGAGGGATTGGGATGAAGTTTAAACCGGTTGCACCGGCTTGTGATGTTTCAATCAATAAGTGTCCCCTGGTTCCATTGCCCTCTATTGTCGCCATTTTGAGTTTCCGAACCTTCGTCACCCCTTTTCGAACTTTGTTTTGCACGTCTTAGAGTATTATCGCGTATCCTTTGGCCAGATTTACCCTCAGGGTCTGGCTAGGGTTTTGCACTTTGAAGTTCTGTGTCAGGCTTCCGGGTATGATCCCACTCTTTTATCCTTCCGTTGCTTTTTCCGGTTAGCCAAGAATGGTGATTGGTTTACATTCGAAACATCTCAGGTTGATACTTGTTTAATTTTATATGTGGTTTCTAGTCTTGGTGTTTGGAAAGACCGGTTTTTCTGGGTTTCCGATGAAATTGTTCCTTTAAAGCTTGTTTGGAGGCATCCGGATGCCGTTTTAAATGAGCCTGAACCCTCTGCTTCTGAGATAAATACTCGTTTTCTTGAAACTCTTAGGGAGTGCCCTTCAAGGCTTCTTCCCTTTCCTGAGCACTTACTGGTGTTGTTGGGTCTCAGTAAGTTATGGGACAAACGTGATCGAGATCCCGTGCTTATGAGAGATGGGCAGGGTACGTATTTGTCTTGTTGTGCTATTATGTTCTTATTTTTTGCTTGCTTATATATTTTATTTTTGTTTACTTGGTAGTTATGTCTGCACTTGATTTTATCAAGAGTGGTGATACTTCTGATGTTGCTTTTGGGGATGCTGCGGCTACTTCGGGTGAAGATGCGGTTGTTAGGGGATCCGAGCATAGGTTCGACGGTTCTAGCTATGTGAATGTTCCCAATGTTAAAGGTTTTACGAAGGCTCCGGGTTCCAAGGCTTTTGTTCGCCATTCAAACCGTCGCTTGAAAGGTGCTGATCAACCCTCTGGCTCAGAGGCCATTAACATTAGCGATGATATTGAGGTGTCTGCAGAACAGGTTCTTGGGGTTGATGTGGAAAAGGGTAAAGAAAAAGAGCTAGTTGTTTCTGGGAAGAAGAAGAAGCTGGTTAAGAAAGGTGCTACTCCTTCCATCTAGGGTTCATCGGGCAAAAGTGTTGAAAGCTTGGAGGGCCTTGAAGCTGAAGAGGTTTATGTTCCCAACTGGGCCGTGAAGGTTGGGGATATCTTCAAGGATCCCGCTGTTTGTGCTGATGTGTTAGCCCACTTTTCTCCCCCTGGTGTTCGGAGTGCGATTTCTGAAATGGAAGCTGATCATTTTATTTCAAGATTGATGCTAAGCTCCTGCAACCTATCGGCCTTGTTGGCTGAAGGTGTTACCTGTTTTACAAAGGGTATGCAGGAGTATGAAGAAGCTTCCAAGAAGAAGGATAAGATGAAAGCCTCTATGGCTGCAATGAAGAAGGAGGTTGAGGGGTTTTCTAAGAAAGAGGAGGCTTGGGTGAAGAAGGTTGGGGAGTTGACAAGGAGACATGATATTGAGATGAACGATCTCAAGAAGAGCTTTGAAGCTGATCGATTGAAACTGAGGGCTGATAGGGAAGCCTTAGATGTTCTGCAAAAGGCCTTTGAAGAAAAGAAAGAAGGCTTGAAGGCTTCTTTTGCTCAAGCCACTGGCGATAATCAGTGGCTCATTGAGCAAGGTTTTCACCAAGTTGTTACCTATCTTCTTCACTCCAAGGAATTCAATTCTGCTCTTAGAGAAGTCTACACTAAACTGCTAAACTTGGGGAAACATCAAGGCCTTATTACTGGTTATAAACTTCATGAATCTGGTCAGCCCTTGGAGCAGTCTCCCTTGTATCGCCCTGAAGCTTCTGAGGTTGTTAAAGGTTCCGTTCAGTAGATGGAGAGGTTAACTTACCCATATTTAAGTCAGGTTGCAGCTTGTTTCGGTAAACCCCTTTCTGTTTTACAGGAGCTGAAACCGGATGGGCTTAATGAAAAGGTTTGTGCTGAAGTGCTTGACTCCCTTTCGAGGAAGCGTTCTCATTCAAGGGATAGTGAGGAGTCTTTTTCGGGAGAACTTGATGCTTCCGAGGATGCAAGCCTCGAAGGTTCAGCCGTTGGTGATGATGGTGGTTCGAAAGCCAAGAAGTCGAAGAAGGCCAAGAAGGCTAAAGGTAATGGTTCTGGGGCTTCTAAGCCTCCTTCTGATGTTTGAACAATATTCGTAGCTTTCTTAGCACCCTTAAACAATTTAATGGTTTGTATGTCACTTTGAACAATTTTAGGTTTTACGGAAACCCTTAAGGTTTCTGTTTTGTGGTTGGCCTTAGTGGCCGTTTGAACAATATCTATGTTTACAAACCGTTAAGGTTTGTTTTAACTTATTTGGATATTTGGGAGCCTTTAAAGCTTCTTATGCTATTAACTTTTTGGTACCTACTTTATGCTATGGTTTTGTGGGGTGTTTGTTGCTTGAAGCCTTCGAGGCTTCTGGTTGCTATTTTATTTTTGTGACTTGATGTCTTGGTTTGTATTTCTGAGTTTGGGTTGTATGCAACCTTTTATTATTGCGTTGTTGTGTTGCCCCTTCAATTATTTTTTATGTTTGTGGCATTGTCTTTGTTGAGTTTTGTGTTGTCTTTATGTTTTTTATACCTTAAAGGGTTCGGTGCTGCAGTCACTTAGCCTTGGTATTTTTAAACAGAAGACATGGCACCTATCCTATCTATTATTTTTCTTTGTTTGACTTTGGTTCGTAAGCCTGTTAATAATGATTTGTTTTCTAGAACTTTTGCAAGGCTTAAGGAACATTTGGTGTAGTCTGCTCAAACCTGTCTATGAGACAACTTTGTTTTTTATATTTTCATAGGTCTCATGGAGTTGTATTGATTTAGGAACTCACCCCCTATATAGGTTCATTTAACCCTGGAACCTATTAAGCTATGTGGCCTGGGAGCTCATCCCATTACATGGCCCTTGCCATGGAGTTTTTTGCTAGGTTCTCAACCTGATTTTAGGATAGAAAGACAACTTTGATAAAACATCATCATTCATTCAAGAGATATTGTTTTATAAAAAGTGAGCATAAGACAACTCTTGAAATACAAAAACTTTCTTGATCAGACATGGAACCTTTTAAGGGTCTTGCCTTTCCAATGTCTGGGAAGTTTTTTGCCTTCCACGCCGGCCAGTTTATAGGATCCACCCTTATGTGCTTCAAGGATTGTATATGGCCCTACCCACTTTGGGCCAAGTTTTCCTTGGTTCTCTTTTCTACTAGCCTCATTGTTTCTAAGTACAAGGTCTCCTGGCTTGAAGCGTTCATGCTTGACTCTTGTGTTGTAATAAGCATCCATCTTTTACTTGTACTTGGCTTCTTGAATTGCAGCTTGGTCTCGTGTTTCCTCGAGGAGTTGCAAGTTCAACATGGTCTCTTTGTCGTTTGCTTCGGGATCCATGTTGAGTGTTCTTGGAGTCACAACTCCTATTTCAGCTGGAATCACGGCTTCTGATCCGAACACCAAGCTGAAGGGTGTTCTTTTGTATCTTGTTTTTTTTGTTGTTCGTATAGCCCATAGAACATTTGGCAATTCTTCAAGCCAATTGCCTTCATGCCTTCCTAATCTCATCTTGATACCTTCGACAATGCTCCGATTCGTTCTTTCCACTTGGCCGTTTGATTGTGGGTATGAAACTGAGCTGAATACCTGAGTTATTCTGAATTCTTTGCACCAAGTGCTAAAAGGCTTCTCAGCGAATTGTTTTCCATTGTCTGTGACCAAGATTCCCGGCAACCCATAGCGACAAATAATGTTTTCCCAAACAAAGTCAATGACTTTTTTGCCTGTGATTTTTGCAAGTGGTTTGACTTCATGCCACTTGGTAAAGTAATCTATGGACACCAATAAAAACTTTACTCCACCTTTGGCCGGTGGGAACGGACCAACGATATCCATTCCCCATTTGTGAAATGGCCAAGCTGAAGATATTGGGACAAGATCGTGCTTGGGGCTCTTGGGTACCGGTGCATGTATTTGACAAGCTTCACATCTTCTTAGCTGTTCGGTGGTATCTCGGTGCATTGAAGGCCAAAAATACCCGAGGTTCATTAGTTTAGCAACCACCGTTCTTGCTCCAAAATGAGCTCCACATATCCCCTCATGAACCTCTTTGACCAGGTACTGGCTTTGTTCCGGGCCAACACATCTCAGTAAAGGTGCAAGGTAGCCCTTTTTGTAGAGGATCTCATCTTGCAACACGTACTGCCTTGATTTCATTTTAACCCTTTCAGCCTCTATTTGGTCACCGGGTAACTCACCATTTTTGAGGAATTTCTTAATAGGAGTCATCCAATTGGGACCTTCTTCGGTGATTACATCTTGAACCTCCAATTCTTGAATCGAGGAGCTTTCAATACCTCCACTAATACCTTTTTTGTAAGATGGGCAAAGGTGAGGGAGGCAAGCTTACTCAAGGCATCTGCCCTCTTGTTTTGAGATCTCGGGACTTGATTGATGGTACATGTTTAGAAGGTGTTTCTCAATTCCTTGGATTTTTCTTTGTATTTTCTCATGTTGGGCTCTTTTGCAATGTAGCAGTCATTGACTTGGCTTGACACAAGCAACGAGTCTGTGAAGTCTTGAAACTTTTGAACCTTCATCTCTTTGGCTATCTTCAACCTAGCTATCAAGGCCTCGTATTCAGCTTCATTGTTTGTGGTCTGGAATTCAAATCGAAGAGCCTACGTGAATTCTAAGCCTTCAGGGTTGATTAAAATGAGCCCGGCTCCTGACCCGTCAACGCTTGAAGCTCCATCGGTGAAGAGCTTCCAGGCTTCGGGGTCAGAAGGTTCAACCGTAGTTATATTAACTTCCGTGACAGCTTGTTTTGGGACTTCCACAATGAAGTCGGCCAAGACTTGGGTTAATGGCTTTTCTTGGAACGTAGGTGATTTTGTGCTCACCCAATTCCACTACCCATTTGGCCAACCGTCCTGAATTTTCTGGCTTTTCAAGCACACTCTTTATGGGTTGGTCGGTGACCACTTGTATAGGGTGTGCTTGAAAATACCTTCGAAGCCTTCTAGCCGTTTGGACTAGAGCTAAGGCAAGCTTCTCCAGAGGAGGATACTTGATTTCTACCAATTTTAGAGTTTTGCTGAAAAAATAGACGGGTACCTGAACTTTGTCCCGTTCAATGATTTAGACAGCGCTTATTGCTTCTTCAGTGACCGAGAGATAGACAGAGATCAGCTCTCCTGTTTCTGGGGTTGCAATATCAGGAAGTGAAGCCAGGTGTAGCTTTATTTGGTTGAAAGCTTGTTCTGCTTCTTCAGTCCACTTGAAATCTTTTTTGTCAGAGCACCCTTTAAGCGTTTTAAAGAATGGTAAAGATTTCTCAGCCAGTTTTGAGGTAAAACGCTTCTGGGCTGCAGGCTTTCCATTCAGACTTTCCACTTCCTTTTTGCTTTGTGGGGGCCTAGTTTCAAGAACGGCTTTGACTTTGTTTGGATTGGCCTTTATACTTTGTTTTCCCACAATGTGCCCTAGGAACTTTCCTTCTTCAAAACCAAATCAACATTTTTCGGGGTTGAGTTTCATGTTAACCTTCCTTAGGTTTTGGAAAGTTTCTTGTATGTCGTCAAGCATTTGGTATTCTATTTTGCTTTTGATTACCAAATCATCGACATATGTTTCCATGTTTTTGCCAATTTGGCTGGCAAAAGCTTTGTCAACTAGGCGTTGATAGGTTGCACCCGCATTTTTTAGGCCAAATGGCATCTTTTGATAACAAAAGATACCCTTGTCCGTGTGAAAAGCGGTATTTTCCTCATCCTCGTCTTTCATAAGGATCGGATGGTAACCCTTGTAGGCATCAAGAAAACATTTGAAAGGGTAACCAGTGAGGGAATCAACCTTAAGGTCAATTTTTGGCAACGGGTAACAATCTTTGGGACAAGCCTTGTTCAAGTCCTTGAAGTCGATGCACATTCTCCAAGAATTGTCGGGCTTTAGAACCATGACTGGGTTTGCAACCCAGGATTGATACTTGACTTCTCGGAGAATTCCAGCTGAGACAAGCTTTTCAACCTCCTGGCATGCTGCCAAGCTTCTTTCGGGTGCTAGACTTTGCTTCTTCTGGACAACAGGCTTGACTTCGGGTGGTATCTTCAGCTCATGTTCAGTAATGCTTGGTGGGATACCCGTCATGTCTTCCGGGCATCAAGCAAAGACATCACTATCGTGTACTAGCAGCTTTTCAAGGTACGAGAGGATTTCTTGAGAAAGGCTTGGATTAACCCTTATCCTTTGCTCAGGATATTTGGGGTTTATGATCAGCCCTTGCTTGTCGTCTTCATTTTTTGAGCTTTCCCCTTCAACCATGTAAGCTTCTTAAGTGGGTTGAAGGATTGCAATCCCTCTCTCGGTAGAGAACTTCACAGTGCCATGACCAACTGAAACAGCCATATAGAATGCACACTACCCTGGCCTTCCTATGATGACATCATAGTTGGAAGGTATATTGATAACCACGAAAGTGAGAGGTTGAACTCTTTCCATCTTGCCTTCACTGAAACGGACATCAAGGGTTAGTTGCCCTAAAGGCTTGAGGGGTATGTCGGCAATAGCTTTTATGGAGGTTCCGGATGGTTGAAGCTTCGAACGTTCCTCATTACTCAATTGATTGAAGAACTTTTCAAACATAATTTCGGTAGTTGCGCCAGTGTCTATGTATGCTCTGCTTGTTTTTAATGTACCCACAGTTGCTTCAATCACAAGGGGGTTTGATAGTGGGCCTTTTTTCCGTTGGTGGGAAGCAGACACACTGAAGCTCCCAAGCTTCCAACCTTTGCCGTTTGTGGGGAACCTTTCTGTCGAAATCCACCATGTTAACCTCTTTGCCTTTTCCTTCGGCTATCTTGTCCCTTACCCCCTTTGCTAAGTGGGCTAGTTCTCCGGACTTGACGGCCTCCTCAATCCTTTTTTTGAGTTGAAAGCAATCGTTAGTATGGTGACCCTTCTCTTCATGAAATTCACAAAACTGGGTGGAATTTTCATTCCTTTTGTTTTTAGGGAGAGGTCTAGGAAGCCGGAAGCTTTGTTTCACTTCCTCTGTAGCAAGGATCTCCTGGGGGGTTTTTGTAAGGGTTGTGAAGTTTATGGTCTTTTCCCTGCTAGGAGGGTTCCGACCTTCAGACCTTCGTTACTGTGAACTCCTTTGACGCCTGTCATAGGGGTGAAAATTGCCCTTCTTTCTAGTGGGGTTGTTGCCTCGCCAGCTAGATCCCCTTTCTCTCTGCTCTTTTATGTCTACAGCTTCCTCTCCTCTGATGTGGGCTTCAGCCCTTTCGAGAGCTTCTTCCAAGGTCATGGGCAGGGATTTATTGAAATCCCTTGTAAGGTATTTGGAGGTAATGGCGTTCATAAAACCGGCCACTCTCATCTTTTCATCCTCCCCTACGTATGTTAGACCTTCTTTTTTTATACCTTTCTATGAACTCTCGAAGGCTTTCGTCATCCCTTTGTTTTATCTGAAAGATCACCGTGGCATCTTTGACGTATCGCCTTTGTTGTGAGAAATTGGCTAGAAACCCTTTGCTCAGATCATCGAAGCTTCGAACGCTTCTGGCTGGTAAATCGTTGAACCATATTCTGGCTGATCCTATGAGGGTCTGCATGAACATGAGGCAGCATTCAGCATTTGACCATTTCTCAATTCTAGCAGCACCAGTGAAGATCTGAAGGTGATCTTTTGGATCCTCGGTTCCGTCATATGTCTTGATATGGGATGACATTTTGATTTTTGTTTGAAAATCATAATCGGCTATTTGCTGTGAGAAGCACGAAAGATTACTTGGTTTGTATGGCTTGGCCAAATCCTCTTCCACCCTTGCACCTGTGTTGTTGTTGTTATTCCCTTGCGTGGCCAACATTTGGGCCATCATTTGAGGCATAAGGTTGAAGCCTTGAAGGCTTCCAGGTGCAGCTGAGCAGTTTATCCCCAAAGGAGCACTCATAACGGCACTTCGTGCCAAGGGGAGTACAGACAAAGCTTGTTCCCATGTAGATGTGACTGGGGGAGGAAGGCTTGCAACAGGAGATTGTAGTAGTTGATCCAGAGTTAGCTCATGTCCCAATGGAACACCGGTTGCAGCTGGTTGGGAAGAAAAGAGAGGAAACGTTGTCGGATCTGGCCTTGTGTATATGTATGGGTTAGGATTTGGAGGTGGATGGCTGGGACCTGCCTCATTCCTGGACAGGGTTGGTTGTGAGCTTGTGAAAGAAAGAGCTGGAGGTCCAGGAGACAACGATGGCTCTGGCTCGTCATAGTCCAGCCGAATCCTTACCCCTTTGTCTCTTTCCCTACTCACGTATTGGTTGAGGAGAGACCTCAACTCTAGAAAGTTGTTGGCGACCCCTTCAGGGGTAAGGTCAACACGTAAGGGGGTGTTAGAGGCACCGACGTTAGGGGATGGAACCCCTGATCGAGATGGAGTCGGTGTTTAGAAAGTGAGGAACTCGGGGTATGTTGCTCCAGTAGGAGTGCTTCCCGGTGTTGAGAAAGACGTTGGTATAGCCACATGAGTTTGACTAGTGCTTGGGGTAGAGGTATGTGAGACTTGATTTACCTCTCCCGGAGATTCACTTTCCGAAATGATGATTTTGAAAGAACGGAGCTACACTACTAAGTCTTTTGAGGAAAATTAGTGGTGTAGCCCCACGGTGGGCGCCAAATTGTTGATGCAACAAATACTAGACCAATGATAGTAGCTAGGCTGGTTAGGCAAAAGACTTGGAGGGTTCCGGTTTGCCTAACGCAGGTCGTGGGGTCCCCCCACGTTTGCAAGACGTGGAGAGAGGTTCACTAGTTATATTTTGTTGTTTGTTCAAGATCCTCAACTGAAGTGTGTTCAGCTTCGGATGCAAGAGCGGTAGAAATGGGTGTGTTGAATGTGAAGAAAGGGGACTTGCATGAAACAAGTGCTCGAGAAGGAAGACCAGAGATCCCAAGGGAATCAGAGCTGATCGGAATGTCCCAAATGCACTAAATGAAGTGTCATTTATAGAGGAAGACATCGCTCAAAGAGGAAACCTTGGACTAGCGAACCATGCTTGCAGTGGAGGACTTACCCTTTTAGGGGTTGAAGCGTTTGGATCTGCGGATAAAAGACTACACTATGTGCACTCGTTCTACTTTTACGGCTGGGAGAGTTGTTCAAGTAATCAGTGACATGACTGATTACTGTACACGTTACGGAATTAACTCTACTAGAAGAATGCCGATATTTGTTACTAATTGTTAGGATCAGAGATTTCTGTTCGAAGCAATATTTTCATCAGCAGTCCGGACAACACACAAGTCACCTTATTGGTTCACATCATATATAGTAGCGTAATAATAAAAAAAAGTATATGCATATATCTGTTAGAAAACAAAATATGAAAATATAGTATGTTCTAATGTGAATTTGGCATTTTAATAATATATCCAGACCTTAGAGGCTGTTTGGAAACTTCTGATTGGTTAAGTGTTGAGCCAGTAACATGTCTGAATCATTAGGAGCCAGTATAATGTTTAACCGTCCAGAAGCAAATGTCTGACCGATTCAGCTTAGAGGTTTTAACCATTCAAACTCAATATAACGCTTAACCATTCAGAGACAAATATCTGAACCATTCAGACATCTGCTTACGAAACAAACACTCTGAACCATTAAGTGTTGAATCAATAAGAGGTCTGAACCATTAAGAGTCCCGTTAAAAACTAAACAGACAGCCTCTAAATTAATAAAACATGAAGTCTCGAGTACTAAATGTATAAAAAAAATAAAATTTGAAAAAAAAAAGCCTACAAATTTGAAAATTAGTCCGACCACCTAGTATGGTTCAACCGGTTCACTGGACCAAGCATAACCATCTGGTTTACATGGAGAGTGGTCAAATAGGCTTAAGCGGAATAGGTCCTTTTCAAGTTTCCGCTCCAGCCAGTTCAATTCGGTTTTAAAAACACTCTTTTAAGAAAAAAAATATCAACTAGAAATATAACTAATTTTAGAAAAAAATTAGCAATTTTTACTTTATTATCGTTCTTATATTGCTTTTGGCTATTTATACTTTACATGCATTTATTGATCTTTTTTCGCAGTGCATTTTATAATTTTGACAAGACTCATCTAAACACATGACATAACCTGATACTGCTAAAGTGACATTTCAAGCGACAATGTCTATCAACATTGATTTCCTCAAATTGTGCATCATTTTGTTGGAGACAAATTAAGAATTCACTCTCAAGAATAGGATTATATTTGATATAGGCTCAGGCTATTATTAACACACTTCCTTTGGCTATTAACACATACTGAAACACCCTGCTTTAGTTAAGGCGGAGCGCTTTGGTGTAAAGTTAACAGACAAGAACTGAGCCTGTCAGTCCTTGTCTGTTGACCTGGTACCAAAGCGAAACGTTTAGGTCTGACTGTTTATTTTTTTTTGGGGGAAAAGTGAAGTTTTGGTGAAAAAAATGGGGTGTTGGTTTATTGTTTGTTGTATTTCTCAGTCCTTGTCTATTGACCTGGTACTAAAGTGGGACGTTTAGGTTTGACAGTTTATTTTTTTGGGGAAAAGTAATGTTTTGGTGAAAAAAATGGGGTGTTGGTTTATTGTTTGTTGTATTTGGTTGTGTTTTTTTTGTTGAAAGTTATAAATTTTTGTTTTATTTTTATAAAACATATATAATTTAAAGTTGATTTAACGGTCGTTTAACGTGAGTGTACCGGTTATAGTTAATTTATAACAGTCATTTATAAGATACGTTTTATTATGCCATTGTTTTTATAAATGTTAACCGATTTTATTTTGTTATATTACACGAACATGTTTAATTAAAACAACGTACAATAAGTTGCGAAAGAGAAATATGAAATAAACGCAAACAATCGAAACAAACATCGTGTAAATAAAAGATCTACCGCATAAATATATATAAAATCATTCTGTATATACAAAACATAAGTACAATTGAATGTCTAATACAAAAGTACAACTGAATGTCTAATACAAAATAAAGACTAAAGCTATTGATCCTCTGGCGGTGCGGACGGTGGCAGTGACTGAGGCGGCAATTCCAGATGATCCACGATCTACATGAACGTCTGTATGATCCACGTCTGTCGGGCGTCAGCACGTCGGAGGCACCGATCGAAATCCCGAGCCATCGCCTGCGCAGCAGGAGGCAGGTCTGCAATGACGTGCTGTGGGTACTGCGACGGGTGCGGAGGTGATGACGGCGGCAGTTGTGGGATCTCGTCGTCAACGACATGATCAGCCGGAGGCGAACCAGGCAGAGGTGGAGGCGGAGGCAGAGCCTGATCCTGATCCTCAGGCTTATCCAGACCCAGAGCCTGTCGCTGAGTCTGCCGAGCCGCCTCCTGAACAGCCGGAGGCGCTAGTATCCCGTCCCTAATCTCAATGACTACTGGGATCACATCCGGCAACACCTCGGGCACCCAAACCTGGTAATCGTGCGTCCGAAAGCGCAGGCCGATCCCGTGAAATGTGTGCATCAAACGCATGCTAGATATTAACGCCCAGCCTAATCTAGTCGACGGAATGGCTGGTGATAACAGCGGGTCACTCTCGGGGACGATCCCTAAAGAGTGTGCGATCGTTGTAAAGTAGGACCCGTCGAAGAGCCTACCGTGCTCCTGCCTACGATAAGCTGTAGCAAAGTACTCCGCCAAGCACGCAGCAAGTGCACATAGATGAGGCCGCAACAGGCAGTAGAGAAAGAAAAGTTCACCATGTTGACCTTGTCCTGGCTGTGATACCGGGGCACGATCAATGACCCAATGATTCGGTGGAGGTATCTGTACAGGGGGTCTCTGATGGCGGTGGCCTTTTCCGAGGCCTTCCTAAAGGAAACCCTCGCAATAGCCATCCAGAAACTAATAAGGGACTGCCTGTCTAAGGCTCTAACCGCTGCGTATAAACATCTGTATCAAGCACGGCCTCAGTGTACAAACCTGAACAGACGGCAAAGTCTCGCAGGCTCATCCCAAACTTTTACCCGGCCAGACGAAAAGTGATCTCGTGCACGACATGGTCCGAGTCCTCCACATAATCCTCCGGATGCGACACGCATATAAATGTGGAAATGAACTCGACCGTAATATCATGATACGAGTCCTCCAACGCAGTATGGAACAAGCATGCAAACGAGGTATCCAACCCAATAATCTCCCTCGCCCTCGCGACCTCCTCCACTGTCTCCAAAAGCTCCCAATCAATCCCGACATGCCCCCCGATCTCCATGGTGCGCAACTTCGCGCTACTCTCATGCAAGACGAAAAGTGACCTCGTGCACGACATGGTCCAGGTCCTCCACGTAATCCGCCGGATGTGACGTGCATATAAATGTGGAAATGAACTCGACCGTAATCTCACGATACGAGTCCTCCAATGCAGTCTGGAACAAGCACGCAAACGAGGTATCCAACCCAATAATATCCCTCGCCCTCGCGGCCTCCTCCACTGTCAATAATAGCTCCCAATCAATCCCGACATGCCCCCCGATCTCCATGGTGCGCAACTTCGCGCACCTCTCATGCCTGTTTGACCCCATCGGGAACGCCAGGTACACGTGATCGTGTAGTGGATCAAGTGTGTGACACTTGTGCCTTTTCTAATCATTATACAATTCCGAACAATTTCATAATCAACAAAACATTATGTTTAATTTCCGGGATTGTATAATTACATGTGACATTTGCACGTTTTAGTTTTTGTTCGATTTTAAATCCTTAAAGCTTTTCTGGAAGTTATACGTAAACTATTATGCAAACATAATCGGTTTAACGCAACGTACACTCCAGAACAGTGACATAAGCTAAACATACCCTAAATACCCTTAACATATAACTTATAAATAAGTTTTGAAGGGTTCGGTATAGCAAAAACATGTTTCTCTAGGGTATAATTCAAGTCCCATATGCTTTAACGTCCTTATAAAGCCTGAAAATTGGGTTAACGGGGGTTAAACGTGTCAAAAACGCATTAAAAAGGCTGCAGGGACCATTTTTGCCATTTTCTGAAACTGCGCCTCTGGCGGGGCGTGAGAGACTGGGCCTAAGTCTCTCAAGGGGCGCGAGAGACACCCAGCAACAAAATTTTAATTCCAGCAACAGCAGCAGTTTGGCAGCAACTTGTTTTAGATCTTAGAGCCCAAGTTTGTGTGTTCACCAAGCCTAAAACCTGATCTTGACACTTGTTATGATCTTATGAAGCCTTGGAGAACACTCATAACACTTGGCATGATCCTACACATCCAAGATTACTATAAGTAGCCATCTATACTTCTTCATTCTTTGCTCATTCATTCTATTATTCACTTCCATATTCTTGGAGCTTGCTTCCATCTTTTGGAGGCCTCCCACCTGAGATCTTAAGTGTTTCCAAAAACAAGTAAGTTCTCATCCTAGTCTATTTTAATTCTTTTAGCTATTTTAAGCTAAAAGTCAAACAGTTTGACTTACTGTTTGACTTTCGGTTTTAACCATGAATTGGTCAAGTCAAAGTTCAATCGAACTTTGCAACGTGATCATAAACACGATAGTTATAATCCCTTGCGATTATACCTATTGATTACCACATTTACTAGTCGAAGTGACGAGTCAAATTTCGGTCAAAATGCACATTCTTGTGCATTTTACGACAGAACTATTTTTGGGTATCAAAACACTAAGTTTTGATACCAAATCAGTTTTGCAACTTAGTTAAACATGTTTTGACATGTTTAACTCGTCACTTCTAGTTTAGTGCTTATTTAGGGTCGTAAGTCGAGCGGTTTGACCACCGCTTTGACTTTCGAATCCGACCCGTTTGGTCGATTTTGGGATCCGACTAAACACATGTAGCTGACCATAGTTGTATTAGGAATAACCTCCTAAGGTTATACCTTATGGTCACGTCGTTTGGTTAGTATTATGATAAGTCTTTTGTTATATGCCTATAAATGACCAAAATGCCCTTTTTTGGCATAAATTCACTTTAAGCATATGTGACCAACTTTTTGACATATAAACTGATGTAATAACATTTTCAAACATATTTAGGCATGTAAGACTTATCATAGGACTAGTTTGACCATCCGACCATACTTTTACGCAAATGACACGTTAAAGTAGCGTAAACTACCTTAACGGGTCATAACGGGTCAAAAGCATTTAGGATTCATTCCAAATCAGAATGTAAACTTTGTTAAAGCATTTCCTATTAGTTCCAACACTCATTTGGTTTACAAGACCTCATTCTATCCTCTCCACCGATTAAAGTCCCGACTTATTAACATATTTATCCAATACTAGGTGCCACTTGATTCCTTGATTCTTCAAGATTTGTTTGATCATTTTATACAAGAGTTATACGCAATCCCAAGTGAGTACATAGTCCCCTCTTTTATGATTTTTAAATGTTTTGGGGGTGATTTTTAAATGTTATGAAATTTCAACTCCAAAATAATACCAACGCTCTCACAAATAAATATTTAAGTTACACCGGTATTGTTATTAGAACGCGAACTCTAAAACGTAACTTATGTATATTTTGGAAAATACTCTCATATGTATATTTTGATAAAGTATTATTTTGGAATTGTATGAGGTAAAATATAATATTTTTGGGAAAAATATATATATTTTGGAGTTAGAATATTTTAGACAAGTGATTAAAAATATATTTTTCAAGTGGGACTTAAAATATATTAATTGGAATTATAACGCGTACATGTATAAAAACCCCCATCCTTGGGAAGGAAATATAAAATAAAGAAGAAGTGTGAAAACGAAATAGTTCCCTAACTATTTCTCCAAAAACGTTAAACCCTAAGCCAAGGCACGGCCATCCGTCTAATAGGAATTAGTACGTGTAGATCGTCACGCAGCAGCTTGAGTTGGAGACTTACGTTCGGGATACGCACTTCTGTGAGTTCATGTCCCCCTTTTCTCTTAACTGTTTTCAGTTTTTATACTTCGGGGGTGGAATACATGTTACAATATTTACAGACACTATTATACATGGTATGGTTAGCTTAAGGAGGGTTTACTACTTAGATCATGTGAGTGGGTAGGTGTTACTTGGGGCCATTAATCCTCATTGTAGGACCGAGGGTCAAGAGCGGTAGATCTATTTGGGTGTAGCGAGCCCAGCTCCTGAGTCCACTGTACGGACCATGGGGTGACTTTGAGCCCGACGCATAAATCCGCTAGATTTGAGTCTTCCTGCAACACTTCACACATATCATTGGCTTTGCAACCCAATGGTGATCTTTTTTTCCTTAATTGCTACATACCAGGGATTTTTCATACATACAGATATATTACAAAGGTTTATACATACTCACTTTTACATGAACTCGCTCAACTTTTTGTTGATTTTTCAAATTACATGTATTTCAGGAAACTAGGGATCTGGCAAGGTATGCAATGCCGTCAAGCTGCGTAGGAATAATGATGTCATCCAAGTTTAGGAAATGTGACCTTTGCCTGGACGGGTCACAAGTCTTAAACTGTGTTTTTATTTATGTCTTTTGGTTGTGTCTCGTGAACAAGTTTTAATCATGTCATGATTGTAATTCGTTTCATGTGTCAACTTTCAAACAATGTTGTCTTGGTAACTTTTAAAACTTGCTGAATGGATGAACATCATGGTTTTATTTTCATATAGCATGGTTGTGATTGTGCTATGGTATTAAGAAGTCACACCAAAATAAACCCACGCTTTCGCAAAGCCAGGGTGTGACAGTATGCATGTATGTAAAAAAGTATTTAAACAATTATGTAAGAAATACTCACGTCCATGACCAACTTCTTTCTGTTGTGCTTCAAGGTTTGCCAAATTATACCTGTATATTTCCTCTGTGGAAGACTCATACAATGTCGAAAATGAACGAAGAAATTCTTTCCACTCCTTCTCAGTGAATTTCTCCTTGTTGTTCTTATTGATATTTTGATGAATATGGAACCGACAAAGATACTTTTTTGCTTTTGAAGAAACTTGTTCACACGTGTTCATTAGCGCCAAGTCCCTGTCTATTATGATGACACGCGGCTCCATACAGTCCACCAACATAGACTTGATCCTCTCCAATATCCATATGTAGTTTTCTACCTTCTCTGCATAAATTAACGCATAAGCAACCGAAAATGACTGGTTTGTCGAAGTCATACCTACGACCTGCACAAACGGAAGATTGTACAAGTTTGTTTTGTAGGTGGCGTCAATCATGAGCACATGCGGGAACGCACACCATATAGTAAATGAAAGTTTGTGGACAAAAAAGATATCTTCAACTGTGTTCGTGGTCTCATTTTCGCGCATGTAATAGGTGAAATCTTTTTCGACAAGAAAGTTTCGAGTTGTTGCATTGGAGATTCTCCGACCCTCTTTCTGGCATTGATCTTCTAAACAACATTGTGTACATCTTTCAGAATAAACTTTTTATCCGGGTTCTTTTTCATCAACGTACGCCAGATGCTACGGTTTAGAATATCTTGTTCTGCCAGCTGCTCAATTAGTCTTTTATCCTCCGAAGGAAGCCTTCTCGCATACGCGTGACCCTCGTTCGTCACCTCTATCTTCCAAACACTTCCCTTTGCTTCCGTAAACCCTATCAACTCAAACGGGCAACCTGTTTTCTTGCTACCTGTTTTCCTCACTATAGCTACACTCTTGTACTCCCCACCAAGACTGCATTGAAACAAAAACTTGAAATTACTTCCTCTTTTATTCGGGCTTTTAATTACAATAACGTAGCCATTGTCCTTTCCCGTCTTTTAATCAATGCTATTTTGTATTGATTTTGTTATTATATAATGCCTTTTCAGGTGCAATTTTAGTATCAAGTTGGTTACAAATGATAACAGATGTTGGTTTTAGCAAGTATTGAAAATTCAGCATTTCACCTATTGGACTTGCCTTTGCACTTTTGCAGTGAAAATTTGGTCCAAAATATAATCTTGGTTTGCAAGTTGTTTTTATATTACAGAGGAAGGTCATGGTAAATATAGTTAGCTTATTGTTATGACATTTCATTGCAATATTTTTAGCTATTATTAATGTAAGTCATCTTTTTTGACATAAAGACTTGTCCATGGTGAAACTAAGGCCATGGATGTGCTTCTTCTTACGTTTATCGTCAAGTTAAAGACTTTATATTTGGTTTCTTTAAGTCAGAATAGTGTCCTTGGGATTTCAAGAATCTAAGAAACATGCCTAGCGACAACCATAGGTTAAAGTGTGAACACCCACACCCTCTTTTGCGCAAACCATTTAGTATTAAGTTGGTTACAAATGATAAAACATGTTAGTTTTAAACTTTTAATAGGTATTGAAAATTCAGCCTTTCACCTATTGGACTCGCCTTTGCACTTTTACAATGAAAAATTGGTCCAAAATATGATTTTGGTTTGAAAGTAGTTTTTATATCACAGAGGAAGGTCATGGTATGATGGGCCATTTAACATTATGAAAGGTACCAATGGTAAAATGGCGTACCTAAATGGTGAAAAAATGTTCATATTTACAAGTGCATAAATCTTTGGAAGTGACTGTTATCTTTTCTTGGCACAGTGTTGGCTAAAGAAACAAAAGGATCCTTTGGCTCTCGATTGGCAAGAAGCCGGAGCCAACACCATTTGGACTTCTAGCTTTGTTTTTGGAAAAGGTGGGGTAATTTTACATACGGTAATCCTTATTGTAGAATATGTCGTATATAGTGGATTTCCAAAGGGGTAAATATGTCAAATTTTGGCTCATATTATTACTCCTTATGTTGTGCCTATGTTAACACATACTTGCACATGATCTTTCTTTGTAAAAGTCCCGCCTAGGCTCGAGTACTCGCTACAAGGTAGGCTGCCGAGGCCAGAGTGCTATTCGCCTAGGCCAATTACTCCCCGAGTAACCTCCGCCTAGGTTGAATACTTCTCGAGTACTCCCGAGTACTCTCAAATCCGACCAAGGAGCGCCTAGCGACTTTTGCAACCATACTTTTTATAGATACCATCTGCATGACTCTTGAATACAAGATCTTTGACTTTTGCGGTCAAAATTTTGAGTTTACATGTTCGGAATTAATAAATATTTTTCATGTCTCAGTGGCAAAAATGATTCAACTTGTAATTTCAAGTTTAAGTTTAATGTGGTTATCAACAATTAAGTAAATATTTAAAGAACTTGAGCCAATATTGAAGTTAAAGGTAAGTCTATTTGACCTCTAAGTCAAACATGTTCTAATATCTTGTTAGCGATGATATAATATACAAGGGGAAGAAATTTGAATTAACTTACTTAATGCCATAAAGATTTCCAAGTCATATTTCAATTTAGAGGGGGCAGATCTGGCATACTTGGAGATGTAGCCCTCGCTACCCTTCAACTTTTTTGGCAAATTACGTTTTTAGTGTAAAATATATTTTTTTCTTCTTCGCTTTAGTTATCGACTACCCCCGAACAATTTTTTTAGCCCGCACTACCCCTCAACTTCTCTTCTAGATTCGTAATATGATTATTATTGTATCTTATTAATCTCTTGCTCTTGGGGATAAACATAACCCGTGAAGTTTACAGGTATATAATGTAGAATATATATTTGATGATAGTATGAGTGGCATTTTCTAAGCTATTTATTACGTGTATAGTTTTGTGGAAAAGTGACTTAATTAAAAGAAACACATGTATATAAACATTGCGGTGCAAAAAAAGAAAAAAAGATATATAAACATTGCAGAGGTTTATTTAAAAAACTGGAATATCGGAAAATGAAATTACATAATGTGATAGTTGTATGAAGAATACAATGCATGTCACAATATCATAGTTGTACGGGTGCTATTTCATAATAAATCTTGAAATTGTTGCAAAACCATCCTACTACTAAGAATGAAGTAGAACAAAACTTATCGGTCTAACAAGAAACTCGAATAAAGTTTGGATGAAAGACAATTAACCATGCAAGATCGATGCTATACGATGATCAACACACCACGTTTCATCCCTTAGAAGGTGGATGTCCTCCGCCACACCACCAAATCCAACAATTCTTGGCACCATCACCTCCCCAACCCCATCCTCCACCTTGATCACCACCACCACCACCACTACTTCCTCCTCCCTTCCCGCCACCTCCCCCTTCGCTCCTGCCGCCACCACCACCACCTCTGCCGCCTCCTCCTCTTCCCCCTTTACGTCCATGACCTTCCCCTTTTCCATTTCCTCCTCCTCCACCACCTCCACCACCACCACTTCCTCCCCCACTCCCACCACCACAACTTCCTCCACTCCCACTCCCACCACCACCTCCGCTGCCGCCTCCTTGTCCTCTCCCTCCTCCCCATCCATGATTTTCACCCTTTCCACTCCATCCTCCACCACCATCATTTCCTCCTTCGTTCCCACCGCCACCTCCTCCTCTCCCTCCTCCACTACCACTACCACCACCACAACTTCCGCCTCCACTCCCACCACCACCACCACCGCCTCCTCCTCTCCCTCCTCCTCGTCCATGACCTCCCTCCTTTACACGTCCTCCTCCACCACCGCCGCCGCCTCCTCCTTTCCCTCCTCCACTACCACCACCACAACTTCCGCCTCCACTCCCACCACCACCGCCTCCTCCTCTCCTTCCTCGTCCATGACCTTCCCCCTTTCCACTTCCACCTCCTCCTCCTCCCCCACCACCACCACTTCCTCTTCCGCTCCCACCACCACAACTTCCTCCTCCACCCCCACCACCGCCGCCTCCTCCTCGTCCATGACCTCCTTCACCACCGCCGCCTCCTCCTCGTCCATGACCTCCTTCACCACCACCGCCTCCTTTCCCTCCTCCAATACCACAACCACTACAACTTTCGCCTCCACCCCCCACCACCACCACCACCACCACCACCCGCCGCCGCCTCCTCCCCGTCCATGACCTTCCCCCTTTCCACTTCCGCCTCCTCCTCTCCCTCCTCCCCGTCCATGACCTCCCCCCTTTCCACGTCCTCCTCCACCACCGCCACCGCCTCCTCCTCCTTTCCCTCCTCCACTACCACCACCACAACTTCCGCCTCCACTCCCACCACCACCACCGCCTCCTCCTCTCCCTCCTCGTCCATGACCTTCCCCCTTTCCACTTACACCTCCTCCTCCTCCCCCACCACCACCACTTCCTCTTCCGCTCCCACCACCACAACTTCCTCCTCCACCCCCACCCCCCACCACTGCCGTCTCCTCCTCGTCCATGACCTCCTTCACCACCGCCGCCACCCGCCGCCTCCTCCTCGTCCATGACCTCCTTCACCACCACCGCCTCCTTTCCCTCCTCCACTACCACCACCACTACAACTTTCGCCTCCACCCCCACCACCACCACCGCCGCCGCCTCCTCCCCGTCCATGACCTTCCCCCTTTCCACTTCCACCTCCTCCTCCTCCACCACCACTTCCTCTTCCGCTCCCTCCACCACAACTTCCACTCCCACCACCACCACCACCACCGCCGCCTCCTCTGGCTCCCCCTCCCCCTCGTCCACGGCCGCCTCCTCCACCACCACCACCATCGCTGCCTCCTCCTTCCCTTCCATGACCATTCCCTTTTCCATTTCTTCCTCTTGCTCCACCATCGCCGCCTCCACCAACTCCACTACCACCACCATTATGGTTTCTATTATTTACAACCATCACTCCCATTCCTACTCCCACCACCACCACCATCTCCAATACTAGCCCCCTCATTGTATATTTCCATTTTGCTTTCAATCTCCAACGAGGTTGTGTTCTTTCCATGCACATTTAATTCCTTCAACACTTTACGATTATAAACGATCTCTTGTGTCTGATGGTCTAGCCCATCAACCAAAGATAGCCTCAAAAACAACCATAAGGATCAACAATGGCCCAAGACCCATACTGACTCTTGTTTGCCAATGAGCTCAATCGTGATCAACTCCACCACACAACCTCCCTTATATACATACACATACCACCAAAGTGTACGTATCTGCATTATGAACTTTGGATACTTGAAATGAAATTCTAATAATTGGTTTCATCCATTGATAACCAGCTAGCTAGCAACAGCCCCCACACCTCGCTGCATTGCTACTCAATACATTAGCAGCGGACCCAGATTTCCATATACTACAATTGCATTTTTTAATTTTAATAACACATATATAACATCTTTAACTGAACTAGAACATATAATCTGGGAATATCGCTTGTATATGACAACTAGTATACCCGATTTACATGATATATTGCTTATAATTTCTTTGCTTGGAATTAAAAATGTCGTGTTGGGCAATAATAATAATAAATAACATTTTTTTTATGAAATACTATTTTTTTATGCCATAATGACAACCAAATGATATTTGATCAACATTTACAAGTCATAACATTAAAATAACATATGTAAATACAAAAAACACAAAATACTTTATATTGGATTTGCAAGACAAGTAAAAAATACAATATATTCATAACTAATTTTAAGTTGAGTTGTGCGATAATCGCACATAGTGAGTCAACGAAACAGGTAAAACTTAAAATAATAATGGTTATTTCTCCTCAGCTCTTTCTTTAATTCTATTCTCTTTCCCCTATAATTTTAACATAACAATATGTAAATGTGCGTGTAGCGTACATGTATATACTAGGTTAGAACCCCGTGTATTATACGGGTTGAATAAATGTAATTAGATAAATGTAATTTTATATATCAAATAATAAAAAAAGTTATATCTTTAAAAACCATGTGTATTACACGGATTAAATAAATGTAATTTTGTATACTAAATACTAAAAACGTCGTATATTTAAAAAAACTCGTGTATAATCGGGTTGATTAATTTTACCAAATAATAAAAAATTACATCCTTAAAAACCTCCTATATTACACGTGTTGAATAGATCTAAAAAATAGTTATATTTTTAAAACCATGTGTATTATACAGATTAAATAAATGTAATTTTGTATATTAAATACTAAAAACGTCATATCTTTAAAAAAACACGTGTATAGTCTACTAAAAACGTCGTATCTTTACCATCGCTACCCCTTATCCGCCTTTGTGGTTCGGAACGTTGGAGATGCTCTAAGAAGGCTAAATATTATGTCCTTTAGATAGAATTTTCTTTTCATGAGTGTGGTGCCCCTAATGCCCCTAATGCCCCTGATGCCTTCACTCATCTATTAATATTTTTTCCACGAAGTGAACTTTTTAGAAAAAAAATATCTTAGCCTAACTTAGTTAAGCAAACAAAAAAACATAATTAAACATCAACAAACAAAATCAAACATGAAATAATTAACTAAACTAAAACAACCTACAAGTTAATAGGTTACACAGTGTCCTTCTACAAATTAATAGGAGATTTGAGTGTGGTAATAAGAAGGAAAGATAGATATTTGTTTTAAAAATATATTAAATTAACAATTTAGATTTGAGAATAATACTTTATTAAAGTATGATAAGATTTAATATTAATTTATTTATTATTTATTTAGTTAATATAAGATAAGTATAGATTTAAGGATACCTTTAATGAATGGCATGTGTTTAAAAGTTGATTTTTTTTAATTATAGTAGATAGATGTATTTAAACATAATGACATCAATACCATATTTTCTCAAGGTAAATCTCAAGCATATTCAAATGCATATCATTCTACTCACTTTATATAAAAAAAATGGGTTAAATGTCATTTTAGTCCCTGTGGTTTGGGCCATTTTGCCAGTTTAGTCCAAAGGTTTCATTTTTAACATGTGGGTCCAAAAAGGTTTCACCGTTGCCATTTTAGTCCACTGGGTTAACTCCACCCATTTTTTCTGTTAACGAGAAGACCAATTCGGTCATTTTATATGGCTGAATTGCTTTTTTAGTTAACAGAATTACATACAAAATTACCGAATTAGCCTTCTCGTTAACAGAAAAAATGGATAAAGTTAACCCAGTGGACTAAAATGGCAACTGTGAAACCTTTTTGGACCCACAGGTTAAAAATGAAACATTTGGACTAAACTGGCAAAATAGCCCAAACCACAGGGACTAAAATGACATTTAACTCTAAAAAAATAGTATAAGGGTCTATACGGTTTTAGCTGTACTCACTGTTCTCAACGTCAAATTCGTTGTGAAATGAAGGTTTACACACATAGATGACGTGAGGTCGGTTCGTGTAAAAGGTCTTTGTTCGCACAAAGTCCATAAACAATGACACAAGGTATGCATATAAAATGCAAATTATGCATATAACACACGCTTATTTATATAATTATATAATTCACAATATATCAATTATATATATATATATATGAATTTAGAGTCTCCATAAACAGTAGCATATATATTTTAGTTCTTTTATTAATTATATAATTATTAAAGTATTTTATAAGAAGAAGATTGATCATTAGGACGTTGGTGGGACTTTAATAAATAATTATAAGCATATGTTAATGCTAAACATGAATGAATAGAGATTTTGAATATTTTTTGTATATTTTTTATATTAATTGCTTTATAATTTAATGTGATAGTTAATAACTTGCGTTTGTTAGTTATTAAAAAATTGAATACGTAGTTGTGCTTAATTCTTTTCTCGACATTTTGGTATAAATTTTGTTGAAAACGGAGTTGGATTCAAAATAACTTATCATTTTGTAACGTAAACTATATGAGTGTCGGTAACAATTTTTTTTAAAAAAATGAGTTGTATTAAAACATATTCTTTTTCATAGTAAACTATACATATATCGGTGCCATATTTGTTCCATGACAATTTCGACTAAAAACATTGGTACCGGTATCGGTAGTATCGAAACCTGTATTCATTTTTATGGTTTTCGATTGATGTAAAATACGGAAGAAATCAAACCGACACTAACTGAGTTCCCGCCGCATAGCGCGGGGGGAAATACACTAGTTTCTATTAATACGCTTTTGAAAGACATACATACATATATAATAAATTTATAGAGAGATAAAATTTATAAAAAAATTAATAAAGTATATAAAAGTTATTTACGTCTAAAAGATGATGCAACTTGATATAAGGAGTTAATAGTGGTGGCTTTTTGTTTTTGATCCTTTTAGTCATAACAAACACCCAGGTAAATACAAACGTGCCTCGACCTCATCTTCGATCTTGATTTTTCTTGATCATTAGTGTAGATCCACTTAGCATTTAATATCTAGTTTCTCATATCATCATTACTGTTTGTTTTGCAAACAAGAAGCTCATGGATTTGTTTTTGCTTGTCCTGGAGTCTTCCCAGAAGGTAAAAAAAAAACAAATATGTGACCTCTTTGTAAACAAAACGAACTATATTGATGGTACAGGAGGTTGGATGTTACGTAGTACGCTTCTCACGATAAAACAAATTGTTATTTGAGACATCCTATGCATGGCATCAACTAGAGAAATTTTTGTTCGATTCGTTAATTACTTCTAATTATAGTTGCAATGTTATCTTTGTATCTATTAAACTACTCTTGTAGAAGCAAATGAAGACTATCGGGTAACATCACGTCATAAAGATAAATTCAATTTTAACTTTTTAAGATATTATATCAACAGGGAAAAAAGCATGAATAAAAAGGATTTATTTATTTACCTTCAAAGCAAGGTAAGTATGTATGTATTATGGAGGGTGTTTATAGTGCATGCCATCAATACGAGTCATTGAACCCACCCTACTTCTTCACATGATTCTTACTTGTACATAGGTAATATACACGATTAAAGAAGAAGAAAAGATAAAGAAAATGGAGAAGAGATAGAAAGATGTGAGGTGGTGTTTGTAGTGGCGATGGCTTTTGCTTGACGAATTGGAATCCCAATAACTTAATTATGTCATATTTATGTGCAAAAAGAATTTGCATGCTTTTGATTTTTATTTTTTTTATTTTTTCAGATCCAAGTGTTTTTCAACTTGTTAGCTTTCGGGTTGTATTTTGTGATAAGTAAACTGAAAAAAAACTCGAACCTACAGCTTTTGCTGATTTAGGCCTTTAGGGTGAGTAATTCCTTTAGGCACATTCTATTTACACCCCCCCCCCCCCCACTCTTTATTAATTACAACCCCCTATAAAAACATCACATCCATCATAACTGTTAGGAAACTTTAAGTGTAAGTATTGAAGAAAAACACAATCAACTGTATCTATGAAGAGATCACAGTCCTGAAGATCACGAACTAGAAAAAGAAGATCAGATTGGACAACTGGAAAGCACATAATCTACTTCAAAGAATTACAAGTTGATCAAGAGCTGAATTGGATTATCAGAAAAGGTAATTTCTGATGGATCTGATGATATTTCTGATGAAATATCATCAGTATCTGACGATTCTGATCATCAAAGATTTTCTGATGATTTGTTCATCAGAATTTCTGATGAAGTGGTTTATCAGAATTACTGATGAAACAACCCACTTGTCTGAAATTGGCTATGTCCTGCCACAATTACCGAAGCAAGTTGACATTAAATGATATCATGATGAAAAAGGCAACTTGAACGTTGGAATCAATGAATATGTTAATTGGCTACTTTTTGCAGGAATTATTGTATGAATAAACTATTGTTTATTCATACAAGCCGTCTATAAATAGAAGGCTCAACCAGGAGAAGCAAAGTGAGTTTGAAGCTTATCATTCACACATACATCAAAACTCCATTGCTCTCTCCCCCACAGAATTCAAGATTCGTTTGTATTAGATAATAATATTACAATCACCTTGTAAACCATTTTTGTTTCAAAGTGATATAAACTTGATAATTCTGTAGGTCTTGTTTCTTGAAAGTCTGATTTCCATTTCCGCACATCTTTTTCACATCTACTGAAATCACTTGCCATATTACGTGAAAAGAAGATTGTTTTGAGCCTGTACTGGGTCTAACAATTGGTATCAGAGCAGATTGAATAAACTATTTTCAAACGATCAATCGCTCATCTTCTTTTCTCTAAATATGGCCAGCTTTCAATCCTGGAATAATGCTTTTAACATTGGTTCTATGTCTAAACCTCCGACTCTGGTCAGAGAGGAATACCCCCAGTGGAAAATCAGGATGGTCAATTTCCTTAATGGTCATGACCGAGCTCTGTTTCAATCCATTGAAAGGGGTCCACATATACCAATGACTGAAATACCTGCTATTCCAGCAACTGACCAATCACCTGCTATCCCTGCCTCCCAAGCTCCCAAAAGTGAAATACTTTGGAATGAGGAAGACAAGGAAAAGGTGGCTGGGGATGAAAGGGCAAAGTCACTTTTAATAATGGCCATCCCCAATGACATATTTTCACAAGTTGATGCATGTGCATCAGCTAAGGAAATATGAGATCAGTTGGAAAACCTTTGTGAAGGAGGAGAAAGGATGAGAAGAAACAAAAGAACAAATAATGTCTCATCTTATGAAAGGTTTAAAAGTTTGCCAAATGAAAGGTTAAATGATACATATCAAAGATTTACTAAACTTTTAAACGAGCTAAAGAAATTTGGTATAACAAAATCAAACGATGAAAGAATGTTGGATCTGAGTTTGTTTCTGATTGTATTTTGTGTTTGTAATTAAAATGAAAATGGATGAGTGTGCAGCGGAATTATGATGAAAACAAACTTTGCATACAATCAAACGAGAGTAATACTTTAATCAAACATCTTTTCACAATGAATCGGAAGATTGAATTTATTTCAATAACGATTACAATGATTGATGAATGAATGCAAACTCCCCCTCAGCCAGAGCTTAGTTGTTTGTTCGTGCAAAGAAGACGATGATGCAAAAGAGCTGATAGAACAGTACAAAGTACTGAACTATTTATAGGCACTTGCAAACCACTGAGCATCTTAGCTGATGTCACCATGAAAGTGACATCTAACCTCCTAACAAACTCTAACCTCTGATCTATACAAACACTGCTATGTTAACGACTGCTATTACATTACAATACAAAACAGACTATAGATCAGCTGCTGCAACCTTCCACTGCTGTGAACCCAGCAGTACTTGTCCGGATCAGCAGTGCTTGACTCAAGGCAGTAGATTGAATCAGCAGAGCTTTAGTCTTGCATCAGTTCTTTACTTGAGCAGCAGTTGTAGGTCAGCAGTTTGCAAGATCAGCAGATAGGAGGTCAGCAGATGTTGAAACCACTTTCAAGGGGAGAGACTTGTATGTAAACATCTGCTTATTCTGGATCCACTGCTCTGATCCAGTTTTGGCTTTAATTATATGTTCCTCTGATAGGGTTCAATCCCAACAATCTCCCCTGGAACAGATAATGCCAAAACTCTTCATTATTGTGGACATTTATTGCCTCATCAACAATTCCCTTATCTGACCTTTAAATTGTAGTTCAAAGTCTAGGGCATCTGTGTCTTCATCATCCCTGCTAAGTGGAAGATCAAGGAGATCCTGCAAATCTTCAAGACTCAGGCCAAGAGCTTGTTCCTTGATATTTTCTCCACTTCTCCACCAGACCTGAGCAAAGTCAATACGCAGGTCTGTTTGTCAGTTTCCCACTTTTGTATTTTTGAGCCTGGTGGGTTTCTTGGGAGATGTTTATTTGCAGAGGTATTTGGTGAGGCTGGCCTATTCATAACTGGCTGAGCAGCACTTGCTGATTGTTCCAATTCAAGATCTTCTTTTATCATTAATTTCATGCCTGCTTTTACAATAGCATCACCAGCTATTAGATCTTGAATTGTTTCAGTACTCGACTGGTTTTGGCTCCTTCTTTTGTAGATGGCAGCACCAGCTGGAGCAGTAGTTCTTTTAGCTTGCAGCTTTGGTGGTCTTTTTGAGACCTCTGCTTTAAAGTAGTCAGGCTTTTGTGGAACTTTTGGATCTTTCTTTCTAAGTTCCTCTAACTTCTTGTAGGTAGCCCTGACCCTATCTTCTCCCCACTTTGACACAGAATTCTTCGACCCATAATCAGCTGCTATCAGCTCCTCTTTCATTCTCTTCAACATTAATGCCTTCTCAGCTTCAAATTGTTTGAATTTTTCAGGGAGAGTCTGCTTGACCTTATTTTTGATCATTTCTTGAATCCTGGCTGCTTCTTTTTCAAGCTCAGGAATGGTCCAGTTTTTGTACATGTATTTCTCCCCCTTGTATTTCTTGTAGGTCATGATACTCTCAATGTAGTCTTTTCTCAAGGACTCATCTGCCCTTTTAGAAATTTGCTGACATACATTTTTAGCAAATCGCTCCATAGCATTGACCTGTGAGAGTAGGAACTGATAGTTTTGTTGAAATTCTCTATCAGATTTCCCTCTTCTGTTTTTTATTGCAATATCCTCTGCTTGCTTGGCCTTGAGTTTCAAGTATTCTTCAATATTGTTAGGCCTGGGATATCCTGCAACTGATGGCAAACTCCTTTTAACTGGGTCGTCCTCATAGTAGAAGGATTTGATTTCTTCCCTGACTGCAATGAGTTCCAGAGGAAATGAGACACCAGCAGGAGGTAATGGCTTTAAAGTTTGAGCTGAAGAGAGAGGTATGGGTTTAGGAATTGTGACAAGTGACAGAGATTGTGAGGATGTTGGTGGTGGTGAAGGTGAATCATCATCTGATATGTAAATCCTTCTCCTTTTTGTTTTAGAAGAGGCAGATGATGTTTTGGGTGGATCAGTGGTGGTAGATTGTATGGCAGTGGTTTGTGTTTGACTAACAGCTGTTGAGACAACTGGTGTCTCAACCACTGTTGTCTTCTGCTTTTTGTCAGCAGGTGAAAGTGGTGGTGAGATTGTTTTTGGTGGTGACAGTGGTGGTGGTAAAGTAGTGGTTGTGGTGTGTGTTGAAGTAGTGTGTGTTGAAGTGAGAACAGATGTTGAAACCACTGAAGTACCAGCAGTAGTTGATACAGCAGGAGTTACAACAGCTGTTTGGGTGGAGGTTTGATGCAGATGGCTTTTGGAAGGTGGTTTTGGAATATGCTTTGGAATACTGGATGGGATGGATTTAGGTTTCCTTTTTGTCTTAGGATTTTTAGAATCCTTTGATCCAGAATAACCCTGCGCATACAGTTCCATGAAAGCTCTTTTCTCCTCATTCCATCTTGAGATATCCTTTGCCATTCTATCTCTTTTAACACTTGCTACTCCTTCATCAAGTGCTTCTTGAGTTGCATCAATCTTTTTACTACCATCTGGCACAGGAATTTTTCTGGTCATAGCATCCTTTTCAGGTTCAATGTAGAGACCATCATCTATTCCTTTCTTCTTCCACTCCTGAATTTTCTCCCCCTTTTTGGCATTATCTTCAGGGAGTTGATCAATGAAGAGTACTGTTGGAGGAGCAGTGCCAGTGGTGTGCAGGATCTGAGTTTTGAGAGCCTTTAGATCAGCCTGAGTGTTCTTGAACCTTGACTCCATTACATTTCTCAGCTGTTGAACATGTTTTTCATGTTGCTGATCTGCTATTTGTGCTTGTTGATGGAGAAAAGGTTGAAAGAGATTCTAGAGCTCATTTGTAGCAGGTGCCTGTTGTGGAGCAGGTGCTTGAGGTGGAACAGCAGTGGATTGCATCTTTTGAGTTTTCAACACCTGCTGTAGCATGTTTTTAAGATCTGCAACAGATGTATCCAACTTTTCAATTCGTTCCGTCAAATCCTGATATTTTAAATCATCACCCAATTTAATGGGATCATCTGATTTCCCACTAACAGTGGTTTTATCAGTGGTTGAGGTAGGGAGTGTACTCCAAACACTAACCACTCATGCCCCTTTTTCTTGGTACTGGGGTCTTCTTCCTTCAACACTTGACAACCTTTTTATGTTGCCAGTAGGATAAATAAATCCACTGGTGGTTGGCAGAGGTGCTATGTAAGGAATTTCCTCCAAGGAAGTCTTATTAATGTAACCACTGTCCAACTGTAAACCAATGGGTTCAACAGTTGTAGTGGCTGCTTCACTTGGACTACCACCAAGAGTTACGTGTAACTCAAGGGGTCTAACCTCCTCAGGTTGTGTTGGTGGGTTAGCAAAGATTGATACATCAGACCCAGTCAGTTGTTGAGGTATATTCTCATTGAGAGGTGATTGAGAAGGACTGGTGAGTGCCTGGTTCAAATCAATTGCATCCAACAGCAGTTTAGTTGGTGGGGGAATTGTGGATGTGATGTTTGGTGAAGAAAGAGGATTTGCTCCGGGAATTGAGCTGTGGATGATGGAAACGAGTGTTTCCAGAGCATCATGATGTGGTTTTCCAATGTGTACAACCTGATCTTTTTGTGAAGAAGCAGGAGGAGTTTCGGTTATGGGTTAAGATATTTGTACCAACTGCTGTGAGGAAGTAGCAGCAGTGGTTTCTTGTGACATTTATGTTGTCACAGGCAGTAGCTCTGGTATCTCATCCTCCAGAGTTTCCTTTTTGATGGGTTTTGGGGGTTTTTGAGTTTTTCTTTTTGGCTTTTTGGTGATTGTAGGTGTGGGTTTCAAAGCAGTTGTGCTGCCACTTTGATCACCTTGAGCAGTGGGCTCAGCAGCAGATACCTGAGGAGCAGTTGTAACTGCTAAATTCTGCTCAGGCACCTCTGCTTGTGTTTTGCAAGGTGCTAACATTCTTGAAAAAGTTTCAGTTGTTAAACTGTTTATTTGAGTAGAATCACCTTGATTTATTACAGTTAAATCATCCTTACTAAATTTCTTTTCAAAATAGTAACTTAAAAACCTTGGAAACAGTAAAAATGATTTTGTTTCAACATTATTAACCAAATCTTTAAAAATTTCCCTGGAATAGTTAAAATTTTCTTTTTGAAGAATTGCATATCCCAGATTTTGAATCTTTAAAGGAATTTCATTGAAAGAAGTGGTTTTATTTGAAACACATAGTAGGAGGGTATGAAATAAAAATCTGGTTGCAGAAGGAAAATAACCTTTTTGTAAGGTAAGTTTCTTCATCATTGTGGCTTCATACCCTCTTTCAATGAAGTCAGTTTGTAACTCGTTTTTAGTGAAAGAAATTTTACCTTCCTGATCACCGAGTTGAAAGACCTCTGAGATGGATTGTGGCGTGATTTGGACAGCTTTACCCTTTATAGAAGAGTGTATGGTGGTTGCAGTGTCTCCTTGTTTTTCAAGGGTTGCATTCTTCCAGAACTCTCTTTGGGTCGCCAAATAGATTGGTGCATCGGCGGTGAACAAAGTTTTATACTTTGATTTTTCCATGATGTCAATGATGGAATCGAAAACTTTGGTGGTTCCTGGCTTTGTGAGAAGACCCAGGAGATTGTGAGATGTTTTATATGGGATTTCAGTGGAGATTGCCTTTTGAGAGGCTGTTTTCGATGTGGATTTGGATGAGGGTTTTGCAGATGGCTTCGATTTTGTCATTTTGAAGATGATGATCGAAGAAATTTGTGAGAAATGAGATGAAAAACTGTTTTGAGAAGAGAATTTTTAAGAATTCAATTCGACAGTAAAACCCTGTTTTGGTGGTGAGTGGGGGCTTTTATGGCAGCCATTACAAAAGGTCTGACCACTATGTACTGCCCACGTGACAACCCCTGGTGAAAGTGAAGGACAGTACTTTTGTGAAAGTGACTGATGAAGGCAGTGGTAGTAAAGCAGTGGATGATTTTCACTATCAGTGGATAGCATATCAGTGGATAAGACACTGCTTTTGAACAACAGAGTTTATCAAAGGAATGAGAGAACATGGGTTGACTTTCAACAGTGGACAGACTATTTGAAGTAGAACATACTTTTGAACAATCAGTGGGTATGGCAGAATTTTAAGGATTTTAATGAAAAATTTCATTGTTAGCTATTTTTAAGGATGGATTTTTGATTTTCTGAAAACATTTTGTTGCTTTTATTCATAGAAAAACAAGATGTTGCTTGTTATTCCATGTTCAGCATCCCAATCCTAGAGACCAAGCTTTCAAAAGTGGCTGTATCAAGTGCTTTTGTGAGCACATCTGCCAGCTGGTCTTTAGTTGGGACATGATGGAGAGAAATCAAACCTTTTTCATAGCAATCCCTCACAAAGTGATGTCTGATGTCGATGTGTTTGGTGGTAGAGTGAGAAACTGGATTTTTGATGATATTTTCTGCTGCCTGGCTGTCCAACATGAGTAGTGTCTTTAAGGCAGTGATACCAAAATCCAGTAACTGATTTTGAAGCCACAGGAGTTGGGCTGTACAGCTTGCAGCAGCAATATATTCTGCTTCAGCAGTGGATGTTGAAACTGCTGCTTGCTTTTTGCTTTGCCAAGAAACCAAGCAATCACCTAGAAACTGGCACCCTCCTGATGTGGACTTCCTTGTGGTGTGACATCCAGTAAAGTCACTGTCTGAAAAACCTGAAAGCTTGATGTTCCCATTAGCTGGATACCAGATACCAAGTGTGGGAGCACCTTTTATGTATCTGAAGATCCTTTTTACAGCAATGAGATTTGATTTTCTGGGAGCTGATTGACTTCTTGCACAGACACATGTTGCAAACATGATGTCTGGTCTAGATGCAGTTAGATACAATAAAGACCCAATCATGCTTCTATAAAGTGTTTGGTCAATCAGCTCATCTTTTTCGTTAGACATGACCAGCTTATTTGTTGCCATGGGTGTGCTGCATGGTTTACAATCATTCATATCAAATTTGGTCAAAAGTTCTTTAGCATATTTGCTTTGATGAATGAAAGTTCCATTTTGCATTTGCTGTACTTGGAGACCAAGAAAGCATTGCAGCTCACCCATTGCACTCATTTCAAACTCAGCTGTCATGAGTTCCCTAAACTCTTCACACATTGTGTTACATGTGCTTCCAAAAATAATGTCATCCACATAAATTTGGACAATCATTAAATCTTTCCCTCTCCATTTTAGAAACAGTGTTTTATCAATGGTACCTCTTTTGAAACCATTTGAGAGTAGGAAGTTGGAAAGAGTTTCATACCAGGCCCTTGGTGCTTGTTTCAGGCCATACAGAGCTTTGTTTAGCCTGTAGACATGATCTGGATAAAATGGATCCTCAAAACCTGGAGGTTGACAAACATACACCTCTTCTTGAATTGTACCATAGAGGAAAGCACTTTTGATATCCATTTGAAACACCTTCATGTTGTGATTGACAGCAAAGGCCAGGAACAGTCTAATGGCTTCCAATCTTGTAACAGGGGCGAATGTTTCATCATAATCAATCCCCTCTTCATGTCTGTAACCTTGAACCACAAGCCTGGCTTTATTCTTGACAACAATGCCCCTTTCATCAGTTTTGTTCTTGAAGACCCACTTTGTGCCAATGGGACTAACCTCTTCTGGCAGTGGTACAAGCTCCCATACTTGTTGTCTTTTGAACTGTTGGAGCTCCTCTTGCATGGCTTCTACCCAGCTGTTGTCTTTCAGTGCCTCTTGGTACTTATCTGGCTGATGGAGTGATAGAAAACCAGCAAAAAGACAAATGTTTTGGGTTTGGCTTCTTGTGAGCACCCCTTCATTGATGTTGCCAATGATTTGATCAGGTGGATGAGATCTCAAGTAGATTAAATCTCCTTGGTATGGGATGATGGCATTTGTTGGTGAAGGCTGCAGATGTGTATCATCTGAGCTAACCACTGCTGGGGACTTTGATGATCCAGCAGTGACTTCAAAAGGTGGTGGAATAGGAGGTAATGAAGTGGACAAATGCTGACTTTTATCCACTATTTGAGGACTTTTGTCAGTAGTGTTTGAGGATGTGGAAGCAGTGGTGGATGGGCTACTTTGGTCAACAACTGTTGAGGTAGCAGTGGTTGAACTTTGACAGCTGTTTTGAACAGCTGGTGCTTTTCCCTTTGTGGCAGACCTTTGAGGGATGATGATTTCATACCCATAGTCTGGTGTTGTATCCTCTGATGGACCTGCACTGTTAGTCTTGACAGCAGTATTTTCAAAAGTAAATTTTTCAAGATCAAACAGATCTGCAGGGTTTGCTGGGATTTTCATTGATGAAAGTTCATTGAACTTAACATTCAAAGTCTCCTCCACTGCCTTGGTCCGTGTATTGAACACTTTGTAGGCCTTGGCAGTGGTTGAGTATCCCAGATGATAACCACAATCAATTTTGGCTGCAAATTTTGAAATGGAATCTTTTAAGTTCAAAATAAAGCATGGGCAGCCAAACACCTTGAAATATGAGATCAGTGGTTTGATTTTATACAGAATTTCATAAGCAGTCTTTTTGTGCCTGGGGTTTATTAAAACTCTGTTCTGGACATAGCAAGCAGTGTTTACTGCCTCTGCTCAGAAAGTTAATGGCAAACCTGAATCTGCAAGCATAGTTCTGGCAGCCTCAATCAAAGTTCTGTTCTTTCTTTCAACAACCCCATTTTGCTCTGGTGTTCTAGGGATGCTTTACTGCCTTACAGTCCCTTTCTTCACACAGAAGGGATCCAACTCCATATTTTTTAATTCTGTGCCATTGTCACTCCTGAAGCTTTTCGCTGGAAGGTCAAATTGCTTTTCAACCTGTGTCACAAAGTCTGGCAAAATGCCTGCAGTCTCATCTTTTGAGTGTAAAAAGAAAGTCCATGTAAACCTAGAAAAGTCATCAACAATAACCAAACAATATCTTTTCTTCTTAAGGCTCATGACTTGAACTGGGCCAAACAAATCCATGTGTAGCATTTGCAAACACTGGGTTGTTTTGGACTCTTCAATGGACTTATAAGAACTTTTATGATGTTTTCCTTTTAAACAGGAAATGCAATGTTCAGGACATGAAAACAATTTTTGTGGTAGACCTCTCACCAAACCATTTTTTGAAATTTCAGTGATTATCTTAAGATTTGTGTGCCCCAGCCTTCTGTGCCAAAGTTCTATCTCTTTGTTAGAGGCAGCTGAGAACAGACAGGCATCAGCTCTGGGACACTCTTTTGACATGTCAACAACATAAACATTGCCACTTCTTTGAGCAACAAGTTTAGTTTGACCAGTGTTGATTATTGCTTCAATCTTTTTGACTATTTCTGGTCCAACAATCCTACAACAATCTTTTGTGAAGAATGAACCAAATCCTCTGTCACTCATTTGGGACACACTCAGAAGGTTGAATTTTAGATTATCTATTAGATTGACGTTTTCAAATTTTACATTTCCAGACTGCACTGTACCAGACCCCAGAACTTTCCCTTTACTATTATTCCCAAAGGATATATCACCCCCTCCATGGATTTTAAAGTCTTTGAGGAGGGCTTTACATCCTGTCATGTGCCTGGAGCCTCCACTATCTACATACCAAAGACTATCATAGCATGCAGAAGCTCCCTGCACATGAAGTAAAAGGATTAGTTCATTAGGGTCTCCAAAGCCAGCAGGGCTTTGGATGGGGTCTCAACAGTGTCTGGGATGGATGCAGAATGATGGACAGTGGTTAGGTCAGGGGTTTGGACTGTTTTAGGACAGTGTTTCTCTAACCACTGTTGTGGGTCCTGACCAATCACCTGCTGGTAACCAAAAGGATGCATGTTCACTCTGGGTTTAGAGGGCCTTTTGTAGGCCTCATAAACGTGTGGAATCCTTTGGTAAGACTGTTTTTCCTTGCCTTTTCTGAACTGATTGGCAGGGGGTGCATCAGTAACCTGAACATCTCTTTTGACAGATGTTTGGTTCAGCTGTTTTGTGACAGCTGTTTGAACTGGCACAAACAGTGGTTGTTTCTTGGTGAATTTGACAGATGCTGATGATGATGGACTCAAGGATGTTTTAGCAATGTACTCATTCTTTTTCACATCAAAGTTTTTGAGATACACACATGCTTGAGTTTTGTGGTTTGTTTTACCACAAACAATGCAACTTTCAGCTGAAACAATGACACTTGTTCTGTTTAAATCATAAGCTTTTAAGTGGAAACAGTCTTTTGTTAGATGATTCCTTTTCTCACAGAATTCACAAAACAAGTTATCAATTTTTTCTTTCTTCTTTCTCTTTTCAGACTCCTTTGCAGCAGAGGTTTTAACCACTGCTGGGATGTCCTTGAGAGGTATGAATTTAGCTTTTGGAGCTTTAACACCATCAGTTGATGTAAAGTCCATTGGCTTGAAATTTTCAAGAATATCACACTCGTCAGACCAAGTGGGTTTAAACTGATATTTTTCTAGTTCTTCAAAAGTAGAGGAACTCCTTGTTCTGCCAAGTGTGATTTTGTTACCAAGTTTGTCAGTGATTTTCACTTCTTGGCCACTCTTGTTTGTGGGGATGAACTCAGTGGTTACATCAGTGTTTTGAACAGATTTTTCACAAGTAATGCATTCATCATCATATTTTCTATACCCAATCCCAAATTTCACATTACTTTCAATCTGTTTTGCGAGCATAACCTCATACCCTTTGCAAGATTCCACCCATCTCTCACATGTGATCTGGGTGGACTCCAACTCCTTTTTACAAACTTGGTATTTTTCTACCATAGTTTGGAGTTGAGTTTTGGTTATGCTCTGCTCTTCTTTCATGCTGCTAATCTCTTTCTCTTTTTCAGCCAATTTGTTTTTAAGTTCTTTTAGAGATCTTTCAAATTTGACTTCATCAGTTAAGATTTTATCCCTAAGGTTTTCGTTCACCTCTTTGATGTTAGCAAAAGCAATAATGCAATTGTCAGAACACAGTTTTTCAAGAACTTGAGGTGATACCTTGGCAGCAGCCATCATTGCACAATCACATTGAGGATTTTCTTCATCTTCAGCTCTTTCTTCTTTCTCACCTGCTTTTTCTTCTTTCTTTTCTTCCTTGTTCTCTTCGGACCATGGGTCTGTCAGTGGTTCAATCAGGGTACCTGAACTTTCTCCCAACAGTAGTTCACCAGCCATAGCAGTAACCACTGCTTCAGTTACCTCATCCACTGTTTCAATACTCAGCTGTTCCTCTTCAGTTTCAACCCCCTCCTGTATTGACTCTAATGCCATCAAACAAAATTCATTATGAGAAGAATCATTAGAAGCATAGAGTGCAAAATTTTCATCACTAAGGTCTTCAGGCATACTGCTCCAGTCAACAAACCCTTGAGTGAAAAAACTTTGTTGATCTGGTTGTACTGCTGCTGGAGCAGTGGTTTGAGGAGCAACAGGTTGCACTTGTACCTGTGGAGCAGGGGTTTGAACGTACTGAATTTGTGGGACAGTAGTTTGGACATAATGCACCGGTACAGGGGCAGCAACATAGTGAGCAGTGTTCACTTGAGCTGCAGGGGTATACTGGGTATAGTGCACAGTGTTTTGACTTTGTGGTCTAGGGTTAGAACTAGGGTGAGTAACTATTGGTCCAGTGTTTTGACTTCTGCACTCCCTAGCAAAGTGCCCTAACCTATTGCACTTATAACACTTGATTTTCGATTTATCCAACCCAACCCTCAAATTCCCATGAAGTCCTGGGAATTTTCTCCCTGTTCTTTTATAGAATTTGCTAGTTCTAATACTTAGCAAAGCCAACTGGTGCAGAATATCCATCTCTTCTAAGTCAGTGGGATCAAAATGTTGTAAATCATTGAGTTCAAAGCTTAGATTATCTGACATCTGGTTTTCGTTTGCAGTGAATGCATAACTTGCAGAGTGAGGATCAGGGTTGTTAAAATTTGCACCAGCAGTTATGTCAATGAAGTGATCATAACCCTGATCCTTACCACTGCTCCCAGATTCTTCTTGACCCAGAAGAGCAGTGTTACCGAAAGAGTAATCATCAGTAACTTTTCCTGACTCTTGCAACCTCTTTTTCTGGTTCAACTCCCTTTCATAGGTCAGGAGTCGACCGTGAAGTTGGGTCAAGGTCAGATCCTTGAACTCAGGTGAGTTTCGGGTGACAAAAGCTATGGTGTCCCATTTTTCTGGCAGTGACCTGAGGAACCTGCTATTTTGAGTTGAGTTTGTAAAAGTGGTGTTAACAAGCCTCAATTCACTGATGAGACAACTGAAACGCTCAAATTGTTGCGTTAGTGATTCACCTTTAACGTAACAAAATGTTTCGTACTGTTGGTTCAGGATTTCCCTATTGTTTTCTATGACTTCTTCGGTCCCCCCAAACTGTTCCTTAAGTGCATCCCATAACTCTTTGGCACTGTTACAGTGTAACAGTCCAGCATATATTTCATTGGGCAGTGCTGATGCTATGATGCTAAACGCTTTAGCATCTAGTTCGAACTTTTGATAATCGGTTTCGGTATAATTTTTAACTGGTTTTGGAACGAACTTTTTAGCATCTTCAGCGCTTGGCACTGTGGGAACGTGGGGACCATAGATAACAGACCTCCAACAACCTGTGCTTTGTTGAGCGAGGATGTGACCCATCCTCCTCTGCCAGATGTTGTACTCGTTTCTTTTTAGCATAGGTGGTTTAAAAAAGCGAACCGATGTTGTTTTTATCATCCTGAGATTGTGACGTCATTCTTGTTGTTTTACAGACACTGAGAAATCAACTTTAATGGTGATTAATCCTTGCTCTGTTTTTCAACAAACGAACAAACGATCAGTATCAAATGTTATGAGCTGAACTATTTACGTCAAAATGATTGTTAAATCAAATTTGACTGTCCAGGCTCTGATACCAATTGTTGGATCTGAGTTTGTTTCTGATTGTATTTTGTGTTTGTAATTAAAATGAAAATGGATGAGTGTGCAGCGGAATTATGATGAAAACAAACTTTGCATACAATCAAACGAGAGTAATACTTTAATCAAACATCTTTTCACAATGAATCGGAAGATTGAATTTATTTCAATAACGATTACGATGATTGATGAATGAATGCAAACTCCCCCTCAGCCAGAGCTCAGTTGTTTGTTCGTGCAAAGAAGACGATGATGCAAAAGAGCTGATAGAACAGTACAAAGTACTGAACTATTTATAGGCACTTGCAAACCACTGAGCATCTTAGCTGACGTCACCATGAAAGTGACATCTAACCTCCTAACAAACTCTAACCTCTGATCTATACAAACACTGCTATGTTAACTACTGCTATTACATTACAATACAAAACAGACTATAGATCAGCTGCTGCAACCTTCCACTGCTGTGAACCCAGCAGTACTTGTCCGGATCAGCAGTGCTTGACTCAAGGCAGTAGATTGAATCAGCAGAGCTTTAGTCTTGCATCAGTTCTTTACTTGAGCAGCAGTTGTAGGTAAGCAGTTTGCAAGATCAGCAGATAGGAGGTCAGCAGATGTTGAAACCACTTTCAAGGGGAGAGACTTGTATGTAAACATCTGCTTATTCTGGATCCACTGCTCTGATCCAGTTTTGTCTTTAATTATCTGTTCCTCTGATAGGGTTCAATCCCAACAAAGAAACATAAAATTTCTTGATGCCCTTCCTAGAGAATGGAGAAGTCTCACCATGACTTTATCATCAACTTTAGAACTAGGAAACTTGAGTCTTCATGACTTATGCAGCATCTTGATCCCCAGAGAGGAAGAAATTTTTGAAGAAACTATTCAAAGAGGGGGATCTTTAGCTCTAATATCCAACTCACAAAGATCAACAACAACAAATGATCCACAACCTTCAAACAGTCAAAATCTTGAAACTTCTGATGCATCATCAGACTTTTCAGCTTTTGCTGAAGCAATAGCACTGCTCACCAAAACATTTAAGCAGAGGTTGAGGGGAGGTAACCAGAGATACCAGAGGAGTGACAAAGGAAGGATGGATGGAAGATCTAAAGAAGAGTTTAGATCTAAGGATAAAGGGAAGGCTGAAGTTGTGTGCTACAAGTGCAAGCAGAGAGGTCATTATGCATCAGAATGCAAGACCAAAAAGCTGAAGGATGTTGCCTATTATGAGAAAAAGCTTGAAGAAGCAAAGAAGCAGCAACAAGTAAGCTTAATTGCTGGAACAGATACATGGTTATCTGATGATGAAGAAGAAGAATTGGCAAATTTCTGCCTCATGGCACTCTCTGAAGGACTACCAGAAACTTCAAAACAAAAGGTAAATTTAGACAATCTTGATCTTGAAAACAAGCTAAACAAGCTCATGTCAGATTTTCTAAATCTGTAAGAAAAACATAAATCAGATATTAGAAAATCTGATGAGTTGCAAAGGACTTTGAATAAAATCATTCTTGAAAACCAACATCTTATAGAGGACAGTTTAGATCAAAGAGCAAAAATTGAGTTTTATGAAAATGAAAGAAAAGATCTTTACAAGAAAATCAATGACAAAGAAATCAACGTAAGAGGTTTTCAACAGGCTAAAGAATTCATAAATTTTATTGAGTCCACACCAAAGAACAAAGGAGAGGGTTTAGGCTATACAAGTACTACAAGCGCAAATAGAAATAAACCCACTATCTTTGTAAGAGCAACTCATCAGATTTCTGATAATTTAGTATCAGAATCTGAATCTGAATCTTGCAAATCAATCTGTTCTGAATATTCTTTTGACAAACCAAACTTTGAAACAAACAAGAGTGAATGCAGTCAAGAATATGTAAAAACTCCAGAAGCAGTTCACTCATCTTTTCAAAATTATCCAATCATTTCATCACAAGAGGAACTATCAGAAAATTCTGATAACTCTTGTATGTGTGTTGACATACTGAAGCTTGTCCAGCACCATCTTCAAAAGAAAAATGTAAAATATGTTAATGGCTCAGCATATCCAAGAAGAAATAAAAATAAAATGTTTCAAATTTCATCAGAAACTGTACCCAAGCATGCCTGGGTACCAAAAACCCTCTAATCATTTCATTTCAGGACCATCATGTGCAGCAGATCTGGTACTGCGACTCAGGAAGCTCCAAGCACATGACTGGGGATAGTAGCTTACTCAGCAACTTTGTTTCAAAGCTGGGTAGAATGGTAAATTTTTGAAATGGAGTGAAAGGGAGGATCATGGGGTATGGTTGCAAAAATTTGGATGTTTAACCATAAAAGAGAGTAGTCTTTGTTGAAAGGCTTAACACATGATTTGCTTAGTAATGGTTAATTCAATGATAAAAAACTACTTAGATAATTGCTTTAGTGATAATCAAATTCATATGTCAACCTATCAGAAATTCTGATGAAGTTGTCAGAAAATCTGATTCAACATCAGAATGTCTGATAAATCATCAGAATTCTGGTGAATCTTCAGCAAAAAGGGCTGATAGTCAGAATTATCGTAGTTCATTGAAACAAATTACTGCATGTTAATATCTGCATTCATATTCCTTGTTTATATTTTCATATATTGCTTGTTTTTGTTTGAAATTTTGTTTGAATTTTTTTTTGTATTTATATATAATATTTTTTTAGTGCTGATAACGTCATACAAACAGAAAATTTCTGGGAACTCGTTAAAATAGATATTTCTCTCTCCTTCATTTATTACACACCATCATGTTTAAGAAGGTTGAAGTGACATATTGGTAGGCTACAATGATACATTACCAGAAATTTGCCACCTAGATAAATCAATGCATGTGTAGTGGAGAAGGAACATATCTCTGTTATTTTTTTCTGGTCTCTGGTAATCATTAAAATAACAAGGATTGCAGTGAAGAAAGTCCACAAGTTGGTAGCTTCCATTTATAGCAAATATTAAATTTACTATAAATATTCACCACTCTGAGTTAAAATCTGTCTTCTTCACTTCTCTTCTTCATCACTTTTTCACTCACACTCACAAAATGAACTCCATCAAAGATGAATGTTTTCCACTTGTTCTTTATCCATATCATAATATAAGATTGAGGACAAATCTGGAAGGTCCTCAGTGGGAAGGGTGTCAAGTTATACTCAAGATGCTCATGAATAGCAACTTGAGCTATGCCCTCACTGCTCACATAAGTGTTCATCCAGAGATTCTCCAAATCTTCTGAAAAAATGCAACACTATCTGAGTTTCATAACAGGGAGCAGATGACCATCAAGAGTGAGGTGTTAAATCAGCAAATTCTGTTAAATGAAGCCACAATCAGGAATGCTCTTCAACTAAATGATGACAATGATGCTCTGATGTTCACAAGGTATCAGAAGGAAAATGTCTTAAGAGAAATGGGTTATCACACACCAAACCAACAACGGGCAATCAACAAAAATGGCTTTAAAAAGCCATGGCAATATCTGGTCACTCAGATGGGTGCATGTTTTTCAAAGAAGGCCATCAATCATCATGAAATTTCTCTGAAATTGATGGAACCTATACTAGCACTGGTACTTAAGGTACCTTACAACTTCTCTCATTATCTGATGAGTGATTTTGTAAGTAACATATGGGTTGCAAAACCATTCTTGATGTATCCTCGTTTTCTAACAAAGATAATTACAAGTCAGCTAGACTTTGCAGGCATACCTACAAGTTATCCAAGGGCTGACATGAGACTTCAAGAAAACATGGGTCTCAGCGTGCTTGTACCCACTAACAACAATTCTGGGATGATAACTGACCTATTGTTACTGTTGGAAATGGAACATGGTGAAGGAGTAGATATTGATTAGGTTTATCTGTTTTGCTTGTAAAAGTTTTTTTAGTTAATATTTTGCTTACTAGTCTTCTGGTTTGTGATTTTGGGAAACAGGTAAAGATAAAATGAATATCAGAAATGGAACTCAAAATTTTCTGATAAAATGGGACAAAATCTGGTTATTCAAAATTTTCTGATAAAACTTCAATGATAACAAAATGTTTTTAGAAAATGTCAGAAAAGTCAAAGAAGCTTGGATGTTACCAGAAAAACAAATGTAAGTCTTCTGATCTTTCCTTATTCCCTCTCATCTAAAAAAAAAGGGCCACTCATAAGTTTAGGGGGAAATCTTAGAGATTCTGTTGAAAAGACTGAATATTTCTGTTGACTACATCACAAAAAGTCAACAGAAGTCAAAACAAAAGAAAGATACATTTGGTCAACAGAATTTCTGATGACCTTATCAGAATGGGAATTTCTGACTTATGAAGAAAGGAGGGAACATATGAAGGAAGATAATTGGACCACTTATCAAAAGGGGTCCACAAAAGAAGAAAAGGTGTCATAGAACCGATAGCTTTCTCCAATCAAAAATCAGTGCAACACTTTCAAGAAAAGATCGAAGAAACTACAAATTGAAAAGTCAAGTTGAAAGGGCAAAACCACGATTCCATGATAAACAATTTCATTAAAGTCTTAACACCCACGATCCAACGGTTATTTTTTGAACCAAAATTTCAGCATCCACGATCTAATGGTTATAAAGACAATTAATGATCTTTTTATCACCATCTCATACCACGATTTATACCCGTTCAAACACCCTCTACTTCATACAACCACAATACTCTCAATTTCCTTATATCCTAAAAACCCCTGTTTTTCACTCGTAAATAAAAAATTCCTAAATCTCAAACCCTAACTCCAAAAATGGCAGAAGTTAACCTCAATATTCCAATTATTCAACATGAAGTACCTTTTGTCGAGGAAGCAGAATTTCTACCAATGAAGGAAAACAATCTGCTGATGAATACAGAGTATTCAGAGTATGATAAAAGATGTCAACTTCTGGTAGAATATCTTACAAAATGCCCAATCTCAGGAGCACTAACAAAAGAAAGAGAAATACCAGAAAGGATGCTACAGCAATTTGTTTACACTTTTAAAGAAGTTGAAGAAAATCGGGTGTCTGCTCATGTATGGGGAAGTGTCTATGTGGAATTAACTCCAGCAAGAGTAAGAGAATGGCTTGGATTGCCTATTCTTGGCAGTTATACTGAAGCCCAAAGCAAAGAAGATTTATTAGACTTCGTCATTGGGCTTGGATACAAGAAAAGAGATATCAACAAAATTGGAGCAATAAGAAGAAGTGAATTACCAGCCATCTGGCAAGTGATGATGGAAGTGTTAAACAAATGTCTCACCTCAAAGATAGGAGGAACTGATCAAATCAATCAAGCTATTCTGACGATTATGTTTGGACTCATAAATGGGTTCAAAATTGATTATGGAACAGAAATCTTTAATCTTCTCAAAAGATCAATCATCACCAGAAATGGAAGAATAACCTCTCATCTGCCATATCCAAGGTTAATCTCAATTTTTATTTCTGAAGCATTTATAGAAAGAAACATGGAGATTCCAATCTTAGAAGACATCTGGAGATCAAAAACAATGAAGGCCTGGAGTTCAAATCATGGATGGGAATCAGACAAAGATGTCCCTGTGTTACCAGAAAGCATGTTATGCTTCATTGCACCAGACTCACAATACAGAAAACAACATGAAAAACTTCTGACAAAATCAACCTCTACCACAGAAGAACTAAGCAGAGAAATTGTGAACTGTTCTTCATCAACAGAAAAAGGAGACAATGAGAAGTCCTCACCATCAGAAAATGAGGGTGTAGAAGAAAGAAGAATTCTGGAAAAAGCTAACTTGGAGATAGCCAAATCACCAGAAAACAAAGAAAAGCATGCTGAAAGTCAACAGATTCATGAAGCAGGAATTCATCATGAATTTGAAATCCATCAAACACATGATGCAGGATCACACATTGCTGGAGAAACACACAATGTTGACATTGAAGCCACTGAAGTCATTCATCATGATGAATCTCGCATTGCTGGTACATCCCTTTTAAACACTGTTCTAGTAGAAACTCACAGAGAAGAAACAAACTCAGAAAGTTCTGTTAACTTTTCTTACAAAATAGAATACAGAACAACGAATGTTGATCAAGAGGTTACTAGTTCCATAAATCTCAACTCTGAATCAGAAAATGAGGAAGAGGATGAGATCCCAATAGATGGAGATCAGGAAACTGATCAAGGAAATCTGGCTAAAGGTAATGTGTTTACCTCAAAAACTTATGGAGGATCATATGTTGATATGATTCAAGGAAATAAGGAAACCCAGAATGAGAATGAGTTTTTCATCACTGGTGGAGATAATTCTGGTAAATTCAAAGCTGCACCAAGTGTGTTGGCCAAGAATGACCCTATCATCTCTAAAACAGCAGCAAATGTGTTTGCAACTGGAATGTTAGAAGGAACATCTGTTGTTCCAATTATCCCTGAGAAACCCATGAACCAAGAAAATCTAGAAGAAATACTGGAAAATGTTTACAAAGTCTGCAAAAGAAATCCAGTAGAAGAAAAAATTGATATGTTGCTGTCAGAAATACAAGGTCAAAAGGCTGAAATGAAGAATTTGTTAGAATCACTGAAGGAAATGAAGAAACAAACTGAAGAAAACACTGAAGCACTAAAGTCTCTTCAAAAGATGAAAGAAATAGCACCAGAATCCAACATCTCTGTATCAGAAATCCAAACGATTCTCACAGAAATAGAAAAAATCAAAGCACAAGTTGCAAAAGTGATTGAATCAAGGCAGTCAAGTAATACAAACAGAGTTTTGGAAGAAGTTACCATACTAAGGGCAAGTAATAACAGTATCACAGATGCCCTTGAGAAGCTGTCAAAAGAATGGGCTGAAATTCAAACAAAAGCTCAAACTGAATTCATAAATATTCAGAAAAACATACACAGCAACTCAAAACAGGTAAAAGAAGTGCAACAACTGGTAGAGAAAATGCAATTCAATATTGCAAAACTAGCCAAAGTGAATCCACAAGAACTCATGAAAGAAATTCCTGCCAAAAGCTCATATCAAGAAACTCCAAAGTCAACTCCCCAACAATCATTAATCTCACCAATCACAAAAGCTGGAACCACAGTGATGGGTCCTCATCCGAATGTTCCAAAAGAAGAAATACTGAAAAGGTTTGCAACTGCAAAACCTCAAGTTATTACAAATTTGAAATTGCTAGCATCTGTTCCAAATCCAACAATATCTGATGACTCAGCAATAAGTAAGTATATGAATAAACAAATTATGAATGAATGGGAACAAGAAGGAGAGTCAGCAACAAAATCAAAGACTGTTAAGAGAAAGATCTCTGAAACCAAGTCCATCATGGTTAAAGAGATTGCACGAGATGTAATGATATTTCCTGAGACCAATCTGGTGAGCTACTATCTGACAAAAGAAGATACAGCACCAAGATCACTATCTCCAACCAGACTGGGCTTAAGAGAAGAAAGAATAAAAAGAGGGCTAAGCAGCATTCACAAACAAAATTGGAATCCAGTAAAAAGAATTCTAAACGTAAGTGAAGTAAAGACTGCAATTGATGATATTAGAGGAACTGATGTGCAAAACAGATACACACTTCAGAGGGAGAATGGAGAAGAACAAAAGGTGACTGATGAAGAAATTGCTGACCAGTTGCATCCCTTAGACATTATGTTTATGAAGGATCATTATGAAAAAGAAAAGAAAAATAATCAAGAAGTCAGAAGAGCATTAAATGGCATTTCAAAGGCTGGAATACTGCTGTTTGAAAGAGTAGCTTTTTCAGACTTTGATTTATGCATAAATTTTGAGCATGTACACAACAAAAAGGTATATGTCAGATCACCAAAAACAAAAGTTCCTTCAGACATAGTAGAAGATGCAATATCAGGAGACATCATCATACTGACAAACGCAAATAAAGAACAAGATTATGGTGTAATCTTCAGAGATCAGGAAGAAAACAAAGCTATGTTCAGAAGTGCTGACATCTACAAGTACTCAAATCAAACTCTGAGGTATATCTTGAAAACCATGAACAAAAGACAAGAACATCTTCAGAAGATAGAAAAGAACATGGAGGGAAGCAGAAAAGAAATTGAGCAGATGATTGAAGAATGGATTCAAGCAATGGAATGGTATAAAGACATGTATGTCAGCTGCAACAAATATATCTCCTACAAAAAGAAGCTAAAGACAAGAGATACATATAAGAGAGTGAAACTTAGCTGAAAGAACTGTTTATTTAAACTTCTCATCTTTTATGTAATTTATTTTAACTTCAGTAACTGGTTTACATTTTCAAGTATTATATTTCCACTGTTTGGAAATTTTTCTGTTTATGAGGTATAAAGACATGTATGTCAGCTGCAACAAATATATCTCCTACAAAAAGAAGCTAAAGACAGGAGATACACATAAGAGAGTGAAACTTAGCTAAAAGAACTGTTTATTTAAACTTCTCATCTTCTATGTAATTTGTTTTAACTTCAGTAACTGGTTTACATTTTCAAGTATTATATTTCCACTGTTTGGAAATTTTTCTGTTTATGAGGTAGTTCTTTTTCTTACAATACTTAGGGGGAAACTGTTAGGAAACTTTAAGTGTAAGTATTGAAGAAAAACACAATCAACTGTATCTATGAAGAGATCACAGTCCTGAAGATCACGAACTAGAAAAAGAAGATCAGATGGGACAATTGGAAAGCACATAATCTACTTCAAAGAATTACAAGTTGATCAAGAGCTGAATTGGATTATCAGAAAAGGCCATTTCTGATGGATCTGATGATATTTCTGATGAAATATCATCAGTATCTGACGATTCTGATCATCAAAGATTTTATGATGATTTGTTCATCAGAATTTCTGATGAAGTGGTTTATCAGAATTACTGATGAAACAACCCACTTGTCTGAAATTGGCTCTGTCCTGCCACAATTACCGAAGCAAGTTGACATTAAATGATATCATGATGAAAAAGGCAACTTGAACGTTGGAATCAATGAATATGTCAATTGGCTACTTTTTGCAGGAATTATTGTATGAATAAACTATTGTTTATTCATACAAGCCGTCTATAAATAGAAGGCTCAACCAGGAGAAGCAAAGTGAGTTTGAAGCTTATCATTCACACATACATCAAAACTCCATTGCTCTCTCCCCCACAGAATTCAAGATTCGTTTGTATTAGATAATAATATTACAATCACCTTGTAAACCATTTTTGTTTCAAAGTGATATAAACTTGATAATTCTGTAGGCCTTGTTTCTTGAAAGTCTGATTTCCATTTCCGCACATCTTTTTCACATCTACTGAAACCACTTGCCATATTACGTGAAAAGAATATTATTTTGAGCCTGTACTGGGTCTAACAATAACTTTTATTTTTGTTTTTTGTCTTTTACTTGTCTTTTTAATTATTACTTATTTTTTTTTTGTTTATTAGTTATTATTATAACTAAATAGTAAAAGAAACATGCACTTTTTATTTATTTATTATTATTATTAGTAATAGTAGTAGTAGTAATGATATAGTATTTATTATTACTCTTTAGTTGTTATAATTTATCAAATTATATTTATAGTTGTAACAAAAGTTATATCAAAATAAGTATTTTTTTACAAAATTAATATCATTTAATAATTTACATACCGATCTTTAATCTATAACAGAAAATGTAGCAGGTTTTGCTATCCAAGAATTATACATATTTTGACGTGATTCAAATATATTCTCCCAGCCAGCTGCATCATTTTCTCTCATTAATTTCCATAGGTTGTTTGTGCTGGCAATTGGATACTCTCCTTGCAATTCTACCATTATAAAATGGTTACCATTCACGTGTGCAATTGTAATTATTTTTTTTCTGGGAACTCGTGAGGGCCTCTCTAAAGCGAAAAACAAGTAGAACTGTTTCTTTTTTCTTAAGATAAAAAATGAACGATCACATTAAACTTGTTCTCAATCAAGAATCCTGCCTCTGGCATAATCATCCAGTGTTTTTCAGGTGTAACCCCCGATCCTGACCAAGTCAAGGACGTGAACACATCTTCGAATGAGCCTAAGAAAGCCTTAGTGTACTTATTTCTAAACTCGAGTAGCTCTTCCATCAGTGATCTTCGGATAAATAACCATTCATCTTCATCGTACCCGAGAGCAGAAGTTGTCGCCCGAAACCCACAATTTCCATCACCTAATACGTTATGTATGCGTGTAACATACGCATGGAAGATTTTTGGAATTAGATGAATATATTTGTGTATCACTTGTGATGCTTGATCTTGGTTAAACCCCATGAAGTCATAGCCCGGCGCACTTGTAGCGTTGGCGAAAGAACTTTATCCCACAATATATTGGTTCAACCCCATGAAATCATATCCCGGTGTGTTTAAAAGGTTGGCAAAAAAACCTTGTCCGTCAGTATCTTGGGTCATGAACTGACTTTGTTCACCAGGAACTTGGTAGTTTACAAATGGACTAGCGTAGTAGCCCGTATAATCATTATAGTCCTTGAATGGTTTTTTTCCATCAATATCTTGATTTATGAACGAACTTGGTTCACTAGGCATTTGATAGTTCACGTCTGGACTGATGTAACCAACATAATCATTATAGTTCCTTAATGAACTTTCTGTAGCAGCCTCTATATACCCGAATGAACTATGTCTCCAAGGCTCTTGAGTGTAATCATGCTCTTGGAAGTTCACAAATGAACAATGCCTGACAGGTTCTTGAGTGTAATCTTGCTCTTGATAGGTCGTAAATGAACTGTGCCTTGCAGGCTCTTGAGTGTAATCATGATCTTGGGAGTTCCCAAATGGACTGTGCCTTGGAGGCTTTTGGGATTAGCTTCGTTGAAGGGGGGTTTAGCAATTACAGGGTTCGGTTTTTTTTGTTGTTTGGATTTTGTAGTTGGTCGTCCACGAGTATTTTCTTTAACATCAGGTTCTTCAACAAAAGGTATGCTTGGATTGGTTATTTCTTTTAACTTTTGTAGTAAACTTTTCTTTCCAGGCTTGGATCGATTATCAAAGGCTTTTTTAAAACTTTCCAACTCGACGTCACAAGTAATATCCTCACAATATACTGGTAACTCGAGTTTCCTTCAAAATTATACAGCGTAACCAAGACTACGTAGCCATGTTTCGTTTTCGATCTTTTAGTGACAATAGCGTAACCAAGACTACGTCCGGTGTTTCTAACCCATTCCATTAACTCTTCACAAGACTTGAACACCTAAAAGTGAACTAATATTAGCATATTTCGGGGATGTTACATTATTGTTATGAGCTAATAAGTAGTTGACAATGTCAAGTATAATTATTTTCCAAACAAACTCATTTAAACTATACAGTATAATTATTTTCCAAACGAACTCATTTAAACTAAAACAAGACCCTTAACCTAGCGAGATTATATAACTAAGTTGAAACTTGAAACATGAGAATTAAAAACTATACCTTATCCGTTGAAAACCCAGACATCTCTTTAGCTTTTCTGAATGATATGATGAAGCATAAGTAGATCACTGGTTGAACAAGTAACTCTATTAATATAGAATAATAACGATGCAGCTCTTTGAATAGCTTCTTCGAGTATAGCCCAAAGAAGCTTCAGTTAGAGTGAAAGATAAAATTGAAGAAGCTGAAGTTAGAGTGAAAGATAAAATTGAGACGAATTGAGAATATCACATCTTAAGATTACTCAATTCAGCTTCCTCGAATCATATGATGTACAAAGAATATCACATGGAAAATTAAAAGATCACCAAACAAGACTCACATGTGAATAGGAACTAATAGAGAATATCATCATTGGATTTTCATTTATTACTAATGTTTTCAAAAATATCATAATGTTGATTTGAATAGCTTTCTCGTGATTGAAATTTTTTTGTTCAAAAAAAAAAAAAACTAACAATAAAAAGACAAATGACAAGTAGTCCAATAAACAGAAATTCCTCAAAAACTAGGTACCGGTACCGATGCTGAAATATACGGTACTATAAGGTATCGGTATTTGAAGGCAAAATTTAGTTTTTTCCCGATACCAAAAACTAGGTACCGGTACCGATACCAAATATCATCATTGGATTTTTATTTATTTCTTACTTTTTTTTAATAGTGTTAACTATAAGTAAAAAGTAATAATAATAATAATAATAATAATAATAATAATAATAAAAATAAGTAGTAAATAATAATAATAATAATAATAATAATAATAATAATAATAATAATAATGATAAATAAAAAGACAAAAAAACAATAAAATATTGATTTGTGATGTAATGATGTGATGTTTTTATAGAGGGGGTGTAATTAGTAAAAGGGGGGTGTAAATAGTATCACCCTTTCTTTATTCCTTTCCTTTTTAATGGTTAAGGATCTATTAATCAAGAAAAAAAAAAGAAAATAGAACTAGTAAGAGTATTCACATTCAACCGCTCATTTTTTACCCTATATCACACTAAAAATTGCTATCTTTTCTCTTTTCTTTTCAATTAAATAATACCTTTTAATACCTTTACCATTACATTTTCTCTTTATTCCACTTATAACCACTTTCAAATATATTAAAAAATTATAAAGGGTGAATAGTGACATCCATTTCGAAGGATTTCAGAGTGTTGAACAAATCTGAGAGCGTGACTTGATTCGGACTATTCAAGAAGTCTCTTTTAATCATCATGCATTGCAAGCTCCATTCTTGGAAGAGAGTCCAAAAGCTTCTTGATTGCAGCACGGTTGGTAACGGGGTTACCAGCCTTCTTCATTTTTGTCATCATCTTCAAGAATCGACTGATGTGATCCGACAGGCTTTCTCCGCGAATGCTACCGAACATATCATATTCTTTCTGAACCATGTCTCTCTTGTTCTGAATCATTTCTTCGTTTCCTTCATAGTAGTCAATCAAGGCTAACCCGAGTTCATTTGTCGGAGTGCATTCTTCGGACATGTTGCAATCGTCAGTTGATAAGGCCATTGTCAAAGCAGTGTGAGCCCGACGGTCACGTTGGATCAATGCCTTATCTTCATAGGTGAAGCTCGAGGTATCATTGTTTACCACACGCATGTCATCACGAACTATCATTGGGACATGAGATCCGACAGTGACAAAGATCCATTGATTATAGTCCGTATACTCGAAGAATGATTTGATTTGGTTCTTCCAACTTCCAAAATCGACTGATCCTTTCAATTTTGAGGTCGGATTGCGGTTCCAATTTCAAGTTCAGCTTGTGCAATTGGGTTAAGTTGATTAAGCGACATTTTGATCCGATTTTAAGTTCGATTAGAAAACAGCAGGTTAAATACGCTGGTTTTTGCCAAATACGCTGATGGAACAATTCGTTGCTCACAGTCAATTACGTTGATTTGAACAAATACGCTGCTATGAAAGAACTGTTTCTTAGACCGGTGACAAGGACAAATACGCTGACAAAACAAATACGCACAAGGATTTGGCTAAAAACGCCGAACACCGTGATAAAATCGTTGAGGATTTATATCACTGACCCCGAAGTCGCCTTCGGCTAAAAACGCTGACAAACCAACTACGCTGACCACACAAATACGCTGATGAAACACCTGCGTAATTGCAATTACACAACCTTCAAACATAAATACGCTGACTTCAAGATTATCTACGATGCCTTTAAAGCTAAATACGCCCAGAAGGGTTTAGTACGAACAAAAACCTTCTAATCACACCAAAACAACCCAAAAACCATGATATTTTGTACTAAAATGACCCAAATTTTTACCTAAACACTGAATAACAACAACCCAATCATTAAACACACTAAATCAAACCATCTGAGTCCAAAAAATTTTGAAAAGCTTGAAAACTTTGAAAAACCTTTAAAAAACCTTCAAAACCTTGAAAAACAAATATCAATCAATCAATAGCACAAATGCTCTGATACCAAATTGTGAGTGCCAAATCAGCTTTGGATCACAATGATAATGATTGACAAAACACAAACACCTATTGATTAGATGCTTGAACGATAAAAGTAAGAAAAATAAGTAGAAGATGAAGAGTTTTGACCAAGGATTAATCAACCAATGTTGATTTGGAATCCCATAATGATATGAACAATCAAAGATCTTGGATAATAGATTAAAGCACAAGAATTAGAGAATAACACAAGATGAACACCAAAATAACCTTAGTCTAAGAAACTTGGACACTAAGGAGTCATTGAATTATATATATAGCAAACGACTATCCAGCGTATTTATTAAATACACTGGGTATATAAATACGCCGCCATAGTACAAATTACAAGATTTACACATTCAGCCACATTCAGACCCTTTTATCTTTTAAAGTATTACAAAATAAACCCTAGACTATTAAACTCAAATGACAACGGTCTCTAACTGGTCTAACACGAAAGACCATAAATAAGAAAAAACCAATATAAAAAAATAAACAAAATAACGAACATATTATGATAACAAATAGATCCATTACATACGTAACCTGTTGAATGACAGGTTTCAAGATCATCAACTTCATTATGTTTACAACACGACTAGCACAAATACAAGGTAAAGAAACAATCAAAAGACCAGAAATAAGCACAACCAATACAAATAAACAAACGAAAATAAACAGTAAAGTCAAATAGATACATTACATATGTGTTACGTATGTTAACCTGTTGAATGAAAAATAATAAACTACTATTAAACGTGTCAGATATTGACATGTGTTACATATGTTAACTAGGTAGTGTTACATATGTAATAATGGTCGTTACATATGTAGGTGCCAAAAATGTAACTTTTGTATCCACACTTAGGGGAGAAAAACTTTCTAAACTTTATATCAACCCTTGATTGAATATCATGAATATGTGAGATTAAAACTTCACTTCAAAGCAAACCGTGCAAATATGCTGTTAGGTTTGACTTATGTAATGAAATTATGCAATAGAAGACTAAAACTGTGCATAACGCATGCCAAATTGTAAAAACAAATGCAAGTTCATTAATTAAAAAGTCAAACATCTAAAACATTACAATCTTATTAAACTTTACAATCTAAAAAAATATTACAATGTTAAACAATACCAAATTATTTCTAGTGACAATTATCATTTGACTACTTTGAATCAGAGGAATGCTCACCTTCTACGAAATATGGTACCAAGAAATTCCACTCAACTCCAAAGTTAACATAAGTGATTGAACAAGAAATTGCATTCAACTCCAAAGTCAACGCAATATCACCCAACTCCTCTATATACTCATGTCTAACCCTGATGTTGTTACACATGTAACAATTGTATGTAACACGTGTAACGTGTATAGTCATGTGTAACCTTGACGTTGTAACACATGTAACATGTGTAACGTGGCTATACATATGTTACCTTCTAGTGTAACGCATGTTACAAACATATTTCCTATATGTGTTAGATACATATATACATAAAAAATTACATATGAGCTAACAAACATGTTTTCTGAACATGTTAGATATTCAATTTGCAAACAAAAAACCAGAAAACCTAATTACATATTCAGACTGTAAAAAATAATTACGTTCATTTCTAATCATCTTCATCTTTAACACAACAATTCCTTCATTATATATTTTGACCGTATATAGGTAACATTTGGCTAGTTACATATGTACCTAGAGTTGTTATTAAAAATGTTACTAATAGATAAAAACTAAATTAACATATATTTTTAACATTGAACCCAACTTGGTAGTCATAAGTCTTATACATGGCAAACAATCAAAGGACCAGAATAAGCTATATAAACAAACAAACAAAATAACAAAAATATTATGTTTGACATTAATGTTAAATAGATGCATTACTACGTAATAAGATTGTGATTACATAGCTCTACTGAAAGAAATACAAAACAAAGAACAGCCAAATAAGCAATAACATCTTCAATGTCATCACATCCTTAGCTTTGGTGATTGCCATTTCATCTTTCTTTTCCATGCTGCTCAACAATTCAAGGTACCTTCTCACACCCATTAATTAGTTGTTGATTTGTGCGACATTATTCTTCAATCGTCTGCGAGTCTGAGGAGAATGAGAGATAAGTTAATCAACTTCAGAGCGTACATAGGTAACATTGTCCTTTTTACTTCTTGTATCCTGTACGATTCATCATTGTGGGAGTTGTCTAGGCAGAGCCTGGCGCACACTGATTGGCTACAGCCCCTGCCATCTGTACTATTTGTACTTGTCTTAGCTGTCATTGTGTTGCGTGCGGCGGTATGAGCCTAAGCGCCAGCTTTGGTGATAGCTAAGTATAGTTTTGTTAAGTCTAGGTAAGGTCCTCTGGTGATAGGGGCATGCCCCTTCATGGGTATATAGTTTCGGGTAATCGGGATGGGTATCTTCTAATCCCATACACGCGAAATATTTTTTCCATACCCATACCCGACCCAATGCCCGTATCCCAAATGCTTGGGGTTTCGGGTATACCCGTATGGCTCGGATATTTTTGCCATCCTAATATACATTGACTTCGTATTTTTTTCAAGTTGCACGCATATCCGAGACTCAAAAATAATTAAGAAAAGTAGCGTAAATGGGTTGAACCATACCATGTTCAACCTTGGGTTAAGTGTGTTTAACTTTAGAGTAGAGTGCATATAATCAGATATTTTTAATAACCGGGTTCGGGTATATATCGGGTACGAGTGTCACTAGGTATTGATTTTCCAGGTGTTGGTAATACCCGGGTCGAGTTCGTGTCCGGGTATTGGCCAGGAAAACCATACCTGGTGTACTCGGGTTCGGGTTTTCTATACTCGCGTATTAAAATCCCTATTTGTGGGTATAAAAAAAACCCGGTTTCGGGTATAGGTCGGGTCGGGTATTATGAAAATCCTATACGGGTATAAAAAAACCTGGTGGGTACACAGAAAACCTGATTTCGTTGTTGTGTTGGCTGTTTCTTTTTTTCATATATATTTTTTTTATAGTTTGATGTTTACAACTCCATTATAGTTCGGGTTCGGGTTTTCATAGCGTATACCATACCCGGACCCTCCCTATGGGCAGGGTCGGAGTCGGGTTTCCAATACCCGTTTTTTAAAAAACCCGAGTCTGGGTATTTTTTCCCTGTTGGAGTTTTTATTGTGCACCACTACTTTAAAGAGCTTGTAAAGTATAGTCTAGTATTTTGTAACTTTTGAAAAACCTTTAAAAAAAGATATGTAACTTTTTTAATAACCATGATTCGCATTGTTATTCAAGTTTTAGAGGCAAATTGTCATAGAATAAACTAGTTGCATGCATTACTACTAAAGTAACCAAGTAACTAAGTAAGTAGTAATTATAAGTATTAAATTAAGAATTCCTGAATGGCAAAGCCCATGTCTGCTTAGAAGGCGGCTTCAAAGATGCCAAGTCTTTGGATATGGGCTGGGCTAGACTCGCGCGTGCTTTTAAATAGAGAAGCATAATCCAGTATTTTTAATAACTGGTTTCAGATATAGAATCAGTTCCAATTCTTTTATATAAGGGTTGGAAGCGGTTATTTCTATAACCGGTTCGGTTCCGGGTACGTTTATTGGAACGAAAAAGATACCCTATGTACGCGGGTCCGTAAGGTTCGGTTCTGTTTCTTAAAAAACCGGTTATAAAATACCATATTTTCAGGTTTTTTCATTTTATTTTCGGGTTTTCTAATTCCTAATTTTCAGGATTTTTTTTGTTTAATATTATTAAATATGCATTGTACAATGTATAAAAAATTAAAATGAGCTCAACTGGAAAAGAACAAGTTTACTTTAGACTTCAGAGCATACATTCATACGGTGATTGTTTACAATGAAGTAACAAGTGCACAACATAAATGCATTCAAGTTGATAATTTGTTAAATGAGTTTAGACTCATAACTATAATCTGAACCGAGTATTAAACATAACTTGTATTGGGTATTAAAGGAACCGAGCAGGGTACTAAAAAAACCTGGTTCCGGCTATGGGTCTAAACTGGTTCTAGGTATTAAATGGGTATAAATTGGTTACGGTTGCGGGTATTGAGATGAAAATGCATATTTTATCTATACCCTAGGGTCATGTTTCGGTTTCAGGTATAACATAAATGGGTATTAAAAACATCGGTTACAAGTTATATGACTGGTTCTGATTCCGAGTACAATTTTTTATGCACCTCTATTTTTAAAGGACCAGGCTACATTCTCTAGCCATTACTCTTTAGTCTCTATTTTCTCTAATATGTTATTTCACATTTTGGCAATGGTGATAGGGTTGATAAATAGCTATCTACTCAAATCTTGCCCTTGTTTCTGTTAGATAATAGTTTTATTTTATACTCTTATATTTGTTGTATTTCTCCAATTGTTTGAGGTAGCTAGTTGTATTTTTTGGTGCCTATATATTGTAGCATTGTTTGTGTTTTATAATATAGAGATCTTTTCCTTTTCCACACATGGTATCAGCCAACCATAAATTAGTTTGAGTTACCAAGGCCTTTTTTTCCTCCCCAATCCTTTTCTCTTCCTTTTCCCCACCCGATCTGCTGCCCTTCTTTTCCTTCTTCTATATCATTAATCGATTACCGTCTAAATTACTTCAAGGGGCGTCACCATTTGAAATTTTATATCATCATGTTCCAAACTATGACTTTTTTCGACCATTTGGATGTCATGTTTTTCCTTGTCTTCGTGATTATGCCCCCCCCACAAACTCTCCCCTCGAAGCATTCCTTGCGTGTTTATTGGATATTGTTCCAAATACAAGGGATATAAATGCCTTGATCCCATTACGTCTCGCGTCTATATTACACGAAGTGCTCGGTTTGATGAATTATATTATCCTCTTGATACCTCCACTTCTCCCACTAAAACCATTGATCTTCTTGACATCACAACCTTTTTAGATGTTTCACCTACAATATCAAAACCTACTGTACCTAATACCTAATATCACAACTCCCACTGTTGCTTCTCCTGGCCCAAATACTCCTATTACCATTTCCTTTTGTCCAGCCCAAAATACTTATCATATGTCTGGCCCAGCTACTGTGACCCAATCCACTGATTCATCAACTCATGAAGCTGATATTCCTGGTCCACCAACGCCTCCTAGCCCATCTGCTCAATACACTTCTTCTGTTCAAAACCCACCTCGTCTCTCTACTGATTGTGGGTCGCTGCCTCCTTCTTTTGGACCACCCAATCATTCTTCTAGCCCAACCAGCGTCCCGGCTGGGTCTGACTCCCATTCCGCTCGGCCTGAATCTCAATCTCAGTCTCAGTCAACTCCCGTTGACCTGGCGTCTGACTCGACGACTACGGCCAGCTCTGCCAACATGTCAGCAGCCTCTAATCCCCCTCCTCCGCCCGCTCCATCTCACACTATGATGACACGTGCCAAGTCAGGGATTTTTAAGATTCGTCATCAGGTTGATTTGGCTCACACTCAAGCATTTCCTTTGCATAGTGCCTTATTTGCTACTGATGATCCTACTACTTTCAGTCGTGCATCTAAGGATAGCAAATGGCTCAAAGCCATGTCGGATGAGTTCAACGCTCTTACTAAAAATAACACTTGGACTCTTGTTCCCCGTCCGCACAATGCTAATGTTGTGGGTTCTAAATGGATCTTCAGAACTAAGTTTAAATCTGATGGATCCATTGAGCGCCACAAAGCCCGTCTTGTTGCTCAGGGCTTTAGTCAAATACCAGGTCTTGACTACTCTCATACCTTCAGCCCCGTTGTTAAAGCTACAACTGTTCGTACTGTCTTGGCCTTAAGTGTTATCAATAATTGGCATCTTCATCAACTTGATGTGAACAATGCCTTTTTACATGGCCATCTTTCTGAACATGTCTTTATGGAACAACCCAAGGGCTTCGTTGATACTCAATTTCCCTCCCATGTTTGCAAATTGAACAAGGCTATTCATGGCTTGAAACAAGCTCCACGGGCTTGGTTTCATCAGTTGAGCTTATTTCTTCTAAACAATGGTTTCTCATGCAGTCGGGCTGATCCTTCTTTATTTGTGTATACTCGTCAATCACATACAATGTATCTTCTTGTGTATGTTGATGACATTATTCTTACTGGCAATCATTTATCAAATGTCTCAATAAAGAATTTTCCATCAAAGACCTTGGTCAACTCAACTATTTTTTGGGTTTGGAGGTTACCTACACTACAAATGGTTTATTCTTGAATCAATCCAAATATGCTTTAGATATTCTAACTCGTGCGAAGATGTTGGATGCTAAGCCTGCTCCAACACCTTTAAGCACAAATGTTTCGTTTATTTCTACAGGTACTGCTTTTCCAGATGCTACGTTCTATCGTTCGATTGTAGGTGCTCTCCAATACTTGACGATCACGAGACCTGATATCTCCTATGCCGTCAATCAAGTCAGTCAGTTTCTTCATGCTCCAACAACTATTCATTTTCAAGAAGTTAAAAGGATCTTGCGTTATATCAAGGGTACTATTGCCTTTGGGTTACATTATTCTCGTCCTACTTCGACATCACTACTTGGTTACTCTGATGCTGATTGGGCGCGGTGCTTAGAGACACGTAGATCTACATACGGAATGTTTTGTTTATTTCTACAGGTACTGCTTTTCCAGATGCTACGCTCTATCGTTCAATTGTAGGTGCTCTCCAATACTTGAGGATCACGAGACCTGATATCTCCTATGCCGTCAATCAAGTCAGTCAGTTTCTTCATGCTCCAACAACTATTCATTTTCAAGAAGTTAAAAGGATCTTGCGTTATATCAAGGGTACTATTGCCTTTGGGTTACATTATTCTCGTCCTACTTCGACATCACTACTTGGTTACTCTGATGCTGATTGGGCGCAATGCTTAGAGACACGTAGATCTACTTACGGATACTCTATATTTTTGGGAGGAAATCTTATTTCTTGGAGTGCCAAAAAGCAACCGACTGTTTCTAGATCCAGTTGTGAGTCTGAATATCGTGCCATGGCTAACACTGCTGTTGAAATTGTTTGGATCACTCATCTTCTTCGAGAACTTCATGCTCTTCCACCAGACAGACCAACTATTTTATGTGACGATCAAAGTGCTATCTTCTTAACTCAGAACCCGGTGGCTCATAAACGTACTAAACACATTGACCTTGATTATCATTTTCTAAGGGAACTGGTGAATGCAGGAAAGCTAGTTACAAAATTTGTTCCAACCAAGCTTCAGGTGGCGGACATCTTCACAAAGAGTCTTCCTAGCTCCCAGTTCACTGTCTTTCGTAACATGCTTCGTATTGGTCCCCCACTGTTCCGCTTGCAGGGGGATGTTAGATAATAGTTTTATTTTATACTCTTATATTTGTTGTATTTCTCCAATTGTTTGAGGTAGCTAGTTGTATTTTTTGGTGCCTATATATTGTAGCATTGTTTGTGTTTTATAATATAGAGAAGATCTTTTCCTTTTCCACACAGTTTCAAATGAACTTCGAGCGAGATTTTAGTAATTCATTAGCTATTTATCAGTCCTTTTATCATTGATGGAAACAAGCTCGAAAAAAACACTCACTTGAAATCCAATCAATTGTAGAACGAGCGGAGCCATATTGACTCAATTTTAAAAAGAGTTGAACTCGAGCTACAACTTTTGTTACGTTTAATTCTAACACCGGTTTATGAGACTCTTGAGTATTTGCGCCTTACCACTAGATCTGATTTAACTTCGAGCATGATTTTCCCACTACTATTATTGTTACTTTTGAGGAAACAAAATTTTCTAAAATATAACCAGAAAATAAGTAAATAGAAGTCCCTCGTTAAAATCGAGTTATATGGAGATAAACATGGCCCAATTTCATATGAATAATCGGGGTTTTATGAAGATGGATTAGGATCAAATACAAACGATCCTAATTGTAAGAAGTGTAAGAAAGATTTACAGAGTGACAAGTGTCCAATAACCTAAAAAAACCCATTACACAAAAAAACCCCACTACAAAAAAAAAAACCTTAAACATCCACCACCACCAAAAACCTAAACCCCCACCCCCCCACATCACCCACCCCAAATTTTTTTATTTTTATTTATTTATTTTTTTGCCGAGGGAGTGGGGGTTTAGGTTTTTGGGTGGTAGTGGGGGTGGGTGTTTAGTTTTTTTTTAGATTTTTTTGAGGTTTTTTTTTGGGGGGGGGGGGGGGGGGTTAGGTTTTTTTTAGGTTTTTGGGGGGTGGGGGTGGGTGTTTAGGTTTTTGGTGGTGATGTAGTGGGTTTAGTTTTAGGTTAATGGACACTTGTCACTCTATACATCCTTCTTACACTTCAAACAATTAGAAACCTTTGTAGAATAACTTGACCCTTATGAAGATAATAGTACAAAACAAAGGACCGAGTTATATTATTTAAGGAACATGGTTCTAATTTCTACAATCACGTTTTATCGTCTTTATTTTTTTTTTCGGCAAAAGTTCGTTCATTCATCACCATGAAGATTATACAAGGCGGACGTTACCAATGAGGTTTTATCGTCTTTATTATTGGATGTCTCCGAATATGTTCAATTTCCATATTATATTCTTGATTTCAACTGGGTTATATTTGCATGCGTAATGCATAACCACTTGCATTTCAAAAGTGTATAAAAGCAGTTGGTTTTATTAAAAATTAGACAAATTGGATTTAAATAATCTCAACTTTCTCAATTCGGCCGATAATAATTCCAGCATAGTTATTTGCCGATAATAATCCGAACTGGTCCACTTTTGGCCCATAATAGTCCGCCGTGAAAAATAGTTTAACGGAGTTAAGTTTTTTTCCGATTTACAAACCGACGTTTTAGGGATTTTGATTAGAACAAGGATACGAGTCGATTTATGTAAAACTTAGGGGCTGTTTGGTAACATCTGAATGGTTAAGTGCTGAACCGGTAAGAGTTCTGAACCATTAAGTGCTGAACCAGTAAGAGGTCTGAACCATTAAGAGCTTGTATAATGCTTAACCGTTCAGAGGCAAATGTCTGACCAATTCAGATTAGAGGTCTTAACCATTCAGACTCTGTATAATTCTTAACCATTCAGAGGCAAATGTCTGAACCATTCAGACATCTGCTCGTGAAACAAACAATCTGAACCATTAAGTGCTGAACCGGTAAGAAGTCTGAACCATTAAGAGGTAAACAAACAGCCCCTTACCTCGAAACAGTGCTCCAAATGGCTTGATTTTTGTTAATTGGAAGTTTAAACACCCGAATTGAAGCACCGTTTTCTTCGTTTTGGTCAGTATTTCGAGGTAAAATTTTTACAACAGTCAATTCGTATCCTCGTTCTAATAAAAAATCCTAAAACATCGATTTGTAATTCGGAAAAAAACTTAACTCAGTTAAGCTATTTTTAAAGCAGACTATTATCGGCCAAAAGTGGACCAGTTCGGATTATTATCGGCAAATAACTGAGTTAGTATTATTATCGGCCAAATTAAGAAAGTTGAGATTATTTAAATCAAATTTGCCTAAAAATTATTAGGTCATATCTTAAATCCTTAATCCGAAGATCTTCTATTCATCCACCGTAGACGTTTCAAATGGTTTACTTTGACACAAAGACTCTATAGAAACATGTAATCTTGTGTTTTATTGCTTCATTAAAGATGTCATTGAGCTCTTAAATTTAAATACATATGATCCAATAGACTACATCAGCATTGTATTTGTGCAAGTTGTGTGCATGTCCGAAACTCAAAACGAGGTAAGTAAAGAAGTGTAAATGGGTTGAACCGTACCGAGTCTACGTTAGGGTTTTACTTGTTTAACTTTAGAAAGCTTGTAAAAGTGTGATGATAGTAGTAACTTAGAAAAAAAAAACTAAATAAAAAAGACTTGTGGTCGTTATTATTTTTGTATAACAGTGACAGGGAAAGGTTATTGTACAAGACAATCTTAAGATCATATAAAACGTAATGGACAATTTGGGTCGTTGATTTGCAAGATCAATCGTTGAAATTATGTGGTTTCAAAATGTAGAATTCACGTAACTAAAAACAAGGAAACAAGTTGGGAAATGCCGGAATGACAAAATAGGAAAATCCAATATTGTTAAATCATCAACTCATTTCCCTCATGATTTCCAAACGACTATAACTTTTTCATACGATAATATTAAAAAGAGTTAATTACTGTTTTCGTCCCCGTGGTTTGTCAAAATTCACTATTTTAGTCGATTAGTTAAAAATTGTGATTTCAGTCCCTGTGGTTTCACTTTCGTAACCATTTCAGTCCACCTCCGTTAACCCCATCCATTTATTCTGTTAAGTACACGAGAATTGACCATAATGCCCTTATTAATAAAAAAAAGATATCTAAATGAGTTAATTACTGTTTTCGTCCATGTGGTTTGTCGAAAATCAATATTTCAGTCCATTAGTTTAAAAATTGCGATTTCAGTCCCCGTGGTTTCACTTTCGTAACCATTTCAGTCCAGTCTCCTAACACCGTCTATTTTACCGTTAAGTTTTTAATGAAATACCTAAATTAGCCTTATGTTAATTAAATATGGACTTATATGGTTTTATTATTGGATTTATATGATTTTATTATTGGACTTATATGATTGAGTAAACTGCCATTTTGGTCCCTGTGGTTTGGGCACTTTTGCCATTTTAGTCCAAATCTCAAACTTTTTAAATCTGGGATCATGTGGTTTCGTTTTTGTTGCCATTTTGGTCCAAATTTCAAATTTGGCCAGATTCCTAAATTTAAAACCTTTTATTTTGTCTTTATTCTCATGGGCATTTTGGTCATTTTAGAATTATTATAACTCATAACTAATTAAAAATAATAAACCCAAAAACATCATCTTCCCCAAATCATTTCCCAGAACATCATCTTCCCCACACACAGAATCCACAGATCTCATTTGAACCACCACCCTAACATTATCCCCAACACCACCATCACCCTCATCACCACCCCACCCCACCCCCACCACACTGCCCCCACTACCATAACACCACTCTTTCTCTCTTTCCTTATCTCTGTAACACCACCACCATTTACTGCATCCAAAAAGCGAAGATCGAGATGGTTCCGATTCAGGCAACCACAAGTTCGGTAGCGTGTAACCGTGTTAGATGGTGGTTACCATGGTCCATGGCGACGACATCGTTAAGGAATTTAAAGGTCGTGACAGCTAGGGTTTCGAAGAGGATGTTAACTGCGAGCTACGGTTCAGGCACTCGGCGGCGACGTAGGGTGTTTAGATGACGGAGAAGAGAGTTCAACAGTGAATAGACGACAACGGTCGGATTCGTAGCTGCGATTCCGACCCGAGGTTCCAGTCACGGCCTGTGAACCACCGGTAAAGCAAAATAGAAGGCAATAGTGGTTGCCGGTGAACCTCCGATCAAGAACGATGAACCTCCCTCTCCTTCTCTCTCTTTTGGATTCTCTGTGTAACTCGTTTCTCTCTCTCTCTTTCTGAGTAACAATGGTGGTGGTGCGACGATAGTGAAGGCTGTGGTGGTTTGGTTATGGTGGTTGAAGATTGAAGATAAAGGGGTGGTGGGGGTGAAGAGGGTGAGGGTTGTGGCAGTTTGGTTATGGTGGTTTAAGGTTGAAGATGAAGAGGTGAGGTGTGTTTAGAGATAGAGAGTGCAAATAAGGGGTGAAGACGGTGAGGGTTGATGTTTTTTTTATTTTTATTTGTTATAATAACTCATAAAATGACCAACTTGCCCCTGAACAAGAAGACAAAATAGACAGCTTTCAACAGTCAAATAAGGGGTTTTTTGAGTTTTGGACCAAAATGGCAACAAAAACGAAACCACAGGGACCCAGATTTACAAAGTTTGAGATTTGGACTAACATGGAAAAAGTGCCTAAACCACAAGGACCAAAATGGCAGTTTACTCTATATGATTTTATTGTTGTATGACATATGGACTTAAATTGGATTGTAGGGTTCGACCTACCATGGCTTCAATATAAGTAGAATGTCTGGCACTATTTTTACATATATGGTTCCAGAATTTTAATTTTGGATTTTAGAATGAGAAAATGTCCAGGTAAGAATTATTTTTCAAAGTTGGTATGTTAATTGATACTGCTAGGAAGATATTAATTGGGGTGGGGTAATGCGTCACCGGACATTAAGAGGGTGGGGTTGTGATGCAAGAGAAGATGACCGAAAACTTTTGCCAGAAATGAGAGCAGGGATGGAGTGAGGTGGGGTAGCGTGTGGTTGTGTTTTAACAAGTGGGTCCTAGAATACACTCTTTTAAATTTCCATGGTTTTTTATTTAATTAACACAAGGGTAATTTAGGTATTTCATTAAAAACTTAACGGTGAAATAGAGGGTGTTAGGAGACTAGACTGAAATGGTTACGAAAGTGAAACCACAGGGACTGAAATAGTGATATTTGACAAACCACAGGGACGAAAACAGTAATTACCTCATTTAGATATCTTTTTGGTTTTTTTATTAATAAGGGCATTATGGTCAATTCACGTGTACTTAACAGAATAAATGGATGGGGTTGACGGAGGTGGACTGAAATGGTTACGAAAGTGAAACCATAGGGACTGAAATCGCAATTTTTAAACTAATGGACTGAAATAGTGATTTTTGACATACCACAGGGACGAAAATAGTAATTAACTCTATTAAAAAACAATTACAACGTATTAATAACCATTTCATTCTTTGTAATTTGATTAAGCTATTGCTATAGTTTTCTTAATTTTTTAAAAAATTTTATTTTACGAGCTATAAAGTTATGTGATTATGTTCCAAGACGTAATTACGTTCTGGAACATAATCAATGAATACCTAAATCAAGAGAAAACAGTAACAAATTCTCAATGTAACACTACATTTATAATTAGGCCTGTAAGAAATCGGGCATGTTCGTGTTCGTTCATGTTCGTTCGTTTAAAGCCTAAACGATCAGTTCACGAACATTAACGAACACAAATGAACATAAACAAAAAAATTAACTGAACATATTTGAATAAATATAAACAAACATAAATTAACATGATTGAACAAACAAGTCTTATATAGTACAATTCATCCGAAAACACATCTAAATTAGAGTTCATAAATATACTAATTAGTCATATTAATATAAGTAGTTAGAAAACCTAACATTTATATAAATCTAACTATTTATGTATTTACTAAAATTTAAACGAACGTTCATGAACATAAATGAACGAACATAAACAAATGTTCATGAACATAAATAAACGAACAAAAGGTGTGTCCATGTTCGTTCATTTAATTAAACGAAAAAAAAATTTGTTCGTGTTTGTTCGTTTATTAAATAAACGAACATCAACGAACTTCCTGCCGAACAAGTTCATGAACAGTGCATGAGCGTTTGGTTCGTTTACAGGCCTATCTATAATCACTTACTAAATGGTCAGTGAACACCTAAATCATGTACTAGATACTCAATATATACCTAAATCTGGAATCACATACCATGTATGAAAAAACAGTAACAAATGCTCAATGTAATAATCACGTATCATGTGTGCAAGCAGTAACAAATGATTAACGTAGCAATACATCTATAATCATGTAACTACTTATATTACAGATCTAATCACGTAATAGCATAGAACAATTAATTTCGTAATATATCTAATGCATAATCACATAATAAGCATAATTTTAGTAAAAAAAAATGTATACAATCAAAAAATTTTAAGTAACATAATTACATACTAATACATAATCACGTGACATTACAATTGTTACATATAGTATGTAATTATAGACGTATGGCCACATGGATTATTTGTTACTGCTTGCACATATGGTATCTAATTGCGTACTGGAACATAATCACGTAATGTTACACAATCACGTAACTTTATAGCTTGTAAAATATAATCTGATGAAACACTGGTTAACACTTTGGCTAACCAGCTGGGTCGTCTCGTATGTGGGGTTCAATCTCTTTCTCCACACGCTGATTGTTAGAATCCTGCAAAACAGAACACCGGTGACTCACCACAAGGAGGAGAATAGGGGGGGTTCTCCTTGTGACCACCCTCCGGCGTGAGAATAAGTACTTCTTTGAGGAGAAATAGTGTGTGTTGTAGGTGAAATGTAAGGAGAGCAGAATGTTCGACCTGAATGAGGAAGGGTCCTATTTATAGCCGAAGGATGAAGGAGGGAGGAGAGACCTTGCCAGCTGCCACCGGGCGCCTGCTGTCCGACCAAGGGGAATATCCTCTTGGTCTCCCCTGCTGTGATCAAGATGGTGGATGACGTGGCGCGCCGTTATTTGTCCAGGTAGAGGAATTAGTACAGCAGCTGTCGGTCTATCCTTAGATCGTGTTGCAGGTCCACATGGCGTCTAATTATTAGTGACACGTGTCGTCCTTTTTGTCTGGAGGAGCATCTTTGGTGTGACCTGTGATAGCCTCCAGAAGCTTCTGGATACACTTGCTGATGTAGGCGCCATGTTGGATAAAAGGTGGTGTGGTCCCTGCCATGTGTGCATGGAATTGGGACCATACCTCTTCAAGTCCCCCAGTCCAGTGTGCCTTCTAGTTGAGTTTATCGTCTAGGAGGGATTCTGCACTCATAAGGGTAGTGGTTTTGTTGTTTGATTTTGTTTGAGTTTTGCATCTTGAGCAAAAATAGCGTATCGCGTATGAAGGTAATGGCGCATGAAGGCGACCTGCAAAATTGAGCCAAAATGATGCATGGCGCATGAAGGCAACTTGCAAATTTGAGACAAAATGGCGCATGACGTATGAAGGCCTCTTGCAAAATTGAGCCAAAATGGCATATGGCGTATGAAGGAAACTTTGCGAAATTGAGCTAAATGGCGCATGGCGCATGAATGCAACTTGCAAAATTGAGCCAAAATGGCGCACGGCGCATGAAGGCAACTTTGTGAATTTGAGCCAAAATGGCGCATGGAGGCAACTTGCAAGATTGAGCCAAAATGGCGCATGGCGTATGAAGGCAACTTGCAAAATTGAGCCAAAATGGCGTATGATGTGTGAAGATTTATTTTGGAAGTTACTTCCAAGGGAAGTTTCCACCTATTCGTTTCTGGAAAGGGTATGACATCTGATGTAACTGACGTTCCGTCTGAGGTGGTTGTCTTGTCTAGCCGTGAACAGTTGTCTTTCAGTGTGTCAGTCTTGTTTTTTTGCTTTTGTTCACTTTCTCTCTCCTCTGACGTGTCAGTGTTTTACTGGGTGTCTCCCTGCCTTCCTGACGGTCCATTACCCATCGCATTAAATGCGATGGGTATAAATAAGAGGCGGTTATCACCATATCAACAGTTTCTTCTACATTTTCAAATTTCATACTCTCTTTTTTCTCTCTAAACCTTCTTCTGATTTCTTCTTTCTCATCTTCATTCCTTTTTTGAACCGTAATCATATCTACTGGTGCAAAACCTACCACCAAGAAGAGGAAATACAAACCAAGAAATCCTCCTGGTCCGGATCAGGCGGAGATAAACTGGAAGGAGGATGAATTCCATAATCTTATTCAGAATTCTGGCTTCCATTCTTCTTCTTCAAGTCTGCTTCTGGTTCTCGAGGAATGATTTCTACTGTTGAGTGTGTTTTGTTTTTTGCATGTTTTTCCTTTGACTATTTATGATTTTCTGCAGCAGCTCCCAAATCTGGGTGTTCAGCGTGCAAGATTGACATTTCCAAGATCACTCCCCCCACTTCTCCTCTGTCGAAACCTCTTGATTTGTCTCCTCCTCACCCGGACCCGAAGGGGAAGGGGAAGGAGGATGAAGTTGAGGTTGATCAGTCGGAAAAAGTGGTTGAAGATGTTGCTGCTGGTGCATGAGAGGATGAAGTCCATGCGGAAGGTGTGGAGGCTGAGGTTGAGTCAAGTGAAGCTACTCCTCAAGGAACCATTTATACCAAGCGCGACCGGGGTTCTGAAGGTGGTGGTACATCTGGTGTTTGTCAAAGTCCCGAATTTCACTGTGTGCAGGGTGGGTCGTGCACTAGTCACAACCCTGCTTGTGATGACCTTCCCCATGCCCCTCATTGGACTTTGACTCAGGGCTCCAGGATGAACGACCTCTCCAATTGCCGCGGGTTTTATTCTCTTGCACCTCCCCCCTGCAGAGAGGCTTTTTCAGAACAACCGCCACCGCATGGATCTCTTGGATAATCATATCCATGCCGGTGTGAACTTCTATGCCACATGCCAAGAAATTGTGCGAGTGTGGTAGGCAATGGGGAAGGACACTTTGAAATTCGAAGCTGCTAAGAAGGAACTCGCTGAGGAGAGGGAGAAGTTTAATTCTGAGAAGAAGGGTTTGTCATGGAGGGTTGCTGATGCTGAAGATAAGCTTGCCAAGGAAAAACAATATAATGCTGATCGTCAAAAGGAATGGAAGGTGCTTGCGAGAGGTCTAACCGGGAGCTGAAGGCTGCCCGTGATGAGGTAGTTAAGTTGAAAGGAGAGAAAACACAATTAAGTGATGAGCATGAACAGGTTGTTGCCTTGTACCAAAAGAGAGAGAGAGTGAATATATTCAACGTATTGCCAAACTGGAAAAGATTTCTGCTGAGAAAGCTGTGGAGAGCGAGGCTTCCGAGATTTTGGCTGGGGAGGCTATTGCTGATTGCAAGTGGCTACTTTCGCGTAGCGTTCCCTTGGTATTGTAACACCCCGTGTTTCGAAAGTCAAAGTCAAAGTCAAGATTGAAGTCAAAGGAAGAAAAGATTGCTAACTGCGATCTGTCACTCCTTGCTCAACTATTGTTTTAACTTCTTTGACTAGTAATCAAATCTATTATTTATTCGCTTTAGTTGTATTAGGTGGAGTATCTATAAATAATCGAGGTTTAATCGCTATTTAATCTCATATCGACTTATCGCTATCGCATCGCAACTCGAATCATGTGTTCTGGATATTGTTTTACGTGTGTGTGCTATTTATGTGTTACTTGTGCATGTTATGTTTATGTTGAGGTGTTGAATCGCAATCGCAAATCTATCGCATAGTAATCAAACGCAAACGCTAAACGCAAGTTAATTATAGTGATTATATGTTAGATATAGTAGTTAAGTTATTTGTGTGACTATTGGGTAATACTATCACATCGCTCACTCGAATCGCATCGCAACGCTCAACACGCGAATCCAAATGACAAAACTCATTGCGCCGGACACCTGGATCGAGGGGCCATCCGATCGGACTGCCACCCGAACGGATTGCCATCCGATCGGTGAAATGCTAGACACTTCAGCACTTTCCATTTTGGGAAACCATATAAATACCCTTATGTCACATCATTTGTGATGTAATAGCTCCTCACTCGAACCAGCCGCACTCAAGCTCTCTTTCTCTCAATTTCTCGCGATTCTTGTAAGTTTCCAACCTAAATCTTGTACTTCTATGACCTACACACACTTCTTCATCATTTTCACCTTTGAATCTTAACTTTTAACCGTGAAATCACCGGATTTGAGGTGTTCTAGGGTGATGTCATCATGGAGTTCTTATGAACTTCAAGGTTTGGCTTCATTCCACCAAGAACAACTTAGATCTGAAGGATTTCCACATGAATAATCAATTTTTTGCATAGATCTACACATATTCATGGTTAAAAGGATTGAAAGAAGGTTTTCCAACTTTCTTTCAACTCTTTTACACTCAATGCACTCAAAACCGATAGAATCGGAGCTCATTCTGATCTTCTACTCTTTCTTAGTGATGTGTTAGTTCAAGATCTGAATTCTATCTAAGAGAACACTGATTTCGGGTTAGACACGAACAACCGTCTCGAAAAGTGAACTGGTCGGACTAGGGTGGTTCCTGTTCGATCGGGTCACTTAGGTCAAGATGGGGTTTCTGTTGTTTAGCACAATGTCGAAACGACTCGATCAAAACTGCAAAACCTTCAAAATAATCAAATGCCAAGACGATCAGGTCGTTGGGACAGGTTGCCGTCCGATCAGATTGCCGTCCGATCGGACAACCATCCGATCAGCTTGCACTTGGTTTCATACTTAAACATTTTCCAAGTTTCAAAGGACTGGACGTTGAACGGATTGCCGTCTGAACGGATTGCCATCCGATCGAACGACCATCTGATCGTGTGACGTTTGGGATTTTGGTACTCGATCAATTTCAAAGAATAGTAGTTCCAACGGATTGCTATCTGATCGGATTGCCATCCGATCGAGTGACAGTCCTGCTGTGAACTTGTTCTCAACTGAGAAGCCTCGCCAATCGGATTGCCATCCAATCGAACTGCCGTTCTATCGATCGACCTGAAGGGTAGAGATACTTCTCTATTTTCAAAATGCTACAACGAAAGCTTCAAAGCCATCATACACAAACACATCCTTACCAAACGAATGTCAATCCAATCGAATGGCCATCCGATACTTGGTCACTTTTCACCGTTCTACGCACCGCTCTTCGTTTATTCTATCATTAACTATTCAGGCTAACCATTCTAGCGCTCCCTTTAATCCATACTTCCATAGCTGTGAGTATACTCGATCCCTTTTTGCTTTATGCACTTTTGGGTGTTACATATGTTACTTATTCTAAATCACATCGATCACACAATGCAAACACTATTTATACGCTGACCGTTACTGCATGATATGTGTTACTCGATGAATGCTTGTATGTTATGTTAACACACTGATTGTTGTCTGACGCCTTAGCAACGATAGTACTATTTGTTTAGACTCAGCACCTGTCGTGGACGGGGGTTGTTAAGGTTACCTCTTCACGTGTCACAGTGGTGATATGTGTTGCACATTCTACAACTCGTAGTCTAGTCTATGCATATTTTATTGTCCATAACTTACTAGCTTCGCACTATACATGATACATGCTGGTTATGCGTAAACGATTTCGAACTCTATTATGCTATATTAAACTTGTATGCTCACCTTTACACTATGTGTATTGACCTCTATTTTAACGTATGTGACAGGTGCTTAAAATGCTAGGGATTGCTGTGCTTTGGTGAATCAAGCTAGGGGTCTAGTTATGTCACGCTTAAATCTGAGTCGTCGGAACAGTATTTGATTTTAGGACAATTATTTGTAATAACTGTTTTTATTTGGATATGTTGTGGTATGGGACATGACGTTTAATTATCTAGTAATGAATAGTTGTTATGGATACTCATGGACAATCTGTTTCGCTCAGTGCCATGCCCCGATGTTTCCACCATCGGTGGGGGTGTGACAGATTGGTATCAGGGCCATAACTATAGGGAATTAGGCAAGACTCGACCCAGTCCGGGTCGGTGTCTTAGAAACGACCTAGTCTATAGTCTAAGTACCAACAGACCGACTTGTGCATGCCCAGTAAGGGTTTTGTACGAGCTTACTCGCTATTTCTCGCTCACACTCGTTGTACACTACACACCTGCGCGAACATCGCATACTACAGTTCCGCGCAAAATCAGCCTTTCCTAAGGCTGATTACATACACAAACGGATGATCTGGTTAAGATTAGGTGTGAAAACCGCAAACTCTCGACCAGATTACTCATTCGAATTGCTATTTTTACTATAAACAAGAAAAATTGCGTTGAATCAGGAGTGAAATTGTTGGTGCAAGATGTCTAAAGCCTACGTCTTAAGTCTAGGTCATGATGTATAGGAGTCAAAAGTGTCAGATATGTAAAGTTCAGGGGTCTGAATGTAATTTTATGTGAAATTGATGTTATTTCGCTTGACACTTGGTCATTTCGAGCGAAATCAGAAGGTGTTATTTCGCTCGAAATGACATGTGTCATTTCAAGCGAAATCTGTTGCCTATATATAGGTTAGCGTTGTTTCTCATTAGGCACGGAATCACAAGTTGTATACCGAACTGCTGCCGGATTTTCTAGTGATATCTTAATGAGAAACGTGTGTTAAAGTGATATACTCTGTTTTCTACTCCATTCTTCACTGATTCAGCTCTGTTTATTTGATTCCGCCTCTCAAACAGAGTGTATTGCCTCTGATTGACTCACTTGGTCGGTAAAACGATCCTATAATTGGTATCAGAGCTAGTTATGAGCCAATACACTTGAATCAATGCCTTTTTCTACACATTCTTGGATTTTTGGACATTTTAACGGACAAAATGGACTGAGTTTCTGATATTGTGTGTAAAACAGTGTTTTAACAAACCCTTGAGAGTATCAGATCAATATTCGAAGTAAAAGTGGTAAAAATGGACTAAAAACCCGATTCCGCTTGAACGTGTCATCTGTTTTCACTTGAAAAATTGTGATTATTTCAAGCGAAATAAGTGATTTCGCTTGAAAACAACTGATGTGACAACCCTTGTAATTCCATGTATCCGTACAATTTATTAATGATAATTAAAATGCTTGATGACTGTGCTGAATCATTTAACTGCTCTCTGATTACTGTGTTATACTTACATGTGCGTGTTAACATACTAGTAGTATACAGAAAAATTTACTAATTGGTCCTAAATGTTTTCCTATGTGTTAGGAATAAATTGCGTTACAAAAATATATATATAAGACACCTTACGGAACAATTAAACACTTTAACGGAACAATATCCGACCGAACAACCGGGGACACCAAATATTTGTCAAACACATTATTTAATTATTTTTGGCTAGTCATGATCCCCGTATACCATAACACCCCCTAAATATCTACAAACTAACATATAAAAGTTTATACTTGGAAACTAACTTAGTTGAAAATGTTACCCTTTACCCCCCCCCAACCGAATTCGGTCACCCCAAGGGGACCCACCATATTTTTCACACCATGCCATGATCTTGTCTTAGATTTGATCCCATTTATTTATTAGATATTGCTTGTGGAGGTGACCAAAAGATGAGAACATATCCTTTAAGTATGGGGCTCTAGATCAAAACCTTACCTCATATCTTACACTCTCACTCCTCACTCTCTCTCCCTCTTTCGGCTCATCCCACAACCGCCCCATCACCACCACATAACCACCATCATCTTCATCATATTCAAGTTCCATACAAGCTTGAAGGTGATACAAGAAGGCTTGCAACTTGTGGAGCTTCAAAGGATCTTTGTTCTTGCTTGTTCATCATCATCTCTTATCACCTTCTTCACTAGATTTTCCCTAGCTTTAAGCTAGTAGTAAGTCTCTATTTAACCCTTGTTCATGTCTATTTTGTGTAGTTAAAAAGATGTAGTATGTTAAATCTACAAGAACACTAAAAGGGTTTAAACAAGAAGATGAACATAAAAGTTACATGAGGATTTACATGATGAAATGTTGTAGTGAGATGTTGTAGTGAACATGTTGTTGATTACTTGATGATTTACTTGCTAATATTGATGTTAAAGGTCGTTGTTGATCACTAAACATGTTAACGGAATCAATCGAACACACTTTAGAATATTAAAAAGCTGAAAATAGGGGCTGTTTAGTGTTTACAACCAACTTCAGTTGGCTGTAACCAGACCGTAACCTTACGAAAAACTGATTTTCTGAAGTCTAGATTTATGTATTATGAAATACGGTTCTAATAGCACTGGAATCATAATTTTTGGACTTCGTTTACTATTTTTAAAGACCCTTTTAAAAACAGCAGCTGAAGCTGAGTTTTTGCTGCATTAAATGGGTGATGTGTTTTTGGTCATAACTGGAAATCTATGATGAATCAACTCATGAAATTTGTACAGTAGATGAAAACTGATGTATTTGTAATTAACCCACTGGAATTTCGTAAATCGAACTCTCGATAAATTTTAAATAAATTATTCCGTGGACTGCAGTCAGAAAAAGATAAATCCGAGTTCAGTCCGGAAAAATGAATTTTTATAAAATATTGGTGATGAATTGGATCCCGAGATTTTTACACAATAATATTTGCACCGTTTAAGACATTCTGTAAAAAGTTGAGAATTTTTCAAACATGTTAACTATTTTATTAAAATCCCCGAAAACAGCCCAGTTTTGAATATAAAAGCTGAAACGACATAAGTAGTGATTTGCGTGTCTAAATGTCGGGTAGGTTATCCGAGAATGATATTACATGTTATATGTCTATAAAAGTGTTATGTGCAATATCGTATGTTTGTTTATGAGTGGGGAATGGATGGGAAGTTTATATGGGCATGAACCGTTAAAGTGATGCATGTCATGTGATAGATACGTGTAGGAACTTTGTGTTCTATTTGAAGTCACTAATAAACTAAGTGGTAATCATACTAGGACGTGATTGACCGACCTTGACTGTTAGCTATTTTTGAGAGTTAAACCTAGCAACCGAGGTGAGTTCACACTCCTAAGGCATGGGATTCCCGGTGGGTTGGGAATGGGGTTGAATAACCACTCGTACTATCATTACTATTAAACTACTTTTCACTGTCCTCGGGTTGGAAAGGGCACGTACGTAAAACCTACGTACACTCATACTTACTACTGTCCTCGGATTGAAGGGCACGTACATAAAACCTACGTACACTCACACTTGCTACGGTCCTTGGATCAAGAAGGGCACGTACGAATACGACTAGTCTACACATGGGAAGCCCCCACTAATCATCGCACACATGTTTGGGAAACCGCGATACGGCCACTAGTCATCGCACACATGTTTGGGAAACCGCGATACGGCCACTAATCATCGCAAACATGTTTGGGAAACCGCGATACAGATTAATAAGATACATGGTTTACGAAATAAACATACGATTTACGAACACTATAACTAAACAACCAACTGTGAACTCGCTCAACTTTGTTGTTGACTCGTTGTTACATGTCTTACAGGTCGTTAGGTACTCAGGGAGCTTGCATTGGAGTGGGAAGAGTCGTTGTGGGACATGGACAGCTGTGTGCCATGCTAAACATTTGAAACGTTTAAACTTATGACTTGGTTTTAAACTTTATGCTTCCGCTTGCAACTTAAACTATGTTTTGTTTAGACACCAATTGTATCGTGATGGATTTTTATATACTACTTACATGCTCGTTCAATATGATTGGTTGCTTGATCCTGGTCAGTCACGCCTCCAAGCGGTGATACTCTGCGTGTGGATTTTTGGGGGTGTGACAGATTGGTATCAGAGCCATTGGTTATAGTGAACTTGGTTTTAAAAAGGGGAAAAGCTTTTTGATGAAACCAGACTATAACCTGTACAGTGCTCAACGATCCACAACGACGCTTCACTCTACGTGCAAGACTCAATAATATAGGTAATATGGTTTATGTTTGTATTGCCTACCTGCTAGTAGCACATTTGATCATAGTATGCGTTAGTTAATGTAATAACTGCTAATTGAACCTTGTGTGCTTACTCTCTTCTGTCACTCCACACTTACACACATTTGCGACACCTTTCCTACCTGTGTTTCCTTCGATGTGAAGATCATGAGTGGACGTGCGAACCTAACTCAAGCCCAGCTGACGGCTCTTATCAACGAACAAGTTACGGCAGCACTCGCAGCCACTCAGGCGGGAGGTATAACCTGCTATTCCGAACCTATCCTAGGATGTTAGATCCTACTCTCATGACCCAACTCTCGCGGTTAACCCTGTCTTTTCTTCCTCGCGCAACAAGGTCAGAACGCTCAGCCACCTGTATGCACGTTCAAAACCTTCATGGATTGCTGGCCTAGTACCTTCAGCGGTACTGAAGGAGCCGTAGGCCTCCTCCACTGGTTCGAGAAGCTCGAATCTGTCTTCGAGATGTGTGAATGCCCTGAGGCTCGCAGGGTAGAGTTTGCTACCGGAACACTCGAAGGTGCTGCGTTAACCTGGTGGAAAGCACATATTCAAATGTTAGGGCCGACAGCTGCTAATGCCACACCATGGAAAGACTTTAAGGATCTGATTAAGGAAGAGTATTGCAATCGTGACGACACCCACAAGCTGGGGGTGGAGTTCTTCAATTTATAGACGATGGGGTCTGAAATTGAGGCTTACACGAAGAGATCAAATGAATTAGCTACATTGTGTCCCACGATAGTAGACCCTCCCATCAAACGTATCAAGCTGTATCTCAAGGGTCTCGTGCCAGAAATTCAGAGTCTGGTGACCACGGCTAATCTGGGCACTATCCAGCAAGTAACTCGACTTGCTCATCGTCTCACAGATCAGGCGGTAGAACAGAACAAACTGCCGAAACGTATTAATGCTACTACAACTACTTCGGATGCTCCCAGTGACAACAAACGCAAGTGGGTTGGAAATTCGAGCAAGGGTTCCATTTCAGTTCAGTCTCAGTCGCAGCAGCGAAAAACGGATGAGTACAGGAGCCCCAGTCAGCAGTCTTTTGGTAATTGAAGTCAGGGTGGATACAGGGGAAACCACCCTAAGTGCAATCGATGTAATTTGCACCACAGCGGGGCGTGCAACAAAGATCGTTGTCAGAGATGCAACAAGCTTAGTCATGAAGCCAAAGATTGTCGAAGCTCACGTCCTGCAAACCAGAACCAACAACAGCAGCCACAAGCTCCACAGAATCAGTAGCAACAGCAGGGTAACAAGGGATGCTATCAGTGTGGTGCTTAAGGTCACTTCAAGAGACACTGCCCACAGTTGAACCAGAACCGAAATCAGAACCACAACCACAACCAAGGAAACGAGAATAATAATGGAGGCAACAACGGGGGTAATAACGACGGCAATGGTGCAAGAGGTCGAGCGTTCGTGATTGGTCAGGGTGATGTTAGGAATGACCCCAGCGTTGTGATGGTTTTTATTGGTATGGATTGGTTATCTCAACATCAAGTGGAAATTCTTTGCAACGAGAAGATTGTCTGCATCCCTCGTTCTGGTGAAGAACCCCTCGAAATTCATGGCGACAAGAGTGGTGCAGTCGTAGGCATCATCTCTTTCCTTAAGGCCCAGAAGTGTTTGCGAAAGGGCCATACTGTTATTCTAGCTCTCGTTTCTGATACATCCTCGGAAGGAAGGAAGATAGAAGATATTCCTATTGTGCGCGATTTTCCTGAGGTATTTCCTGAGGAATTACCTGGCCTTCCGCCACATCGACAAGTCGAGTTTCAAATCGAGCTAGCTCCTGGAGCAGCACCAATAGCTCGTGCACCTTATCGATTAGCTCCGTCAGAACTTGAAGAACTGTCCACGCAATTACAAGAAATCTTGGAAAAGGGTTTCATACGTCCTAGCTCTTCGCCCCGGGGAGCTCCAGTACTATTCGTGAAGAAGAAAGACGGTACCTTCAGAATGTGCATCGACTACCGTGAACTCAACAAGGAGACCGTAAAGAATCGTTATCCTCTTCCACGCATTGATGACTTGTTGGACTAGTTGCAAGGGTCGAATTATTACTCTAAGATTGATATGAGATCGGGTTACCATCAACTGAGAGTCCGAGATGAGGATGTCTCCAAAACAGCATTCAGAACTCGCTAAGGCCATTACGAGTTTCTGGTCATGCCTTTCGGGTTGACGAACGCACCAGCGGTCTTCATGGATCTCATGAACCGAGTGTGCAAACCTTACCTGGATAAGTTCGTTATCGTTTTCATCGACGATATCCTGATCTATTCTAAGAGTCGGGAGGAACACGAGCAGCATCTACGACTTATGCTGGAACTTCTTTGAGCAGAGCAACTGTATGCCAAATTTTCGAAATGTGACTTCTGGTTTCACGAAGTCCATTTTCTAGGCCAGGATGGGATTCATGTTGATCCATCCAAGGTTGACTCGATCAAGAACTGGCCTGCACCCTGTACACCAACAGAAATCCGCCAATTCTTGGGTTTGGCAGGATATTACAGAAGGTTTATCAAGGACTTCTCTAAGATTGCGCAACCTCTCACTTCATTGACCCAGAAAGGTGTCACCTATCATTGGGATGATGCACAGGAATCTGCGTTTCAGCACTTAAAAGACAGACTTTGTAGCGCGCCTATCCTCTCATTGCCCGAAGGACCAGATGATTTTGTGGTTTATTATGACGCTTCCATCCAAGGGCTTGGTTGCGTGTTGATGCAACGTGACAAGGTCATTGCCTACGCATCACGCCAACTTAAAGTTCACGAAAGGAACTACACTACGCACGACTTGGAACTAGGAGCAGTTGTTTTCGCGCTTAAGATATGGAGACATTACCTGTACGGTACCAAGTGCACCATTTTCACCGATCACAGGAGTCTCGAGCATATCTTCAAGCAAAAGGAGTTAAAAATGCGACAACGTCGATGGGTCGAGCTCTTGAACGATTACGAATGCGCGATCAAGTACCATTCAGGCAAGGCCAATGTTGTGGCCGACGCCCTCAGTCGAAAGGATACTATACCTAAGCGTGTACGTGCGTTACAGCTTACCATCCAATCTAGTCTCCCTGCTCAAATTCGAGATACTCAGGTTGAAGCATTGAAAGCAAAGAACATCAGGGCTGAGTCCTTACGAGGATCGAGACAGCGGCCAGAATGAAAGGAAAACGGCGCCTACTATGTTAACGGGCGCATCTGGGTCCCACTGTATGGAGACCTACGCGAGCTTGTGATGGATGAAGCACATAAGTCTCGTTATTCGGTACACCCTGGTTCGGATAAGATGTACCACGATCTCAAGACAACGTATTGGTGGCCCGGTATGAAAGCTCACATAGCAACTTACTTTGGCAAGTGCTTGACTTGTGCAAGAGTCAAGACTGAATATCAGAAACCATCGGGACTACTCCAACAACCAGAAATACCGCAATGGAAATGGGAGTAAATTTCCATGGATTTCGTCACTGGCCTACCTAGATCTCAATGCGGAAATGATACAATTTGGGTGATCGTGGATCGACTCACAAAATCTGCACATTTTTTTGGCTATCAAGGAAACGGATAAGTTCTCCACTCTAGCAGATGTCTACCTTAAAGAAGTGGTTTCGAGGCACGGGGTGCCCACCTCTATTAATTCCGATCGTGATGCACGTTTTACTTCAGAACTATGGCAAGCAATGCACAAGTCCTTTGGCTCACGATTAGATATGAGCACAGCTTACCATCCGCAAATAGATGGGCAGTCTGAACGCACCATCCAAACTCTAGAAGACATGCTTCGTGCATGTGTAATCGATTTTGGCAACGGCTGGGAAAAACATCTCCCGTTAGTTGAGTTTTCATATAACAACAGTTACCACACCAGCATCCAGGCCGCTCCATTCGAGGCATTGTACGGATGCAAACGCCGATCACCTCTCTGTTGTGCAGAAGTTGGTGACAACCAAATTACTGGCCCAGAACTTGTGGTAGATACCACTGAGAAGATTGCCCAGATACGGCAACGAATGGTGGCAGCTCGTGACCGTCAGAAAAGCTATGCTGATAAGAAAAGAAAACCACTCGAGTTCCAGGTTGGGGATCGAGTGCTACTCAAAGTCTCACCTTGGAAAGGTGTAGTTCGATTTGGCAGACGAGGCAAGCTCAATCCGCGTTATGTCAGACCATTCGAAATCATTGAGAAAATTGGCAAAGTCGCCTACAGGTTGAACCTACCTGAAGAACTCAGCGGAGTTCACAACGTATTCCACGTGTCAAATCTGAAGAAGTGTCTGTCAGATGAGACCCTCATAGTTCCTTTAAAGGAGCTCACTATCGACGACCAGCTGCGATTCATCGAAGAACCAGTAGAGATTACGGATCGAGATGTTAAGATTCTCAAGCGTACCAGGATACCTCTTGTTCGAGTTCGTTGGGATTCCCGTCGTGGCCCAGAGTATACCTGGGAACGAGAAGACCAAATGAAGCTCAAGTACCCCCAACTGTTTAAGAAAAATGCAACCACTACTGAGGCTGAAGCTACTGCAGAATTTCAGGACGAAATTCCAAATCAACGGGGGGATGATGTGACACCTGATGTGCGGTAAAGTGTTATATATATTAGGTGTATCTTTTAAGCCCTTTTTAACACTTATTTTAGCCAAGTTTTAAATTTATAAAACACGATATTTTACTAACACTAAACACACATATGGGCAAGTGCACCCATCGTGAGCGTAGTATAGCGTTGGTAAGATACCGAGGTCGTCCAAGGACACAAGAGCTTTTAGTACCGGTTTATCCTCAACGTCTAATCAAAACAAAAAGTTTAGAAAAATGTTTTAAACTAAGAAAAGATAAAAACTAACTAAAATGCTGAAAATAAAAATAAAATAAAAACAGATAGACAAGATGAATCACTTGGTTCCGACTCGTATCTAGTATAACCTTTGATTATTTCCGCACTTTTGCACATAATTAAGAGATTATCTTAGTTATTGTAGTAGGCCCCTCTTTTGAAGGTGACGTTACCCTCACCCCAGTAGTTTGAGTCAGCAAGGATACAATCCTAAAAGGGTGGATTATTGGAAGATAATGAATTAAGTTATTAATGCAGTATTGTGGTAGGCCCCGCTTTTGGCGGTGACGTTACCCTCGGCTAAGTAGTCTGAGTCAGCAGGGATACAGTCCTAAATAGCCGGGTTATAGTATTAATAGTAGTTAACTTATGAGGGGATCAAAGAGTTTGGACCCCCGCCATCCAATACCGTGAAGTATTGAAGGAGGTCCTACTAAATTTGACCCAGGTCCATTGCAGGACCTCTAAACGCTGAACAATGGCAAGAACTTTACCAAACCGTTCCCTTAACCCCCGACCAGGTAGCCAACATACCTCCATATAGACCGTGGAGATATGAATGGTGAAAATCCTTTATTTTATATAGACAGTAAAATAATGCCAAGACACCACGGACAAACGATAAGGAAAGATCACCTTCAACATAAGTAACTAGTTATTAAAGTCATTAATACAAAACCAAATAAAAAGTGCAAAAGATTAGAAATAAAAAGTATTATACTAGACACTTTGTCTTCACCAAGTGATGTAAGAGACTTAGGCAAACATGGCCTTGATTGTCAAGAACTCTTACGATCAATCTTGGATCCCGAGACGACTCACACACTCTACGATGGACAATGGATGATGGTGGTGGATGATGGTGTTGTGATGGTGGTGGGTGGTGGATGAAGTGTGAGAGAGGTGGTGTGCCAAGGGATGAGATGAAATGAATCCAAGCACTCCTATTTATAGGCTGAACAGAGAGCTGGGCACGGCCCCGTGTCCGCTGGGCACGACCCCGTGCCTGTCTGACACTCTCTCTCCTCATTAATTGTAATTCGCAATTACAATAAATGCGCCTGCTGTACTTTCGACACGCCCCCGTGTCCGCTGGGCACGGCCCGTGGTGGGCAATAGAAGCTTCTATAGGTTTGTCTTTTCTGCTGCTTCTTGGGCACGCCCCCGTGATGGCTGAGCACGGGGCGTGTTCAGTCTTCTGCCTTCTCTATTTTGCTTGGGAGGATGCCGTTGAGGGGTCGGGCAGTCCACTAATGTTCCTTTCCTTGTATTTATGTTGGATTTAGCTGTCTTTTTGCTTCTTTTGTGTTTTTGAGCTCATTTAATCCTGAAAATACAAAAGGAAGACAAAAACACTCTTTTTCCAATATTAGTACTTAAAAAGGGTTAGTTTTATGCCTCATTTGATGTAATTTATATGTTGCATTTTGCACACATCAAATACCCCCACACTTGAACTTTTGCTTGTCCTCAAGCAAAACTCTTTAATATGTGGCTTACACTCCCAAATGGAATGGGTAGAAGAGAAGGTTTTTGGCTTGTCGTAGAGTGTCGGGATTTCCAAGATCTTTTTGGGTTTTATTTTTATCTATTTACACTCCTATTCGTAATGATTTATTTAGAACTTTTCATAGGAGAAATTACTTATTTGGGCATAACATGCCTTTTTAAAATTCCATTTATATACAAGTTCACATACCTTACGGGAGAAATCACTCACACTCGGCCGAAGGTGTATTTTTAGTGAATCACTCGAGAGCGGCATGGAACTTATTCCTACCATAAGCTTGCCAAGCAATCAATCCTCCTCCTTTTTAACTTTTATACATTTGTAAATATCAAGAGGACTTTGTGGGTTAAGGGTTAGGCTTGGGTTAAAGGTAGGTGTTTGGGATAGTGGTTAGTGGCTAGTAGAAAAAAAGGGTGAAAAAGCGTAACAAGTGTCGGTTTTCGTAAGATTTTCTATTTTTGGTAACTTTTTATTTTGATGAAGCTTTTATTCAAACAAAGTTATTTTTGATGAACTTGTTTGTTTATTTTCTTTTTGCTTCATCAACAACACATATTTTTTTTTTTTTTTTTTACGAAAAACCGAACTTGTTACTAAAACAAAGGGTTAAAAATAAAAAGGTTTTGGTGGGTAAAAGGGTTTTTGGTTTGGGTGATGAAATGAAAAGGTTTAGGCTCAAAGGGGTTAACTAGGGGGATTTTTGGGTAGGTGGTAAAAGAAAAAGAAAAATAATGGTGTAGAAATAAAAAGGGTTAGTCCTAATGCCTCCATCATTTACTTACTCGGGTTTAAGTTGATAAGGACCGGGAATGTATCATCAAGGCAAGTTCTAGAGTTGTAAGAACCAAGCAGCTATTCACACAAGAAACGAAAAATGAGCATTTAGTCTAATGATATGTAATTGTATGCTCAATAAAGGCTCAAAACTCACTTTTGTGGGAATGGGTTTTTATGTGATCAAGTATATATAATCAAATTTTAACTAAGTTTGTCATGCCTTTTCATAATTTTCTTATGTTGGTTCTTTTTATCACTACGCTATCGGTTGTAAATTCGTAAAAATATAACCTTTTTGAGATTCTTGAATTTCCCGAGTTAAACCTAGACAAGTAAGAAAAATGAAATTTTTGAAAAAATTTTTGGGGTGATTAGCGGTTCCAATAGAGTTTTGTGTAAGCCTTGTATTTAGGACTTGCAAAATTCAAGGTTTTAGCATCCCCCCACACTTAAATTACACATTGTCCTCAATGTGTCCCAAAAATAAATTTTTAGGTTGATTAGATGTGTAAAATAGTGTTTAAAAAGCAAAAATTTATGTTACTGGTAGTCTGGGCACGGCCCCGTGTCCACTGGACACGACCCCGTGGCGAACTGCCAGTAACGAGAACTTACAGAAGGTGAACACGGCCCCGTGTCCACTGGACACGGCCACGTGTCTGACAAAAATCTGCAGGACAGTAGCCAAACAGCAGGTCTGGGAGGTGAGCACGGGGGTGTGTTGGCTGGACACGTCCCCGTGTGGACAGTCTGAAAGCCTGAAAAACAGGTTTCTTCCTCCGGTTTTTCCATCCTGGTCCTATAAGTGCTGAGGCTTAGCACCCCAAGCCTTGGTTTGTACCTGTTTCATTACTTAATACCACACCAAGCAACACAAACATCCTAAATTACCATAGTTAATTGTTCCAAGCATAAAGTAAAAGAAAAAAGAAAAAATAAAATGCAGAAAATAGTTAAGAAAAGTAAATTGTCTAACACTTGGCACGCAGGCCATCAATTGTTCAAGATTGCAAAGGGTTAACCTGGGGAGTCATCAATCAACCGCTTCCTCCTATGCTCCTCCCGCCTACTCCATAGCATCATCATCATCATCATCATCATCGTCATCATCCCCTCCATGGCGTGCAATGTGGTCTCGTATGTATCCGACATCGTCTTGTATCTCGGATAGGTTTCTCTCAATAGCTCCGACCCGGTGGTAGGTGTTGCTCGCCATGTTATAGGTGTTCCGAGTACACATGAGGTTTTCCTGCAACAAATCATGCAAACTTTGAAAATTAGGAAAACCACCTCACGAGGAGGATGATTGGCCCGGATCACCGTGGGGTTGGTAGTGGTACTGATGATGTTGCGGAGCTGGGAGGACAAACGCTTCTTGCGGGTTCCATGCATGACCTTGCATCCTTTGAAAGGTTACCGTCCCGTCTTCTGCCTCATAAATTAGGTTCATTGAGCGGCATATGTGAATATCCACCGTTCCCGACCATGGGCTCCTCTCAAATGACCTAGGTATGTGGGCGAAGTGCTTGAAGAGACGGTACACCCATCCCCCGAAGAAAATAGGAGTTGGTGCACTAGCAAGGCGGTTGTGATGCATGTTTCGGAGCATGAGGAGCGGAACATCGAGCGGCCTGCGGTTGTGAATGCAATGGAGGACAAGCAAATCTCTTAACCCAACGACGCCACCACTGTCATGCCTTTGGCTAAGAGAGTAGCCAAGGAGCCTATGAATGTATCTGTATAGCGGATCCCTCAACTTGGTACTCTTAGTGCTGCTCGGATTGTAGAACCCTTCCCCAATCTGAGCCCACATGGCTTGGCGCTCGTTGTCTTCAATCTCTCTCAATCCCCCTGTATTTTCTTCGTTTCCCGCATCCTCTTCCGCATACAACCCAATAATCGACCCGAATTGTGCCATAGAGATCGAATACCTCGTTCCGCCACACCGGAATGACACCCCGTCATTATCGAACGGGTCACACCTTGAAGTAAATGCAAAGGTGCTGTAAAATTCCAAGGTGCATTCATGGACGGAACGAAGTCGGGTTGTTAGTGCGACTCTGAGTGGTCCCGTGACAATGTTGTTGAAACAGTCAATTTGATTCACCATGGTTAGCAGTTCTGTGCAGGCCTGCCTCGGGTATTCCTCCGGCCTTGTTTGAAGAAGCTCGAACCTTGCTCTTGCATCGAGCTCATTGGCGTTGAATCTTGTAAACTTCCTGGCCATCTGTAAGAATACACCAAAAGTTAGCACGAAACAGAAATGTTTTTGGACAAAACTGCAAACAGCGCGTGTCTAGCGGACACGGCCCCGTGTCCAGAGGTCTGTTACTCAAAAATTCCATTTTTCGACCCGGTTTCGAAAACTTGAAAATTTTTGGTCCAATAGGTGCGGTTTCCCCCGAAAATGAAACCCTAAGCACCGTTTTCCCAAAATATCCCGTTTACCCTATCAATTTCATCTTTTTCGGTTCAAGAACAAGGGTTTGGGGTTTTTGTAAGAAATCGGGTGAATCTATGAACAATACAAGTGTATTTACTTCCCTTAACACTAATCTAACTAAATGCAAACAGATCTAAACAAAAATTTGAGGTTTGATCCGGATGAACTTCAAGAACCCTAGATTTTTCCCCAAATTTTTGGTGTTTTAACTACATGCAAGTAACTAATCTAACTACTAAGAGTGATAGAATCATACCTTGACGTTGTTAGATCGATAGGAGACGTCGAAATTTTGTGAAAAATCGCCTGGAACCAGAGCTTTTGTGGGGAAACGGGGCGTGTGGAATGAAGAAACTGTTTTGAAAAAGGGGTTTTATCCCGTCTGCAGCGCGAACACAGCCCCGTGTCGAGCTTTTTTTTTTTTTTTTTTTAAGTGCGCGTGTGAGTGCCTCTTTTCCCATAAGCTATGGTTAGAAAACTTACCGCTTTATTTTGTTGTCTCAATCGTTCGTAACTTACCAGGCATGATGTTTTTATTCTTCCACTGTTTGAAGCGAGATCTCTTCTTCCTCATCCTCAATAAATCCTTGATAGAGTTTCAGCCGTTGGCCATTGACCTTAAATGGTGGCCCACTTCGAGATTTAATTTCTACTGCACCGTGTGGAAAGATATGGGTGATGGAAAAAGGTCCTGACCACCTAGACTTTAATTTACCAGGAAACAATCGAAGTTGTGAATTAAACAAAAGAACTAGATCCCCTACCCGAAATTCATTAGGTTTAATATGTTTGTCATGCAAATTTTTCATTCTTTCCTTATAAATTTCAGAGTTTGAGTATGCATAATTCCTAAGCTCGTCTAGTTCATTGAATTGACAAAATCGATTTTTACCAGCAAATTCTAAATCTAAGTTTACATTTTTGATTGCCCAATAGGCCTTGTGTGCAATTTCTACTGGCAAATGACAACTTTTTCCATAAACTAGCTTATATGGGGTTGTACCTATTGTTGTTTTATAAGCGGTTCGAAAAGCCCATAAAGCATCATCTAATTTATCGGCCCATTTCTTTTTATTTATCCCTACGGTTTTTTCGAGTATTCGTTTTAAATCTCTATTAGTCACTTCGGCTTGCCCGTTTGTTTGAGGGTGATATGCTGTTGAAACCCGGTGATAGACCCCATATCTTGTTAAAAATTTTTCAAGTTGATGGTTGCAAAAATGGGTACCCCTATCACTTATTAAAGCTTTAGGTGTGCCAAAACGAGAGAATAATTTTTTCAGAAATCTTACCACGACTCTTCCATCATTTGTTGGAAGTGCCTCGGCCTCGGCCCATTTAGACAAGTAATCTACTGCCACAAGTATATATTTGTTTCCTTTCGATGGTGGGAAAGGTCCCATAAAGTCGAGTCCCCACACATCAAAAATTTCACAAACAAGAATGCCATTTTGTGGCATTTCGTTTTTGGAAGAAATATTACCTGTTCTTTGGCAAGCATCACATGTTTTTACAAGACTTTGAGCGTCTTTGTAAATGGTTGGCCAATAAAATCCTGAATCGAATACCTTTTGTGCGGTACTAGCAGCACCATGATGTCCTCCGTATGGACCTTCATGACAATGGTGGAGAATTCTTCGTGCTTCACTACCATGTACGCATCGTCTGACGAGTTGGTCGGCACACATTTTGAAAAGATATGGATCTTCCCAAAAGTAGTGTTTCACATTGGCAAAGAATTTTTTTCTTTGATGATGTGGCCATCCTTTTGCGACTATACCGCTAGCTAGGTAGTTAGCATAGTCGGCGTACCATGGTTCTTCCTTGTATTCCACCATTTCCAGGGACTCAGTTGGAAATTTTTCGTTGATTTGCTCGTCCCTGGTTGCCTCTAAAGCTGGGTCTTCTAAGCGTGAAAGATGATCTGCTGCGGTATTTTCTGCTCCTCTTTTGTCCTTGATTTCAATGTCGAATTCTTGGAGGAGTAGAATCCACCTAATCAAACGTGGTTTTGCGTCTTACTTCTTGAAGAGATATCGAATGGCTGCATGGTCTGTATAGACTATAGTTTTAGAAAGAACAAGATAAGAACGAAATTTATCAAAAGCAAATACCACAGCTAGTAATTCTTTTTCAGTTGTTGTGTAATTTTCTTGTGCATCATTAAGTGTTTTACTAGCATAATAGATTGGGTGGAAATGCTTTTCTTTTCTCTGTCCCAAGACAGCTCCAACTGCAAAGTCACTGGCATCACACATGATTTCGAAAGGAAATTTCCAATCAGGCGCTATCATGATAGGTGCATTGACTAGCATTTCCTTTAGGGTTAGAAATGCTTGATTGCAATCCTTGTCAAAGATGAAAGGGGCATCTTTTTCAAGTAACTTCGTTAGAGGCCTTGAGATTTTTGAAAAGTCTTTGATAAATCGTCTATAAAATCCGGCATGCCCTAGGAAACTTCTGATAGCTCGTACGGAGGATGGAGGTGGTAACCTAGAAATGGTATCTATTTTGGCTCGATCCACTTCCATTCCTTCGCTTGAGATCTTGTGACCGAGTACTATTCCCTCCGTTACCATGAAATGACATTTTTCCCAATTAAGGGCGAGGTTAGTTTCCTCACATCGGGATAGCATTCGTTCAAGATTATCGAGGCATTGGTCATATGAATCCCCAAAGATAGAAAAGTCGTCCATAAAGACTTCCATTGTCTTTTCTATCATGTCATGGAAAATGGCTACCATGCAACGTTGGAATGTTGCTGGGGCATTGCATAGACCAAACGGCATGCGTCGATAAGCAAAAGTTCCATAGGGACATGTGAAAGTAGTCTTTTCTTGGTCTTCGGGTGCTATCGGGATTTGAAAGTAACCTGAAAAACCATCCAAGAAACAGTAAAATTTATGACCGGATAATCTTTCTAACATTTGATCAATGAAGGGTAAAGGAAAGTGATCCTTTCTTGTTGCTTCATTTAATCGTCTATAATCTATACATACTCTCCATCCTGTGACGGTTCTCATTGGTATTAGTTCATTCTTTTCGTTAGTTATTACCGTCATACCTCCTTTCTTTGGAACTACTTGGACGGGACTCACCCAAGGACTATCGGAGATAGGATAGATAAGTCCGGCGTCAAGTAACTTGATGAGTTCGTTTTTAACCACTTCTTAAACATTTGGATTTACTCGACGTTGTGGTTGTATGACCGATTTGTAGTCATCATTCATCAAAATTTTGTGTGTGCACATAGAAGGACTAATTCCTTTTATGTCTACAAGTTTCCAAGCTATTGCGTTTTTGTGTTTTTTCAAAAGATTAATTAATTTTTCTTTTTCTAAGTTATCTAATTTAGACGAAATAATTACAGGTAACTTACCATCTTTGTCTAGAAAAGCATATTCCAAACCTTTTGGAAGTTCTTTGAGCTCAAGTGGTGGGTCTTTAGGAGACTCCTTATTTGGTTGCTCGTTTCGAACAAGAACTTTAAAAGTTTGTTCTATGGCGACCTCTTCTTCAACAAAGTGGTCAATCTCTTCACTTGTATCGGGTGGTTCATCTTCATCTTCAATTAGGGGGTCATTATTGCCGAATGGATATTTCATTGATCGTTCGATATCGACACTTCTTTTAAATGCCCCTAATTGAAGAGGTAGATTGTTGAACTTCCGGTTTTTCAAAGCTTCATGAGTTTTCACAAATGGTCGTCCCAACACTAGAGGAGCGTCATCGAGGATGACAAAGTCGGTCGGGATTACCATTTGATTTGTTTGAACCAAGACATCTTCAACTATACCGATTGATTTTATTACTTTCCGATTGGATAGAAAAATGGGTATTTGAAGTGGAGAAAAATCACTAATACTTAATTTTTCGAAAATGTAATTAGGCATTATGTTAACACAAAGATCTTTATCGATTGTGACATTACTAATAAACGAATTTTGAAAGAAACATGGAACCGGTATTATGTTAATTTCAAATGGGTCTTCTTTTATTAGTGAAGTTTGATCATTAGTTAACTTAACACTTACCGTTTCGTCAATTTTAGTGTTAGTGTTTAACTCTTTTAAAAACTTAGCATGAGTGGGTACTAAACAATGATTTTCGAAAGAAGGTGACAAGAGATTAATTTCTTCAAAATTAGACTCTTCTTGAATTTTAACGTTGTCGGACTCACCTTTTTCGCTGTTTAACTCATGTGTCGGTTTTTCACTTATTTGTTCTTCCATTTTTACATTTTCAGTTATCTCTTCCTTTTTTAATTCTTCTCTTGCGCGGGACTCCTCTTCCCTTGCGCGAGCTTCTTTTATACATCGATCGATAACTCTAATGTGTTCTAATATCCTATCGGTCACTTCGGTTATAGAAAAAGAATCGGAATTTTCTAAGCTTGAATCCGGTTGTTCGACCCTTTGTTCCTCATAATACTCATATGAAGTCGATGGTTCGCACCATTGTTCTTCATTGTAAGCATATGATGGATAAGGTTCGTAATTTTGTTCTCCATAATACTCATATGAGGTGGGTTGTTCACGCCAAGGTTCCTCATAATAAGCATACGAAGGTGGTGGCTTATATCTTGGTTCCTCAAAGTATGAGTATGAGGGCTCATACCTTGATTCCTCAAAATATGAGTATGAGGGAGGAGGTTCATACCTTTGGTCTTCATAGGATGTGTATGAAGTTGATGGCTCGTACCTGGGCTCCTCATAATAGGTGTATGAATTGGATGGTTGATATGAGTGATTATTTTGAATCGAACGTGCATTACGACAATTAGTGCAATAATTACCCCTATAATCATCCTCCTCATAGGTGTAGTTGTAACCTCCTGAGTATTGATCCATAAGAATCACTCAGCAGACCACAACCGAGTCTCGAGATCAGAAAACAAAAAGAAAAACGGAAACAGAGGCTGGACACGACCCCGTGTTCAGTGAGCACGGCCCCGTGTTCAGGATCTGTATCTGGGCGTTTTAATTAAATTTACTGATTTCGTTGAGCACGGGGCGTGTTCAGTGAGCACGGCCCGTGTTCAAGTTTCTGTTACTGGGTGTTTTTATGAAAATGTGCAGCACGGCCCCGTGTTCAGTGAACACAGCCCCGTGTACAGGTTACTGTAAATGCAAAACTAAACTAAAATGCAGAAAAAAAATTGCGCGCGTTTTAAAAAGGTTTTGAAAAACTGATTAGGCCTTCGATTTTAAGCTTTCTTAAAATCCTTGTGTCCCCGGCAGCGGCGCCAAAAACTTAATGTGCGGTAAAGTGTTATATATATTAGGTGTATCTTTTAAGCCCTTTTAACACTTATTTTAGCCAAGTTTTAAATTTATAAAACACGATATTTTACTAACACTAAACACACATATGGGCAAGTGCACCCATCGTGAGCGTAGTATAGCGTTGGTAAGATAGCGAGGTCGTCCAAGGACACAAGAGCTTTTAGTACCGGTTTATCCTCAACGTCTAATCAAAACAAAAAGTTTAGAAAAATGTTTTAAACTAAGAAAAGATAAAAACTAACTAAAATGCTGAAAATAAAAATAAAATAAAAACAGATAGACAAGATGAATCACTTGGTTCCGACTCGTATCTAGTATAACCTTTGATTATTTCCGCACTTTTGCACATAATTAAGAGATTATCTTAGTTATTGTAGTAGGCCCCTCTTTTGAAGGTGACGTTACCCTCACCCCTGTAGTTTGAGTCAGCAAGGATACAATCCTAAAAGGGTGGATTATTGGAAGATAATGAATTAAGTTATTAATGCAGTATTGTGGTAGGCCCCGCTTTTGGCGGTGACGTTACCCTCGGCTAAGTAGTCTGAGTCAGCAGGGATACAGTCCTAAATAGCCGGGTTATAGTATTAATAGTAGTTAACTTATGAGGGGATCAAAGAGTTTGGACCCCCCGCCATCCAATACCGTGAAGTATTGAAGGAGGTCCTACTAAATTTGACCCAGGTCCATTGCAGGACCTCTAAACGCTGAACAATGGCAAGACCTTTACCAAACCGTTCCCTTAACCCCCGACCAGGTAGCCAACATACCTCCATATAGACCGTGGAGATATGAATGGTGAAAATCCTTTATTTTATATAGACAGTAAAATAATGCCAAGACACCACGGACAAACGATAAGGAAAGATCACCTTCAACATAAGTAACTAGTTATTAAAGTCATTAATACAAAACCAAATAAAAAGTGCAAAAGATTAGAAATAAAAAGTATTATACTAGACACTTTGTCTTCACCAAGTGATGTAAGAGACTTAGGCAAACATGGCCTTGATTGTCAAGAACTCTTACGATCAATCTTGGATCCCGAGACGACTCACACACTCTACGATGGACAATGGATGATGGTGGTGGATGATGGTGTTGTGATGGTGGTGGGTGGTGGATGAAGTGTGAGAGAGGTGGTGTGCTAAGGGATGAGATGAAATGAATCCAAGCACTCCTATTTATAGGCTGAACAGAGAGCTGGGCACGGCCCCGTGTCCGCTGGGCACGGCCCCGTGCCTGTCTGACACTCTCTCTCCTCATTAATTGTAATTCGCAATTACAATAAATGCGCCTGCTGTACTTTCGACACGCCCCTCGTGTCCGCTGGGCACGACCCGTGGTGGGCAATAGAAGCTTCTATAGGTTTGTCTTTTCTGCTGCTTCTTGGGCACACCCCCGTGCTGGCTGAGCACGGGGCGTGTTCAGTCTTCTGCCTTCTCTATTTTGCTTGGGAGGATGCCGTTGAGGGGTCGGGCAGTCCACTAATGTTCCTTTCCTTGTATTTATGTTGGATTTAGCTGTCTTTTTGCTTCTTTTGTGTTTTTGAGCTCATTTAATCCTGAAAATACAAAAGGAAGACAAAAACACTCTTTTTCCAATATTAGTACTTAAAAAGGGTTAGTTTTATGCCTCATTTGATGTAATTTATATGTTGCATTTTGCACACATCACACCCCAGGAAAAGCCAGTAAACACCGCAACTTAACTAGCTTCCTCAGTAACTACGCACTAAATTTCAGGATGGAATTTTCTTAACAGGGGGAGAATGTGACAACCTTTGTATTTCCATGTATCCGTACAATTTATTAATGATAATTAAAATGCTTGATGACTGTGCTGAATCATTTAACTGCTCTCTGATTACTGTGTTATACTTACATGTGCGTGTTAACATACTAGTAGTATACAGAAAAATTTACTAAATGGTCCTAAATGTTTTCCTATGTGTTAGGAATAAATTGCGTTACAAAAATATATATATAAGACACCTTACGGAACAATTAAACACTTTAACGGAACAGTATCCGACCGAACAACCGGGGACACCAAATATTTGTCAAACACATTATTTAATTATTTTTGGCTAGTCATGATCCCTGTATACCATAACACCCCCTAAATATCTACAAACTAACATATAAAAGTTTATACTTGGAAACTAACTTATGGTTACTAACTTAGTTGAAAATGTTACCCTTTACCCCTGACGTGAGGTCGTGGTCACAATCAAATTTAATCCAATTACTTCTAAATAGATAGTGGCAAGTGGGTATCGAACACAGGGAGTTTGTGGAAAATGTGTTATTTGCTAGAGTATCTAACTTGACTAAATTAATCTAATTGCAAGAAAAGTAAAATTCAAGAGTTTATGTGAGTGAATTGGTTTTAGACTAAATTAAACTAATTAAATTGAAAGAGAAAAGATTTGGTTGTAAACAAATTAGAGACAAATGATCATCTTCAGTTTCCGGTTTTGCTTTAACATTTATGCTATCATTCCACTAGAAAGAACTACATAGACATAGTTCATGTGTAATTAGTTACAGTGATGAAAGGGAACTAAGTACTCAGATTCCTAGAACGTGAGGTTGTTACCTGATGATCAATCAATCCTTACCCAAGCCTAACTATACCCATGATATCTCGATTGCCAACGGCACCAAGAACGTATGGTTTCTAATTAGTTTAGCACAAGAATCAACAATTTACTAGCAATCAATCACACACCATAACAAGCAATTCAATAAAGAAGAAATTGTTATTCTAGAAATATAAAATTCAAGCATAAAGTCTTGCAAAACCTTCCACCAAAGATGATCATAGAGTACTTAGCCACTCATGGCTTGAAACAACATCATCACAAGAGTATTATTGTTCATAAGGATCGAAGACAACAAAAACTCATGATTAAGGAAGTGTTCTTCTTGCCAAAGTCTCCAAAGTTGCTCCAAAAATCGTCCCAAGACAAGTAGTAACCGAAAACATATGATGAGCCACCATAAAAACCCATGAAATGACAATTTAATGCATAAGTTACAATTTTGCATAAGTCGGCGCCGTAACCTACGGCAGATCACCATAGGTTACGGCGGTCAGTATGTTCAGAAAGTCAATATAGTGACGTAAGCTACGGCACTTCACCGTAGCTTACAGCGAGCAGAATAGTCATACGGTCCTTGTCTTCTGAGCTACGACAGAAGTTTTGCTCATATGTGGAGGCCGTAACCTACGGCCAGATGCCGTAGGTCACGGTGCTGAGTGAGGTTTTTTCATTGTTTCTTGATCAAATCTTCACTCCATCAAACCTTTGACTCCACCAACTTCTAGTATCCATCCAAGCTTCCTAAAACCCGCATTTTAAGCCTTATAGCACCTGTATCATCAAACATCTTGTGATTACCAAATTCAAGCTAATAACCGGATAAAGTATGGGATTTTAATCTATTTAAAGGTCTTAAGGGTTGTCCTACGGACCACCCGTCACATCCCCACACTTACCCGTTGCTTGTCCCAAGCAACCTATTCAAAAACTATTTTCAAAAATACGCGATCAACATAAACCAAGCAAAAACATGTTGTCCTTTTACCAACCCTTCTTAACACCCAAACAACACACCCCTCGCTATATCTCTCCTCTCGGCAACAAGTAAGCACTAGCATTTGTAAGCTAGACACACAAAGGCAAACGGGTGATTGCACAATTATACGCTTGTACCTAAATCGGTCCTCCTCCTACAATGCCAAACATGAATGCAAATCAAAGGGGCTTTTAAGGTTGTAACGAGGCTAGGCGCATGGGTAGGAAATGGAATATATATGAAGTAGTGAAAACTTAACCCGGTCTTTTATTACACAATGAAACAAACTAACAAATACCAAACTTAAACTACTATGTACAAGACAACTAAACATCATTTTTTTTTCATTGTTTTTTTTCTTTTCTTTTTTTTTTTCTGATTTTTTTAGACTAGTAAACATTCCACATAACATCAAACAAGATTACATACTACTAAACAACCACTAACACTATAAGACCGGGTCAAGTCGGGTAAATTTTTAGGTAACTAGCTAAGGGGTAACAAACGATAGGCTTTTAGGCACAAAATTGGGCAACTAAATGTCCAAACCCCCGCCCCTCTCGCAACCATGCTCATATATATAATTAATGAGGTCCAACCCCCCAAATCCCACACTCGCACTCAACAAGACGAGGCTACCTAATTACCCTTATCCTTTTTATAGTCACATTCAACTAAGGACTCAAACCGTATTAAGGCGCAAGTTCTAATGCACCCCCACCCGTTGCCACTCTCATCAAAGACAAGTATTATTTATTTACATGTGTGGCTTTAACTCTCACCAAGAACAAAAAGGTATTAAGGGTTGCCGGTGCATCATTTGGGGTTAGTCCAAGGTGTTCAAATTCTCACAATGTTTTGCTTGATTTAAAATTTTTCAAAAACTTCAAAATTTCCCCCATCCCCACACTTGGGATACATTGACCCCAATGTATGGTTTTAAGAGGATTTGATCGCTTAAACTCTTAAACACCAACTAAAAGCTTATACACTCAAACCACAAATTTCTTTTTGGTATTTTACATTTTATATTTTTTTTAATATTTTTCTTATATTCTTAAAAACATCAACACCACCAACTAGCACAACCCAACACAAAAAATCAAACTAATACACCCCCAAACCTCCCAACCATAAACAAAAGCAAACAACTAACTACCAATATTTCAAAGCTAAAGAACACAACAAGACTAAGGAAAGAGTACATTGACCTGGTGAAGTTTGCCACAACAGATGTTGTAGATAATCCGACTTCCTATCACCACCTTCACCCAAATATCCGTACATCTTCCCCACACTTGAATGTCGCCATGGCCCTAAAACATAGAAAGATAAAAACAGCAAGATCAATATAAAATCCCGGGTTGCCTCCCGAGCAGCGCTAAGTTTCAAGTCTTCAGCCAGACCAAGCCACCCCCATTTAGGGTGGCTCAAAGAAACGGTTCCTGCCATCTCCATCACTTCCTCGTGCCATTGAGCAAAAGGCATCCGTCTCGTTTCGACTTGGTGGGTAATCAAATACACTCTTGCTTGAACCCATATGCTTTTCTTCATGATTCGGTGGGTGATTTATTTTCATTCTTTGACACACATTTTTCATACAAACACTAGACTCACCACCCTTCCTTTCAATGGACTCATAGCTAATCACTCTAGTTTGAACATCAAATGACAACTTACGGTTCTTTTCGGTCATGGTAATAATCCCGTCTCTACAATTGATTTGAGCATTTGCTGTGTATAGAAACGGTCGACCTAAGATTACCCTTTGTTGTGCTGCCATTTTAGTAGAAGCATAGTCTAGGACTAGAAAATCCACCAGGTATTCAAACTCTCCCAACTGAATCTTAACATTCCTAACCATTCCTCGTGGACGCCTCTAACTTTCATCCGCCAAGCTCACCATGGTGTCTATATCTTCAAGCGGACCAAAGTCATACATATCGTATAGATCGCCTAGTAGCACACTCATACTCGCCCCATAATCCAATAATGCATGGGGAATTTTTAATTTTTCCACTCGGATCGGCACAAGTGGTGCTCCATGCTCTTTGTCCGTTTCAAACTTGGCATCCCTTCCTATACCTGCACTCACTTGACAAGAAGATGTTAAAATGTTTCATTGAATTCACTATTAGGAACGGTGCTTACCACATTGATATTAACACTTTTAATGTTTTTGGGATTTATCACCGTGTTACTTGGTAGCTGGCCTTTTGTTTTCTTCAATATCGCCACTTCACTTGCAAGTTGACCCATTTAGATGGTCAAAGTTTGAATCGCTTTATCACGGGCCTCGTCCTTTTGCATCCGAACCTCATCACGTTGATTCATTCGTTGCATTTCAACTTGCATCGCCTTCAACATCTCCATTACTTCGTTTCCACCCGAAGAGCTTTGACCCGTTTGATATTGCCTTTGAAATCCTTGGTTTCCTTGAAAATTCAGGTTAGCTTGATTTGAAGGGTTCCCATACCGAAAGTTTGGGTGGTTTCTTAAACCGGGGTGGTAAGTATTAGAATTCATGTTGTAATTTCTACCACCCCCTCCTTGACCTTGCACAGCATGAACTTCCTCATATTGCTCTTCTACTGCTCCTTGGCAATTTTCAGCCGCATGACCTATTTCATTGCAAATAGCACAAACATCATAAATTTGATTAGAAGTTTAAACATTACCATCGTCAACCGCATGCACTTGTGTTCGGGTAACGGCCGATCGTGCTCTCCTAGATGCTTGAGCTTTCCTCTTTGATGTAATTCCCATTTGCTCCAAAGACTCCCAATCGTCTTGCTCATAGTTCGTACCAAAAGTGCCACCGGTAATAGACGTTAAGTCGCGAGCATCTTCGGTACTCAACCCCTCATGAAAAGCATTCATGAATTCCCAAAGTTCAATCCCATGGTGAGGACAATTCTTAATCATCATGTTAAAACGCTCAAAGGCCTCATGGAACATCTCACCTTGTTGTTGTTGAAAACTCCTCAACCCCTTCCTAGCATCATTGGTCTTTTGAGCGGTATAAAATTCATCCAAAAATATTTGTTGCATTTCCGCCCAAGTGTAAATGGATGCCGAAGGCAAAGTATAGAACCACTTCTTTGCCTTATCCTCCAACGAAAATTGAAACAACACTAACTTGACATCATCGGCCGAAAAACCTTGACTCCCAAGAGTATTGCAAATTGAGTCATAGGCCTCCAAATGGAAATAGGGCTCCTCTGTTGCTAGCCCCTTATATTTTGGCAAACTTTGTAAGGAATTAGTCCTTACTTCAAAAGTTCTTCCTTCATTGTTGTGAGGGATAACTACCGGTGAAGGGTTGTGAGTAATTACTGGCCTAAAATGTGCTTCAATTCCCCTCGCATGTTCTCTAAGATGCCTTCTTGGAACACCAAACCGACCCCTTGGACGAACAGGACCCATTGGTCTTGGTATATGCCTTTGTGGTGCGAAAGGTTGTTGAAATTGTTGTTGTGGCATCGGTGGGTGTTGAATTGGCCTTTGGAATTGTGGTTGTACATTTTGTGGTCGAACTTGTTGCAATGGTGTAGGGCGTTGCAATGGTGGCCCTTGTGGCCTTGGCCGAATATGTTGTGGTATAATTTGTTGTTATTGTGGCATTCCACCAACACTTGCTATCCCTTGAGGTTGGCCTTGCACATAACCAAAGTCTCCTTGGTCCCCATCACCCATATATGCATATCCTTCTACTTCGTAACCCTCAAAATCCTCATATCCTTCTTCATATCCATCTCCCCCTATACCCGAAGATTGCCCAAACGGAAGAGTCGAATATTGAAAACCCGACTGGTTCGATGGTCTAAATGTAGAAGTAGCATGAACGACAGTTGAGCCTTGTGGTAATGTATAAGTTGAATATGATTGTCCTGAAACTGGGAAGAAATGAGTGAGTTGTGGAATTGTGGTAGAAGGATTAAAAGTAAGTGTAGGTTCTTCTTGAGTGGTAATGGGTTGGGTGGTGTTAGTTGGTGTTGCATCATGAGGTGAAATAGGATTGGTAGTGGTGTTTGGTATGGTAGTGTTTGGTGAAGGTTGAGTGGATGATGGTATGAAAGGGGGTATAAGTTCACCCGTAGTGGGCGGTGGTTGTGGTGGATCCATGTATCGAATTGGTGTGATTGGTGTATTTGGTGTTGTTGGTGAACCACTGATTCTGTTCTCTCTTAGCAAGATTCTGTTTCCTCTTAATGTTCGCTCAATTTCCGGATCAAATGCCAATGGTGAAAGCTTGTGAGAGCTCCTAGTACGCATGCACCTGTAAGTACCTTCACACTAACACACCTAGATTAAACCAGAAAAATAACAAACGAAAAAGGATAAAAAATAACACACGTTGCGCGCTACTCCCCGGCAGCGGCGCCAAAATCTGACGTGAGGTCATGGTCACAATCAAATTTAATCCAATTACTTCTAAATAGATAGTGGCAAGTGGGTATCGAACATAGGGAGTTTGTGGAAAATGTGTTATTTGCTAGAGTATCTAACTTGACTAAATTAATCTAATTGCAAGAAAAGTAAAATTCAAGAGTTTATGTGAGTGAACTGGTTTTAGACTAAATTAAACTAATTAAATTGAAAGAGAAAAGATTTGGTTGTAAACAAATTAGAGACAAATGATCATCTTCAGTTTCTGGTTTTGCTTTAACATTTATGCTATCATTCCACTAGAAAGAACTACATAGACACAGTTCATTGTGTAATTAGTTACAGTGATGAAAGGGAACTAAGTACTCAGATTCCTAGAACGTGAGGTTGTTACCCGATGATCAATCAACCCTTACCCAAGCCTAACTATACCCATGATATCTCGATTGCCAACGGCACCAAGAACGTATGGTTTCTAATTAGTTTAGCACAAGAATCAACAATTTACTAGCAATCAATCACACACCATAACAAGCAATTCAATAAAGAAGAAATTGTTATTCTAGAAATATAAAATTCAAGCATAAAGTCTTGCAAAACCTTCCACCAAAGATGATCATAGAGTACTTAGCCACCCATGGCTTGAAACAACATCATCACAAGAGTATTATTGTTCATAAGGATCGAAGACAACAAAAACTCATGATTAAGGAAGTGTTCTTCTTGCCAAAGTCTCCAAAGTTGCTCCAAAAATCATCCCAAGACAAGTAGTAACTGAAAACATATGATGAGCCACCATAAAAACCCATGAAATGACAATTTAATGCATAAGTTACAATTTTGCATCAGTCGGCGTCGTAACCTACGGCAGATCACCATAGGTTACGGCGGTCAGTATGTTCAGAAGGTCAATATAGTGCCGTAAGCTACGGCACTTCACCGTAGCTTACGGCGAGCAGAATAGTCATACGGTCTTTGTCTTCTGAGCTACGGCAGAAGTTTTGTTCATATGTGGAGGCCGTAACCTACGGCCAGATGCCGTAGGTTACGGTGCTGAGTGAGGTTTTTTCATTTTTTCTTGATCAAATCTTTACTCCATCAAACCTTTGACTCCACCAACTTCTAGTATCCATCCAAGCTTCCTAAAACCCGCATTTTAAGCATTATAGCACCTGTATCATCAAACATCTTGTGATTACCAAATTCAAGCTAATAACCGGATAAAGTATGGGATTTTAATCTATTTAAAGGTCTTAAGGGTTGTCCTACGGACCACCCGTCAACCCCCCCAACCGAATTCGGTCACCCCAAGGGGACCTACCATATTTTTCACACCTACCATGATCTTGTCTTAGATTTGATCCCATTTATTTATTAGATATTGCTTGTGGAGCTGACCAAAAGTTGAGAACATATCCTTTAAGTATGGGGCTCTAGATCACAACCTTACCTCATATCTTACACTCTCACTCCTCACTCTCTCTCCCTCTTTCGGATCATCCCACAACCGCCCCATCACCACCACATAACCACCATCATCTTCATCATATTCAAGTTCCATACAAGCTTGAAGGTGATACAAGAAGGCTTGCAACTTGTGGAGCTTCAAAGGATCTTTGTTCTTGCTTGTTCATCATCATCTCTTATCACCTTCTTCACTAGATTTTCCCTAGCTTTAAGCTAGTAGTAAGTCTCTATTTAACCCTTGTTCATGTCTATTTTGTGTAGTTAAAAAGATGTAGTATGTTAAATCTACAAGAACACTAAAAGGGGTTAAACAAGAAGATGAACATAAAAGTTACATGAGGATTTACATGATGAAATGTTGTAGTGAGATGTTGTAGTGAACATGTTGTTGATTACTTGATGATTTACTTGCTAATATTGATGTTAAAGGTCGTTGTTGATCACTAAACATGTTAACGGAATCAATCGAACACACTTTAGAATATTAAGAAGCTGAAAACAGGGGTTGTTTAGTGTTTACAGCCAACTTCAGTTGGCCGTAACCAGACCGTAACCTTACGAAAAACTGATTTTCTGAAGTCTAGATTTATGTATTATGAAATACGGTTCTAATGGCACTGGAATCATAATTTTTGGACTTCGTTTACTATTTTTAAAGACCCTTTTAAAAACAGCAGCTGAAGCTGAGTTTTTGCTGCAGTAAATGGGTGATGTGTTTTTGGACATAACTGGAAATCTATGATGAATCAACTCATGAAATTTGTACAGTAGATGACAACTGATGTATTTGTAATTACCCCACTGGAGTTTCGTAAATCGGACTCTCGATAAATTTTAAATAAATTATTCCGTGGACTGCAGTCAGAAAAAGATAAATCTGAGTTCAGTCCGGAAAAATGAATTTTTATAAAATATTGGTGATGAATTGGATCCCGAGATATTTACACAATAATATTTGGACCGTTTAAGACATTCTATAAAAAGTTTAGAATTTTTGGAACATGTTAACTATTTTATTAAAATCCCCGAAAATAGCCCTGTTTTGAATATAAAAGCTGAAACGACATAAGTAGTGATTTGCGTGTCTAAACGTCGGGTAGGTTATCCGAGAATGATATTACATGTTATATGTCTATAAAAGTGTTATGTGCAATATTGTATGTTTGTTTATGAGTGGGGAATGGATGGGAAGTTTATATGGGCATAAACCGTTAAAGTGATGCATGTCATGTGATAGATACGTGTAGGAACTTTATGTTCTATTTGAAGTCACTAATAAACTAAGTGGTAATCATACTAGGACGTGATTGACCGACCTTGACTGTTAGCTATTTTTGAGAGTCAAACCGAGTGAGTTCACACTCCTAAGGCATGGGATTCCCGGTGGGTTGGGAATGGGGTTGAATAACCACTCGTACTATCATTACTATTAAACTACTTTTCACTGTCCTCGGGTTGGAAAGGGCACGTACATAAAACCTACGTACACTCATACTTACTACTGTCCTCGGATTGAAGGGCACGTACGTAAAACCTACGTACACTCACACTTGCTACGGTCCTTGGATCAAGAAGGGCACGCACGAATACGACTAGTCTACACATGGGAAGCCCCCACTAATCATCGCACACATGTTTGGGAAACCGCGACACGGCCACTAGTTATCGCACACATGTTTGGGAAACCGCGATACGGCCACTAATCATCGCAAACATGTTTGGGAAACCGCGATACAGATTAATAAGATACATGGTTTACGAAATAAACATACGATTTATGAACACTATAACTAAACAGCCAACTGTGAACTCGCTCAACTTTGTTGTTGATTCGTTGTTACATGTCTTACAGGTTGTTAGGTACTCAGGGAGCTTGCATTGGAGTGGGAAGAGTCGTTGTGGGACATGGACAGCTGTGTGCCATGCTAAACATTTGAAACGTTTAAACTTATGACTTGGTTTTAAACTTTATGTTTCCGCTTGCAACTTAAACTATGTTTTGTTTAGACACCAATTGTATCGTGATGGATTTTTATATACTACTTACATGCTCGTTCAATATGATTGGTGGCTAGATCCTGGTCAGTCACGCCTCCAAGCGGTGATACTCCGCGTGTGGATTTTTTGGGGTGTGACAACTGATTTCGCTTGAAAAGTTGTAGTAGTTTCGAGCGAAATAGGTGATTTCGCTTGAAAACAACTGATTTCGCTTGAGAAGGTGATTCCGCTCGAAAATCACTTGATTTCGCTTGAAAGTGCTGATATAGCTTGAAGTCTTATTTCGCTTGAAAGCATGTGTTTGTTGTGAAAGTCCATATTGTTCGTTATTCCGTTTGAAAGTCTGATTTTGTGTAATTTCGTTTGAAAAGTTCTGTTTTCAAAATTTTAATTTTTTTTTCCGTAAATTGAATTTGTAAAATGGATAACGAGTTTTACAACATGTTTTTTGGTGGTGGAATGACGGCAGCACAAACCCCGGCTAGTATAGTTCAAAATGTAAATATGGAGAATGAGCTCGGGACGATGCAGAAACCACCTAAACTGATGAATATCGATGAGTATTCGGGTTGGTCTGGAAGGTTTAAGACATGGGTTCAAGCAAATCACTTTGAATGCTGGATGAAGATTGAATCAAAATATGTTCCTCCGAGAGATGGTTTAAATCTTGTGAAGCAGATTGGTAGTTTGACACAAGCTGAACAAGAAGATTTTAAGGCAGAAAAGAAGATGATGAGTATTCTTCAACATGCAATTAAAGAGGATATCTTGGTGTTGTTGCAGCATGAGGATAATTCACAATCTATTTGGCAGACGCTGCAAGTAAAGTTTAAAGGAAGTGTGTCCATGATCAAAAACAAAAAGGCTTTGTTAAAGAAACAATTTGACATCTTCACTAGTATGAAAGGTAAAACTACAAAACATGTGACAACTCGTATTTCCAAAACGATCTTTGTACTTTGATGTAACGTATGTGTACGATATGTGACTTTTATGAAAGTGAATATTTATGTGAATGTTAAGTTAATACGTGCTTGTGAATGTATGTATGATACGCGCATAACACACACTCGACCGCACAAGCCATTCGGGCTACACAACTTGTACTCGGACTCTTAGGGCAGCCCAAGTGTGGGTTCGGCCCATCCCCCCTTAGTCGAATAACACATGGGGCACTAGCACCCATCTCACACTTTACCAAAACAAACAAATCTACAAACCCTAGCTCTCCTCTCTCTCTCTCTCTCTCACGAACTTGAAGGCAGTCACACACATCATCGAAGTTCATAGTGTTCGGATCAATTCTCGTTCCCATTCTATTCGGTTAGTATGTTAACTATTGTTTGATAGTTTTATGATGTGTGTTACAAATGCTCGATATGATTGATGATGTATTGTTATGATTGTTTTGAATAATATGTGATTAAGCATAGATGAATGTAATCGATCATATATGTATTTGATTCGAATCCGAAGAGTTGAGTATAGTGTTCATGAAATCGGCTTTTACATATGTGTGTTAGATATTGTTCATATGAATCGGATATATGTATGATAATGGTAATCGATTATCATGTCTTGCTTTCGAAATTGATTTCATGATGAGTTAATGATATCTTATGATTGGATGTGTATTAAATCATTAATAGTTGATGTGTATGAAATCGGCTTGCATGTGTACGTTTAGATCAATATGTGAATCAGTATCAAACAACATTAAGTGATGATTAGAACCGATGGTAGGAAGGTCGGCTGTGTTTTGTTGAACTCGAATGATATGTGATGATCATAGGGTAGGTCCGACTGAATGTTAATAGGATGTGTTCTTGAAGCATGTTTAGGGTTCATAAGAATTGATGTTTGGAATCCTTGTTTGATCGATTTTTGTTTAGTTTAGAAACTGATTAATTGTTAATTGGTAAACCATAAAAATAGGAAACTGTTTAACTATTTTGACTAATTTAATGCATGATTGGTAACTGTGGATTTTTCCTATAATTGACATGCATGATTTTCGGATATTTAATCCATTCACACAAGCAGTCTTGTCGCACAAGGTCAGGTCGTACAAGACCTGATCCGATCACACAAGTGCCAGCCGCACAAGAGATCCTCAGTCGCACATGAACTGTTGGATCGCACAAGTTGAATTGTTTGTTTAATTATTGGGCCTCCAAGCCCAAACCTAGTCGCACAACCTCAATCGGATCGCACAAGACTTGTGTGTCTATTTGGGCCGATATATGTTAGAACTGTTTTTATTGGGCCGTAGATAGTTGGGCTAGGTAGCAAAGCTAATCGCACGCGGCTATATGGATTTCATAAATTAAATGTTGATTTGTTATTGGGCTGTACATGTATGTTGGGCCGGGTTACTCTATTGTATTTCTTTTGGGGAAATCGCACAAGATAAGAGGGCTAATGAACTTGTGCGAGCCCAATCTCTTGGGGCCGCACAAGTTGGGCGTTTTATGGATTTGACTGTTTAAGTGTTTACGTGGTTGCCATGATCAATACGTGTTTGTAACTGTTAGCTTATGTGTAAACATATGTACGATACTTGAAACCAAAACCTGACTTGTATAATAACCATGATAGGACGTGGTTGACCACTAGCATTTAGACTTGACCTTTCTGTGTAATCTGCCGAGCAAACCAAGGTGAGTTCACACTTCGTTACAAAGCATGGGGTTCCCAGGGGTTGGGAATGGGTTAAGGAATATAGATTCCTCGTCCTGTTGAGACGTATTCAGGATCGTAGATTCCTCGTCCAGTATGAGACGGATTTAGCTATACTAGACTAGAACTCTATCAACGAAGTCCCTCCTTTTATATCGACTTAATCGCCGAGGCCAATGGCGAACGGGTCATTAGTTAAATGGCGCTATTAGGTTTAACAAACCTTACACCGTGCCGCAGAGGACGGGCGTGGACTAATGGACTATGGCACGTCAGTGATGATAGACACAGACGTTAGGGCACTTAAACATGACGAACGTTAGTAGTCGATATGGTAACGAGTCTGGTGAATTAAACATGGGGTAGCCCCCACGGCCATAGAGCCGGGCTGGAATAGCCAACGTAAGAACGGGTAACTAATAAACGTTTTTCGAACTATGGGGTAACCCCCACGGCTGGATAGCTGGTAAAGTGCAAACTGTGTTTTCGGAACAACTATAAACTGGACAACCAAACATGAACTCACTCAACTTGTTGTTGACTCGTTACTACATGCTTTGCAGGTCTATAGGTACTTAGCTCGAGCTTGCACAAGGAAGAGTCGTTGTGGGACATGGACAGCTGTGTGCCATGTTAAAAATTTGGATAATTAAACTTTTGATTTGGTTTTGAACATTATGCTTCCGCTCATAACTTAACTATGTTTGTTTTGGACACTAAACGTGCTGGTTGGACTTTTACATTTAATTATTTACTTGTTCAATATGATTAGTGGTTTGATCCTGGTCAGTCACACCTCCAAGCGGTGATACTCCGCATGTGGATTTTGGGGGTGTGACAGATTGGTATCAGAGCCATTGGTTATAGAGAACTTGGTTTTAATAAAGGAAAATGTTTTTGTTAAAACCAGACTATAACCTGCACAGTGCTCTACGATCCACAACGACGCTTCACCCCACGTGCAAGGCTCGACATTCTAGGTGATATAATCTATGCTTACATTGCCTACTTGCTAGATTACGTAGAACTTTGCTCATGATATGCTTAGCTAGTATAGCTACTCTTGCTTGAACACGTGTGTGCTTACTCTCTTCTGTCATCGCACTTTCGCGAACCTTTCTCACTCATGTTTCCCTTGATATGAAGATCATGTCTGGACGCATTAACATGACTCAAGCCCAGTTGACGGCTCTGATCAACGAACAGGTTGCTGTGGCACTTGCAGCAGCACAGGCAGGAGGTATACCCTGCAGTTATAACTCATTCTAGGATCCTTAGATCCTACTCTCGTAAACCTATCCTTGTGTTAAACTTTGTCCTTTCTTACACTCGCAACAGGTCAGCATGCTCAGCCACCTGTGTGCACCTTCAAAACCTTTATGGACTGCCGACCAAGTACCTTTAGCGGCACTGAAGGAGCAGTAGGTCTCCTCCACTGGTTTGAGAAATTAGAATCTGTGTTCGAAATGTGTGAATGCCCTGAGGCGCGCAGGGTGAAGTATGCTACTGGTACTCTTGAGGGTCTAGCTCTCACATGGTGGAACGCTCAAGTCCAAATGCTGGGGTTGGTTGCTGCTAACGCCACCCCCTGGAACAATTTTAAGGAAATGATCAAGGAGGAATACTGCAGTCGTGATGACATCCACAAGTTGGAAGTCGAGTTCTACAACCTCAAGATGACGGGGTCGGAAATTGAGGCATATACTAAGAGGTCGAATGAGCTTGCTTTATTGTGTCCTACTATGGTGGACCCTCCAATCAAGCGTATTGAACTTTTTCTCAAGGGCTTAGTGCCAGAAATCCAAAGTCATGTGACTTCAGCGAACCTCGCCACCATCCAGCAGGTTGTTCAGTTGGCTCACCGTCTCACTGATCAGGCGGTGGAGCAGAACAGGTTACCAAAGCGTATAAGTGCTACAGCTACTTCGGATGCTCCTAGTGACAATAAGAGAAAATGGGATGGAGCTTCAAGCAGAGGTTCGACTTCTGTTCAATCTCAGTCCCAACAGAGAAGGACTGACGACTACAAGAGTCCTAGTCAACAATCATCTGGTGGTCAAGGTCATGGTGGATACAAAGGAAATCACCCCAAATGTAATCGTTGTAACTTACATCACAGTGGGCCATGCACCAGAAGTAACTGTCACCGGTGCAACAAGCCTGGTCATATTGCAAGAGAATGTAGGAGTCAGTTTCCCGCGAACCAAAATCGGCAACAACAGCGAGCCCCACCAAATCAACGTCAGCAGCAGCAACAACAGGGTAACAACAAAGGGTGCTTTCAGTGTGGAGCTGAAGGCCACTTCAAGAAAGACTGTCCTCAGCTGAACCAGAACAACAATAACAACAACAATCAGGGGAATGGGAACAATGGGGGCAACAATGGCAATGGGGCAAGGGGTCGTGCGTTCGTTATTAGTAATGGAGAAGCAAGGAATGATCCCAATGTTGTGACGGGTAAGTTCCTTCTCGACGACTTTTACGTTACTGTCTTGTTTGATTTGGGTGCTGATACTAGTTATGTGTCTCAAAAAGTTAGTCAACTGCTTAAGCGTACCCCAACACCTTTGAATCCCAAACACGCTGTAGAGTTAGCTAATGGTAAAAGTATAGAGGTCACACACGTAGTTAAAGGTTGTAACTTAGTACTTGCTGATCACATTTTCTCGATCGACCTTCTTCCTATCACTCTGGGTAGTTTCGACGTTGTCATTGGGATGGACTGGTTATCCCAACACCAAGCTGAGATTCTTTGCAACGAAAAGATTGTCCGTATTCCGTGCCCAGGTGAGGAACCTCTTATGATTCGCGGCGACAAGAGTGGTGCTGTTGTGAGCATCATTTCTTCCCTTAAGGCTAAAAAATGTTTGCGTAAGGGCCACACTGCCTTTCTGGCTCTTGTTACTGACACCTCGAAGAAAGAGAAAAAGATAGAAGACTTTCCAATTGTACGCGACTATCCTGAGGTATTTCCTGAAGAACTACCTGGCCTCCCGCCTCATCGCCAGGTCGAGTTTCAAATCGAGCTAGCTCCTGGAGCAGCGCCCATAGCTCGTGCACCGTACCGCTTAGCTCCATCAGAGTTGAAAGAGCTATCTACGCAACTACAAGAACTCTTAGAAAAGGGTTTTATCCGTCCTAGCTCTTCGCCCTGGGGAGCTCCAGTGCTATTTGTGAAGAAGAAAGACGGTACATTCAGAATGTGCATCGACTACCGTGAACTGAATAAGGTGACTGTGAAGAATCGCTATCCTCTCCCACGCATTGACGACCTGTTCGACCAGCTGCAAGGGTTGAGCTACTATTCAAAGATCGATTTGAGATCGGGATATCACCAGCTGAGAGTCCGAGAAGAGGACGTCTCCAAAACAGCCTTCAGAACTCGATATGGCCACTATGAGTTTCTGGTAATGCCTTTTGGGCTGACAAACGCTCCAGCGGTCTTCATGGACTTGATGAATCGAGTGTCAAGCCGTACCTAGACAAGTTTGTTATTGTGTTCATCGACGACATCCTCATCTATTCGAAGAGTCAGGAGGAACACGAACAGCATCTACGACTTATTTTGGAACTCCTTCGAACAGAACAGCTGTACGCTAAGTTTTCAAAATGCGACTTCTGGCTTCGTGAAGTCCATTTCTTAGGCCATGTGGTGAACAAGGATGGAATTCACGTTGATCCATCCAAGGTAGACTCGATTAAGAGCTGGCCTGCACCTCGTACGCCAACGGAAATTCGCCAATTCTTGGGATTGGCAGGTTACTACAGGAGATTTATCAAGGATTTTTCTAAGATTGCTCAGCCTCTTACTTCACTAACGCAGAAGGGCGTTGTTTATCGTTGGGGAAACGCACAGGAGTTAGCGTTTCAGCACTTAAAGGATAGACTTTGCAGTGCACCTATCCTTTCATTGCCAGAGGGCACAGACGACTTCGTGGTTTACTGTGACGCATCCATTCAGGGTCTTGGTTGCGTATTGATGCCGCGGGATAAAGTTATAGCCTACGCCTCACGCCAACTCAAGGTTCATGAAAAGAACTACACTACACACGATCTGGAGTTGGGAGCGGTTGTTTTTGCACTTAAGATATGGAGACACTACCTGTATGGTACCAAATGCGCTATCTACACTGATCACAGGAGCCTCGAGCATATCTTTAAACAGAAGGAACTCAAAATGAGACAACAACGATGGGTCGAACTGCTGAACGATTACGAATGCTCGATCAGGTACCACCCAGGCAAAGCCAATGTTGTGGCCGACGCCCTCAGTCGAAAGGACACTGCGCCTAAGCGCGTACGAGCTTTACAACTTACTATACAGTCTAGCCTTCCTTCTCAAATACGAAATGCTCAGGTAGAAGCATTGAAACCAGAGAACGTCAGGGCTGAAGCCCTACGCGGCTCAAGGCAACGCTTGGAACAGAAGGAAGACGGTGCTTACTATGTAACAGGACGCATTTGGGTCCCACTTTATGGCAACCTACGAGAGCTTGTGATGGATGAGGCACACAAGTCTCGCTACTCAGTGCACCCTGGTTCGGACAAAATGTACCACGACATCAAAACCACATATTGGTGGCCTAGCATGAAGGCACACATAGCAACTTACGTTAGCAAGTGCTTGACTTGTGCGAGAGTCAAGGCGGAATATCAGAAACCTTCAGGCCCACTTCAACAACCAGAGATACCACAATGGAAATGGGAGCAAATTTCCATGGATTTTGTTACTGGCCTGCCTAGATCTCAACGTGGTAATGATACTATTTGGGTGATCGTGGATCGACTCACAAAGTCTGCTCACTTCCTGGCTATCAAAGAAACGGATAAGTTCTCCACTCTAGCAGAAGTATACCTCAAGGAAGTTGTCTGGAGGCACGGGGTGCCCATCTCTATCATCTCGGATCGAGATGCGCATTTTACTTTAGAACTATGGCAAGCAATGCACAAGTTCTTTGGCTCAAGGTTAGATATGAGCACAGCTTATCACCCGCAAACGGATGGGCAGTCGGAACGTACCATCCAGACCCTCGAAGACATGCTTAGGGCATGTGTAATTGACTTTGGCAACGGCTGGGAAAAGCATCTGCCACTTGTGGAGTTTTCGTACAACAATAGCTACCACACCAACATTAAAGCTGCTCCGTTTGAGGCATTGTACGGGCGTAAATGTCGGTCACCTCTTTGTTGGGCAGAGGTGGGGGATAGTCAGATTACTGGTCCAGAACATGTGGTGGACACAACAGAGAAAATTGCTCAGATACGACAACGAATGGCGGCAGCTCGTGATCGTCAGAAAGTCTACGCCGATAAGGGCAGAAAACCATTAGAGCTCCAGGTTGGGGAGCGTGTACTACTCAAAGTTTCACCCTGGAAGGGTGTGGTTCGTTTTGGAAAACGGGGCAAACTTAACCCACGATACGTTGGACCTTTCGAAGTCATTGAGAAAATAGGCAAGGTGGCCTACAGACTGAAGTTACCAGCAGAACTCAGTGCAGTTCACGATGTTTTCCACGTGTCGAATCTGAAGAAATGTCTGTCAGATGAGACCCACATAGTTCCTTTGAAGGAGCTCACTATCGACGAGCAGCTACGATTCGTCGAGGAACCTGTTGAAATCACGGACCGGGATGTTAAGGTCCTCAAGCGTACTAGGATACCTCTCGTTCGAGTTTGTTGGAACTCACGTCGCGGCCCAGAGTTCACCTGGGAACGCGAAGATCAGATGAAACAAAAGTATCCCCAGCTGTTCGCAACCGGTACAACCACTACTGAGGCTGAAGCTACGGAATTTCGGGATGAAATTCCAGATCAACGGGGGGAGGATGTGACACCCCAGGAAAACCATTCAACTTAACTAGCTTCCTCAGTGAGTACGTGCTAAATTTCGGGACGGAATTTCTTTCAACTTGGGGATAATGTGACAACTCGTATTTCCAAACCGATCTTTGTACTTTGATGTAACGTATGTGTACGATATGTGACTTTTATGAAAGTGAATATTTATGTGAATGTTAAGTTAATACGTGCTTGTGAATGTATGTATGATACGCGCATAACACACAGTCGACCGCACAAGCCATTCGGGCTACACAACTTGTACTCGGACTCTTAGGGCAGCCCAAGTGTGGGTTCGTCCCATCCCCCCTTAGTCGAATAACACATGGGGCACTAGCACCCATCTCACACTTTACCAAAACAAACAAATCTACAAACCCTAGCTCTACTCTCTCTGTCTCTCTCTCTCTCTCTCACGAACTTGAAGGCAGTCACACACATCATCGAAGTTCATACTGTTCGGATCAATTCTCGTTCCCATTCTATTCGGTTAGTATGTTAACTATTGTTTGATAGTTTTATGATGTGTGTTACATATGCTCGATATGATTGATTATGTATTGTTATGATTGTTTTGAATAATATGTGATTAAGCATAGATGAATGTAATCGATCATATATGTATTTGATTCGAATCCGAAGAGTTGAGTATAGTGTTCATGAAATCGGCTTTTACATATGTGTGTTAGATATTGTTCATATGAATCGGATATATGTATGATAATGGTAATCGATTATCATGTCTTGCTTTCGAAATTGATTTCATGATGAGTTAATGATATCTTATGATTGGATGTGTATTAAATCATTAATAGTTGATGTGTATGAAATCGGCTTGCATGTGTACGTTTAGATCAATATGTGAATCAGTATCAAACAACATTAAGTGATGATTAGAACCGATGGTAGGAAGGTCGGCTGTGTTTTGTTGAACTCGAATGATATGTGATGATCATAGGGTAGGTCCGACTGAATGTTAATAGGATGTGTTCTTGAAGCATGTTTAGGGTTCATAAGAATTGATGTTTGGAATCCTTGTTTGATCGATTTTTGTTTAGTTTAGAAACTGATTAATTGTTAATTGGTAAACCATAAAAATAGGAAACTGTTGAACTATTTTGACTAATTTAATGCATGATTGGTAACTGTGGATTTTTCCTATAATTGACATGCATGATTTTCGGATATTTAATCCATTCGCACAAGCAGTCTTGTCGCACAAGGTCAGGTCGTACAAGACCTGATCTGATCACACAAGTGCCAGCCGCACAAGAGATCCTCAGTCGCACATGAACTGTTGGATCGCACAAGTTGAATTGTTTGTTTAATTGTTGGGCCTCCAAGCCCAAACCTAGTCGCACAACCTCAATCGGATCGCACAAGACTTGTGTGTCTATTTGGGCCGATATATGTTAGAACTGTTATGCTAATTATTGGGCCGTAGATAGTTGGGCTAGGTAGCAAAGCTAATCGCACGCGGCTATATGGATTTCATAAATTAAATGTTGATTTGTTATTGGGCTGTACATGTATGTTGGGCCGGGTTACTCTATTGTATTTCTTTTGGGGAAATCGCACAAGATAAGAGGGCTAATGAACTTGTGCGAGCCCAATCTCTTGGGGCCGCACAAGTTGGGCGTTTTATGGATTTGACTGTTTAAGTGTTTACGTGGTTGCCATGATCAATACGTGTTCGTAACTGTTAGCTTATGTGTAAACATATGTACGATACTTGAAACCAAAACCTGACTTGTATAATAACCATGATAGGACGTGGTTGACAACTAGCCTTTAGACTTGACCTTTCTGTGTAATCTGCCGAGCAAACCAAGGTGAGTTCACACTTCGTTACAAAGCATGGGGTTCCCAGGGGTTGGGAATGGGTTAAGGAATATAGATTCCTCGTCCTGTTGAGACGTATTCAGGAACGTAGATTCCTCGTCCAATATGAGACGGAGTTAACTATACTAGACTAGAACTCTATCAACGAAGTCCCTCCTTTTATATCGACTTAATCACCGAGGCCAATGGCGAACGGGTCATTAGTTAAATAGCGCTATTAGGTTTAACAAACCTCACACCGTGCCGCAGAGGACGGGCGTGGACTAATGGAATATGGCACGTCAGTGATGATAGACACAGACGTTAGGGCACTTAAACATGACGAACGTTAGTAGTCGATATGGTAACGAGTCTGGTGAATTAAACATGGGGTAGCCCCCACAGCCATAGAGCCGGGCTGGAATAGCCAACGTAAGAACGGGTAACTAATAAACGTTTTTCGAACTATGGGGTAACCCCCACGGCTGGATAGCTGGTAAAGAGCAAACTGTGTTTTCGGAACAACTATAAACTGGACAACCAAACGTGAACTCACTCAACTTGTTGTTGACTCATTACTACATGCTTTGTAGGTCTATAGGTACTTAGCTGGAGCTTGCACAAGGAAGAGTCGTTGTGGGACATGGACAGCTGTGTGCCATGTTAAACATTTGGATAATTAAACTTTTGATTTGGTTTTGAACATTATGCTTCCGCTCATAACTTAACTATGTTTGTTTTAGACACTAAACGTGCTGGTTGGACTTTTACATTTAATTATTTACTTGTTCAATATGATTAGTGGTTTGATCCTGGTCAGTCACGCCTACAAGCGGTGATACTCCGCATGTGGATTTTGGGGGTGTGACTAAACAATTGATTGAAAGATATTGCCACCTAGTTGTGGAGATGGGGAGATTGGAGATAACCAAGACTAATGAGGAGTGGATCGATAAATTGGCAGATGCATTGCCATACGATGAATGGGGTACTTATTTGCTAGTGATGAAGAACAATTTAGATTATGTTAATTTGAATCTTAGTGGTTTCATAGAGAAGATCGAAGCACATGAGTTAGAGTTAACAAAGATTAGACAGATGAATTCTTCCAATGTTCAACAAGATGTTTCTCTGTATTACAAAGGCAGTTCTCCGGCAACTACGAATCTAAGCCCGAAAATTCAAACAGCTTTCAGTGCAGATTCAACATCTGGAGCTTTGTCTAGTACTTCAAGCAACAACAAGACTTCACCGTTTACAAGTTATGAGCCGAATCCCAAGACTTCAGAACAAATGTCTCCACAAAGCTCATCAAGCTCGAACGATCAGGGATATGTTTCTGGGATACAGTGCAACATAGCTGTAAATATAAAAAATGGACAAGAGTTTACAGAAGCAGCTGCAAAGCAACACATAGCACTGTTAGCTTTCGTGATGGAGTCATATGAGAGTTTGGTAGCGGGGAGGATCGGTAATCCATATATGACAAAGGAGGATTACGACCAAATCGATCCAGAGGAGCTAGAGCTGATTGACATCAAGTGGGGGATGGCTAGTTTGGTTAGAAGAGCCTAAAGATTTATGGAAATTACGGGTCGAAACAGTTTGTCAGGACCGGATCAAAAGCTTGGTTTTGATAAGTCCAAAGTAACTTGTTTTAGATGTAAAGAGAAAGGACATTTTAAGCGGGAGTGTTAGAATAGAGAGGTCAACAACCATCAAAATCCATTTACCAATGACTACTACAGACAGGCGATCTATCACAAGACAAATCAACAACCTGTTGTTCAAAGACCTCAGATCGAAAACAAGCCGGAAAAAGCTCTTATTGTCAACCAAGATGATGAGAAGGTAGCTGAAGGGTTCAGTTGGGACAAATATATCTCGGGCAGTGAAAGTAGAGCAATGATGGCTGAGATTGTGGAGATGTCTGAGAGTGTTGTTGAAATAAAGGTTGTTAGTGAGGATGTATCTGAAGAAAGTTCGGTTGATCTCGAAGAAATTGCTGCAGAAGTCCACTATTATCAGTCCGAACAGGAGGTTTTAGCTAGTTCTTTAAAATCAATTATGCCTCCTAATGTGTGTAATTCTTTTGCAGGTTATTTCAGTGAGCCAACAGGATCTTGCCCACAGTATGATGTTGAGAAGGCTATTGTTGAAGAGATAATTGATGTATCGAAAGAAATGACTGAAGAAACACTGAAAGAGATTGCTGACAAAGCCTTAATGGCAAAACTGAAAGAGGTAGACACAGAATCTGTAAAACCAGAGTCTGTTGATACTGAGTCAGTTGAAAGTGTGTCGGTCAAAACAGAGTCAGGTCAAATGGAGTCTGACGGGAAATCTGAAAGTGAGGAGGTCAAAACCGAAGAAGTGTCTGATTCAGAGTCTGATAATGTCGGTAAACAGGATGTTGATTTTGAGCAAGAAGAAAAGATTGTTGAAAAGATTGATTCAATCTTTGAAACTTCATGCAAAAACTGTTCAAAAACATGCATGGAATGTCTTGAAAAAGACAAAAAGTTTCAGGAATTGAAACAATACACTGATGAGGTTAAATTTGATCTGAGTGAAGTAAAAGAAGCGTATGATAAGTTGGCTAAATCTATCAAAATGATTCAAAAAGAAAGTCTTGAAAACGACAAAGCCACAAAATTGTTAAAAGCAACAGTTTTTTGATAAACAAGTAGAAATCAACTTTCATTTGGACACAATTGCTTCATTGAAAAAGGAATTAGAGTTAATCAAAATTGAGAATGAAAGAATTGGCAAGAAGTTGATGAGTTATGTTGCATCTTCATATGTGATTGAACAGATTGTCCCCCAACAACCATATGCAACACCTGTCTTTAACAGTGTTCCACCCCTAATGTGGAGTCATTACACTCAGAAGTATCCAGATGGGGTGGAAGCTGCTTTGAACCTCAAACTGAGAACCATTGAGAATGAGTTACCTGAGAGTATTGATGTTACATTCTCTCCGTCCGACACTTACAATGAGTCACAGGTGATCAAAACTGTTGTTGACCAAGTATTAGATGAAGAGAGTGATAATTCGGAGTTTGAGATTGTGAAAACTCATTTTGAGAACTCGATTTCTGATTCTGAAGAAGATGGTAACTTCTTAGATAGATTCATACCAAAATCAGACAAAGTCGCGAATGATGATCCGATCATTGTGGTTTACACAATGATTGGAACTGACAAGCTTTATTCTGATTTTGAGTATCCGCTCCAAAATGCTAAAATTGAGAATGTTGAAAAGGTGTTTAAATTGGTCGAAATTGACATTTCTGAGGTGAACAACATAGAGTTCTTTTCAAAACCCAAAAAGTCTTTTGTTAAGTCACAACCTAACAACTCGGGAAAGAAATAGTGGGAGGGAAATGGTGATAACAACAAGAGAAATGGAAACAATTTTAAAAACAAAGGAATTGGATTTGAAAAGAAAATGGCAAAGAAGATTGTTAAACCAAAGGAAAAGATGAATGATGTTTTTGTGGCAGGAATGAACTTTGTTGATCAAAAAGAGTATATTTTCAGTCAAAAAGCCATTGATGATTTCAATGCAACGAAGAAGCTGAAAGAAGAGTCGTACAAATCAACTTTTGTCGAATATGACAAAAGAGTTTGTTATCGCTGCAATGAGATTGGTCATATGGCCAAAAAATGCATGAAAGTCTTTGAAAAACCTGTTTTGCAAAAACCCCGACCTAAAACTCCAACTGATAACAAGGGTAAAAAACCAATGATTTCACCGGTTCGTATTTTGAAGAGAGGTGGATCTCTGAAGCCAGAAGAAAAGTCAAAATCAACTTTTGAGGTTGGCGAATCTTCGAAAGTCCAAAAGGCTTCAAAGATTTATCCAAAAATGAAAGTTTTTGAGAATCAATCATGGGTTGCAAAACCAAAATCGTCAGTTGAAGAGAAAAAGATGGAAAGTGTTTTGAAAATGGAACCAAAGGTTTTTAAAGATGATGTGGAAAAGCTTGAATTTGAACTTGATAAGTTGCTTAAGGAATTTCCTCCAATCAAAGAGGGAAAGTCAAAACCAAAATCTAAACCTGTGATCCCAAATGTCATTTTTAGTATTCCGAAAGTTGAAGTGGATTGTGATCTTGTGTTTGGTAGTGTTTCAACTGTTAAGAAATCATGGGCCTCATTATTTGAATAAATTGTCTGTGATGTTTGCAGGGGCTTCCGAAGTCGTTCATCTCAAAGTGTATAATGGACAGCGGAGCGTAAAGACACATGACCGGAATGCTAGCATTGCTTTATGACGTTAAGTCTTTAAATGGTGGATACGTGGGATTTGCTGGAAATCAGGGTGGAAGGATTGTTGGTCAAGGGACTCTAACGAATGGAGTCATTTCGTTTGATAAAGTGAACTATATAATTGAACTTGAAAACAATCTGCTGAGTATCTCACAAATTTGTGACAAATCTTTTACAGTACACTTTACTAAAAATGAATGTTTAGTCTTAAAACCTGGTTTCAAAATTCCTGAGGAGATGGTGTTGTTGCAAGCTCCACGAGAAAATGATTTGTACATTCTTGATATGAGTGTCGCAACAACAACAGATTATAAAAAAACAGTGTTTTGTGTCAAAAACAAAAGCAACAGAAAAAGAATCGATTATGTGGCATCGAAAGATGGGCCACATTCATGTTAGAAAATGAACTTTCTTGTACACAATGATTTAGTTGAAGGTGTGAATCTTAAAAGTTTTCAATTAAATGATGATTGTGTAGAATGCAAGAAAGGAAAGCAGATAAAGAAGTCACACCCGCAAAAGTTGCTGAATTCAATCAGAGTACCGCTCGAGAGACTTCACATGGATCTCTTTGGGCCGGTCAATGTGAAAAGCATCAGTGGAGATTTATACTGTTTGGTAGTCACTGATGACTTCACCAGATTTTCTTGGGTGGTGTGTCTAGAAAGGAAAGATCAAACGTTTGAATCACTGATGATGCTATTCAAAAAGATGGAAATGCTGTATAAGCTGCCGATCAGGAGAATACGAAGTGATAATGGAACGGAGTTTAAGAATAATCAAATGAGCGAGTTCTGTAACGAGAAAGGAATTCTTCATGAATTCAGTGCACCATACACTCCACAGCAGAACGGTGTAGCTGAAAGAAAGAATCGCACCTTGATCGAAACTGCTCGAACAATGCTCGCCGATTCCAAGTTACCTATATTTTTCTGGAGTGAAGTAGTTGCTGCAGCATGCTATACACTAAACCGAGTGCTCACTGTGAAGAAATATAAGAAGACGTGTTTTGAACTTTTACACCGTTATAAGCCAAATCTAAAGTTTTTAGAACCGTTTGGATCTCCATGTACCTTCATAGATCCAGATGGCAAATTTGGTGCTAAAAGTAATGATGGTTTCTTTGTAGGGTATGCAAGTCCGCTCAAGAGAGTATTTATACCATGCCTGGGGAAGGTAATTCAGGTTCAGCATGTGGATTGTCAGAAACATACTGCGCCACCGCAACTTCCCGGACAAAGATTCCTGTTCGATTATGACAAACTCTGCGAGTCTTTCCAGTTGCCGACCGAGCCGAGTGTAGAGGAACTTGTTTACTTATACCAACAGCAACAATCTAGTTCACAAGATAAGGTGCCAAGACCGTTGGTAGTTTCTCAGCCCACCGGGGGTACACACGATCATGAAGCAGGTCCAAGTGGAACGACACACGAAGACCCAGAAGAACCAGCTCCTACATTTGATCATTCTGACGACTCAGAATCGGAAGACGGTCCGATTTTTTACGAGGAACCAAATGTTGCATCGACGGAAGCTGTGGATCACACCGGTGATCAAGACATAATGAACTTGCAATCGGAAGTAAATGTGCCTGACAGTGCAATGCCAAGAACATTGTCTTATCATCCTTCAGAACAGATTATTGGAGATCTTCGAAGTGGAGTAAAGACGAGAGATCAGATCAACAGAGCACTTACTTGTTTTTATACATCTGTTGCTCCTTTACAAGAAGAATTCTCACTTAAGTGTTTCATTTCACAGGTTTAACCCAAAACTTATAAGGAAGCTCTTACTGAAGAAAGCTGGGTCAACACTATGCAGGAAGAGTTGCAGCAGTTTGAGAAATTGGGTGTTTGGAGATTAGTTGATCTTCCTGAGAATCAAAAGTTGATCAAAACAAAGTGGGTATTCAAATGCAAGAGAGATGATAGAGGAGTCATTGTTCGAAACAAAGCACGTCTGGTAGTACAGGGATTCAGTCAGCAAGAAGGCATTGACTTTACCGAAGTATACGCGCCTGTTGCTAGACTTGAGGCAATAAGAATCTTCCTGGCATACGCATCCTGGAAAGGATTCAAAGTCTACCAGCTGGATGTCAAGTCTGCATTCCTATACGGCAAAATCAATGAAGAAGTGTATGTGGGACAACCACCGGGTTTCACTGATCCACTACACAAAAACAAAGTCTATCTTCTGGATAAAGCTCTTTACAGACTTCACCAGGCCCCGAGAGCCTGGTATGAGACGCTTTCCCAACATCTGTTGGACAACGGGTTCATCAGAGGGACAGTTGATAGTATGTTGTTTACCAAAGAGATTGCAGGACATCTTTTAATCGTGCAGATATACGTTGATGACATCATTTTTGGTTCGACAAATGGCGACTTGTGTAAAGATTTTGAAAAGGTGATGAAAACAAAATTCGAGATGAGTTCAATGGGGGAGATGAAGTTCTTCCTAGGGTTGCAGGTGGAACAAATTCCCGAAGGAATCTTCATTCATTAAACTAAGTATGTGAATGATGTTCTGGAAAAGTTCAACATTCCTCAATCTAGTTCAGCATCAACCCCCTTAGCTCAGAATCATGGGATTTGCCTAGACGAGAGTGGAGAAAAGGTGGACGGGACATATTATCGGTCGATAATTGGATCTTTGATGTATCTTACTGCTTCTCGCCCAGACATCATGCATCCGACGTGTTTATGCGCCCGTTATCAGTCCAGCCCACGCCAGTCACACTTGACGATCGTGAAACGCATTTTACGGTATTTGAAAGGCTGCCCAAGCACCGGCTTGTGGTATCCTAAGTCTGGCGATTTCTCTCTCACATGTTTTGCTGATTCTGATTATGGTAGCTGCAAGCTGAATGCTAAGTCCACCACTGATGGGTGTCAGTTCTTCGGAACTCGACTTGTCACCTGGAAGTGCAAGAAACAAACCTCAGTAGCGCTCTCTACGTGTGAGGCTGAATACGTTTCGGCCTCGAGCTGTTGCTCTCATATCCTTTGGATCCAACAGTAGATGCGAGACTTTGGTTTGCAGTTCTTGGATACACCGATATTCGTGGACAATGAAGTAGCGATTAATATTACGAAAAACCCGGTTCACCATTCTAAAACTAAACATATTGAAATCCGTCATCATTTCATCCGTGACTGTTATGAGAAGAAATTGATTCGGAGAGAACATATACACACCGATAAACAGAGGGCTGATTTTTACACCAAACCGTTTGATAAAAAGAGATTTAATTATCTTTTGAAATTAAATGGGATGAAAAATTTGTTTTCTGGGAGGGTGGTAGAATGTGAAGCCGAGGAGGACGACGATCTGATGTGATCCACGTTATGTTGTCAAGTTTTTTTGTACAGTTTATTTTCTGCTTTCGAAAAAAAACCAAAAACACAAAAATATGTTCTTGTTTTTAGGGGGAGAAAGTTTGCAGAAAAATACAAAAACATGATAAAATTTCAAAATCCAAAAACATTTGAAAAAGTAAAATGAGTTTGTGTAAAAAGGGGAAATGATAGTACATCAGCTAGACAGATGCAGTACGCTAAAGAAATGTAATGTTTAATATGTGTTAAGCTGTCTCGCTAATGATGCGTCGATAGGTTTTTACGCATTTAGTAGATTTGTTTGGGATATAAACATAAATAATTTCTTGCTTGCACGTGGGGAACATCTCCAGGATATATGGGTAACCCCCGAAATCTTGTTTGAAAGGTCCCTCTTTCTGAGATACTAGGTCTTTATGCTCAATGATATCTGGGGTATCATCCCGGGACTTCTGATTTTGCGGAAGCAATGGCCTAGTCCCCGAAGAATACTTTACCGCTTGCTTGAAAAATAGCACCGCCCTCAGCATAAAATGATGAGACAATAAAATTGCTAATCAATGCTGTTGTAAAAAAGATCATCTAAAAGGGACCCACCAAAAGTCGAACCGTCATCTCTCTGCTGAACGGAAGTTCTGACCTGAGCTCTCACGGTTTCGCATCTAACCCATTACATATATCATCTGTGGTATACTCACCTGTAAGACTGAATATTGGGATCTGGATACGGGAGTATATTCTGAGGTGGGACACATGTAAAAGTTTAAGTCTTAAAATACTAAATCTGTATCCTGAACAAGTTGAAAATTGTGTGAAATTTTAAGAGGATCAGTATATCGACAATCAACGCGAATTGTTTAATGCTTAAAATGAAATCAAGCTTAACGATACTTGTGTCTTGTCGACAGCTGATATGATCCCCTAATACGCTCACAAAAATATTGTGTGTACAGTATTCTGCTTATCATATTATAAATATCCAAAAAGATTTGTTTTTCATCTTATTTTCGACAACTGTTGGACCGTTATACGACCTTGAAACGTCAGTTAAGGCAGTTCATCTTTGAGTACGAAGGCGGAATCAACATAAACAAAGTTATAACAGCTAGTTTCCTTTTAATCTTTCTTTTCTGATTGATTTACGTGCTTGTACAATGTATTCTGATACAAAACCGACAGCACTTCGTCTCACACACAATGACCAAGTCCTATACAAATGACACACACATCACCTATATATAGCCCTGTTGATTTCGCTTGAACCCATTTCAAGCTAAATCTTCTGTTGTTGATTTCGCTTGAACCCATTTCAAGCTAAATCTCCTGTGTTGATTTAGCTTGAAACACACATAAACCCTTTCAAGCGAAATCTACAAGTTTAAACATATTAAACCCTAATTTAAACCCTATTGTGTGTTCATTCAACCTATCTAGACACAAGACTTGATTAAGACGTAAACAGCAGACATTTAGTGCACCAACAGACTCCCCCTTGGATGTTGATGAAGTCTTTGGCTTCAAGTCTTTGTCTTTACCATTCTTAAAACATTGTAAAAACTCTCTTCAATCTTTATCTTCAAACTTTAAACTTCAATCTCCCCTTTGACTGTTGATCCAGACTCCCCCTTTCACAGACTTCCCCCTCTCGATATGCTAGAATCTGAGATATCTGGTTCAAGCTTTGACAATTAGCTTCCGTTGGGAATAATGAAGTCCAATCCTGTTACTCAACCAATAAACATTACAATTCTGTCTTTTCAACATTAAATCACAAACTCAATCAGTTTTAACAATCCACTCAAGTATTCAGGTCCAAGTTAATGACCCTGATCACTTGATTAATCTACCAAGTCCAAATTAATGACCTTGGTTGATCTTTTGACAAATCAATACTGATTTTAAAAACATTTTTAAACCAATTTACACATTTCTAAAAATAACAAGTATCAAATTAATGAACTTGTTTTTGACTTTTCAAACAATTCAAACTTCATCAAAATAAGCTCTCCTCATTCTTCAGTCCAGAATCTCCTGCATCTGCTTCAATCATCTGAGAATCCAACAATCAACTCTCCACTTTGGTTTGTCAGAAAATAAAGCAGAAATAAAATCTTTTTGGATTTTATCAAAGTGTTCTAAACTAAGAAATGAAATACAGAAAACTTAAATTGCAGAAAGTAAACTATTTACAAACATATTTTTGGTGAGCGTGTCAGGGAATCATATCAGCTTTACAGACAAATCACAAGTACCGTTAAGCTTCATTTCATACTCAGACTTAAACAATTCACCTCGATTGTCGATATACTGATCCATCTTAAATTCTCACACAAATTTCAATTTACTCAGGATACGAATTAGATGAATTATGAACTTAGCTCATTCATGTGTCCCACCTCTTGAATATACCCCCGTATCCAGAATCCCAATAATCAGTCTTACAGGTGAGTATACTACAATGATATATGTATATAAATTAGGTATGCGAGGGCCGAGGGATCTCAGGTCGATACTTCCGTATACGCAGAGAGATATCAGCTTCGACTTTACGGTATGTCCCCTTTAGAGGATCTTTTTGCTTACAATAGCAGCGACTATCAATTTTATTGTTTCATCGGCATGCTGAGGGTTTAATGCTATGTTTCAAGCATTGCAGAAAGTATTATCCAAGGACTAGGTCAGAACCACTGTTCAGCAGAAGTCCCGGAATAATACCCCAGACATCATTGAGTATAAAGACCTAGTATATCAGATTATGAGACCTTTCAAACGAGATTTCAGGGACTACCTATATATCCAAGTAGTGTTCCCCACGAATTTCACAAGTTTGAAATTAAGGTTTATATCCCGAATAAATCTATTAAATGTGCGAAAACCTATCAACACATCATCAGTGAGACTGTTTAACTCATTTATACTTTACAAATCTTTAGCATACTGTAATCGTCTAGCCGATGTACTATCATTTTCCCTATATACACAAGCTCTTTTTCAGATTTTATCATGTTTTTGTATTTATGCATTTTTTATTGTTTTTGTATTTTCTGAAAAATAAACTATATACAAATATCTACTCCCCCTAAATACCAAAACAAGTAAAAATTCGACAAACCATTGCAGATTGTTTCTCGTCTTCATCCGCAACAGTACTCTCATCAACGCCCACAATTCCATCCGACACCGAAAGAAGCTTCATACCATTCAGTTTTAACAAATATTTAAACCGATTTTTATCAAAAGCTTTGGTATGTAAATCAGCTTTCTGTTCGTCAGTGTGGATTTTCTCAATTCATATCAACTTTTTCTCAAAACAATCACGAATAAAGTGATGACGAATTTCTATGTGTTTAGTTTTAGCGTGATGTACTGGATTCTTTGTTATATTTATAGCGGCCTCATTATCAACAAAAAGAGGTGTGTTAAGAAACTGCAAACCGTAGTCGCGCATCTGTTGCTGTATCCACAAGATCTGAGAGCAGCAACTGCTAGCAGAAACATACTCCGCTTCACATGTAGATAACGCCATAGACGTTTGTTTCTTACACTGCCAGGTAACCAATCTAGGACCAAAGAACTGGCATCCTGCAGTTGTTGATTTTGAATTGACTTTGCAGCATCCGAAATCCGAATCAGAATACCCTTCGAGCGTAAAATCGCCTTTCCTAGGATACCACAACCCCAATGAAGGAGTTCCTTTCAGGTAGCGCAATATCCTCTTCACAATGATCAAATGCGATGCTCTCGGGTTAGATTGAAATCTTGCTGCGAGGCACGTTGGGTACATGATATCAGGACGTGAAGCAGTTAGGTACATTAAAGAACCTATCATGGAACGGTAAAACGTTTCATCAGCCCTGTCTCCGGTGAGATCTGGGTGAATCCCATGATTTGTTGCAAGTGGGGTAGCAGCTGAAGTAGAACTTGACATCCCAAATTTCTCTAGAATATCATGAACATACTTTGACTGATGAATGAAAATTCCCTCAGGAAGTTGTTCAACTTGTAAACCCAGAAAGAATTTCATCTCCCCCATTGATGACATTTCAAACTTTTGCTTCATCACTGATTCAAAATCTTTGCATAGATTTTCATTTGTCGACCCAAAGATTATATCGTCCACATAAATCTGAACTATCAGAAGATGACCGTCGACCTCTTTAGTGAAGAGAGTGGCATCCACTTTTCCACGAATGAACTTGTTGGCTAGTAGGTGTTGAGACAAAGTCTCGTACCAGGCTCTCGGGGCCTGGTGTAAACCATACAGCGCTTTGTCCAATAAGTAGACCTTGTTTTTGTGGATTGGATCGGTGAACCCCGGCGGCTGTCCGACATAAAGCCTCCTCTTTAACCTTCCCATAAAGAAACGCCGATTTTACATCTAGCTGATAAACTTTAAAGTTCTTCCAAGATGCAAATGCTAGGAAAATTCTGATTGCCTCTAGTCGTGCTACAGGAGCATAGACTTCGGTAAAATCAATCCCCTCCTGTTGACTAAATCCCTGAACAACGAGTCGAGCTTTGTTACGAACCACAACTCCTCTATCGTCTCTCTTGCACTTGAACATCCACTTCGTATTGATTTTCCTATGACCATCTGGCAAATCCACTAACTTCCACACTCCCAACTTTTCGAATTGACTAAGTTTCTCCTACATTGCATTGACCCAAGAGTCTTCAGTAAGCGCCTCTTTGTAAGTTCTTGGCAAAACCTGCGAGATAAAACAACTCAATGAGAATTCAGTTTGCAAAGGAGCAACTTTTGTATAAAAACATGTAAGCCCTTTATCAATCTGATTTCGAGTGCGAACTCCAGCTTGCAATTCTCCTATGATCAACTCCTCTGGATGATATGAAAAAGTTCATGGCATCACTTCACTTGGAACATCTACATTTCCCTCCAGATTAGTAACATTCTGTTCTGCATCTTGTTCACTGACTTGGTATGTTTGTCTTGAAATCTGAATTTGCTCCCCCTCAGAATCTGAATCTCCATGATAAAAAACCGGCATGTTTTCAGTTTCTAGATTATCATTCTGAACCGACTGATTATCCTGAGCAACTTCATTCTGTTGGACATCATCATGTTCACCAGCATTACTCGGACCTGCTTCATCATCATTCAAAGTTTCCCGTGGTCGCCTCGAATACTCAGCTGGAAATCGCTGCTGTGACTCGTACTCACGCAAAATATCCAACTCATCAAAGAAATCCTCTTCTTCCTCTGATTCTTCTCTCATGTCAAACGAATCCCACAGTCTGTCATAATGATAACGCCATGAATCTCCAGGATTCTGTGGTGGCATAGTATAAACTTGACATTCAACATTATATGCCTCAATAATCGTTTTCCAAATTGGAATGAATACTCGTTTCAATGGACTTGCATAACCCACAAATATTCCTTCTAACCCTTTTTCACCAAATTTGCCTTGAAAATCGAGAACAGTACAGGGAGACCCAAACGGTTCAAGATACTTCAGATTTGGTTTACGATTATTGATCAGCTCAAAAGATGTTTTGTTAAACTTCTTGACAGTAAGAACCCTGTTGAGCGTATAACATGCGGCGGAAATAGCTTCAGCCCAAAAATTTATCGGTAACTTTGAATCTGTGAGCATAGTTCTAGCCATCTCGATTAGTGTCCGGTTTTTGCTTTCTGCAACCCCATTCTGCTGCGGAGTGTACGGAGCACTAAACTCATGCAATATCCCTCTTTCATCACAAAATTCTTCCATTTTACTATTCTTGAATTCAGTACCATTATCACTTCGTGTTGGGATTGAACCCTATCAGAGGAACAGATAATCAAAGCCAAAACTGGATCAGAGCAGTGGATCCAGAATAAGCAGACGATTACAGTTGGTTCATACAAATCTCTCCCCTTGAAAGTGGTTTCATATCTACTGACCTCCTATCTGCTGATTTTACTAAGTGCTGACCTACAACTGCTGCCTTGCATCTACTGACCAATGTCAAAGACTGATGGAAGACCAAAGCTCTGCTGATTCAATCTACTGCCTTGAGTCAAGTACTGCTGATCCGGACAAGCACTGCTGGGTTCACAGCAGTGGAAGGATGCAGCAGCTGTTTAAGTGTCTTTTATGTAAAGAAATGTAATAGCAGTAATTAGTACATCAGTGTTTGTATAGATCAGAGGTTAGAGTTTGTTAGGATGTTAGATGTCACTTTCATGGTGACGTCAGCTAAGATGCTCAGTGGTTTGCAAGTGCCTATAAATAGTTCAGTACTTTGTACTGTTCTATTAGCTCTTTTGCAACATCGTCTTCTTTGCACGAACAAACTACTGAGCTCTGGCTGAGGGGGAGTTTGCATTCATTCATCAATCATTGTAATCGTTGTTTGAAACAAATTCAATCTTTCGATTCATTGTGAAAAGATGTTTGATTAAAGTATTACTCTCGTTTGATTGTATGCAAAGTTTGCTTTCATCATAATTCCGCTGCACAACTCTTTCATTTTCATCTTAATTTCAAACGAAAATACAATCAAAAACAAACTCAGATCCAACAATTGGTATCAGAGCTTGGACAGTCAAATTTGATTTAACAATCATTTTGACGTAAATAGTTCAGCTCATAACAGTTGATACTGATCGTTTGTTCGTCCGTTGAAAAACAGAGCAAGGATTAATCACCATTAAAGTTGATTTCTCAGTGTCTGTAAAACAACAAGAATGACATCACAATCTCAGGATGATAAAAACAACACCGGCTCACTTTTTAAACCACCTATGCTAAAAAGAAATGAGTACAACATCTGGCAGAGAAGGATGGGTCACATCCTTGCTCAACAAAGCACAGGTTGTTGGAGGTCTGTCATTTATGGTCCCCATGTTCCTTCAGTGCCAAGCGCTGAAGATGCTAAAAAGTTCGTTCCAAAACCAGTTGAAAATTATACCGAAACCGACTTTCAAAAGATCGAACTAGATGCTAAAGCGTTTAGCATCATAGCATCAGCACTACCCAATGAGATTTATGCTGGACTGTTACACTGTAACAGTGCCAAAGAATTATGGGATGCACTTAAGGAACAGTTTGGGGGGACTGAAGAAGTCATAGAAAACAACAGGGAAATCTTGAACCAACAGTATGAAACATTTTGTTACGTTAAAGGTGAATCACTAACACAACAATTTGAACGTTTCAGTTGTCTCATCAGTGAACTGAGGCTTGTTAACACCACTTTTACAAACTCAACTCAAAATAGCAGGTTCCTCAGGTCACTGCCAGAAAAATGGGACACCATAGCTTTTGTCACCCGAAATTCACCTGAATTCAAGGATCTGACCTTGACCCAACTCCACGGCCGACTCCTGACCTACGAAAGGGAGTTGAACCAGAAATGGAGGTTACAAGAGTCAGGAAAAGTTACCGATGATTACACTTTTGGTAATACTGCTCTTCTGGGTCAAGAAGAATCTGGGAGCAGTAGTGAGGATCAGGGTTATGATCACTTCATTGACATAACAGCTGGTGCAAATTTCAACAACCCTGATCCTCACTCTGCAAGTTATGCATTCACTGCAAACGAAAACCAGATGTCAGATAATCTAAGCTTTGAACTCAATGATTTACAACATTTCGATCCCACTGACTTAGAGGAAATGGACATCCTGCACCAACTGGCTTTGCTAAGTGTTAGAACTAGCAAATTTTACAAGAGAACAGGGCGAAAATTCCCAGGTTTGCATGGGAATCTAAGGGTTGGGTTGGATAAATCGAAAATCAAGTGCTACAAGTGTAATAGGTTGGGACATTTCGCTAGGGAATGTAGGAGTCAAACTACTGGTCCCATAATTACTCATCCTAGCTCAAATCCTAGACCTCAAAACCAAAGCACTGTGCACTATGCCCAGTATACCCCAGCAGCTCAAGTGAACACTGCTCACTATGCTGCTGCCCCTGTGCCAGTACACTATGTCCAAACTACTGTTCCACAAATCCAATATGTTCAAACCCCTGCTCCACAGGTACAAGTGCAACCTGTTGCACCTCAAACCACTGCTCCAGCAGCAGCACAACCAGATCAACAAAGTTTCTTCACTCAAGGGTTTGTTGACTGGAGCAGTATGCCTGAAGACCTTAGTGATGAAAATTTTGCACTCTATGCTTCTAATGATTCTTCTCATGATGAGTTTTGTTTGATGGCATTAGAGTCAATACAGGAGGGGGTTGAAACTGAGGAGGAACAGCAGAGCTTTGAAACAGTGGAAGAGGTGACTGAAGCAGTGGTTATTGTTGTGGCTGGTGAACTACTGTTGGGAGAAAGTTCAGGTATCCTGATTGAACCAATGACAGATCCATGGTCCAAAGAGGACAAAGAAGAAGAGAAAGAAGAAAAGGCTGGTGAAAAGAAGGTGAAAGCTGTTGATGAAGAAGATCATCAATGTGATTGTGCAATGATGGCAGCTGCCAAGGTATCTCCTCAAGTTCTTGAAAAACTGTGTTCTGACAATTGCATAATTGCTTTTGCTAACATTAAAGAGGTGAATGAAAACCTTCGGGATAAAATCTTGACTGATGAGGTTAAATTTGAAACGTCTTTAAAAGAACTTAAAAACAAATTGACTGAAAAGGAAAAAGAGATCAGCTGTCTAAAAGAAGAGCAAAGCATAACCAAAACCCAACTTCAAACTATGGTAGAAAAATACCAAGTTTAAAAAAAGGAGTTGGAATCCACCCAGATTACTTGTGAAAGATGGGTGGAATCCTGCAGAGGATATGAGGTTATGCTTGAAAAACAGATAAAAAGCAATGTGAAATTTGGGATTGGCTATAGAAAACATGATGATGAAAACACTGCTTTTGAAAAATCTGTTCAAATCACTGATGTAACCACTGAGTTCATCCCCACAAACAAGAATGGCCAAAAAGTGAAAATCACTGACAAACTTGGTAACAAAATCACACTTGACAGACCAATGGGATCCTCTACTTTTGAGGAGCTTGAAGAATACCAGTTTAAACCAAAATGGTCTGATGAGTGTGACATTCTTGAAAATTTCAAGCCAATGGACTTTACATCAACTGATGGTGTCAAGGCTCCAAAAGCTAAAGTCATACCTCTCAAGGACATCCCAGCAGTGGTTAAAACCTCTGCTGCAAAGGAGTCTGAAAAGAGAAAGAAGAAAGAAAAAATTGATAACTTGTTTTGTGAAATCTGTGAGAAAAGGAATCATCTAACAAAAGATTGTTTCCACTTAAAAGCTTATGATTTAAACAGAACAAGTGTCATTGTTTCAGCTGAAGGTTGCATTGTCTGTGGTAAAACAAACCACAAAACTCAAGAATGTGTGTATCTCAAAAACTTTGATGTGAAAAAGAATGAGTACATTGCTAAAACATCCTTGAGTCCATCATCATCATCAACATCTGTCAAATTCACCAAGAAACAACCACTGTTTGTGCCAGTTCAAACAGCTGTTACAAAACAGCTGAACCAAACATCTGTCAAAAGAGATGTTTAGGTTACTGATGCACCCCCTGCCAATCAATTCAGAAAAGGTAGAGAAAAACAGTCTTACCAAAGGATTCCACACGTTTATGAGGCCTACAAAAGGCCCTCTAAACCCAAAGTGAACAGGCATCCTTTTGGTTACCAGCAGATGATTGGTCAGGACCCATAACAGTGGTTAGAGAAACACTGTCCTAAAACAGTTCAAACCCCTGACCTAACCACTGTCCACCATTCTGCATCCATCCCAGACACTGTTGAGACCCCATCCAAAGCCTTGTTGGCTTTGGAGACCTTAATGAACTAATCCGTTTACTTCATGTGCAGGGAGCTTCTGCATGCTTTGATAGTCTTTGGTATGTAGATAGTGGAGGCTCCAGGCACATGACAGGATGTAAAGCCCTCCTCAAAGACTTTAAAATCCATGGAGGGGGTGATATATCCTTTGGGAATAATAGTAAAGGGAAAGTTCTGGGGTCTGGTACAGTACAATCTGGAAATGTAAAATTTGAAAATGTCAATCTAATAGACAATCTAAAATTCAACCTTCTGAGTGTGTCCCAAATGAGTGACAAGGGATTTGGGTCATTCTTCACAAAAGACTGTTGTAGGATTGTTGGACCAGAATGGTCAAAAAGATTGAAGCAATAATTAAAACTGGTCAAACTAAACTTGTTGCTCAAAGAAGTGGCAATGTTTATGTTGTTGACATGTCAAAAGAGTGTCCCAGAGCTGATGCCTGTCTGTTCTCAGCTGCCTCTAACAAAGAGACAGAACTTTGGCACAGAAGGCTGGGGCACACAAATCTTAAGACAATCACAGAAATTTCAAAAAATGGTTTGGTGAGAGGCCTACCACAAAAATTGTTTTCATGCCCTGAACATTGCATTTCCTGTTTAAAAGGAAAACAGCATAAAAGTTCTTTCAAGTCCATTGAAGAGTCCAAAACAACCCAGTGTTTGCAAATGTTACACATGGACTTGTTTGGCCCAGTTCAAGTCATGAGCCTCAAAAAGAAAAGATATTGTTTGGTTATTGTTGATGACTTTTCTAGGTTTACATGGACTTTCTTTTTACACTCAAAAGATGAGACTGCAGGCATTTTGCAAGACTTTGTAACACAGGTTGAAAAGCAATTTGACCTTCCAGTGAAAAGCTTCAGGAGTGACAATGGCACATAATTCAAAAATAGGGAGTTGGATGCCTTCTGTGTGAAGAAAGGGATTGTAAGGCAGTACAACATCCCTAGAACACCAGAGCAGAATGGGGTAGTGGAAAGGAAGAATAGAACTCTGATTGAGGCTGCCAGAACCATGCTTGCAGATTCAGGTTTGCCATTAACTTTCTGGGCAGAGGCAGTAAACACTGCTTGCTATGTTCAGAACAGAGTTTTAATAAACCCCAGGCACAAAAAGACTGCCTATGAAATTCTGTATAAAATTAAACCACTGATTTCATACTTCAAGGTGTTTGGCTGCCCATGTTTCATTTTGAACTTAAAAGATTCCATTTCAAAATTTGCAGCCAAAATTGATTGTGGTTATCATTTGGGATACTCAACCACTGCCAAGGCCTACAAAGTGTTCAATACACGGACCAAGGCAGTGGAGGAGACTTTGAATGTAAAATTCAATGAACTTTCATCAATGAAAATCCCAGCAAACCCTGCAGATCTGTTTGATCTTGAAAAATTTACTTTTGAAAATACTGCTGTCAAGACTAACAGTGCAGGTCCATCAGAGGATACAACAGCAGACTATGGGTATGAAATCATCATCCCTCAAAGGTCTGCCACAAAGGGAAAAGCACCAGCTATTCAAAACAGTTGTCAAAGCTCAACCACTGCTACCTCAACAGTTGTTGACCAAAGTAGCCCATCAACCACTGCTTCCACATCCTCAAACACTGCTGACAAAAGTCCTCAAACAGTGGATAAAAGTCAGCAGTTGTCCACTTCATTACCTCCTATTCCACCACCTTTTGAAGCCACTGTTGGATCATCAAAGTCCCCAGCAGTGGTTAGCTCAGATGATACACATTTGCAGCCTTCACCAACCAATGCCATCATACCATACCAAGGAGATTTAATCTTCTTGCGATCTCATCCACCTGATCAAATTATTGGCAACATAAATGAAGGGGTGCTCACAAGAAGCCAAACCCAAAACATTTGTCTTTTTGCTGGTTTTCTATCACTCCATCAGCCAGTCAAGTCCAAGAGGCACTGAAAGACAACAGCTGGGTAGAAGCCATGCAAGAGGAGCTCCAACAGTTTAAAAGACAACAAGTATGGGAGCTTGTACCACTGCCAGAAGAGGTTAGTCCCATTAGCACAAAGTGGGTCTTCAAGAACAAAACTGATGAAAGGGGTATTGTTGTCAAGAATAAAGCCAGGCTTGTGGTTCAAGGTTACAGACAGGAAGAGGGGATTGATTATGATGAAACATTTGCCCCTGTTGCAAGATTGGAAGCCATTAGACTGTTCCTGGCCTTTGCTGTCAACCACAATATGAAGGTGTTTCAAATGGATATCAAAAGTGCTTTCCTCTATGGTACAATTCAAGAAGAGGTGTATGTTTGTCAACCTCCAGGTTTTGAGGATCCATTTTATCCAGATCACGTCTACAGGCTAAACAAAGCCTTGTATGGCCTGAAACAAGCACCAAGGGCCTGGTATGAAACTCTTTCCAACTTCCTACTCTCAAATGGTTTCAAAAGAGGTACCATTGATAAAACATTGTTTTTAAAATGGAGAGGGAAGGATTTAATGATTGTCCAGATTTATGTGGATGACATTATTTTTGGAAGCACATGTAACTCAATGTGTGAAGAGTTTAGAGAACTCATGACAGCTAAGTTTGAAATGAGTGTAATGGGTGAGCTGCAATGCTTTCTTGGTCTCCAAGTACAGCAATTGCAAAATGGAACTTTCATTCATCAAAGAAAATATGCTAAAGAACTTGTAACCAAATTTGATATGAATGATTGTAAACCATGCAGCACACCCATGGCAACAAATAAGCTGGTCATGTCTGATGAAAAGGATGAGTTGATTGACCAAACACTTTATAGAAGCATGATTGGGTCTTTATTGTACCTAACTGCATCTAGACCAGACATCATGTTTGCAACATGTGTCTGTGCAAGAAGTCAATCAGCTCCCAGAAAATCAAATCTCATTGCTGTAAAAAGGATCTTCAGATACATAAAAGGTGCTCCCACACTTGGTATCTGGTATCCAGCTAATGGGAACATCAAGCTTTCAGGTTTCTCAGACAGTGACTTTGCTGGATGTCACACCACAAGGAAGTCCACATCAGGAGGGTGCCAGTTTCTAGGTGATTGCTTAGTCTCATGGCAAAGCAAAAAGCAAGCAGCTGTTTCAACATCCACTGCTGAAGCTGAATACATTGCTGCTGCAAGCTGTACAGCCCAACTCCTGTGGCTTCAAAATCAGTTACTGGATTTTGGTATCACTGCCTTAAAGACACCACTCATGTTGGATAGCCAGGCAGCAGAAAATATCTTTAAAAATCCAGTTTCCCATTCAACTACCAAACACATCGACATTAGACATCACTTTGTGAGGGATTGCTATGAAAAAGGTTTGATTTCTCTGCATCATGTCCCAACTAAAGATCAGCTGGCAGATGTGCTCACAAAAGCACTTGATACAGCCACTTTTGAAAGCTTGGTCTCTAGAATTGGGATGCTGAACATGGAATAACAAGCAACATCTTGTTTTTCTATGAATTAAAGCAACAAAATGTTTTCAGAAAATCAAAACTCCATCCTTAAAAATAGCTAAAAATGATATTTTTTCATTAAAATCCTTAAAAGTCTGCCATTAACCACTGATTGTTCAAAAGTCTGCTTTACTTTAAAAATCTGTCCACTGCTGAAAGTCAACCCCTGTTCTCTCATTCCTTTGATAAACTCTGTTGTTCAAAAGCAGTGTCTTATCCACTGATATGCTATCCACTGATAGTGAAAATCATCCACTGCTTTCATACCACTGCTTTCATCTGTCCCTATCACAAAAGTACTGTCCTTCACTTTCACCAGGGGTTGTCACGTGGGAAGTACATATTGGTCAGACCTTTTGTAACGGCTGACACCTCAGCATTCACTTTCTTCCCTATAAAATCCCCCACTCACCACCAAAACAGGGTTTTACTGTCGAATTGAATTCTTAAAAATTCTCTTCTCAAAGCAGTTTTTCATCTCATCTTCCACAAATTTCTTCGATCATTCATCTTCAAAATGATAAAATCGAAGTCATCTTCAAAACCCTCATCCAAATCCTCATCGAAAACAGCCTCTCAAAAGGCAATCTCCACTGAAATTCCACATAAACCATCTCACAATCTCCTGGGTCTTCTCACAAAACCAGGAACCACCAAAGTTTTCGATTCCATCATTGACATCATGGCAAAATCAAAGTACAAAACTTTGTTCACCGCTGATGCACCAATTTATTTGGCGACCCAAAGGGAGTTCTGGAAGAATGCAACCCTTGAAAAACAAGGAGACACTGCAACCACCATAAAATCTTCTATAAAGGGTAAAGCTGTCCAAATCACGCCACAATCCATTTCAGAGGTCTTTCAACTCGGTGATCAGGACGGTAAAATTTCTTTCACTAAAAACGAGTTACAAACTGACTTCATTGAGAGAGGGTATGAAGCAACAATGATGAAGAAAATTACCTTAGAAAAAGGTTATTTTCCGTCTGCAACCAGATTTTTATTTCATACCCTCCTACTATGTGTTTCAAACAAAACCACTTCTTTCAATGAAATCCCTTTAAAGATTCAAAATCTGGGATATGCAATTCTTCAAGGAGAAAATTTTAACTATTCTCGGGAAATTTTTAAAGATTTGGTTAATAATGTTGAAACAAAATCATTCTTACTGTTTCCAAGGTTTTTAAGTTACTATTTTACAAAGAAATTCAGTAAGGATGATTTAGTTACAATAAACCAAGGTGATTCTACTCAAATAAACAGTTTAACAACTGAAACTTTTTCAAGAATGTTAGCACCTTGCAAAACACAAGCAGAGGTGCCTGAGCAGATTTTAGCAGTTACAACTGCTCCTCAGGTATCTGCTGCTGAGCCCACTGCTCAAGGTGATCAAAGCAGCAGCACAACTGTTTTGAAACCCACACCTAAAATCACCAAAAAGCCAACAAAAAAAATAACACAAAAACCCCCCAAAACCATCAAAAAGGCATCTCTGGAGGATGAGATACTAGAGCTTATGCCAGTGACAACACAAAAGTCACAAGAAACCACTGCTGCTACTTCCTCACAGCAGTTGGTACAAATATCTCAACCCATAACCGAAACTCCTCCTGCTTCTTCACAAAAAGAACAGGTTGTACAAATAGGGTCTCCACATCATGATGCTCTGGAAACACTCGTTTCTATCATCCACAGCTCAATACCCGGGGCAAATCCACTTTCTACACCACCCTTCACATCTACAATTCCCCCACCAACTAAACTGCTGTTGGATGCAATTGATTTGAACCAGGCATTAACCGGTCCTTCTCAATCACCTATCAAAGAGAATATACCTCAACAACTGACTGGGTCTGATGTATCAATCTCTGCTAACCCACCAACACAACCTGAGGAGGTTAGACCCCTTGAGTTACAAGTAACTCTTGGTGGTAGTCCAAGTGAAGCAGCCACTACAACTGTTGAACCCACTGGTTTACAGTTGGACAGTGGTTACATTAATAAGACTTCCTTGGAGGCAATTCCTTTTATAGCACCTCTGCCAACCACCAGTGGATTTATTTATCCTACTGGCAACATCAAAAGGTTGTCAAGTGTTGAAGGAAGAAGACCCCAGTACCAAGAAAAAGGGGCATCAGTGGTTAATGTTTGGAGTATACTCCCTACATCTACCACTGATAAAACCACTGCTAGTGGGAAATCAGATGATCTCATTCACTTGGGTGATGATTTAAAGTACCAAAAATTGACGGATCGCATTGAAAAACTTGATAACTCTGTTGCAGAACTCAAAGATATGCTACAACAGGTGTTACAAGTACAAAAGGTACAATCCACTGCTATTCCACCTCAAGCACCTGCTCCACAAAGGGTACCTGCTACAAATGAGCTCTGGAACTTGTTTCAACCTTTTCTCCATCAACAAGCACAATTAGCAGATCAGCAACATGAGAAACATGTCCAACAGCTGAGAAATGCAATGGAGTCAAGGTTCAAGAACACTCAGGCTGATCTGAAGGCTCTCAAAACTCAGATCTTGCAAACCACTGGCACTGCTCCTCCAACAGTACTTTTCATTGATCAACTCCCAGACGATAATGCCAAAAAGGGGGAGAAAACTCAGGAGTGGAAGAAGAAAGGAATAGATGATGGTCTCTACATTGAACCTGAAAAGGATGCCATGACCAGAAAAATTCCTGTGCCAGATGGTAGTAAGAAGGTTGATGCTACTCAAGAAGCACTTGATGAAGGAGTAGCAAGTGTAAAAAGAGATAGAATGGCAAAGGATATTTCAAGGTGGAATGAGGAGAAAAGAGCTTTCATGGAGCTGTATGAGCAGGGTTGTTCTGGTTCAAAGGATACTAAAAATCCTAAGACAAAAAGGAAGCCTAAGTCCACCTCATCCAGAATTCCAAAGCATATTCCAAAACCATCATCCAAAAGTCATCAGCATCAAACCTCCACCCAAACAGCTGTTGTAACTCCTGCTGTATCAACTACTGCTGGTACCTCAGTAGTTTCAACATCTGTCCTCACTTCAACACACACCACTTCAAAATACACCAAATCCACTGCTTTACCACCATTACCACCAAAAACAAAATCACCTCCTGCCAAAAAGCAGAAGACAGTGGTTGTTACAACATCTGCTGTAATGACAACAGTGGTTGGAACACCAGTTTTTTCAACAACTGTTAGTCAATCACAAACCACTGCCACTACATCCATCACCACTGTTCCATCCAAAACATCATCAGCCCCTCCTCAAACAAAAAGGAGAAGGCTAATTCTCAAAGATGATGACACTTCACCACCACAAACATCTTCAAAATCTTCAGCTCTTGTCACAATACCAAAACATGTTCCTCTCTCTTCAGTTCCAATGTACAAGCCCTTACCTCCTGCAGGTGTTCAAATTCCTCTTGAACTAGCAGCTGTTAGAGATGAAATAAAATCCTTTTACTATGAGGATGACCCTGCCAAAAGGAGTTTGCCATCAATAAAGGGATATCCCTGGCCTAAAAATGTTGATGAATATTTGGAAATCAAGGCCAAGCAAGCAGAGGATATCTCAAAAAGAAACACACAAGGGAAATCTGACAAAGAAATTTCAAGAAATTATCAATATCTGCTCACACAAGTCAGATCCCTAGAACAATTTGCAAAAAATGTCAGTCAACAAATTTCAGAAAGAGCAGCTGAAACTTTGAAGAAAGACTACATTGAAAGCATCATGGATCACAAAAAGTATAAAGGAGAGAGATACATGTACAAAGAGTGGACTGTTCCTGAGCTTGAAGATGAAGCTGCAAGAATTCAAGACATGATAAAAAGGAAGGTCACTCACACTCCTCCTGACTGGGCAAAGTTTAGAAAGAATGTACCTGACAAACAGGTAGAACTGCAAAGAATGAAAGAGGAACTGGTTGCTGCTGAATATGGAAACAAAAGACAAATTGCCAGATGGAAAGAAGATGTAGTCAGGGCCACCTACAAAAGGTTGGAGGAACTAAGAAAGAAAGACCCAAATGTTCCTCAAAAGCCTGACTATTCTAAAGCAGAGGTTTCTAAAAGACCACCAAAGCTGCAAGTCAAAAGAACCACTGCTCCAGCTGGTGCTGCCATCTACAAAAGAAGGAGCAAAAACCAGTTTAGTATGGAAACAATTCAAGATCTTTTAGCTGGAGATGCCATTGTAAAAGCAGGCACGAAAGTAATGATAAAAGAAGATCTTGAATTGGAACAATCTGCAAGTCCTGCTCAGTCAGTCATGAACAGGCCAGCCTCACCAAATACTTCTGCAAATAAGCATCTCCCAAGAAACCCACCAGGCTCAAAAATACAAAAGTGGGAAACTGACAAACAGACCTGCGTAATGACTTTGCTCAGGTCTGGTGGAGAAGTGGAGAAAATATCAAGGGAACAAGCTCTCGGCCTGAGTCTTGAAGATTTGCAGGATCTCCTTGATCTTCCACTTAGCAGGGATGATGAAGATACAGATGCCCTAGACTTCGAATTACAATTCAAAGGTCAGATAAGGGAACTGTTGATGAGGCAATAAAGTCTTCCACAAATAATGAAGAGTTTTGGCATTATCTGTTCTAGGGGGAGATTGTTGGGATTGAACCCTATCAGAGGAACAGATAATCAAAGCCAAGACTGGATCAGAGTAGTGGATCCAGAATAAGCAGACGATTACAGTTGGTTCATACAAATCTCTCCCCTTGAAAGTGGTTTCATATCTACTGACCTCCTATCTGCTGATTTTACTAAGTGCTGACCTACAACTGCTGCCTTGCATCTACTGACCAATGTCAAAGACTGATGGAAGACCAAAGCTCTGCTGATTCAATCTACTGCCTTGAGTCAAGTACTGCTGATCCGGACAAGCATTGCTGGGTTCACAGCAGTGGAAGGATGCAGCAGCTGTTTAAGTGTCTTTTATGTAAAGAAATGTAATAGCAGTAGTTAGTACATCAGTGTTTGTATAGATCAGAGGTTAGAGTTTGTTAGGAGGTTAGATGTCACTTTCATGGTGACGTCAGCTAAGATGCTCAGTGGTTTGCAAGTGCCTATAAATAGTTCAGTACTTTGTACTGTTCTATTAGCTCTTTTGCAACATCGTCTTCTTTGCACGAACAAACTACTGAGCTCTGGCTGAGGGGGAGTTTGCATTCATTCATCAATCATTGTAATCGTTGTTTGAAACAAATTCAATCTTTCGATTCATTGTGAAAAGATGTTTGATTAAAGTATTACTCTCGTTTGATTGTATGCAAAGTTTGCTTTCATCATAATTCCGCTGCACAACTCTTTCATTTTCATCTTAATTTCAAACGAAAATACAATCAAAAACAAACTCAGATCCAACACTTCGAATTCGTTTGATACGCCTTTGGTACAAATTCTAAATCTTTCTGAACAATGCCATCAAACTATCAAACGTTTCATCTTTCGTCTTCAAGAAAGAAACCCACGAAAATCTGGAATAATCATCAGTAACCACAAGACAGTAGAGATCCCCTGTAATATTTTTGACGTTTACTGGACCAAACAAATCCATGTGAAGTCTTTCCAGAGGACACAAAACTGAATTGACTCCTTTTGTAGGGTGAGACTTTTTCTTTTGCTTGCCTTTGACACAACTAATGCACTCCCCTTCCAGATGAAAACCTTTGACATGAACTCCCATAACCAAATCATTGTGCACCAAGTGATTCATCTTCCTTAAATGAATATGCCCCATCTTTCGGTGCCACAACTTTGATTCTTTCTCAGTTGCTTTAGATACAAAACAATGTGCTTGACCAGTAGTTGTAGTTGCTACACTCATATCTAACACATATAAATCATTCACTCTAGGTGCCCGCATGATAATCCATTCTTCAGGGATAACAAATCCTGGTTTCAAGATCAAACATTCTTTGTCTGTGAAGTGAGTAGTATACATATTGTCACAAATCTGCGAGATACTAAGCAGATTGTTCTCCAGCTCAGTGATGTAGTTAACTCTTTCAAACGTCACAATCCCATTTGATAACGTTCCTTCACCAATAATTCGACCTCCTTCATGACCAGCAAATCCTACATAACCACCATTAATGTTTCTCACATCATACAACAACGCAGTCTTCCCTGTCATATGTCGAGATGCTCCACTATCCATGATCCATCTGGATACAAGTTGTGGAAGATCCTGCACAAGACAAACTTTGACTAAATCATCTTCAATAAAGATGCCGATTCATGCTTCGCGATCAAGGAAGCTCCGGCAATTCAAACTGCTTATTCGAACATGGTGTCCACCCAGGCCTCATCAGCCTTAGGTGTAACCTTGACTCTCGCAATTTGAATTTTGAAATTTTCAGCCTTCAAAGGTGGAAAATTTGCATCATAATCAACCGAAATTGATTCTTCAGCCTTTTTCACTTCAGAAGTTGAAATTTTCATTTCAGTTTTTGGTTTCCAAACTTGTTGAGATAAAGTAACCCTTTTATAAAACTTGTCGCTTTTAGTTACCACTTTCTTTACGAGTTCATTTTTCATTTTGATGTTGTCATTTTTCTCATTCTTTTTCTCAAGAATGATTGGTGCTTTACCCTTCTCATCAACTTTCTTCTTTTGTCTGTCAACAACTTCAGTCTTAGGCTTGGAGTTGGTACAATTTCTTGCAATATGACCAACTTTGTTACATCTAAAACATGTACGAGTATCAACAACTCGATTTGTGCCTTCAGACTGAGGTTGTGAAGCCCTCTTCTCAAAGAACTCTTTATTTGATTTTGAAAAAATTTCATTTTCCTCATCAGAAAGTGAACTTGAACTGTTCACAAACACCTTCTTTTCTGCAAATCTTTTGTTTTGAAAACTCTTCTTCTGATAACTATTACCACCCCGATAACCACCTGACCAATTGTTTCGATTGTTATTATAAAAACGTGGTGGAACAACAGGCTTTTTTGTAATAAGCTTTATCTTTCTCAAAATTCATTTGCCTTTTTGTTTGACTCAAACTGTTCACTTCTGACAACTCAACTTCAATCAATTTGAACACATTTGTCAACTTTTTCACATTAACATTTTCAATAGGAAACTCAGAATCCGAATACAACTTATCAGATCCAGCCATCTTGTACATCACAAGACCCGGTTCATCACTTAAGTTGTTTTTGGATTTTGATTTCTGAATGTACTTGTCCAAGAAACACCCATCTTCCTCAGTAGTGTCACTATCCATTTTTAGCACATTTTCAACAACACCTTTTACAATATCATTTTGGACACTATCGTCATTGGAAGATGTAAACATGACATCAATGTTTTCTGGAAGTTTAACTTCACTTTCTTCCTCAATTTCAACCAACCCAGACTGCTTTTTAGTGTAATTATCAAGAACAGGTGGTGGAACTTGATGAAACCCCACCCCAGTTCCATCACAATACACATCTTCGCCCGCTTTGTCTTTCCCAATGGGTTTGGGAATAATGTGTTGCAAAACAAAACTTGCGGAGTTGTAACTGTTAAGCTTCAACGGGATTCGCTCGTTTTTTTATTACAGCCTCTTGAACTTTAAGTTTCAATTTAGCGATTTCATCCTGTTGTTGGTTGATTGATTCTTCTTTTACTCTAAGCACTGCTTTTAAATGTTCATTTTCTTTAAAAGTTTTACCATTTCGATCATCACAATCTTTCATTGTGCTTTTAAGTTTCTCAAATTTTTTAGTGATTTGACGGTTTTCAAGAACTAACTTTTCATTTTCTTGTCTAATCCTCTCATGATCAGTTTTATCATTTTCAATTTTGTTAGTTAATTATTTTATCCGTTCAGTTGAAGCTTTAACCATCTTGTCACGATCAAGAATTTGATTCTCAACTTTTCTGACTTTTGCTGTCAGATCATCAACCTTCTTACCGCTGAGATACGTGACTGTGTTACAAAATTTGCATTCTTTGATGCAATTTTTGCAATCAACATCCCCATCAACTTTCTTACCTGACACATTTGTTGACAAATTTGAACTGACCTGGCTTTTTGACTCAGACTTGGAGTTAGAGTCTACCTCAAGTGCTTTAGCAGCTAGCACTTTGTCAGCCATTTTTCCGAGATTTTCAACATTCAACTCCTGCGTCGTGTCAATGATCCCGGTATCAACCTTCTTTGTGTTCTCTATCTCTTTCTCTTCTCTTTCCTTCTTCTCTTTCTCTTCTTTTTCTTTCTTCTCTCCAGTTCCCCACCATTTATTCTGCCAATAATCATCATCATCTTTTAACTCTTTGATTATAGCCTCTACATCAAGAGTGTTGTGATCAATAGCAATGTTTCCATATGGATCAAGATAACACTCTCTGTCTGGATCCCATCTATTTGCTCTCTTTGCTTCCGAAAAGATACCAGATATTCTGATCATTCTGTTTGTGGCCAACAACCTTCTGTAGTTATACTTCTGTTCTTCAGTTCTGTTGTCTTTCCATGGAACTGGTTCATTCTTTGCCATAAAAGCGTAACCAACCGCATCTTCCTCCGGTAGCAGTTCGCTCCAATCGAAACCTTCATCGTCGTGAATCACGGCAAGAGCTCTAGATTTCTCTTTGTTGCCTTCAACCTGCTTCAATCTAGGTGGCTCATATTTATTCTGGTGATAAATTGCCTTCTTGTAGTAATCATCTCTGAAAGGATTCTCTGACTCATCAGCATATGCATTTCTGCATTCTCGCTTGAAGTGACCTTTCTGCTTACACTTGAAACATGTCACCTTGGACTTATCGAACCCAGCTTGGTAGATGCACCACCAATTGTCTTCCTGCCTGTAATTTCCATGAAACGTTGTGCTCGACGAACAACACTCGCCATTGCCCAACGAATATCAATTAGCTCCATTTCCTCAGGATCAATCTGATCATAATCTTCTTTCGTCAGATTGGTGTTGCCTATCTTCCCAGCTACTAACCCTTCACAAGATTCTAACACCGATGCTAGGAAGATCATCTGTTGTTTAGCCGACTCCTCATCAAAATTCTGAGCATTTTTCAAGTCTATTGCAATGTTGCATTGAAAACGATTCTTTGCATCAGAATGACTTGCAGATGATGAAGATCCACTGTGATAACCACTGTGATTTCCACTGCTTTGACTGCTTTGACTTTCTTTGCTTGCAGTGGATACATTCTCAACAGAAAACGCAGTTTTTGGTGAAGTTGCTTTTGGCATCATGCTCTTAGGATAATATAAATCCAAATTCTGTTGATACGATGAATGCTTGACTTTGTACGTCTTCTTTAATTCCAACTCGTGACTTTCAAGTTTCTCAATCACCAAATCTGGTTTCAACTTTTCAGGAACAATAGTGTTCTTCAACATCAGTGCATAATATCTCCACTCAATCTCGTCTGGCAACGAATCAAACAACTTGTCTACTTGCTCATCATCTGAATAGTTAATTCCATGTCTATCCAATTCCAGCTTTAGATGCCCAAACCTCTCAATCATTTTTGATACTGATTCATTCTTTAAACATCCAAACATATCAAACTCTTTCCTAAGTAGTTTCTTTTTGTTTTTCTTGATTTCTTCACTACCTACACATTTCTTTTCTAATTTTGCCCAAAGATCTTTTGCACTAGAGTAATCAATCAAAGAAATTATATCTTCACGCACAGATTGAAACAATAATGCCACACATTTCTGCTCAGCAACAAACGACTCTATTTCATCTGATGTTGATAAAGTTTCACCCTCTTTGCCTCCATTATTGTCACACCCCCAAAATCCACCTGCGGAATACCACCGCTTGGAGGCGTGACTGACCAGGATCCAGCCACCAATCATATTGAACGAGCATATAAGTAGTTATAAAAATCCAACCAATATAATTGGTGTTCAAACAAAACATAGTTTAAGTTGCAAGCGGAAGCATAAGTCTTAAAACCAAAACATAAGTTTAATTGTTTCAAAGTTTAACATGGCACACAGTCGTCCATGTCCCACAACGACCCTCTTCCATGCAAGCTCCAGCTAAGCACCTATTGACCTGCAAAGCATGTAGTAACGAGTCAATAACAAGTTGAGTGAGTTCACGGTTGGGTGTTCGTTTTAAGTTGTTTCGAAAACAGTTTCCTTTATCTGGCATCCTGCCGTGGGGGTTACCCCATAGTTGAAAACGTGACTTGTTTATTCCCGGTTACTCTGGCTATCCAGCCGTGGGGGCTACCCCGTGTTAGTTATCTGGCATTTCGGCCGTGGGGGCTACCCCATGTATACACTAGACTCGTTACCATATCGACTGCTGACTGTAGTCATGTTTATGTGCCCTGAAACTGTCAATGTCTATCATCATTGACGTGCCCCAGATCCATTAGTTCACGCCCGTCCTCTGCGGCACGGTGTGAGGTTTGTCAGACCTAAATAGCGCTATCTAACTAATGACCTGCTCGCCATTGGCCCGGTGATTAAGTCGATATAAAAAGGAGGGACTTCGTGATAGAGTTTTGGTCTAGTACGAGTTATCTGTCCGTGAGGACAAGGAATTACATTCCTGAACCATTGCTGTCCTACCCAAGGAGGACGAGGAACCCATGTTCCTTAACCCCAATTCCCGACCCCTGGGAATCCCATGCTTTGTAGAGGGTGTGAACTCACATTGGTTTGCTCGGCAGATACACAGAAAGGTCAATCAAGCAATATTGTGGTCAACTACGTCCTAACATAGATACCATACAAGTCAGGTTCGTATTCATGTAGTACACGTATGTTTCTACACGTATGCTAGCACATTGTATGCAAGTATCATTCATGGCAGCCCAACAACATTCACATTCAACAGTTACACATAAGGTCCATGCATTAGGCCCAAAGGTCCGGCCCAAACACCCAAACCCGTGATCATGCAAGTCCAATTCAGCGTATACATGTAGTTGGTCTCGAGTCGAGACTGTGCGGTCTCTAGTCGAGACTGTGCGGTCTCGAGTTGTGCTTATGTGTTCTCGAGTCGCAAACGTGAAGGTCTCGGGTCATGTCTCGAGTCGCAACCGGACTCGCAATCCCGTTCTCGAGTCATGATATGTGTGTGTTGATGAAGTATGGTCTCGAGTTGTCATGTTTCCGGTCTCGAGTCGAGACTGAAGTCCTCGGCTGGGGACATTTGCTGAATTCCAACATTGTACTAGACCAATGGGATTTCACTGTTGTGATTTTATGTACTATCCAATGAGGTTCTACAAACATGTCTGGTTGTCTAACAATTAACCAAAATGGATCAAACATATCCATTTCAAATACCCATATAACAATCAACAAGTTCTTCACATGTTCTTCATTTTAGGGTTTTTAGCATCAATCTCTATGGACTTTAACATGATCATAACATGAACACAATCATAACACTCAAATAACTAATCCGATTTCCACATATATGCAGCCATTTAACAAGCATTTGATTTGTAACATAAGAGTATGCAAATCCGATTTTATAAACATTAACAACTAATGGTTTAGACCATATTTAAACACAAGATATCATTAACCCATCATACAATATGTCCGAAATCAAGTCATGTTATCTTATTAATCATCATCATGCATAAAACTTAACAATTAAACATATTATCACATAGTCTTCATCATACATCATCATCAAACCGAAACAAACGCATAACATGCACCATTAACCTATAACATCACACATCAACACCTTTAATCATGAAAATACATGTGTTTGCAAAGGAATCACTAACCGGTTCAAGTATAGGTTCAAAGGTGTGAGTGAAGCCTCCAAGTGGGTGTGTACGAGTTGATCCGAGAGCTCCTTAGTGGTCACCGGTTTGATCCGAGAGTGAGGGAGGAGGGTGTTGTGGCTTAGGGTTTTAGTGAAGAGGGTGGAGTGTGTGTGTGGGTGAGTGTAGGTTGCTCAAAAGTGGTGATGTTGGCTCACTACAAGGGTTATATACTAGCTTCTATGTTGATGCACCCTAATGGGCTTTCGCGTGGGGTGGAGAGAGACACGGCCCAACCGGCCCATCAGTTACGCTATTCACTCGAGACCGCATGGTCTCGAGTCGGGTTCTTGTGTCTCGGTTCATATATAAATATACGCATACATACAAGCACACACATAATCATATAAGTTCACATATATCATTCATCAAATCATCAAATCAGTTAGTCACTTAACGTTCAAGCATACAACGAAAGGTTCTAGATTTCGAGTTGTCACATCATCCCCAAGTTGAAAGAAATTTCGTCCCGAAATTTGGTAGGCACTCACTGAGGAAGCTAGTTAAGTTGTATGGTTTTCCCGGTTTTCCTGGGGTGTCACATCCACCCCCCGTTGATCTGGAATTTCGTCCCGAAATTCCGTAGCTTCGGCCTCAGTAGTAGGTGTACTGTTTGCGAATAGTTGGGGATACTTTTGTTTCATCTGATCTTCGCGCTCCCAGGTGAACTCTGGGCCGCGACGTGAGTTCCAACGAACTCGAACGAGAGGTATTCTAGTGCTCTTGAGGACCTTAACATCCCGGTCCGTGATTTCAACTGGTTCCTCGACGAATCGTAACTGCTCGTCGATAGTGAGTTCCTTCAGGGGAACTACGTGGGTCTCATCTGACAAACACTTCTTCAGATTTGACACGTGAAAAACGTTGTGAACTGCACCAAGTTCTGCTGGTAAGTTCAGCCTGTAGGCCACCCTGCCTATTTTCTCGATGATTTCGAAAGGTCCAACGTATCGTGGGTTAAGTTTGCCTCGTTTACCAAAACGAACCACACCCTTCCAGGGTGAAACTTTGAGTAGTACCCGCTCCCCAACCTGGAGCTCAAGTGGTTTCCTGTCCTTATCGGCGTAAACTTTCTGACGGTCCCGAGCTGCCGCCATGCGTTTTCGCATCTGAGCGATTTGTTCGGTTGTATCTACTACATGTTCTGGACCAGTGATCTGACTATCCCCCACCTCTGCCCAACAAAGAGGTGACCGGCATTTACGTCCGTACAATGCCTCAAACGGGGCGGCTTTAATGCTGGTGTGGTAGCTGTTATTGTACGAGAATTCCACAAGTGGTAGATGCTTTTCCCAGCGGTTGCCAAAGTCGATTACACATGCACGAAGCATGTCTTCTAATGTTTGAATAGTGCGCTCGGACTGCCCGTCCGTCTGAGGGTGATACGCTGTGCTCATATCTAAACGTGAGCCAAAGGATTTGTGCATTGCTTGCCACAGCTCTGAAGTGAAACGAGCATCTCGATCCGAGATAATAGAGGTGGGCACCCCGTGCCTCGAAACAACTTCCTTGAGGTATATCTCTGCGAGAGTGGAGAACTTATCCGTCTCCTTGATAGCCAAGAAGTGTGCAGATTTTGTAAGTCGGTCCACGATCACCCAAATAGTATCATTCCCGCGCTGGGATCTAGGTAGGCCAGTAACGAAATCCATGGAAATTTGCTCCCATTTCCATTGTGGTATCTCTGGTTGTTGGAGTAGGCCTGAGGGTTTCTGGTATTCAGACTTGACTCTCGCACAAGTCAAACACTTGCTGACATAGGTCGCTATGTGGGCCTTCATGCTAGGCCACCAGTACGTAGTTTTGATATCATGATACATCTTATCTGATCCAGGGTGTACTGAGTAGCGAGACTTTGTGCTTCATCCATCACGAGCTCTCGTAAGTTGCCATAGAGTGGGACCCAAACGCGTCCCGTTACGTAGTAAGCACCATCTTCCTTCTGTTCCAAGCGTTGCCTTGATCCGCGTAGGGCTTCAGCCCTGACGTTTTCTGGTTTCAGTGCTTCTATCTGAGCGTCTCGTATTTGGGAAGGAAGACTAGAATGGATCGTGAGTTGTAAAGCTCGCACGCGCTTAGGCGCATTGTCCTTTCGACTGAGGGCGTCAGCCACAACATTGGCCTTGCCCGGGTGATATCTGATCGAGCACTCGTAGTCATTCAGTAGTTCGACCCATCGTCGTTGTCGCATATTCAGTTCCTTCTGCTTGAAGATATATTCGAGGCTCCTGTGGTCGGTGTAGATGGCGCACTTGGTACCGTACAGGTAATGCCGCCATAACTTAAGTGCAAAGACAACAGCTCCCAGCTCTAAGTCGTGAGTAGTGTAGTTCTTCTCGTGAACTTTGAGTTGGTGTGAGGCGTAGGCTATAACCTTATCTCGTTGCATCAATACACAACCAAGACCTTGAATTGATGCGTCACAGTAGACCACAAAGTCGTCTGTGCCCTCCGGCAAGGAAAGGATAGGTGCACTGCAGAGTCTATCCTTTAAGTGCTGAAATGCTAACTCCTGTGCATTTCCCCAGCGATAAACAACGCCTTTCTGCGTTAGCGAGGTGAGAGGCTGTGCGATCTTAGAAAAACCCTTAATGAATCGCCTGTAGTAACCTGCCAAACCCAAGAATTGGCGAATTTCCTTTGGTGTACGAGGTGCAGGCCAGTACTTAATCGAGTCTACCTTGGATGGATCAACGTGAATCCCATCCTTGTTTACCACGTGACCTAGGAAATGGACTTCTCGAAGCCAGAAGTCGCATTTTGAGAACTTTGCATAAAGTTGTTCGGTTCGAAGGAGTTCCAAAATGAGTCGCAGATGTTGCTCGTGTTCCTCCTGACTCTTAGAATAGATCAGGATATCGTCGATGAAGACTATAACGAACTTGTCCAGGTAGGGCTTGCACACTCGATTCATCAAATCCATGAAAACCGCAGGTGCGTTTGTCATCCCAAAAGGCATGACCAAAAACTCATAGTGCCCGTATCGAGTTCTGAAGGCCGTTTTAGAGACATCCTCCTCTCGGACTCTCAGTTGGTGATATCCTGATCTCAAATCAATCTTTGAATAGTAGCTCGACCCTTGCAGCTGGTCGAACAAGTCGTCAATATGCGGTAGAGGATAACGATTCTTCACCGTCACCTTGTTGAGTTCCCGGTAGTCGATGCACATTCTGAAGGTACCGTCTTTCTTCTTTACAAATAGTACTGGAGCTCCCCAGGGTGATGAGCTTGGACGAATAAAACCCTTATCCAGGAGTTCTTGTAGTTGCGTAGAGAGTTCTTCCAACTCTGATGGAGCTAAACGATAAGGTGCATGGGCTATAGGCGCAGCTCCAGGAGCTAGTTCAATCTGAAACTCGACTTGGCGATGAGGCGGAAGACCAGGTAATTCTTCAGGAAATACCTCCGGATAGTCGCGTACAACGGGAAAATCTTCTATCTTCTTCTCTTTTCCCGAGGTGTCAGTAACGAGAGCCAAAATGGCAGTGTGGCCCTTTCGCAAGCACTTTTGGGCCTTAAGGAGAGAGATGACGTTCTCAACGGCACTCCTCTTGTCGCCACGAATCATGAGAGGTTCACTACTGGAGCCTGGAATACGAACGATCTTTTCGTTGCAGAGAATTTCTGCTCGGTGTTGGGATAACCAATCCATCCCAATGACAACGTCGAAACTACCCAAGACGATAGGAATAAGGTCGATAGAGAAGGTTTGGTCAGCAAGAACGAGTTTACAACCCTCGACTACGTGTGTGGCTTCTAAACTCTTACAGTTTGCTAGCTCTACAGTGTGCTTGTTGTTCAAAGGTGTTGGGATACGCTTAAGCATTCGACTAACTTCTAGTGACATGTAGCTAGTATCGGCACCCGAATCAAATAACACTGAAACATAAAAGTCGTCGAGAAGGAACTTACCCGCCACAACATTGGGGTCGTTCCTTGCTTCACCTTGGCCGATCACGAACGCTCGCCCCCTGGCGCCATTGTTGTTGTTGTTCCCATTGTTACCATTCCCCTGATTGTTGTTATTGTTGTTGTTCTGGTTCCTGTTCAGTTGGGGACAATCTCTCTTGAAGTGGCCCTCAGCTCCACACTGAAAGCACCCTTTGTTATCACCTTGCTGCTGCTGGCGCGGGTTCTGTTGAGCTTGCTGACGGTTCTGATTGGCGGGGTATAAGCTCCTGCAATCCTTTGCAGCGTGACCAGGCTTGTTGCACCGATGACAGTTGCCCCTGGTGCATGGCCTGCTGTGATGCAGGCTGCAGCGATTGCATTTTGGGTGATTCCCTTTGTACCCACCATGACTTTGACCACCAGATGATTGCTGACTAGGGCTCTTGTAGTCATCAGTCTTTCTCTGCTGAGACTGGGACTGAACAGAAGTCGACCCCTTACTCGAAGCTCCATCCCATTTCCGTTTGTTGTCACCAGAGGTACCAGAAATAGTTGCAGCACCTATGCGCTTTGGTAACTTGTTCTGCTCCACCGCCTGATCAGTGAGACGGTGAGCCAACTGAACAACTTGCTGGATGGTGGCGAGATTCGCTGAAGTTACATGGGTTTGGATCTCAGGCACCAAGCCCTTGAGAAAGAGTTCAATACGCTTAAATGGAGGGTCCACCATAGTAGGACACAGTAAGGCAAGCTCATTCGACCTCTTAGTATACGCCTCAATTTCTGACCCCGTCATCTTGAGGTTGAAGAACTCGACTTCCAGCTTATGAATGTCATCACGACTGCAGTATTCTTCCTTGATCATTTCCTTAAAAGTTTCCCATGGGGTGGCGTTGGCAGCAACCAACCCCAGCATTTGGACTTGAGCGTTCCACCATGTGAGGGCTAAACCCTCGAGAGTACCGGTAGCATACTTCACCCTGCGCGCCTCAGGGCATTCACACATTTCGAACACCGATTCTAGTTTCTCAAACCAGTGGAGGAGGCCTACCGCTCCTTCAGTGCCGCTAAAAGTAGTTGGTCGGCAGTCCATGAAAGTCTTAAAAGTGCACACGGGTGGCTGAACATGTTGACCTATTGTGGGTGAAAGAAAAGACAGAGTTTAACACAAAGGTTGGTTCACGAGAGTAGGATTCTAAAGATCCTAGAATGAGTTCGGACTGCAGGATATACCTTCTGCGTGTGCAGCTGCAAGTGCTGCGGCAACTCGTTCGTTGATCAGAGCCGTCAACTGGGCTTGTGTCAGGTTAACGCGTCCAGACATGATCTTCATATTAAGAGTAACGTGAGTGAGAGGGGTTCGCGAGAAATGCGATGACAGAAGTGAGTAAACATACACGTGTTCAAGCAACAGTAGTCATACTAACCAAGCATACCATAAGCAATGTACTATGTAACTAACAAGTAGGCAATATATACACAGATCATATCACCTAGAATGTCGAGCCTTGCATGTGGAGTGAAGCGTCGTTGTGGACCGTTGAGCACTGTACAGGTTATAGTCTGGTTTTAACAAAAGCGTTTCTCCTTTATTAAAACCAAGTTCTCTATAACCAATGGCTCTGATACCAATCTGTCACACCCCCAAAATCCACCTGCGGAATACCACCGCTTGGAGGCGTGACTGACCAGGATCCAGCCACCAATCATATTGAACGAGCATATAAGTAGTTATAAAAATCCAACCACTATAATTGGTGTTCAAACAAAACATAGTTTAAGTTGCAAGCGGAAGCATAAGTCTTAAAACCAAAACATAAGTTTAATTGTTTCAAAGTTTAACATGGCACACAGTCGTCCATGTCCCACAACGACTCTCTTCCATGCAAGCTCCAGCTAAGCACCTATTGACCTGCAAAGCATGTAGTAACGAGTCAATAACAAGTTGAGTGAGTTCACGGTTGGGTGTTCGTTTTAAGTTGTTTCGAAAACAGTTTCCTTTATCTGGCATCCTGCCGTGGGGGTTACCCCATAGTTGAAAACGTGACTTGTTTATTCCCGGTTACTCTGGCTATCCAGCCGTGGGGGCTACCCCGTGTTAGTTATCTGGCATTTCGGCCGTGGGGGCTACCCCATGTATACACTAGACTCGTTACCATATCGACTGCTGACTGTAGTCATGTTTATGTGCCCTGAAACTGTCAATGTCTATCATCATTGACGTGCCCCAGATCCATTAGTTCACGCCCGTCCTCTGCGGCACGGTGTGAGGTTTGTCAGACCTAAATAGCGCTATCTAACTAATGACCCGCTCGCCATTGGCCCGGCGATTAAGTCGATATAAAAAGGAGGGACTTCGTGATAGAGTTTTGGTCTAGTACGAGTTATCTGTCCGTGAGGACGAGGAATTACATTCCTGAACCATTGCTGTCCTACCCAAGGAGGACGAGGAACCCATGTTCCTTAACCCCAATTCCCGACCCCTGGGAATCCCATGCTTTGTAGAGGGTGTGAACTCACCTTGGTTTGCTCGGCAGATACACAGAAAGGTCAATCAAGCAATATTGTGGTCAACTACGTCCTAACATAGATACCGTACAAGTCAGGTTCGTATTCATGTAGTACACGTATGTTTCTACACGTATGCTAGCACATTGTATGCAAGTATCATTCATGGCAGCCCAACAACATTCACATTCAACAGTTACACATAAGGTCCATGCATTAGGCCCAAAGGTCCGGCCCAAACACCCAAACCCGTGATCATGCAAGTCCAATTCAGCGTATACATGTAGTTGGTCTCGAGTCGAGACTGTGCGGTCTCTAGTCGAGACTGTGCGGTCTCGAGTTGTGCTTATGTGTTCTCGAGTCGCAAACGTGAAGGTCTCGGGTCATGTCTCGAGTCGCAACCGGACTCGCAATCCCGTTCTCGAGTCATGATATATGTGTGTTGATGAAGTATGGTCTCGAGTTGTCATGTTTCCGGTCTCGAGTCGAGACTGAAGTCCTCGGCTGGGGACATTTGCTGAATTCCAACATTGTACTAGACCAATGGGATTTCACTGTTGTGATTTTATGTACTATCCAATGAGGTTCTACAAACATGTCTGGTTGTCTAACAATTAACCAAAATGGATCAAACATATCCATTTCAAATACCCATATAACAATCAACAAGTTCTTCACATGTTCATCATGTTCTTCATTTTAGGGTTTTTAGCATCAATCTCTATGGACTTTAACATGATCATAACATGAACACAATCATAACACTCAAACAACTAATCCGATTTCCACATATATGCAGCCATTTAACAAGCATTTGATTTGTAACATAAGAGTATGCAAATCCGATTTTATAAACATTAACAACTAATGGTTTAGACCATATTTAAACACAAGATATCATTAACCCATCATACAATATGTCCGAAATCAAGTCATGTTATCTTATTAATCATCATCATGCATAAAACTTAACAATTAAACATATTATCACATAGTCTTCATCATACATCATCATCAAACCGAAACAAACGCATAACATGCACCATTAACCTATAACATCACACATCAACACCTTTAATCATGAAAATACATGTGTTTGCAAAGGAATCACTAACCGGTTCAAGTATAGGTTCAAAGGTGTGAGTGAAGCCTCCAAGTGGGTGTGTACGAGTTGATCCGAGAGCTCCTTAGTGGTCACCGGTTTGATCCGAGAGTGAGGGAGGAGGGTGTTGTGGCTTAGGGTTTTAGTGAAGAGGGTGGAGTGTGTGTGTGGGTGAGTGTAGGTTGCTCAAAAGTGGTGATGTTGGCTCACTACAAGGGTTATATACTAGCTTCTATGTTGATGCACCCTAATGGGCTTTCGCGTGGGGTGGAGAGAGACACGGCCCAACCGGCCCATCAGTTACGCTATTCACTCGAGACCGCATGGTCTCGAGTCGGGTTCTTGTGTCTCGGTTCATATATAAATATACGCATACATACAAGCACACACATAATCATATAAGTTCACATATATCATTCATCAAATCATCAAATCAGTTAGTCACTTAACGTTCAAGCATACAACGAAAGGTTCTAGATTTCGAGTTGTCACAATTATCGTATCCATTTTTGAGACTCTTCCAGCTCATAAATGCAAAAGCCCTCAACCAATCTTCGAATTTCTTTGCCCACCGATTATACTCCTCGATAGCCATCAATTTCGGTGGTTTGTTGTAAGTTCCGAAAGCACTTTCAACTTCTAAAGCCTCCGATAATTTCTTCTTGGCGTTTGATGAGTTCTCATTGTTATTGCTTGAAGATGTATCGTCTCCCGAATTTCCAGCAAACGCGTACATGTCGCTAAACGGGTTCATGAAAATATCATCCATTTTGAATATACCTGAAAAATCAGCAAACACTTAGAAAATTTTTTAGGTTTTGAAAAATCAGCAAGTTCAAGCGAAATTACTTGAAGTGTAAACAGCTTCAAGCGAAATCAACACTTAAGACTGTTCAAGCGAAATCACAAATTACACACAAGCGAAATCTGATCCAAACTGATTTCAAGCGAAATCTACTATTTCGCTTGTATTGTCCAAGATATTCAAGCGAAATCTAATCAGATCAATTTCGCTTGAACTGTTCAAGCGAAATCCTTTGATTTCAAGCGAAATTGACATCCAAACTCAAGTTTCAAGCGAAATCTTCACTATATTTCAAGCGAAATCTGCTGATGTCATCTTTTACGAACAGTTTTCAAGCGAAATCTTAATTTTTTATATGAATTCGATCGATTTTAAGTCCAAATCTTTCAAGGATTAGTTATCACACTAATTCGCTTGTTATATGTCAAATTCAGGTCATTTTCACCGCTAAAATATGTTCAAATCAGAAAAGTATGAGAAAAAGTGAGTAGAGATAAGAAAATCCGGTAGAATCAAGCTGTAATGGTATGAACTCCTCGTCCTGAGCTCTGATACCACTTGTTGGACCGTTATACGACCTTGAAACATCAGTTAAGGCAGTTCATCTTTGAGTACGAAGGCGGAATCAACGTAAACAAAGTCATAACAGCTAGTTTCCTTTAAATCTTTCTTTTCTGATTGATTTACGTGCTTGTACAATGTATTCTGATACAAAACTGACAGCACTTCGTCTCACACACAATGACCAAGTCCTATACAAATGACACACACATCACCTATATATAGCCCTGTTGATTTCGCTTGAACCCATTTCAAGCTAAATCTTCTGTTGTTGATTTCGCTTGAACCCATTTCTAGCTAAATCTCCTGTGTTGATTTAGCTTGAAACACACATAAACCCTTTCAAGCGAAATCTACAAGTTTAAACATATAAAACCCTAATTTAAACCCTATTGTGTGTTCATTCAACCTATCTAGACACAAGACTTGATTAAGACGTAAACAGCAGACATTTAGTGCACCAACAACAACGAACGTTGGAAATCAGAGGATCAAAGTTTTACGTGCAGAACATGTCTGGATCATGAGGTTTTGGTAAGCAAAGATTGTGAAAAAGTGATTGGTAATTGCTTTTTCATTAACTTGAACTTAAATTGTTTCAGAAAGTCAGCAAACTTCATAATTTGGTCAGCCAGGGTCATTGACTTGGACTTGGTTAAGTGGGTGTGTCGGTAAAATCTGAAAAAGTTAAAAATTTGAAATTTTGAAAGGTTATTTCGCTTGAAAACCATGATTTCGCTTCAACACGTTATTTCGCTTGAGTGGTGATTCCGCTTGAACTGTCTCAATGCTCATTCCAAGTGAAATCAGGTGATCTATAAATAGCAGGGGGTTCCGCTTGAACAACTCATTTATGTTATTTCGCTTCAAAGTCACGTCTCCGGCGATTTTAAGCGAAATCTCAAAACCCTTGTTTTACAGCCGTTATACTACCCGATTGTTGTTAGATTTCGTGTTTTTAGTTGGTTTGCCCAACTATAAACATGGGAAAGGTAAGATTGTTGGTCAATTTGACCCAGATCCATCTATTTTCATGTGTCGGCGATGAACAGAACAAACAATTAGATCTAGGGTTTAATATTGATGTAAAATGAAAGATAATCACATGGGTGTTGTCGGAATTCATTGTAGATCAGTATTAGGGTTGTGATTGAACCAGATCTATGGTTTGTTTATGTTAGACGATGAACAGATGTTTCAGGCTTAGATCTAGGATGTTTGTGTTGGTAAAAATGGATAAAAATCACATCCACATGATCAGAATCTTCATAGAACAAACCCAGTTAACTGATTTCATCATAAGTAAAGTTTTGAAAATTTGTTCATGATTCCGCTTTAAACTTGTAAAATCAGTTGATTTCGCTTCAAATAGGGATTCCGCTTCAAATGATATTCCACTTGAAATGAGCATTTTGTTAAAACAAGTGATTTCGCTTCAAACATATTATATAGATTTCGCTTGAATGATGTTTGATGTGAAAAATTTTCAAAATGTTTGATTTATTTGTATTGTGTTGATTTTCAGGCTTCAAATGTGATCTTTGATCCATTGCACAACGTTTGCTGTGATTTTGATGAGGAAAAGAATCCAAAGTTGTCTGAATTTAGAAGTATTCTGGAATTTATGAGAAGGTTGCCAATACAAAAAGCCTTGACGAATCAACATCTGGTGTTTAGATCTCATATCAAACGTTTTTGGGAAAAGGCAACTTATGATGAAGAGAGCAAAGTGATCAATTCAGTTGTTAAGCTACATGGCAAAGAAAAGCCGATTATTATTTCTGAAGCACTTGTTCGTGAAGTGTTGGATTTTCCCGATGAGGTAAACTCTCCGACAGAATATCCAGAGAGGATGGTAAAAGGCTGTATGCTGCAGATGAGTTATGCTGGTGCTCTAAACAATGCTAATTACTTGAAATCAAAGTTTACAAAGCCATACAAGTTTCTTATTCACTCGGTGCTGCATGCTCTAAGTCATTGTAAGGGAGGTTATGATGCTATGCGTGATTATCAAATGAATATGGTGGTTGCTCTGGTGTTGAACAAAAAGTACAACTTTTCACACATTGTGTTTCATTACATGGTTGAAAATATTACTTCAAAGAGCAAAACTTGGGTGTATCCTCGGTTTATTCAAATGATGATAGATCATGCCTATCCAGATCTTGAAAGAGATGAAAACAATGATTTTTTGGTGTTATCTCACATGAGTAATGATTCTTTGAAACAATTGGCCAGATATCATCCGAATCATCCAGAACCAAAGACTAAAGTTGAATTTTTTGGCTTCATCAAGGATAAGAATTATGTAGATCCAGATCCTGTTAATCATCAGAACTGGAGGAATGAGGAAGAGACGAAAGAAGCTGGTTATGCCGATGAATTAAAAATACTTGAAGAATTCAAAGTAACTCGAAACGACTGGTTCGTGAAAGAGAAAAAGAAGAGGGGCAGGAAAGCTACTCCTAAAGTACAAGTAGAAGAGGGTTCGTCTTCTCAACCCAAAAAGCGTCAAAAGAAAGCTGCTAAAACATTGCTTGTTGATGAATCAGAAGCTGAAGCTGAAGCTGAAGGTGAAGTCGAAGCTGAAACTGAAATTAATGTTGAAGGAGATGATCGTTTGTCTCCTGCATCTACAAAGTTGTTGAAATCTCTTACTGATTTTAATTCTAAACAGAAAGAAGCAGCTGGTGATGAAGAAAGTGATGATGTTAACAAAAGTACAACAAGTTCTTCTGAAGATGAAGTTGATGAGACTGAACGTTATAAGAAAGTCATGTCTGCTGTAGAGAAAGAGAAACAGAAAAAGAGAAAAAGGAGTGGTAAAGATGATGATGATGTGTACATTCCTTCTCAGGAAAATATTGAAGATGTTCAAACACCTCCATCATCAGGTGGTAAAAAGAAAGCTGGTGCAAGGAAACGGGTAGTTACTCCAAAGATGAAAAAGTCGTTGAAGATCCCGAAACCTATCCAACAACCCACACCACCACCACCACCACCACCACCATCACCACAACCTGAACCACAACATCAACTATCACCAATCCAATCACCACTTCACAAATCACCTCCTAGACAACCATCACCATTACATCAAACACCACCACATTTATCACCACTACACCAAACACTAATCCAAGAACAACCTATTCTAACTTCACAACAAATCTTTCAAACACCACCGTCTTCACAACCACATGTCCAAACTACACCTGGTTCTTCGGGTTATAAAACTTTTCCAAACATTCCAGAGAATATTCCTCTTGAAGACATTGGTGATTTCAATTTTGCAACTGATGAGCAAGTTAAGTTTTTGGAAAAGAAAATTGAAGAAGTTTTAGCTGAGAACAAGAAGTTGGTTAAGCGTGTTAAGACTATGGAAGCTGAAAACTCTTCTTTGGTGAAAAAGATTGAAGCTGATGAATCTGAAATTGATGTTATGAAAGTTCAGATTGCAGAATTGCTAGAAGAGAAAGCTCGCAAAGATGAGCAGAACAAGTATTTTGAATTGAAGAATAAAGAATTAGAAGCAGCCAAAGCACAGAAAGAACACGAAATGTATATGTTGAATAAAGTGTTAGAAAATATGCTCGGAAAGTCTGTTGAGCAGAAGTTTGATGAGATAAAGATTGAAGAAATTAGAGCTCAAAAACAAGCAGAGATTGATACTAAAATGAAGGATAAGGGAAAAGGCATAGAAGGTGTTTCTGAAGAAAGGGCAATTGTTTTATCAAATGCTCCTGAATCATATTTTGAGCAACCTGTTCCACTCTCTGCAGTTTCTGCTATATTTGATGAAGATGTGTTACTAGACAATGTTCTTAATGTTGATGAAAATGTTGATGAAGATGATGAGGATGAAGAAGATGATGATGATGATGATGAAGAAGAGAATGTTGCAGATGATAATGTATATTCTGCAAGCAGTCACAGTGATGATGACAATGATGGTAATGATGACGATCATGGTGCTTCTGGTATTAAAGTGTCTGAAAAGTCAAAAGAACAAAATGTTGATGATTATATGCATGATGATGCAAATGAAGATCATGAAAGTGTTGAAAGTGAGGGGGAGAATGTTGATGATAAGAATGTCGATGAAGCTGAGAAGTTAATTCTTCGTATTGAGCATGAGGTAGAAGAAGGAGAGATCAGGCACACATATACTTTGGATGAAGTTCTCAAGATGTTTAATGTTAATGAAGATGAGTTCAAATTTGATTTCGAGGAAGAGCTGAATGCGTTCGATATCAACCAACAACCTGATTATCAGAATAAGTATGTTGAAGATGCTGATCTATATGATAGGGTTGAAGTTGAAGATTGCAGTGACGAAGAGGATGTAAATGTAGATACGTCTGATTTTCCTACACTGGTCGAATTTTTCACTCAAGAGAATAGAGATGAGCTGAGAAGGAAAGTAGAGGAAATTCTGAAAGATAAGAACTTTGATTGTACTACGAAAGATCCTCAGTGTGAAGAACGCAAGAAGTGGTTTAGACAGACTAATGAAAGAAAGTTCAAGAGGCCACTGAAGTTTTATAGCAGAGACAGGAATGTGTCACTAGGTGACATCATCAGTTGGGGATTTCTACCACATGTGAATGCATATGCTATCAGAAGAGAATACGGTGTACAGTACTTTGAACGTCTTTATGATATCATGTCACTACCATGGTGGGATGTGGAAGAGTTGTCAAAGGTTAGAACTCTGGGCTATCCAATCAGAAAGAACGATGTGCCTATGTGGGGTTTGATAAAGTATGAATCATTGAAAAACTTCAAGCACTGGAAGCCTCATTACCCAAAGAAAGTGAGAAGAATTAATCCTGAAACTGGTAATGAAGAGACGATATTGCATGTGAAGAAGCCTAGAGTGATCAAGAATATCCCTATGCCAAAGATGGAACAAGAATTCTATAAAGGTTTTGTATGTTGGGTGTACAGCTGTATATCGACTGAAGCTGTGATTACTTACAGGGCAGAGAATGAGATTAGAGAAATCTTTGTGTATGATCCTCTATGGCTGGTTAACTGTTCTACTAAAGACATAGAATGTTTGTTTGTGAACAAGATATGGTTTAAAGCTGAAGATAGAGAACAAGCAATGCAATTCCAGAAAGTTGTATCCATTTGCTTTCAAAAGGGTATCAATGCTGACAACAAATGGAATTCAAAGTGGCGAAGGATTGAAGAAGAAGAGAAGTTAAAGGCTGAGAAAGAACGTAAAGCTCGTGAAGAAAAAGATAGATATCTTCGTGAAACATTTGAACAGAGACAAGCTGCTGAGCAGAAGAAAGCTGTGGATGAGAATGAGAAGCTTAGGAAGCTGCTGTCGAAAAAGCCTAAGCCGAGAGAAGAGAAACTCAAGTCGCTGTGAAAGTACTGAAGACTAGACAAAAGACTTCGGCTATATCCAAGGGGGAGTTTGTTGGAGCAAGATGTCTAAAGCCTACGTCTTAAGTCTAGGTCATGATGTATAGGAGTCAAAAGTGTCAGATATGTAAAGTTCAGGGGTCTGAATGTAATTTTATGTGAAATTGATGTTATTTCGCTTGAAATGACACTTGGTCATTTCGAGTGAAATCAGAAGTTGTTATTTCGCTCGAAATGAGATGTGTCATTTCAAGCGAAATCTGTTGCCTATATATAGGTTAGTGTTGTTTCTCATTAGGCACGAAATCACAAGTTGTATACCGAACTGCTGCCAGATTTTCTAGTGATATATTAATGAGAAACGTGTGTTAAAGTGATATACTCTGTTTTCTACTCCATTCTTCACTGATTCAGCTCTGTTTGTTTGATTCCGCCTCTCAAACAGTGTGTATTGCCTCTGATTGACTCACTTGGTCGGTAAAACGATCCTACAGAAATCCATACTTCGACGCATATCTCCCTACCTATCTCGTGATTTCATCACAAACAGGAATGTCGTCACTAAGTTAGGGGTGAACCCCGAACCTTGATGACCCATTCCACTCTCTAATGTGGTTTTACAAAAACTCTCACCAAAGTCTCGATGGACTCCAACGACTTGGGTCACACTGTAACTAGAAGGATGCGTGCCGATTGCTCGAATTGAAGAGAGAGCACAGTCCAGAAAGCCAAAGGGTGGACTAAAAGTCCTTGAGAATAGTCGAACCACTTTGGGTAGTCAACATCTATCTAGCCAAGACAATCTATCCTCGACGTTTATGTGTTTCGATTCTGGATTTGTTGCAGCTAACTCTGTGATTTATCGATTTTATGTGTTTATGTGATTACGATTTTGGTGATTTATTCGCTTTTCGCTATTCACTTTGACCAACACGCACTACTCGCACTGCACATCTATCTCAATATGCTAACAAATCGTTATTGCCTACGGAAAATCGCGTGCTATACTACTCGCTATGCTACTCAATCGCATTCGCTATACTTAATCGCTATACGCGCGAACTTTGAATGATAGGTGAATACGTGCAACATATAGAATGGTTTCTGTGCTCTGACTGCCTTATGTGCTTCTGTGCCTTACGTGCCTACGTGTTTCGGTGCCCCACGTGATTATGTGCTTATGTGTTTATGTGCTTATATGATTGATGTGTTCCTGAGCTTTATGGTGAATCGTTAGATTACATTAGTTCCTAGTATAGTCAAGGGTTAATAGAAACTGTGTTTGAGTCCTATGACGCTGTCTATTGCAGACAATGTCGTCATCTGGATCCCTAGACTCCCAAGCTGCTAGGCGTAAACACGCTGACAAGCGACTCGCTTCTCTCGTCGCAAGTCAAACCGTCAAAGTTATCCCTCAGATCGTGAGTGAACTGAACGAGAATGCAAGCAAGTCCTCGGAATAGTCCAGGACCTATACTCCCAAAACTGCCTTTAGCTTCAAGCAGTTCAAAGCCTGCGGCCCGAAAGAGTTTACCGGCGAAGATGGGCCTACGATCATGTTCCAATGGTTTGATTCTATCGAAGTCACCCTGCGCCAGAGTGGCTGTCCTGATGATCTCCGTACTCTCAACGCTACTGGCGTCTTCCAATCCCGATCTCTAGATTGGTGGACGGCCGAGAGAAACAAGCGCGGAAATGATGCAGCTTACGTGCTAACATGGGATGAGTTGAAGGACGTAATGATGCAAGAGTTCTGCCCTCCCCATGAGCGCCAAAAGCTGAAGGATGAATTCTGGCACATAAAGCAGAAAGATGGTGACAATGCTGGTTTGACTGCACGCTTCAAGCAGTTGAGTATTATCTGTCCTAGCCAAGTTACTACGCCAGAAATCACTATCAAAAAGTATATCCGTGCACTTCCGGATTGCGTGGCTGATTTCGTTCAAGCTGCAAAGACTACAACAATTGAGGAAACTTTTCTACTCGCTGCTGAGATCAACGACAAGCGAGTCAAGTCTGGCTACTGGGATAAAGCTTCCAAGAACCTGCATCAAGCTACCACTGTTTCACCCGCTGAAACCGCCACCGCTCCTCAGTCATCCAAGCTCTCGAGACGCAAGAGAAAGAACAACAGAAGTTCCAACAACTAGAACTGCGTAATCACTACAACCCCGCTCCAATCAGTTCCTGCACCACAGCAACCCAACACCGCCAAGTAGCGGCACCGGTCACCAACGCACTGCCGGCAAAGCGTGTGTATACTGGTCCTCACCCGGCTTGCCCTACTTATACCTATCACCACCCATTGGGAATCGCTTGCAGATACTGTGTGCATTGCAACATGTATGGCCACTTCACCGCGAACTGCCGTACAGGTCCACATCAAACCCCAGCTCCAACACAAGGTCAAGCTCCTGCTCAACAAGCTCTACTTACTGCTCCTCAAGGCCATCAAGCGGCTCGTGCACCCGCGGTCAATGCTAGAGCTTGCTACACGTGTGGTGATCCCAACCACTTCGCGAATATGTGCCCAAACCGAGTGGTCAAGCAAGAGCCACAACAGCAGCAGCCTCAGCAACAGCAACAACAACCAGCAGCCCACGGACGTGCATTCAACATTAACGCCCGTCAGGCTCAAGCGGACAACAATGTGGTCAATGGTACGTTCCTTGTGAATGGTATATATGCTACGTGTTTATTTGATACCGGAGCCGATAACTGTTTTGTATCGTTTGAATTCGAAAAGCTCCTAAATCATAAGCGCGCTCATCTCCCCTCGATGTTCGATGTTGAAGTTTCCACCGGAAGAACCGTTGCAGTCAATTCTATTCTGCATGATTGTACACTTGAACTCAACAATCACGTCTTCCCTATCGATCTTATTCCGATGCAACTCGGTAGTTTTGACATCATAGTAGGCATGGATTTTCTTCATGAAAATCGTGCTGAAGTTGTTTGCTTCGATAAGATGATTCGTTTCACGCTCACTAATGGTGATCTACTTTGTGTGTATGGCGAAACTCCTTCGAAAGGTCTTAAACTCATGTCGGGTGTCCAGGCTAGCAAGTATCTCCACAAGGAATATCAAGCTTTCCTGGCACACATCGTAGTAGCGGAGAAGGAAAAGAAAGGAAACCCAGAGGTGAAAGACGTTCCCATTGTTTATGAATTTGCCAGCGTTTTCCCCGATGATCTACCCAGTTTACCGCCCGCTCGTGATATCGATTTCAGAATCGACCTCATTCCTAGAGCAAACCCTGTTGCTAAAGCGCAGTATCTTCTCGCTCCTTCTGAAATGCGCGAACTCTCGAGTCAGCTCCAGGAACTTCTTGATAAAGGCTTCATTCGCCCTAGTACCTCTCCATGGGGCGCACCTGTCCTTTTCGTCAAAAAGAAAGATGGATCATTTCGGATTTGCATCGACTATAGGGAGTTGAATAAGCTGACAATCAAGAATCGCTATCCCTTGCCTCGAATCGATGATTTGTTTGATCAGTTACAAGGTGTTACGTGTTTCTTTCTAAGATCGATCTATGCTCAGGCTATCACCAATTACACATTCAAGAGGATGATATACCCAAAACCGCTTTTCGAACCCGCTATGGTCACTACGAGTTCGTTGTCATGCCCTTTGGTTTGACCAATGCTCCAGCCGCTTTCATTGTCCTAATGAATCGAGTGTGCAAACCCTTCCTTGATAGCTTCGTAATCGTATTCATCGACGATATCCTAATCTATTCCAAGTCAAAAGCCGAACACTCGCAGCATCTACGTTTGGTTCTTGAGTTATTCCAGGGAAACCGTCTCTACGCCAAATTCTCCAAGTGCAAATTCTGGCTAGAGGAGGTCCAATTCTTGGGTCACATTGTCAATAGTCAAGGTATCCACGTTGACCCTACGAAGATCAAAGCTGTTAAGAGTTGGGTTACACCCAAGAATCCATCTGAAGTTCGTTCCTTTCTCGGACTGGCAGGCTATTATCGCCGTTTTATCGAAGGTTTCTCCAAGATCTTCGTGCCGCTAACCTCTCTTACACATAAGGATAAACCTTTTGTTTGGGGAACTAAACAGGAGGAAGCCTTTCAAACCCTCAAAGCTATGCTTTGCGATGCTCCCGTGTTCTCACTGCCCGACAGAAACGACAACTTCGTAGTTTACTGCGATGCCTCGAACCTTAGTCTTGGTTGTGTTCTCATGCAACGAGATAAGGTTATCGTGTACGCTTCTCGACAGCTCAAGATCCACGAGAAGAACTACACCACACACGACCTCGAGCTTGGCGCATTTGTTTTTGCATTAAAGATTTGGCGACACTGCCTTTACGGTACCAAGTGTACGATCTTCACCGATCATAGGAGCCTGCAGCATATCTTTGACCAGAAAGAACTTAATATGCGTCAATGCCGGTGGGTTGAACTACTCAGCGATTATGACTGTGAGATCTGTTACCATCCAGTCAAAGCAAACGTCGTTGCCGATGCTCTCAGTCAACGAAGCTACTTGCTTAGCGTTCGTAATTCCCAAGCCCAGTTTCATCTCGAAACCGTTATCCGTGACGCACAGCATGCTTGTTTTACCGAGTGAACATTGAAGAAGGAAAGAATTCTAAATGATGGCGCCCAACTCGAGAATAAGTCGAATGGTATTTTCCATTATTTGGATCGAATTTGGATTCCCAAGCGTACAAACTTATGACAACTTCTGATGGACGAAGCCCATCAATCTCGATATTCTATTCATCCCGGTGCTGACAAGATGTACCAGGACATGCGCTACAAGTACTGGTGGCCGGGCATGAAAAAGGATATCGCAATCTATGTTTCGAAGTGCCTGACCTGTTCCAAGGTCAAGGTTGAGCATCAAAGACCCTCTGGCTTACTCGTTCAACCCGAGATCCCGATGTGGAAATGGGAGAGTATAGCTATGGACTTCATAACGAAACTTCCGCGTACTCAATCTAGACATGATAGCATTTGGGTGGTAGTTGACCGTTTGACCAAGTCAGCTCACTTTATGCCGATACGAGAAGACTTTAAGGTAGAAAAATTAGCCCGAATCTACACCGACAAGATCATTTATCAATACGGGACGCCTCGTGACATCATCTCTGACCTCGATGGTCGGTTTACCTCGCGTCTTTGGGAAACGTTTCAATCTGCTGTCGGTACTACTCTCAATCTAAGTACTGCTTTCCATCCCCAAACCGACGGTCAGACTGAAAGAACGATTTGCACCCTTGAAGACATGCTTCGATCGTGTGTCATAGATTTCGGTGGTAATTGGGACGCACACTTACGTTTGGTCGAATTCTCGTACAATAACAGTTATCATTCTAGCATACAAATGGCACCATTTGAGGCTTTATACGGAAGAAAATGTCGATCGCCTATTGTATGGCACGAGATCGGAGACGCGTAAATTACCGGTCCCGAGCTGTTGCAAGAAACAACTAACAAAATCCTCCAAATTCGAGACAATCTGCTGATAGCTCGGAGCCGACAAAAAAGTTACGCTGATAGACGCCGCAAGAATGGAAAGGGGTGATCAGATTCGGCAAGAATGGAAAGCTCGCGCCTCGATATGTTGGACCCTTTAAAATTTTGACGTTGGCGATCATGTACTCCTAAAGGTTGCACCTTGGAAGGGGTGATCAGATTCGGCAAGAATGGAAAGCTCGCGCCTCGATATGTTGGACCCTTTAAAATTTTGGAAAGGATTGGAAAAGTGGCCTACAGACTCGAACTACCAAAGGAACTGAGTAACGTCCACTCGACTTTTCACGTTTCGAACCTCAGAAAGTGCTTGGCCGACCAGGTCTTACATGTCCCTCTCGAAGACTTACAAGTGGACGAAACATTACACTTCGTGGAAAAGCCTGTCGAGATCGTGGGATGAGAAACCAAGTTATTCAGACGCTCACGCATTCCCATTGTGAAGGTTCACTAGGAAGGCAAACGAGGCGCTGAGTTTACCTGGGAACTCGAAAGCGACATGAAGGAGAAGTACCCGCAACTGTTTGTTACGCCTACTTCTTAAATTTCAGGACGGAATTTCCTTAAGTAGGGGAGGCTGTAACACCCCGTGTTTCGAAAGTCAAAATCAAAGTCAAGATTGAAGTCAAAGGAAGAAAAGATTGCTAATTGCAGTCTGTCACTCCTTGCTCAACTACTGTTTTGACTTCTTTGACTAGTAGTCTTATCTATTATTTATTCGCTTTAGTTGTATTATGTGGAGTATCTATAAATAATCGAGGTTTAATCGCTATTTAATCGCATATCGACTTATCGCTATCGCATCGCAACTCGAATCATGTGTTCTGGATATTGTTTTACGTGTGTGTGCTATTTATTTGTTACTTGTGCATGTTATGTTTATGTTGAGGTGTTGAATCGCAATCGCAAATCTATCGCATCGCAATCAAATCGCAAACGCTAAACGCAAGTTAATTATAGTGATTGTATGTTAGATATAGTAGTTAAGTTATTTGTGTGACTATTGGGTAATACTATCACATCGCTCACTCAAATCGCATCGCAACGCTTAACACGCGAATCGAAACGACAAAACTCATCGCGCCGGACACCTGGATCGAGTGGCCAACCGATCGAGTGGCCATTCGATCGGATTGCCATCCGATCGGATTGTCATCCGATCGAGTTGTCGTCCAATCGGACTGCCACCCGATCGGATTGCCATCCGATCGGTGAAATGCTCGACACTTCAGCACTTTCCATTTTGGGAAACCCTATAAATACCCTTCTGTCACATCATTTGTGATGTGACAGCTCCTCACTCGAACCAGCTGCACTCAAGCTCTCTTTCTCTCAATTTCTCATGATTCTTTTAAGTTTCCAACTTAAATCTTGTACTTCTATGACCTACACACACTTCTTCATCATTTTCACCTTTGAATCTTAACTTTTAACCGTGAAATCACCAGATTTGATGTGTTCTAGGGTGATGTCATCATGGAGTTCTTATGAACTTCAAGGTTTGGCTTCATTCCACCAAGAACAACTTAGATTTGAAGGATTTCCACATGAATAATCAATGTTTTCGCATAGATCTACACATATTCATGGTTAAAAGGCTTAAAAGAAGGTTTTCCAACTTTCTTTCAACTCTATTACAGTCAATGCACTCAAAACCGATAGAATCGGAGCTCGTTCTGATCTACTACTCTTTCTTAGTGATGTGTTAGTTCAAGATCTGAATTATATCCAAGAGACCAATGATTTCGGGTTAGACACGAACAACCATCTCGAACAGTGAACTGGTCGGACTAGGGTAGTTCCTGTTCGATCGGGTCACTTGGGTCAAGATGGGGTTTCTGTTGTTTAGCACAATGTCGAAACGCCTCGATCAAAACTGCAAAACCTTCAAAATAATCAAATGCCAAGACGATCAGGTTGTTGGGACGGATTGCCGTCCGATCGGATTGACATCCGATCGGAGAGCCATCCGATCGGCTTGCGCTTGGTTTCATACTTAAACATTTTTCCAAGTTTTAAAGGACTGGACGTTGAACGGATTGTCGTCCGATCGGATTGCCATCCGATCAAACGACCATCCGATCGTGTGACGTTTGGGATTTTGGTAGTTGATCAATTTCAAAGAACAGTAGTTCCAACGGATTGCTATCCGATCGAGTGACAGTCCTGCTATGAACTTGTTCTCAACTGAGAAGCCTCGCCAATCGGATCGCCATCCGATCGAACTACCGTTCGATCAATCGACCTGAAGGGTAGAGATACTTCTCTATTTTCAAAATGCTACAAGGAAAACTTCAAAGCCATCATACACAAACACATCCTTACCAAACGAATGTCAATCCAATCGAATGGCCATCCGATCGGATGACCATCCGAACGGATTGACATCCGATCGACTGGCCATCCGATCGGATTGCCATCCGATACTTGGTCACTTTTCACCGTTCTACGCACCGCTCTTCGCTTATTCTATCGTTAACTGTTCAGGCTAACCACTCTAGCGCTCCCTTCAATCCATACTTCCATCGTTGTGAGTATACTCGATACCTTTTTGCTTTATGCACTCTTGGGTGTTACATACGTTACTTATTCTAAATCATATCGATCAAACAACGCAAACATTATTTATACGCTGACGGTTACTGCATGATACGTGTTACTCAATGAATGCTTGTATGTTATGTTAACACAGTGATTGTTGCCTGAATCCATAGCAATGATAGTACTATTTGTTTGGACTCAGCACTTATCATGGACGGGGGTTGCTAAGGTTACCTCTTCACGTGTCACAGTGGTGATACGTGTTGCGCCTTCTACAACTCGCAGTCTAGTCTGTGCATATTTCATTGTCGTTAACTTACTAGCTTCACACTATACATGATACATGCTGGTTATGCGTAAACGATTTCGAACTCTATTATGCTATATTAAACTTGTATGCTCACATTTATACTATGTGTATTGACCTCTATTTTAAAATATGTGACAGGTGCTTAAGATGCTAGGGATTGTTGTGCTTTGGTGAATCAAGCTAGGGGTCTAGTTATGTCATGCTTAAATCTGAGTCGGCGGAACAATATTTGTTTTTGGGACAATTATTTGTAATAACTGTTTTTATTTGGATATGTTGTGGTATGGGACATGACGTTTAATTAGTTGGTAATGAATAGTTGTTATGGATACTCATGGACAATCTGTTTCGCTCAGTGCCATGCCCCGATGTTTCCGCCATCGGTTGGGGTGTGACAGGTATGTTCTATTTTGTTTCTTTGCTTTATATTATGTCTTTTTATGTTCATTCTGGTTTTTGCAGATTGTTGATCGCATCGTCAAGTCGGATGAACTTGCCAGGTATATGTTTAAACTCAGTGAAGCTGCGTACAACAGTGGCCGTAAAGAAGGTTATGGCGAAGGGAGGGCGGCTGTTTTGGCGAATGAGAAGGTAGATCGTTTTGATATTTATAAGACTGATTGCTCCGCGCGTTATGCCTCTAAGCGCCTGGAGTACGAGTTTCTCGAGTTTGCCGTTGTTAAGGCTGTTGGAAAGTTATCCTGAAAGACTGATGCTGTTGAAACTCTCAAAAAGGCACTTGGTGAACAGGATGTGGATGTTGGGTATGCTAGTACCAGTCACCCAGTTTAATTAATGATTTCCGGCTTGTATGACGTGTATTGGGCTTGTCGGCCTTGTAATATTTGAACAATTTCCTACCTGTTATGTCTGTGAACAATTTTACTGCTTTGCTTCTGTGGTTGCTGATACATTCTTCATAATTTTGATGCATATGACATTAACTTTTAAGTTGCTAGTTCATTTTGTGAATTTTGCTTTAGTTAAAATATGTGCATATTTTAATTGCTTTGATTAGGTATCGCGAGTGAATGATGGCCAAGACAAGTTATTGTGTGTTGGTCATTTTGGCTTTACACTTCATTATTTTAAGCTCGAATGACTTTACAATGTTCATGCTGTCATTACGCGCTCTGTTTATTCGCATGTACGAAGTGATCGTATAACAGGCTATTGTGTTTTGATGACCCGACTGTGTTGAGCCTTGGAGATCTACAATGTTTATTTTACCCTGCTTACGACTTTTTCGTGTATAGGTGGGCACAAAGTAGTAATCGGCTGACATGTTTTGATTGTGTATGTTTGACCCAGCCGTGCACTTAATCGTGACGAGCCTTGGAGGTCCACAATATATGCAGTTCTAACAAGAATTCACAAAAGATAAGATAACCAACACTTCTAGTATTAAAGATGACTGTGTTGGGCGCATGGCCATACATTAAAGGAAAAAGAAAAAAATCTACATATAACATCTCCTTAGTTGTTGGGCGTTCCAAGTCCTGGGGACTTCTTTGTTTTCCAATGTGCGCAGCTTGTATGCTCCTTTCCCAAGGACTTTGTCCACGACATAAGGTCCTTCCCATTTTGGAGCCAGTTTTCCCGATCTTTCGGCGTTAGATACCTCATTATCTCTCAAGTCGTAATCTCCAGGGTTGAAAGTGTAGATTCTAACCTTGCTGTTGTAGTATTTCTCCAGCTTGGTTTTGTACTTTGCTTCGTTAATTGCCGCCATTTCTCTTCTTTCCTCTAGAAGGTCTAGATCCAGCCTTCTTTGTTCTTCATTGTTGATAGCGTTCATTGAAAACATTCTTGGGGATGGCAATCCGATTTCTGCAGGTATGACTGCTTCGGATCCATATACTAGACTGAACGGTGTCTCGCCGTTGCATGTCTTTGGCATTGTTGATGCCAATGCTTTTGCTTCCACCCATTTGGTAAAATAGTCTACCATGACTATAATAAACTTTATTGCTCCTGGGGCTTCTGGGAAAGGACCGACCATGTCTATTCCCCATTGTTGAAACGGCCAAGCAATTGTGACGGGAACCAGTTCGTTCTTCGAGGGCATGGTTTTGGGAGCGTGCCTCTGGCATCCACTACATTTCCTTAAAACTTTGACTGCGTCTAGGTGCATTCCTAGCCAATAATAGCCTGCGTTCATTACTTTTTCCACTACCATTCTTGGTCCTGCATGAATGCCACAGATTCCCTCGTGTACTTCGCGAATTAAGTAGTTGGCATCTTATGGATCCACACAACGGAGCAATGGTCCAAGGTATAACTTCCTATATAGGATGTCGTCAGACAGTTGGTAGTGCTCTGACTTGTACTGTATCTTTCTTGCTTCGGCCTAGTTCACAGGCAAGATTCCAGATTGGAGGTACATGATGATTGGAGTCATCTAGGACGTTGACCCCAACTGGATGATGTTTACCTGCCTTAATGGGACTGACGGGTTGCTTAGCACCTCGATGCGCACGTCTTTAGCCAGATGTTGGAAACTGGTCGACGCGAGTTTGCTCAGTGCATCTGCTGGCTTGTTCTCACTTCTATTGATGTGGTGTACCTTTTAAGAATCGAAACTTTGGAGTAGAGTTTTTGCTTGCTCTAGGTACAATGCCATGACATCCCCTTTGGCGTCGTATTGCCCGTTGATTTTCCCTGCCACGAGCATTGAATATACGTGTGCTTCTATGTGTTGGACCCCCATCTTGACTGCCAACCGTAATCCGGCAAGAAAAGTGTCACACCCCGACCACGTAAAACAACAAAACGTGGCGGAAACGTCGGGGAGTGTTGTAACAGAATCATTGTTTCACAACCATGGATTAAATAGTTTCGTTTTATTAAATTAAATGTATTACATTACATTGGAATTAGAAACAAAACAGGAACAAATAAACTTTCATTGTTATTAAGTCACTAAGGCCACGTCCATTCCTATGTGAGCGTACACAAGTATCATCATCAAACATCATCAACTATTGTACCTGAAACACATGTGAAAATACGTCAGCATAAAAATGCCGGCGAGTACATAGGTTTTATATGAGTGTCAGATTCATGGCTCGTTTTACATGTTGCAATACTTATTTAAAAACCTTACCTTATTTTGAAAAGTATAGTATTGCGACATAATTAACCAACTCAAATCAAGTTGGTTATAATTTATAAAATCTCGTAGCCATGATTCTTAACTCCAAAACATTTTTTTATTAAATTAAATTGTAAAACATCTCGTAAAAACTCGTTAATAAAACTCGTATGGATTATATTATTCAGAAAACATCATTGTGTGATATCGTTTCAAAATCGTTTACCCAAGTGATCTAGATAACGCAACGATATATAATGTGTTAAAAGCACTTATATATAGGAAGTACCAGCGGCGTATCCACCATACTTTTAACACATTACACCCGCCCTGTTACCTAATCACTTCTCTAACCCAATGGGTCAAACAGATACAAATGGTTCACATACATCAAACGATTACAAATGGTTCACATACATCAAATGGTTACAAATGGTTCACATATATCAAATGATTACCAATGGTTCACATACATCGAATGGTTACAAATGGTTCAATCAGTTCAAAATGTAAAACAATGGGCTAGCATGTTAAGTGAACATACATAGCAAAACATAATGAAATCATATACTAATAGTGTACTAATGAACATAGCAAGTATATGATATGAAAACATGGAAAGCATGAAAGTAACAAGTAGGCACATGTGTTTCTCCCCAAAACGTTTGAAAAACAGTAAAAGAGGGGACTATGTACTCACTTGAGGGTGCTTAGAAGTCTTGAACAACAACCAAGAAAAGCTAGAGGGATCACAGAATCAAACGGCACCTAATATAGGTAACTATGTAAATAAACCGGACCTAAATCGGAAGATCGGATAGAATGAGGTTTCGTAAACCAAATGATTATAGGAACTCATGTAATATGGTTTAACAAAGCCTACTTTCTAAAAGGAAACCTATCCTAAGTGCTTATGACCCATTACGACCCGTTTAGGTAGCTTACGCTACTTTAACGCGTCGTTCGCGTAAAACGCGTTTGGACCGCCTAACTAGTCCTATAACAAGTAATATATGCCTTAACATGTCTAATAATGTTACCTATTGAGTTTAGATGTCAAAATTTAGGTTACATATGCTTAAAATGAATTTATGCGTAAAAAGGGCATTTTGGTCATTTACCTAAGGCATATAAACTACCTATCATATAACTACTTAAACGAAGTGACCATAAGGTATAACCTCGGAAGGTTATTCCCTATACAACTATGGTCACTAAACATGTTTGGTTGGATCCTAATGATCGACCAAACGGGTCTAGTTCGAAAGTTTAAGCGGTTGTTTAGACCGCTTGACTTACGACTCTACATAAGCACTAAACCTAAAGTGACGAGCTAAACATGTTAAAACATATTTAACGAAGTTATAAAACAGGTTTGGTATCAAAATAAACGGTTTTGATACCTAAAAGTAGTTTGGTTACAAAATACGCAAGAATACGCATTTTGGCCGAAACTACGACTCGCCACTATGCCTAGATAACGTGGTAATCAGTAGGTATAGTCATAAGAGACTAAAACCATCGTGATTTCGCTCATGTTATGAAGTTCAAATGAACTTCGTATTGACCATAAACTGGTTAATCCAGAAAGTCAAACAAAGTTTGACTTTCACGCTAAAAATGCATAAAAGAACGAACTAGGACTTACAAAAGGTCCAAGGAGGTTTGACCCAATTTATTCTCAGGTATGAAGTGCAAGACTTCAACTTAGAGAATGAAAATCAGATCAAATGTGAGTTTGAGAGCAGAGGGGGTGGGGTTTATATAGTTTTTGCACAACCGTTAAGATCGTTCATCGTAAAACGAGCTTCGATCTCATCCGTACACATGTGCCCATGGTTTTGTGAAACCATGAAGCCCCTAGTTTCATTAAAACCATGTGCAAATGAGGGTAACAGCTGTAACAAGCTGGAATTCAGATTTTTCATTTTGGTCCCTTCCTAAGATAACTATGGCAGAATGTCAATTTTGGTCCCTAAATGGGCAAAACATGGTTTTTGATGCATTTTTGACAAGTTTAAGCCCCGTTAATCCCATTTCAAGGCTCTAAAATGAAGTTAAAGTATAGGAAACATGAAAAATGCTCAAAATATCTCGGATGTCGGTTCGTTTGGTCGTACGGTTGCGTTGTTCGGTTAATTACGACGAAACACGAACGAATGCGAGAAACGATCCAAATTACGCGATGAATGAAATTTTATCATGCCAATCACTAAAATGAAATATTTTAATGATTACATAAAGTTTTGGGTGTCCGGATGTATTCAGAACGTAAGATATGCGCCAAAAATGCAAAGTTATGCACTTTTTGACGCTTTTAGTCCCTGAATGACCAAAAAGTTTATTTTAGCACATCGAACCCCTCAAAGCATATTTCTAAGCTATGTAAAGGATATTTAGGGTATGTTTAACTTATGGCCATGTTCTGGAATGTTCGTTACAGTACAAATCGGCATACTTTCACAGTTTGTCGAAATTAGTCCCTGTAAGCGAATAAACTAGATTTCGCCACACCAAACCCTCCAAAACTTATTTCTAAGTTATGTAAAGGTTATTTAAGGCATGTTAAGCCTATTTCACTATTCCGGAGTGTTCGTTGCATTAAACTGGTTATATTTGCGCATCAGTGCGCGTATAACCTTCTAGAAAGCGATTAAAAGCTTGAAATCGAACAAGAATTGATATGTGCAAAAGATACACATATTTATACAAATACCAAGTATGAAATACAATATTTCATTGGTTTGGTATTTGTTTGATGGTCGCAGAGGCACAGGTGTCACAAAAATCTTCATACTAGGCCTCGTTGTTTGTGCTTTTGAAGTCTAAACGGATGGCGTATGTGAATTCATGCTTTTCTGAACTTAGAAACCTTAGCCCTACACCTGCTCCATCCTAATTGGATGTGCCGTTTGTATACAACAGCCACGACTCTTCTGAGTATTGCTTTTCTGCCTTCTCCATCGCTTTGCATTCTGTGTCTTTATCGTCAGGTACTTCTGTGAGGAAATCGGCCAGTACCTGACCTTTGATTGCTGGTCTTGATCTAAAAACAACGTTATGGCCTCCCAATTCGATAGCCCACTTTGCTAACCTCCTTGATATTTCCGGTTTTGCTAGGATATTACCAATGTTGTAATTTGTCATAACGTGGATAACATTCTAGGACCAGCTTTTCAATTATGGCGTATCTTGTTTCTGGGTCATTCAAAGTGCGAGATACGTAATATACTGGTGTTTGTACACCCTGTCGATCAACCAGAACCAGAATATACTAGTGTTTGTACCTATCTACTTTCTCTAATGCGGATAGGTACATGACCTGAGGTTCACCTTTCATTGGGGCCGTCAGTGTTGGTAAGCGGATCAGACAATCTTTCATTTCCCTGAATGCGATCTCCGCTTCAGGAGTCCATGAGAACTGGTTTTTCTTGACGCAATTGCGGAGGGTTTTAATGAATGGGAACGCTTTTGCTGCGTGATTTGCAAGGAATCGGTTTAGTGCTGCTAATCACCCGGCCAGTTTCTGCATCTCTTTTATCGTTGACGGGGAGGGCATTCGTTCTATGGCCTGCACTTTATGGGGGTTTATCTTGAATCCGTCCATGGTTGTCACACCCCCAAAATCCACATGCGGAGTATCACCGCTTGGAGGCGTGACTGACCAGGATCCAGCCACCAATCATATTGAACTATGCAATAAGTAAATAAAACCAAACCCAATATAATTGGTGTTTAAAAGAAACCAAACATGTTTAAGCAATCAGCGGAAGCATAGTAATTGTTTAAATAACCAAAACATAATTTAAAGTTTAAATGTCAAGTACGGGACATAACAGTCCATATCCCACAACGACCTCCTCCTCGTGAAAGCTCCATAAGCATCTAACGACCTGCAAGGCATGTAACAACGAGTCAACAACAAAGTTAAGCAAGTTCACAGTTGGTTGTTTAGTTGTACCAGTTTGTTTTGAAAACCACAAGTTATTTCGTAAACCACGAGTTAACCAGTTCTTTTATTTCTCAAACCGTATCCATAATCAGTGGGGGCTTCCCCATGTGAACCACTAGACCGTTACCATATCGACAAATGACGAACAATAGTTGTGCCCTACGTCAACGTCTATCATCATTGACAGTTTGCCATGATCCATTAGTACACGCCCGTCCGAACGGCACGGTGTGAGGTTTGTCGAACCTAATAGCGCTATTAACTAATGACCCACTCGCCATCGGCCTCGGCGATTAAGTTGATATAAAATGAGGGACTTAATGATAGAGTTTTGTCTTGTAAGTTAAGGTTGTTGTCCTACCCAAGGAGGACGAATGTACGTATTCTACCCAAGGAGAATACGCAGGATTAATATTGGCATCCTACCCAAGGAAGATGGTCATACATATCCTACCCAAGGAGGATATGCAGGTTCCGTTTTAATTCTTTAACCCATTCCCAACCACTGGGAATCCCATGCCTTAGAAAGTGGGTGAACTCACCTCGGTTTGCTCGGTAGGTAATCTTAATTGTCAAACAATTTGGTTAATCCCACCCTATTATAATTACCACGTCTAATCAGACAACATGATGACATACATATACTCACTTCATCAAATATTCATGTATTCATATGTGCATTTCAAACAATCCACACAGAGCATGTGATCCAATCATATTGTTAGGTGGCAATAATAAAAAGTGTGTGATCTACCAAGGAATTCGGCGCAGACTACAAGTGAAGCCCAAATGAATTAATCCATTTAATTACTCCCAATTAATCAAGCAGTCCATTTACCATCTAACCACCCAATTATCATGCATGCGATTTGTTAAAACGTCCAGGCCAGACTATTAACCTAAGGCCCACTAAGTTTTGCCTGCTACCATATCCCTTTGATCGCCTAGACTAACTATAGGCCAGCCATCGGCCCAAATTCAGCATATACTTAAGAGGTTAGTTGGCCCAACCTTATTCAATCGGATCAGTTCAATATGAAGATGATTTTGTTTATACAAGATTAATACCCACATTCAATATATATATATAAATAAATATGTGCACCTGAAGACATGTTCGAACTAATTCAAGAACAAACCACATATAATATCCTAATCAACACACATCCATATTTCTTTTGCATCTATGCCCATACAATCGAACAAAACAGTAAACAATTTCAAGATGCACATATAATATGACATATATACATTACAGCTTCCATACTAAACCACATGCATTCGTACATAAACGTTGAATTTTTGAAGCCTTAGACACTCGATAACCGCCAACGATCGACCGAGCATGACATCCATATCATTACATACGCAAACCCCTATCCCTACCTGTTTACAACTAACACACCGATTCGCATGCGATTTTCATGTATTTAGAACGAATTCGAACCGAAATTCTTATACAATCAAATACACAAACACTCATAATCCTAAACAGTTAGTTATGGCATTACAATGATCAAGTATACCCGTAACATGAACAGTCAATCATGATATATATACAAACACTCGCAACGTACACAGTTACATCGATTAGGTATATACATGTATAATCATTCACAATCCACCTAACATGTTTCACATAATCAATGGTTTCATATAGTTTCATGTAACCACTTAATCACAGGCAACAAACGAAGCTAAAGTCGGACCGAAACAAACACCGAAACATAACTAACCTTGAAAACATATAGAGTGAGATAGCGAGAGAGAGAAGAATCGATGAAGATGGGGGGCTGCTACGGCACATCGAAGAAGAGGGGTTGACATAGTATCGCCGGTTGATTTATGGTGTTTAGGGTTTGTTATCGCATGCATCAAACGTATATATATTGAAAGAGATGGTTGTGGCGGTTTGGAAGGAATGGGCCGAAGATCAAAGATAGAAGGATGTGGGCCAATCGATTACTTAAGTGGGTGCACAATTGGTTACTAAAGTGAGTGCACAATTTGTTTTGGTTTTGGAATTGCTGTAGACTTGATTAAAGTACACGCAATTATGTATATTTTATATATCTTAAGAATTATTATTATTATACATAATCTATATATTAAATCAAATTACGATTCAACGGGTTGGGGTTAGTTGACACGATTAGAATTTGGCTTTAACGCTCGTTTTACATTAAATACATTATATAAGTGTAAATAATTTGTTGCACTGGTCCATGCATTTATATATAAAAAATGAGGTAAGTATAACGACGCTAACCTCAGGAATACGGGTTGTCACAATGGTAACAATGAAACCCAGGAATTTGCCTTCCTGCATTCCGAAGGAACACTTCGCTGGATTCAACTTGATGTTCACCCCTCGCAGCGTGTCAAAAGTTTTCTGAATGTTTACCAGCATTGAGTTTTCTTCTTTGCTCATGATGACCAAATCATCCTTGTAAACTTTGATGTATTTTCCAATGGCATCACTGAACGTTTCATTCGTTAGTCTTTGATATGTTGCTCCGGCATTCTTCAACCCAAAGGGCATTTTTGTATAACAGTATAGCCCTGTTGGTGTGCGGAATGCTATTTTATCCTCATCTTGGATTGCCATCTGTACTTGATGGTATCCCTTGTAGCAGTCGAGGAAGCATTTCCATCCGAAGGACGCTAGTGAATCAATCTTTTCATCGATTTCAGGCAAGGCATAACAATCGCGTGGGCAAGATTTATTCAAATCCTTGTAATCCACACACATTCTCCAGCTGCCATTTCCTTTCGGAACCATTACTGGGCTGGCTACCCAGGTTTGGTATCTTACTTGTCTGATTATGCTAGCGTTCAGTAGTTCTGTGATCTGTTCCTGCATTGCTTCGTGTTTTATGTCTCCCAAATGACGCTTGGTGTGCACAACTGGTTTGGCATTTTCAGCAACATTCAGCCTGTGTTCAGCTATATGCCGTGGGACGCCTGTCATGTCTGCTGGCGTCCAGGAAAAAACATCCATGTTTTTGAACAATAGCTTCTTGAGAGATGCGCGCATGAGCTCTGACATCGTTGGGCCCAAAGTGACTGTTTGCTCTGGGTACTTCCTGTTTAGGATCCATTTTTCGGGTTCTTAGCGCTTGTGTGTTTGCTTGTTTTCGCAGGCCTGACTTCGTCAGTCACAAGAACTTCTTTGCTTGCATAGATTATGGTTATCCCTGTCTCTGTTGGGAAGCCGACTGCTGAATGTGGCCCTGAACAAATCATACTAAAATATCCCTAGGATTCTCTTCCCGAAAGGATTTCGTGCCTTGAATTTGCTGGTAAAACCATAAACATGACTTCTTCCGTTCTAGAATTCTTTCCGTCGGAAAGCAGCACCGGAAAAGATATTTGTCCAAGAGGGAATACGGCTTCGTTACAGAAACCAGTGAGTGGGTAGTCGACTGGCTCTAAGCGCGCTTTATCCTCTTGGTCTAACTGATTGAAGCATTGTTCGTATATGATATCTGTTGTGCTCCTTGGGTCTATGAAAATGTAGTCGGTCTGGTAGTGGCCAAATACGCCGGGGATGACGATGGGTCTTCTTTCCCTTGGGCCGCCCCGGACTACCGGGAACACGACTTGCCTTTCGCGCCAGGAGTCTGCGAAGCTTCCTTGGTCGATGTAGACGTAGTCGGTTCTATAATGGCCTAGTACGCCAGTGACGACGACGAGACACCTATCGCATGGTCCTCCGTGCACTACTAGGAATGCCACCTGTTGTTCACGCCAGATTTTGCCTTGTTGGTGTTGTCTGTTGTTTTTGTTCTGATTGTTACTCTTGGGTCCGCCTTGAACCATGTGTGTGTCAAGCTGTCTGGTTTTCTTGTTGCTTGGGCCATCATCTATGTGCTCGATCTGACGGGCCTCTTTTTGAACATTCTAGATAGGTATGTGAGCTTTTCGCTTTTTAGGGCTTTGTCGATTTCTGTAAGCAACATATACAGTTGTCTATTGTGTGGCCCTAATCCTTATGATTCTCACAATACTGGTTAGGGTCCTGACCTTTCTTGTTGCGCGTTTGCTGTACGTGTCCTGCCCCGACCACTGGCAGAAACATCAGAGTGAAACGAAAACGAGATTGCTCGAGACTTCATAACCACTAACTTGTGACAATAATTTAAATAATGACCTTCATTTCAAAAGATTCGAATACATTGATTGAAAGAAAATAACAACAACTAGAACATAAAAACAAAAACGACAAAACATAATTTAAATAAGGCGCGTTTCTAGTCCGTCCAACTAGATTTCTTTTCAACGCATCATCATCATAATGCTGCAATATATATTAAAGTAATGGTCAACACATAAAGCATTGGTGAGCATACAAGTTTGATTTACTAGCATACGTATAAAAGTTTAACACAATCCACATAGCAAAATCATATACTAATGCATAACTTAACATAGGCTAGCATGCATCACATAAATTTCAAACTAAAGTTTTCACTAGCGTAATCTCATTACCAAAGCAACGAGACCAATTACGATTGAATACTTAACAATGACCCATCACCGGGCGGTGTTCTACTCCTATAGCGCTATACATGTTAAGGTTGGCTCATGAAGTTAATGAAAAAGTATTTATGCAAGAAAGGCTTCTAGCATGCAAGTATCCTACTGTATAACGTATTAAGCATGTATGTAGAGATTTGTTTGTTTGAATCATGTGAATGTTTGTGTATGTTTAAGTTTGATATGTATAAATATTGGACCCCAAAAGTGTACTTAAATTAAAAGGTGGGTCATGTATACTCACGGTTTGCAAAGCTATTGGGAACACCGAAGTCACCCTACGATAGGGAAACGAATGTGTATGAGTTTATGGGTTCAGAATTAAAATAGGGGAAAATTCAAGTTTTTTCGCTTTTGTCAGGCGCGTGGTGGGTACGTGCCCAGAAGAGACGGCGTTCACTTTCTCTCTCCTCTGACGTGTCAGTGTTTTACTGGGTGTCTCCCTGTCTTCTTGACGGTCCACTACCCATCACATCAAATGCGATGGGTATAAATAAGAGGCGGTTATCACCATATCAACAGTTTCTTCTCCATTTTCAAATTTCAAACTCCCTTTTTTCTCTCTAAACCTTCTTCCGATTTCTTTTTTCTCATCTTCATTCCGTTTTTGAACCGTAATCATGTCTACTGGTGCAAAACCTACCACCAATAAGAGGAAATACAAACCAAGAAATCCTCATGGTCCGGATCAGGCGGAGATAAACTGGAAGGAGGATGAATTCCATAATCTTGTTTAGAATTTTGGCTTCCATTCTGATTGGGGTGTTTAATTTCCGACGCCTAATTCTACTGCATTAGATGCTCCTCCGGAATATGTGACACTATATGCTGATTTTTTCCGAGAGGGAAACTTTCGCCTTCCGATGAAAAAATTCACCGGAGAAGTATTGACGAACTATGGTTTGCACATCTCACAGATAAACGCTCTAGGGTTACCGAGACTCACCCATTTTGAGTTGATATGCCGGGCTAACCGTGTTCAGCCGACTTTTGAAAAGTTCAATGTCTTTTATTTTGTCACTTACACTGGTGGTTTCTACTCTTTCAATTCCCGTACTAGTGGTGTTGACCCCTGTAGCCGGGATCCTCCGAAGAGTTTACATGACTGGAAACAGAAATTTTCTATATTCGTCATGGTGTCATCCCTATCGACATGCACTACAGGGCTGAAAGTGAAGGTGTTCCACGTGTGAATGTTTCGATTCCTTTTACCGAACAAGACTGGTATACCGCCCTAACTCGAAAAGTGATTCCCATCATTCAACTGGAGGAGAGGGCCTTGGTGGCGGCCGGGATGAGTATGTTATGGGCTCCTCAAAACCCTAGGGGTTTTCTGGTTTATGGATACCAATGGAAAGGTATCATTATTTTTAATTTGTTTATTTATTCTTTATTTTTGTTGTGTGTCTCTTCACATCTTTCTGTGTCTTGCAGCAGGATATAGCTTGATGAATGTTTTCGATCTTAAAGTCAGTGGTGCCATGGTTGTTGCTGTGTTACCTGAGGGGAGGCCTCTGTGGGTTGAGCAGATAAGAGATAATTTCCTGCACCCTACGAGCGAAAGTATGGCCACCTATGCTAACAATGTTTTAGGTGAATACAATGGAGATGATATTCATGTTGATCCTACTCCTACTCGAGGGGAGGTTATCATCCTTTCGAGTGAGGAGTCTGCTGACTCATATCAGGATCTAATCCATCATTCCGCGCATGCAGGTCCGCAACGAGGGACTGTTCATGAACCTGTTACTGACGGTGTTGATACTCCTGTTATGGGTCTTCAGGCTGGGACTGCTGAACAGGTAGAGACCAGGAAGAAGAAGAAGGATAAGACTGAGGAGAAGAAGGCTGAGGAACCAGTGGCTGAGACACCTCGTAAGCGCCCTTCTAACTCCTCTTTCTTGGACTATGTTGTCGTGTCTGACACGCTATCTGGTTCAGACGCAGGAGTTAAGCGTTCAGAGCCTGATCCTGATGATGATACCACGTTGACTGAGATAATGAAAAAAAGAAAGGTTATTGAGGACAAGAAGAAGGAGCTTGATGCGCAGGCCGCTGCTGCATTGGCTAAGAAAAAATCCAAGTTACATAAAGAGACCACTTCTGCACCGTCAGAGTCTGAGATTGGTGTGTTTAGCGAGAAAACCGGTAATCGCTTGGAAAAAATATTCAAGTCTACTTCCGGTTCTCGAGGTATGATTTCTACTGTTGAGTGTGTTTTGTTTTTTGCATGTTTTTTCCTTTGACTTTTTATGCTTTTCTGCAGCAGCTCCCAAATCTGGGCGGTCAGCGCACAAGATTGACATTTCCAAGTTCACTCCCCCCACTTCTCCTCTGTCGAAACCTCTTGATTTGTCACCTCCTCACCCGGACGCGAAGGGGAAGGGGAAGGAGGATGAAGTTGAGGTTGATCAGTCGGAAAAAGTGGTTGAAGATGTTGCTGCTGGTGCAGGAGAGGATGGAGTCCATGCGGAAGGTGTGGAAACTGAGGTTGAGTCAAGTGAAGCTACTCCTCAAGGCACTATTTATACCAAGCACGACCGGGGTTCTGGAGGTGGTGGTACATCTGGTGTTCGTCAAAGTACCGAATTTCACCGTGTGTAGGGTGGGTCGTGGACTAGTCACAACCTTGCTTGTGATGACCTTCCCCATGCCCCTCATTGGACTTTGACTCAGGGCTCCAGGATGCACAACCTCTCCAACTGCCGCCAATTTTATTCTCTGTCCCTCCCCCCCCCCCCCCCTTCTGAGAGGCTTTTTCAGAAGAACCGCCACCGCATGGATCTCTTGGATGATCATATCCATTGTAGGTCCCCTGTTCGTATGGATCATCACAGAATTGTCAATCTAATCCAGAGTGCGGAATCCTCTTGATCAGAATATCACAGAAATAAGTAGAAACAACAATTCACAATCAAACCGGTCTTCTATTGATTTATCCAAACTACAGTTTTACAATCAATTTAAGACATGCAGAACCTCACAGCCACTATCTGTGATCTTGCTAAAACCCTAATTTTGAATTCCCTTTTTCTCTCTAGATTTTCTCTCTCTAGCCTCCAATAAGTCTTCTCTACTCTAAGAACTGAAACCCTAATCATAAAACATGTTTATATACCACATGTATGTGAACTGGGCTTCCTACTGGGCTAGGCCATTCTCCAAGCCCATTACAACAATAAACTCACTAACCAATAAGCTAAGCCCATTACAAAATATCCAAAGACTAAATAATCAAACTATTAAGTTGTTGTCATAGAATATGCACCAACAGACTCCCCCTTGACAATAGCTTCATAGTGTAACTTTGTCTTCAAACATCTTGTGTTCTTTTGGTCTTTGGATAGCGTCAGCTACACAGTTTCTGACATCAACAGACTCCCCCTTAGCTGATGCTTCCAATCTCTAAAACTTTCTTTCATTTGTAGATCAGTTAGCTAGCAATCTTTGGTTAAGCAAGTATCTCCAAACTCTTCATATCACTTTCTCTCTGCAATGTAGTAGAAGGATCCTACCATGCATGTTCACACATCTTCATTTCACTCTTAATCTGCACTTTACTTGTATTCTGCACTTCATTTTGATAACTGCACCAATCTGTTTAGCAACACAAGCAAGTATCTCGAAAAACCATTAGTCTTTTTCACATATAAAGATAAACCAATATTTTATCTTAATTTGCAAAAACAACTAGCTTTCAGTTCAAAATGGAAGTCTTTTGAAAGAAAATATTTTTGTTATTTTTTTAAAACAAACTTAACTAAACTAAAAAATATTTACAATTTCATCTTTTTGTGAGAATCATGTGCAAGAAGATCATATCAGCAAAATCAAACTATTTTCACACTATTAGATAATTCTTTATTTATTTTCGTGAAAAGCAGTCCAAGACGATTACCAGTATTGTTTATCCACTTAAACAAAATGCATGAACATTTCAAGTACCATTACCGTATGATACATTAAGGTAATATTATTTCTGATATATTAGTGTGTCCCACTTCAGGATATACCCCCGCGATCATGGTATGCACAAAGATTCATCGTAGTAGGTGAGTATACTGAATTCATCCGTTTTGTTTTACAACGATAGATAATTGGTGATCAGGTCAGTACTTCCGTACAGCAAAGAGACCAAAATATCTAACGAGGGCTATGACAAATACCATTTTTGGTACGATTTATGCTTTTTGCACATTTGAATGACTCTCTATGAGAGCTTCTTCATTTATGGATTTTGGCATTTTTAGCTCTTTTAAGATATCCTGGTTGTGCCTTGGTCAGCATGTATCTGGATGCAGCAGAAGGACAACCCTGATATCCCTAGATGAAATAATAGTATAAAGACCCAAAATTCAGATTTTGGTAATCTATCAACGTAAGATTTAAGGTCATTAAACCATACACCATTGATGTGTTCCCCACTCATATTCAGTTTATTTAGGTTTATATCACATTGGTAAGTTGATTATTCATGCTTTTTGCCTAGTGGTACATCATATGATGAAGCTGCTATCACACTTAAGCAATTTAATTCATTTTCAGTGTGACAGTCTAACTTGCTAATGTACTATCATTTCTTCTTTTTCACACAATGATAACTCATTTTTGATTTTCTATTTTTTTATGTTTTTCATTTTTCAATGTTTTTGAATTTTTTTTATTTTTAATTTATAACTTACTCCCCCTAAACACACGCACTAACTAAACTCTTTTTGGCTTAGGGAAATTTCTCCCCCTAAATTTTTGTTTTATGGAGCAAGTTTCAAAAACAAAAATTTACAAACACAGACAGACACCCACTTCAATCTGACAATAAGTTTTTCACCAATAAATCAATCAATCACTAAAGTAAATAGATAGTTACCAATTTTAACTTACTATTCACCTCAGATACTTTACAGGAACAACCACTGCTAAACACATCAACAGTCCTTCTTGGTCATCCTGCATTCACTCAACAACTCAGTTAGTCTTGAGAACCCAAGCCTTGATAGTCTTGGGTTTTCCAAATTCATCCATTACAGGAACATCCATCCAATATCCATCACTCCTAACTGGAGTCTTGGATCTCTTACCCGTTGTTGAACAAGATTGATAATTTTCACTAGGTCTTTGATTGCGAGAGTTCCAATAAACTCTCGGATTTTCTGACCTTTGAAAATTATTGCCATGATAACTTCTTCTCCCATTCTCATACCTTGAATTTTTGAAAAATTTTGGATGTTATTGAACATTTGAGTTACTAAAACTCCTATGTTCGTTTCTTCTTTGAAAATTTCGATTACCAGAAGTCTGGTATCGATTTTGATATCCAAAATTTCTACTTTGACTTTGAAACCGATTTGATTTACCATTATAATGACTAAATTGTGGAGAAATACTTCTTGGTCTTTCAAATCTTCCTGATGTTGAAGTCTTTGATTGAAATCTTGGTTGATTATATTGATAATGTTGTTGAACATTATTATTCAAACCAACCCTATTCCCATTCTGAACTTCATCAACTTTCTGCTTATCTTTCTTCAAAGGACAACAACTCACTACATGCCTTTGTTGTGACATTTAAAAGAAATTTTTGTCTTGTAAATTCTCTTTTTGTTAAATCTCTTTTTAAATGTTTTCTTCTTTTCCTTTTCAGTATCCTCATCCGATTTATGAGGTGTACTGTTAGATCCTACAGATTCTTTCAAAGAAACTGGACTATTTGGAAAGTCCACAGCTATCGGATCCACTACCTCTTGTGCAGTGGGAACAAAATTAATTAGCTCATTCTCATCAGGCAGAAAAGAGTAGTCTTGATCCTTAGAAGATGAAGCTTTACTAAACCCCACTCCCGTTCTATCATTACTCCTTTTCAGCCCTTTTTTGAATTTAAGTCCTAACTAATGAAGAATTTCCAAATTTGTCTAACTTTCCTTTAAGTTCAACAATTTGGTCTTGTGCAATGGCCAATTCCCTGCACTTTTCAGAAAATTCATTAGTTTTATCCTTCATAGTTTCACGAGCCAAATCAATGATCTGTAACAGTTCATTGACTTTGCTTGTTAAACTGCTGATTTCCTGTTCATTTGATTTGAGTTTATTTAAACAATTTGACTCTCGATTAATCAAAAGAACAGTTGACTCTTTTTGTTTTTCCAATTCAGCTAACAGAATTTTGTTTTGCTCCGATAGTCTGTTAACCTTACCCTGTAGTTCAGTGCAATTATGACATGTATGACTTACATATTTTGATTTTACCTTTATCTCTGCTGTAAGTCCACTCACACCATTCATGCATTTTGAAACTTCTACAGCCTTCTTCTCAACAACTTTCTTCTTCTCTTCTATCACAACATCTGCATTTCCCTGATATCGCTTTTCTAATGCATCCCACATATCCTTTGAATTAGTGTACTTCGTAAAGGTATGCTTGATGCCATCAGGTAAGGACATTTTTATTGCAGCTAAAGCTTTCTTCTCAGCATCAACCATAAGTTTCTTAGATTCATCCATCCGGTCATAAGAAATCACTTTTATCCTTCCTTCAACACGACGTGTAGGAGCAACATATCCATCTATCATACAACACCATATTCTGAAATCCTCACTTTTCACAACCGATTCAAACTCCTCCTTCCAGACAGAATATTCTTTGACGTTTCTCAGCTTTGGCCAAATTTTAACAGACTCACCGACCTTGTCCATTTTGACCATCTTTAAACACGTTTTACCGTAACCGTACAAAAGTTTTCCGAAAATAGTTTTTACCAAATTATACCGTTAGAATCGTCTCGAAATTATGAATCCAATGATATATAATGTCGAAAACCAAATCCATGATATCCAATGATTTTTTTAATCCTAAAAATCCCACGAATCCAACCGTGCAAACGGTTTGTCGAGAGGAGCTACGGATCACTTTCTATCTTCGAAAACGTTAAATCCTCTATGCGTATCTAATTCCTCTACAAAAATAAATACTCCACCTTTTAAATCCTCTGCTAATTTCGCTAGCAAATCAACTTAATTTCGCTGGTTCACGCTAATTATGCTAGCAAACCAACTTAAATATGCTGATAGAGTAATTATAATTATGCTGGTAGAGTAATTATAAATATGCTGGCTTATTAAATTCGCTGCAAAACTTCGCTGGTTAATTATGCTGGCTGATCAAATTCGTTGGTTAATAATTTCTCTAGCACGACGTCTAGTAACTTCGCCGATCACCATAATAATGTCGCTGAGAACAATTAAAACGGTTACCAAAGTCGCCTTTTGATTTTAATTTCGCCGGTCACCGTGTTGCTAGGTCACAAATTCGCTAGTCTGTCAGTGTAGATGTTAAATTTTCCGCGAAATTGTTAGTTATGCTAGTAAATTATGGAAACTCAATCTCATCGAATTTTCTGCAGATTTTCCAGATCCATCTAACAGTTTCCTGCAAAATCGAAACACCAAAATCAGCCCAATTTTTCGAAATTTCATGAAGAACACGAAGAACAGTCTTCGAATCTTCAAATCTGTCTATCCAAAATTCCTTAACCAATCAACCAGAACTATCCCGAAAACCAAAGAAAAATTCAAAACCCTAATTCAGGTTTAAAAATTTTTTAAATTCTTCAAGTTTCTGCAGCCACAATTCTGAACCGAGCTTCTTCAAGAGCCTCTCGCTCTGATACCAATTGTAGGTCCCCTGTTCGTATGGATCGTTACAGAATTGTCAATCTAATCAAGAGTGCGGAATCCTCTTGATCAGAATATCACAGAAACAAGTAGAAACAACAATTCATAATCAAACCGGTCTTCTATTGATTTATCCAAACTACAGTTTTACAATCAATTCAAGACCTGGACAACCTCACAGCCACTATCTGTGATCTTGCTAAAACCCTAATTTCGAATTCCCTTTTTCTCTCTACGTTTTCTCTCTCTAGCCTCCAAGAAGTCTTCTCTACTCTAAGAACTGAAACCCTAATCATAAAACATGTTTATATACCACATGTATGTGAACTGGGCTTCCTACTAGGCTAGGCCATTCTCCAAGCCCATTACAACAATAAACTCACTAACCAATAAGCTAAGCCCATTACAAAATATCCAATGACTAAATAATCAAACTATTAAGCTGTTGTCATAGAATATGCACCAACATCCATGCCGGTCTGAACTTCTATGCCACATGCCAAGAAATTATGCGAGAGTGGTAGGAAATGGGGAAGGATACTTTGGAATTCGAAGCTGCTAAGAAGTAACTCGCTGAGGAGAGGGAGAAGTTTAATTCTGAGAAGAAGGGTTTGTCATGGAGGGTTGCTGATGCTGAAGATAAGTTTGCCAAGGAAAAACAATATAATGTTGATCGTCAGAAGGAATGGGAAGGTGCTTGCAAGAGGTCTAACCTGGAGCTGAAGGCTGCCCGTGATGAGGGAGTTAAGTTGAAAGGAGAGAAAACACAATTAAGTGATGAGCATGAACAGGCTGTTGCCTTGTACCAAAGGAGAGAGAGTGAATATATTCAACGTATTGCCAAACTGGAAAAGATTGCTGCTAAGAAAGATGAAGAGAGCGAGGCTTCCAAGATTTTGGCTGGGGAGGCTACTGCTGATTGCAAGTGGCTACTTGCGCGCGTCGTTCCCTTGGTATGTTCTCTTTTGCTGCTTTGCTTTTCACTATGTCTTTTTATGTTTATTCTGGTTTTTGCAGATTGCTGATCGCATCGTCAAGTCGGATGAACTGGCCAAGTATATATTTGAACTCGGTGAAGCTGCGTACGAAAATGGCCGTAAATAAGGTTATGGCGAAGGGAGGGCGGCTGCTTTGGCGAATGAGAAGGTAGATCATTTTGATCTTTATAACACTGATTTCTCCGCCCGTTATGCCTCTAAGCGCCAGGAGTACAAGTTTCTCGAGTTTGCCATTGTTAAGGCTGTTGGAAAGTTATCCCGCAAGACTGATGTTGTTGAAACTCTCAAAAAGGCACTTGGTGAACAGGATGTGGATACTGGGGATGCTAGAACCAGTCAGCAAGTTTAATTGACGATTTTCGGCTTGTATGCCGTGTATTGGGCCTGTCGGCCTTGTAATCTTTGAATAATTTCCTACCTGTTATGTCTGTGAACAATGTTACTGCTTTGCTTCTGTGGTTGTTGATACATTCTTCACAATTTTGATTCATATGACATTAACTTTTAAGTTGCTAGTTCGTTTATGTGAATTTTACTTTAGTTACAATATGTGCATATGTTTAATTGCTTTGATTAGGTATCGCGAATGAATGATGGCCAAGATAGGTTATTGTGTGTTGGTCATTTTGGCTTTACACTTCATTATGTTAAGCTCGAATGACTTTACAATGTTCATGCTGTCGTTACGCGCTCTGTTTTTTCGCATGTATGAAGTGATCGTTTAACAGGCTATTGGCTGTGTTGAGCCTTGGAGGTCTGCAATGTTTATTTTACCCTACTTATGACTTTTTCGTGTATAGGTGGGCACGAAGTAGTAATCGGCTGACAGGTTTTGATTGTGTATGTTTGACCCAGCTGTGCACATAATCGTGACGAGCCTCGGAGGTCCACAATGTTTTCTGTCGTTAAGCCATCGATGTTTTCGTGTATGCCCAAAGTAATATATGCAGTTGTAACAAAAATTCATGGAAGATAAGATAACCAACACTTCTTATATTAAAGATGACTGTGTTGGGCGATGGCCATACATTAAAGGAAAAAGAAAAAAAAATATAACATCTCCTTAGTTGTTGGGCGTTCCAAGTCCTTGGGACTTCTTTGTTTTCCAATGTGCGCAGCTTGTATGCTCCTTTCCCAAGGACTTTGTCCACGACATAAGGTCCTTCCCATTTTGGAACCAGATTTCCCGGTCTTTCGGCGTTAGACGTCTCATGGTCTCTCAACACGTAATCTCTGGGGTTGGAAGTGCAGATTCTAACCTTGTTGTTGTAGTATTCTCCAGCTTGATTTTGTACTTTGCTTCGTTAATTGCCTCCATTTCTCTTCTTTCCTCTAGAAGGTCTAGATCCAGCCTTCTTTGTTCTTCATTGTTGATGGCATTCATTGACAGCATTCTTGGGGATGGCAATCCGATTTCTGCAGGTATGACTGCTTCGGATCCGTATACTAGACTGAACGGTGTCTCGTCGTTGCTTATCTTTGGCATTGTTCTATGTGCCCATAGGATGCTAGGTAGTTCGTCGACCCAACCCCTTCGTTGCGTGCCAAGTCTTGCTTTTATGCCATCCATGATGCTTTTATTTACTGCCTCTACTTGGCCATTTCCTTGTGGGTGTGCCACTGGGAAAATGGTATGCTCAATGTTCAGCTCTTTGAACCAATTTTGGAGGTCTTCAGCAGCGAAGTTTGTTCCATTGTCAGTTATGATTCGTATGGGTAAGCCGAAACGACAGATTATATGTTCCCAAATGAACCTTCGAGCTACTGTAGACGTGGTTGATGCCAATGCTTTTGCTTCCACCCATTTGGTAAAATAGTCTACCGCGACTATGATAAACTTTACTGCTCCTGGGGCTTCTGGGAAAGGACCGACCAAGTCTATTCCCCATTGTTGAAACGGCCAAGCCGTTGTGACCGGAACCAGTTCGTTCTTCGGGCGCATGTTTTTGGGAGCATACCTCTGGCATCCACTACATTTCCTTAAAACTTTGACTGCGTCTAGGTGCATTCCTGGCCAATAATAGCCTGTGTTCGTTACTTTTGCCACTACCATTCTTGGTCCTGCATGAATGCCACAGATTCCCTCGTGTACTTCGTGAATTAAGTGGTTGGCATCTTCTGGATCCACACAACGGAGCAATGGTCCAAGGTATGACTTCCTATATAGGATGTCATCGGACATTTGGTAGTGCTCTGACTTGTACTGTATCTTTCTTGCTTCGGCCTGTGACAACTGTGCTCTGTAATGGATGTACAATGTAAAACAATGTTAATTATTAATAAAACAATGTGTTTTGGTGTTATTATGTGTATATTTGTGTTTGATGATTTTACGATTTGATTCGATTATGATTTCAAGCTTTAAATCGCTTTCAGGGAAGTTATACGCAAACTGATGCGCGAACGCAGTTAGTTTAATGCGACAAACACTCCGGAATAGTGACATAGGCTTAACATACCTTAAATAACCTTCACATAATTTAGAAATAAGTTTTGGATGGTTTGGTGTGTCAAAATCAAGTTTGTTAGATAGCAGGGACTATTTGTGTCAAACGGTGAAAGTATGCTGATTCGTTTAGTAACAAACATTCTGGAACTTGATCATAAGTTAAACATAACTTAAATATCCTTTACATAGCTTAGAAATAGGCTTTGAGGGGTTCGGTATGCTAAAATAAACTTATTTGATCAATAGGGACTAAAAGCATCAAAAAGTGCATAAGTTTGCATTTTCCCGCATATCTTACGTTCTGAATAGATCCGGACATCCAAAAATTTATGTAATTATTAAAATATTTTATTTTAGTGATTGGCATGATAAAATTCCATTCGTCGCGTAATTTGGATCGTTTTTGCGTTCGTTACGACTTCCGTCGTAATTAACCGAACAACGCAACCGTACGACCAAACGAACCGACATCCGAGATGTTTTTGAGCACGTTAACGGGGCTTAAACGTGCCAAAAATGCATCAAAATTCAAGTTTTACAAGTTCAGGGGCTAAAAATGGAATTCTGCCAAAGATGCTTAGGCGGGCCGTGTAAGCCCAGACCATATTTTATGTGGGCCACGACAGAGCTGCAGATCAGAAGCATTGAACCTGGTCTTCCAGCTTGTTTTTGACGGTTTTGTTCATGGTTTTTGGATACCATCTGCTAGATTTTGATAGTTTTACATGTCCCCTAGTATTAGAATACCACTAGCCCACATGTATGGCCAAGATCTTTCCCTCTTTAGCAAGGAATAATCCTAATGGTGAACTGAAAAGTATAAATAGCCATGCCCTCCTTCCATTTTCTGCACCCTTGATCTGAATTGCACTCTATGTTGGAGCCTTTGCTTCATACCTGAGTGTTATAGATCAAGTTCTCCCTAGCTTGGACCCTTTGTAAGCTTCTTTCGTGCTTTTATTGCTTTCCAAGCGCGAAAGTCAAACAGTGTTTGACTTTCTGCATTGACCAGTTTTTGGTCAACACAAAGTTCGTTTGAACTTTGCAATGTGAGCGTAATCACAATGGTTATAGTCCCTTATGACTATACCTACTGATTACCACGTTGACTAGGCGTAGTGACGAGTCGTAGTTTCTGTCAAAATGCGCATTTATGCGTATTTTGCAACCAAACTACTCTTGGTATCAAAACACTTTGTTTTGATATCAAAACCTGATTTCTAACTTAGTTAAACATGTTCTAACATGTTTAGCTCGTCACTTTTAGTTTAGTGCTTGTTTAGAGTCGTAAGTCAAGCGGTCTAAACCACCGCTTAGACTTTCGAACTCGACCTGTTTGCTCGATCATTAGGATCCGACCAAGCATGTTTAGTGACCATAGTTGCATAGGGAATAACCTTCCGAGGTTATACCTTATGGTCACCTAGTTTAAGTAGTTGTATGATAGGTAGTTTATATGCCTTAGGAAAATGACCAAAATGCCCTTTTTCATGCATAATTGGATTTTAAGCATATGTAACTTAAATAGTTGTCACTAAACTGATTATGCAACATATTTAAACATGTTAGGGCATATAATACTTGTCATAGGATTAGTTAGACGTCTCGAACGCTCGTTTAAGAGAACGACGCGTTAAAGTAGCGTAAGCTACCTTAATGGGTCGTAATAGGTCGAAAGCACTTAGGTTAGGTTTCGATCTAGAATGTAGGCTTTGTTAAAACCATATCACATGAGTTCCAATACTCATTTGGTTTACAAGACCTCATTCTATCTGATCTTCCGATTTAGGTGTCGATTTATTTACTAGTGATTCGATTACTAGGTGTTGCTTGAGTTTCCTTGGTTTACTTGAGCTTTTTGAGTTCTTTAGATTGATTTGAGTTCTTTAGATTCAGGATACTTTGCACTTCAATGTGAGTACATAGTCCCCTCTTTTTACATGTTTTGTGGTAACTATGTGAGTACATAGTTCCCCTATTTTATTGTTTTCAATTGTTTTGGGGTGATTCATATGTGCAAAAATGATTCCAAGGTTTAAACGATGGTTTCAAAAACGATTAAGATGGTTTATATTAAACTAATAACGATTTCGATAAAGTGAACGAACTTGTTGGTTGTAGTTACATAACGAATGGCATTCATTAACATTGATCAAGCCGACCAGTATTAGGTTATGGTACCATAGGATCTGACAAATCCCCTTATCAGACTACACCCATGGTTATGTGTGGGGGTTATGGGTAACGGCCGAATATGTGATTGTTAACTTACCCTTTGGTGGTTTGTTGATACGAGTTTAACGATGGACGAGTCACAAAGGTTTGGATGTTATTAGCGAGACGACCAAAAGTAGTTTCACAATTAAAACGAAAACGATTTTGGGACGAGTTAAACGATTTGAAACGACTTAAACGAGATAAACGATTTGAACAAATGATTGATTTTGGGTTGTGATTAGGTAATGGGACGGGTATAACATGATAAAAGCATGGTAGATACGCCGCTGGTACATCTTATATATAAGTTCTTTTATCATATTATATTCCGTGTCATTATTTAGTTCACTTGGATAAATGATTTTGAAACGATGTCACACAACAAGGTTTTCGAAATGATATAAACCATACGAGTTTTATTAACGAGTTTTTTTTACAAGATGTTTTATGAATTGGTTTACTAAAACAAATGTTTTTTTTGGGTTAAGAATCATGGCTACGAGATTTTATAAATTATAACCATCTTGATTTAAGTTTGTTAATCATGTTGCAATACTATACACTTTTCAAAACAAGGTTTTCGAGGTAATGCAATATGAAATCGAGCCATGAATCCGATACTCTCATAAAACCTATGTGCTCAGTAGCATTTCTTTGCTGACTTTGTTTTCACATATGTTTCAGGTGGTGTTGCATGATGTTGATTGCTAGGATGCATGATTCACTTAGGTTCTGGACGAGTCCTTAGTGACTTAATAACATTGATAGACGATATGTAACTTGTTTGTTTGGTTTAAAGACAATGTAAATTACTTATTGGATCAATAAAACGAAACTTTTGTATCCATGGTTGTGAAACAATAATTCTGTTACAACACTCCCCTAGGTTTCCGCCGCGGTTTCGTTGTTTTGACGCAATCGGGGTGTGACAGAAGAGTTGGTATCAGAGCCAATGGTTATAGGGAATTAGGTTATTAGGAATGCTTTGACCTAGACTATAACTTTCTAGGACCCTAACGCAAGAAGACTTGCGTTTAGATTTTAAAACAATATTGTCACCTATCCTTAGGAGATAACCACAACGAGAACACAATAAAAAATCCGTTTCGAAAATTAATCATCTATTCTTGGATGATTGATTATAAGGTTTTGATCCCTCTCAGTTTTCAAAATCTCGTCAAAGTTTGGGTCTAAATAATGTAAACACATGCAAACTGGAAGAGTGAATGCCTGTACCCTGAGTTTTCTGTCTAAGGCTAGAGTGTTCGTACAAATCCGCAGTATCGGACCAATCACTCTTACCTGGGAACTCTTGGGGTGAGTGTTCACTTATAGGCGAGCATGTCTTCAGTGATACATTATATTGACCCATTTACTTTGATTAGTCACTGCGTGTCGTTTGTTTGTTCGAGGTAACAAACGAATGATCGTCTTCCTTGTGTTTTGTCGATGTTTTCAATACCTCTTTTCTTTTCCCAATTGTTGACCTCACTCGTTTCCCCTGTTTCCTTGTTCTTTTTAGACAATGCCTCCTCGACGTGATGCACAACCTTTAACTAACGAAGAAGTCGCAACCCTTGTCGCTCAGCAAATGGTTGATGTGCTTCCGAACATAGTAACCCAGATCCATCAATTCTACAACAACAATAATAACAATAATGTTCAATGTAATTTCAAGAACTTCAATTCTGCTAAACCGTTGAAGTTTTCTGGGTCTCAAGGAGCAACCGCGCTCCTGCAATGGTTCGAAAGCTTAGAGAGCACATTCAGACATGTGCAATGTCCAAATGAGCGTAAGGTTGAGTTTGCATCTAGTGTGTTCGAGAAGCTTGCTCTTACATGGTGGAACGGTGTGATGCGTGATGGGGGTGCCGATGTGGTGATGGCACAAACGTGGGAAGAGCTTTGAGCTATTATGATGAGAGAGTTCTGTCCCCGTCACGAGATTCGAGCTTTGGAACGAGAATTCGATGATTTGAAACAAGATGGGGGAGAACACCGTGAGTACACGTATCATTATGAGGAGCTCAGTTTGTTGTGTCCTATGATGGTTACCCCGTTGGAGAAATCAAAAGAGAGGTATATCGATGGTTTACCCAATTATGTGCAAGATATTGTGACTGGCAGTAATCCTACTACTGTCTGTCAAGCGATTGAATTGGCTGCTACTCTGACCGAGTCTCAGGTTAGAAAGGGTAAATTGACCCGTAAGGGTGATAAGAAGAAGTCAGTTTATTCTGCACAAGAAAAGGGTAAGGGCAAGAAGAAGGGTGAGTCTTCTAAGAAGTCGAGGAAGTACAAGGCTTCCCAGAACTTTGTAGTCACTGAACAGAATACTCAGAACCCACCGGCTCTACCTCCAGTGAAGAAGCAATATGCTGGTACTGCACCTCTCTGTGCTCGATGCAACGGTCATCATGTTGCTCAACAGGCTTGCAGGCAGTGCACTACGTGTGGTAAACTTGGGCATCTGGCCAACATTTGTCGTTTGGGCCAGAATCAAGCTGCTCAGGTTCCATCACAAGTTCAGGGGAATGCTGCGAGATTCCCACCTGGTTCGTGTTTCAATTGCGGAGAGATGGGTCATTTCCGCAACAACTGCCCTAGGTTGGTGAATGAAAATGCAAACACGAATGTGAATCCCGCTCGTTGACGAGCATAAAATTTTAATGCAAACAAGGCTCGAGCTGACAACGAGGTTATTAACGGTACGTTTCTTGTTAACAATCATCTTGCATCTGTTCTTTTCGATTCTGGTGCCGATAGGAGTTTTGTTTCGTTATCTTTTGAGCCTTTACTTGCGATACCTAGAACTAAACTGAGGAAACCCTTATCTGTTGAAGTTGCGACTGGTAAACCTCTTGTACTCGATTCTGTTATTCGTGGTTGTCAATTGAATCTTGATAACCATCTTTTTCCTATTGACCTCACACTGATGCAACTTGGGAGTTTCGATATCATCGTGGGGATGGATTGGTTAACCAAACATCATGCTGAGGTGGTTTGTTTCGATAAGATCGTTCGCATTCCTCTTTCGTCTAGCGATGTCCTAGAAGTTCGTGGCGAGAAACCATATGTTGGTTTGAAACTCATGTCGTGTACGAAAGCCCAAAGTTATTTACGAAAAGGATATGTTGCTTTTCTGGCATATGTCACAGAGGAGAAAGGCAAGAGCAAGAGTATTCAGGATATTCCGATTGTTCGGGATTATCCAGAGGTGTTTCCTGTTGAACTGCCTGGTTTGCCTCTAGTTCGTCAAGTCGAGTTTCATATTGACCTTGTACCCAATGCTAACCCAATTGCGAAAGCACCTTATCGTCTTGCACCATCGGAGATGCAAGAGTTATCAAAACAGCTTCAAGAGTTATCTGATAAAGGATTCATCCGACCAAGTTATTCACCTTGGGGAGCTCCTGTCCTCTTTGTGAAAAAGAAAGATGGATCTTTTCGAATGTGTATCGATTATCGTGAGCTTAACAAGCTTACCATCAAGAATCGATATCCCCTACCTCGAATCGATGATCTCTTTGATCAGCTGCAAGGTGCTACCTGCTTTTCCAAGATCGATCTGTGTTCTGGGTATCATCAACTTCGTGTATTCGAAGAAGATATTCCCAAAACTGCTTTTCGCACGAGATATGGGCACTACGAGTTCACGCTCATGCCTTTTGGTTTGACGAATGCCCCAGCTATCTTCATGGACTTAATGAATAGGGTCTGTAAACCTTATTTTGATAAGTTCATCATTGTGTTCATCGATGATATTCTCCTTTATTCGAAGTCTCGAGCCAATCACGAGCAACACCTTCGTTTGACACTAGAACTCCTGAAGAAGGAACAACTTTTTGCTAAATTCTCCAAGTGTGAATTTTGGCGTAAAGAAGTTCAATTCTTGGGTCATATAGTCAACGAGCAGGGTATCCATATGGATCCATCCAAAATAGCTGCTATTAAGGATTGGAATACACCAACGACACCTACAGAAATTCGTTCTTTTCTGGGTCTCGCTGGATATTATCGTCGATTTATTCCAAATTTCTCGAAGATTGCGGTTCCACTCACTACTTTGACTCAGAAGAATAAGCCTTTTGAGTGGGGACCCAAACAAGAAGAAGCGTTCCAAGCGCTGAAACGGAAGCTATGTGATGATCCTGTTTTGTCTTTGCCCAAGGGAAACGATGATTTCGTTGTCTATTGTGACGCGTCGAATCTAGGCCTTGGTTGTGTTCTTATGCAACGAGGTAAAGTGATAGCATACGCGTCAAGACAACTGAAAGTTCACGAGAAAAACTACACAACTCATGATCTTGAGTTAGGTGCTGTGGTTTTTGCTCTCAAAATCTGGAGACACTATCTTTGTGGCACGAAGTGTGTGGTTTTCACAGACCAAAAAAGTCTCCAGCACATTCTTAATCAGAAGGAGCTGAACATGAGGTAATGACGTTGGGTTGAACTCCTGAAAGACTATGATTGCGATATTCGCTACCATCCTGGTAATGCAAATGTCGTAGCCGATGCGCTTAGTCGAAAGGAGCGAGTCAAGCTTCATTCTGTTCGAACTCTATCTGATATTCAAACTCGTGTTCTTCAAGCTCAACAATTTTGTGCCTCACAAAATTTGATGGGTAAGGAATTACCACGCCAACTTGAGCTTAAGCTCAAAGCGAAGGATGATGGGTTGCTCTATTTCAAGGATCGTTTATGGATTCCGAAACAAGACGATCTCCGCACTATAGTGATGGACGAATCTCATAGGTCTCGATATTCTATCCATCCTGGTGCTGATAAAATGTACAAGGATCTTCGTACTTAGTCTTGGAAGCCTGGTATGAAGAAAGATATTGCCTTGTATGTATCGAAATGCCTAACTTGTCTCAAAGTCAAGGCTGAACATCAACGACCATCGGGTTTGCTTGTACAACCAGAGATACCGGTTTGGAAGTGGGAGAACATTGCGATGGATCTCATCACTAAATTACCGCGTACATCTAAAGGTCATGATGCTATTTAGGTTGTCATCGATCGTTTAACGAAGTCAGCTCATTTTATTCCGATTCACGAGGATCTATCTGCTGATAAACTTGCAATGATTTATGTTGATGAGATTGTATCTCGACATGGTGTCCCTTTGGATATCATATCCTATCGTGATGCTCGATTTTCATCTCATTTTTGGAAGACCATGCAATCTGCTATGGGAACCCAACTAAATCTAAGCACTGCTTATAGGGCTGTAAATGAACCGAACGAACACGAACAAGGCCTTGTTCGTGTTCGTTTGTTAAGGAAATAAATGTGTTCACGAACGGTTCATGAACACTTACCAAACGAGATTTTATGTTCGTGTTCGTTCATTAAGGAAATGAGCGTGTTCGCGAACGGTTCACGAACACAAATAAATTTGGCGAACGAGACGAAGGATAAAGATAGATGGCCCAGAGAGTAGCACTCGAACTTGAATCCCTTATTGTGGAATGGAGGTCGATCGTATTCGCCGATGTAAATAATGAGAAATGAAAGGGAAATGATGCATAAAAATGTGAAAGTGGGTTTCCTAGTTTAATTGTTAGGGTAATGAAATAAATAAAAGTTTAATAATATAAAAAGTACAAATAAAATATAAGAAAGTACAAAGATCTTCAATTAAAACACAAACATACAAACATAAATGAACGCAAATCAACGAATGTTCACGAACACGTCCACGAACACCTTACCGAACGTTCACGAACACAATCGAACGAACGAGACCTCTGTTCATGTTCGTTCATTTAACTAATCGAACGAAATTTCTTGTTCATGTTCGTTCGTTTATTAAACGAACGAACATAAACGAACTTCCCGCCGAACGGTTCACGAACTGTTCGCTGAACGTTCGGTTCGTTTACAGCCCTAACTGCTTATCATCCTCAAACAGATGGACAGTCTGAGAGGACGATTCAAACTTTGGAGGATATGCTTAGAGCATGCGTGATAGACTTTGGTGGTAATTGGGATTCTCATCTTCCATTGATTGAGTTCTCTTACAACAACAGTTATCATGCTAGCATCAATATGGCACCATTCGAAGCTCTCTACAGTCGAAAATGTCGTTCACCTGTCTGTTGGAATGAGATCGGTGAAGCTCAGCTTACTGGACCTGACCTCATTCTGGAAACGACAGACAAAATCAAGAAAATTCGCTATAATCTTGTGACAACTAGAAGCTGTCAAAAGAGTTATGCGAATATGCGTCGCAAGCCCCTAGAATTTCAAGTCAGTGATCATGTCCTACTCAAGGTGCCACCTTGGAAGGGAGTGGTGAGATTTGGAAAGAAAGGAAAACTTGCACCTCGATATGTTGGACCATTTAAGATTATTGAAGGAGTTGGAAAGGTTGCCTATCGACTAGAGCTACCTCCAGAGCTTGGAAATATTTATCCAACTTTTCACGTGTCCAATTTGCGAAAGTGTTTAGCTGACGCTGACCTTCACATTCCACTCGATGAAATCCAAATCGATGAACCGATGCACTTTGTTGAGAAACCTGTGGAAATAACGGACCGTACATTCAAACAGTTAAAGAACAAACGGATTCGATTGGTCAAGGTTCGCTGGGAATCCAAACGTGGCCAATAGTTTACTTGGGAACGTGAGGACCAAATGAAGGCGAAATATCCACAATTGTTCTCACAAGTTTCCTCTAGTTAAAATTTCAGGACAAAATTTCCTAAAGTATGGGAGACTGTGACAACTGTGCTCTGTAATCGATGTACAATGTAAAACAATGTTAATTATTAATAAAACAATGTGTTTTGGTTTTATTATGTGTCACACCCTGACCACGTGAGACAACGAAACGTGGCGGAAACGTCGGGGAGTGTTGTAACAGAATTAATCGTTTCAAATCCATGGCAATTAAAGTTTCGTTTTATTAATCAAACATGAGAGTTTACATTGTTTTAAACAAGAAACAAAGAGTACATAACATAAATTAACTAGTTCTTGTCTCGTTTTAAGTCACTAAGGCACAGGTCCGCCTAAGTATGTCTTGATAAGTCCTATGCATCATCACCTGAAAACACATGTGAAAATAGGTACGTCAGCATAAAAATGCCTGTGAGATACATAGGTTTTGTAAAAATAGGATTCATGACTTGTAAGTTTAGAAAGAGTTGTTTAATAAAGTTTAGTCATGAACCTTGTAAATTGTTTTGTTTTGTAAATCGTTTGAAAAACAATAAGTTCAGATGATATGTATAAATAAGAGAATAATGTATGGTTAAATGAATAACCATGTAGAATGAGTTTGTATAAGATAAGTTGTTTGTAAAACAATGTCTTGTGAAAAGTATGTTATTTGTATAAAATGTTATATGTCTCAAATTGAAATGAATCAAATAACGCTACGATATGTAATACCATACAAACACTTATATATAGGAAGTACCAGCGGCGTATCCACCATGCTTGTATCATATTACACACGCCTCGTTACTTAAGTCACTTACTCAAACCAAACCATCAAGATGTAATGTTAAACAATGTACTAAGTATGCACACAATGGACATACATAGCATGAAATGTAATGTAAACCATGTACTAAGTATGCACACAATGGACATACATAGCATGTAATGTAATGTAAAATAATGTACTAAGTATGCACACAATGGACATACATAGCATGAAATGTAATGTAAAACAATGTACTAGGTATGCACACAATGGGCATACATAGCATAAAATGTAAGGTAAAATAATGTACTAAGTACGCACACAATGAGCATACATAGCATAGAATGTAATGTAAAATAATGTACTAAGTACGCACACAATGGGCCTACATAGTATAGAATGTAATGTAAAATAATGTACTAAGTACGCACACAATGGGCATACATAGCATAAAATGTAATGTAAAATAATGTACTAAGTATGCACACAATGGGCATACATAGCATAGAATGTAATGTAAAATAATGTACTAAGTACGCACACAATGGGCATACATAGCATGAAAACAATGAAATCATGTACTATAATGTACTAACGAACATAGCAGGTATATGATGTGAAAACATGGAAAGCATGAAAGTAACAAGTAGGCACATGTGTTCCACCCCAAGACGTTTGGAAAACAGTAAAAGAGGGGTCTATGTACTCACTTGAGATTGCTCAGAAGTCCTAAGATAACCACCAAGCAATGCTAGAGATCACGGATATCAAACGACACCTAATATAGGTAACTACATTAATAAACCGGACCTAAATCGGAGGATTAGATAGAATGAGGGTTCGTAAACCAAACGAGTATGGAGACTCGTGTCATATGATTTATCAAAGCCTACATACTAAATGAAACCTAACCTAAGTGCTTACGACCCATTACGACCCGTTTAGGTAGCTTATGCTACTTTAACGCGTCGTTCGCGTGAAACGCGTTCGCCTAACTAGTCCTATGACAAGTTTTATATGCCTAACATGTTTAATTATGTTATATAATCAGTTAAGTGATGAAAGTTTAGGTTACATATGCTTAATTACCAATTACACATGAAAAGGGTATTTTAGTAATTTACCTAAGGCATATAAACTACCTATCATACAACTACTTAACGAAGCGACCATAAGGTATAACCTCAGAAGGTTATTCCCTATATACTATGGTCACCTAATGTATTTGGTCGGATCCTAATGATCGACCAAATGGGTCGGGTTCGAAGGTATAAGCGATTTATTAGATCGCTTACCCTTACGACCCTAGACAACGTGGTAATCAGTAGGCATAGTCACAAAGGACTATAACCATCGTGATTACAATCACGTTGCGAAGTTCAAATGAACTTCGCATTGACCATAAACTGGTCAACGAAGAAAGTCAAACAAATTTTGACTTTCGGACTCGAAAAGCAATAAAAGAACGAAGGAATACCTACAAAGGGTCCCCGAAAGCTTTGATTTCTCAAGTATTCTCAAGTATGAAGTGGTTATCACTTCAACTTAGAGAACTCTCAAGAAAATCAAGTGGGTTTTGAGGAAGGCATGAGGGGGTATTTATAGTTTTCGGAGAGCCGTTAAGATCGTTTCTTGGAAACCGTGATTCAATCTCAACCCTCCACCTCAATACCCTGGTTTTAGAAAACCATTTGAGCCCATAGTATTGCCCCAAAACCATGTGCAAAGGTGGAAAGGACCAGGTGCAATGTTTCTGCACAATCTGCATAAGTATGTCTTGATAAGTCCTATGCATCATCACCTGAAAACATATATGAAAATAGGTACGCCAGCATAAAAATGCCTGTGAGATACATAGGTTTTATAAAAATAGGATTCATGACTTGTAAGTTTAGAAAGAGTTGTTTAATAAAGTTTAGTCATGAATCTTGTAAATTGTTTTGTTTTGTAAATCGTTTGAAAAACAATAAGTTCAGATGATATGTATAAATAAGAGAATAATGTATGGTTAAATGAATAACCATGTAGAATGAGTTTGTATAAGATAAGTTGTTTGTAAAACAATGTCTTGTGAAAAGTATGTTATTTGTATAAAATGTTATATGTCTCAAATTGAAATGAATCAAATAACGCTACGATATGTAATACCATACAAACACTTATATATAGGAAGTACCAGCGGCATATCCACCATGCTTGTATCATATTACACACGCCTCGTTACTTAAGTCACTTACTCAAACCAAACCATCAAGATGTAATGTTAAACAATGTACTAAGTATACACACAATGGACATACATAGCATGAAATGTAATGTAAACCATGTACTAAGTATGCACACAATGGACATACATAGCATGTAATGTAATGTAAAATAATGTACTATGTATGCACACAATGGACATACATAGCATGAAATGTAATGTAAAACAATGTACTAGGTATGCACACAATGGGCATACATAGCATAAAATGTAAGGTAAAATAATGTACTAAGTACGCACACAATGAGCATACATAGCATAGAATGTAATGTAAAATAATGTACTAAGTACGCACACAATGGGCCTACATAGCATAGAATGTAATGTAAAATAATGTACTAAGTACGCACACAATGGGCATACATAGCATAAAATGTAATGTAAAATAATGTACTAAGTATGCACACAATGGGCATACATGGCATAGAATGTAATGTAAAATAATATACTAAGTACGCACACAATGGGCATACATAGCATGAAAACAATGAAATCATGTACTATAATGTACTAACGAACATAGCAGGTATATGATGTGAAAACATGGAAAGCATGAAAGTAACAAGTAGGCACATGTGTTCCACCCCAAGACGTTTGGAAAACAGTAAAAGAGGGGTCTATGTACTCACTTGAGATTGCTCAGAAGTTCTAAGATAACCACCAAGCAATGCTAGAGATAACGGATATCAAACGGCACCTAATATAGGTAACTACATTAATAAACCGGACCTAAATCAGAGGATTAGATAGAAAGAGGGTTCGTAAACCAAACGAGTATGGAGACTCGTGTCATATGGTTTATCAAAGCCTACATACTAAATGAAACCTAACCTAAGTGCTTACGACCCATTACGACTCGTTTAGGTAGCTTATGCTACTTTAACGCGTCGTTCGCGTGAAACGCGTTCGCCTAACTAGTCCTATGACAAGTATTATATGCCTAACATGTTTAATTATGTTATATAATCAGTTAAGTGACGAAATTTTAGGTTACATATGCTTAATTACCAATTACACATGAAAAGGGTATTTTGGTAATTTACCTAAGGCATATAAACTACCTATCATACAACTACTTAACGAAGCGACCATAAGGTATAACCTCAGAAGGTTATTCCTTATATACTATGGTCACCTAATGTATTTGGTCGGATCCTAATGATCGACCAAATGGGTCGGGTTCGAAGGTATAAGCGATTTATTAGATCGCTTACCCTTACGACCCTAGACAACGTGGTAATCAGTAGGCATAGTCACAAAGGACTATAACCATCGTGATTATAATCATGTTGCGAAGTTCAAACGAACTTCGCATTGACCATAACACAGAAAGTCAAACAAATTTTGACTTTCGGGCTAGAAAAGCAATAAAAGAACGAAGGAATACTTACAAAGGGTCCCCGAAAGCTTTGATTTCTCAAGTATTCTCAGGTATGAAGTGGTTATCACTTCAACTTAGAGAACTCTCAAGAAAATCAAGTGTGTTTTGAGGAAGGCATGTGGGGGTATTTATAGTTTTCGGAGAGCCGTTAAGATCGTTTCTTGGAAACCGTGATTCAATCTCAACCCTCCACCTCAATACCCTGGTTTTAGAAAACCATTTGAGCCCATAGTATTGCCCCAAAACCATGTGCAAAGGTGGAAAGGACCAGGTGCAATGTTTCTGCACAATCTGCTGTCTGGGGACTGCTTGCGCACCGTAACACTAATAATGTTGAGGTGCGCAAGGACCTTCTTTCACAGAATTACACTTTTGGTCCCTGTCATGCATTTAAGTCATTTTTGACACGTTTAAGGCCCGTTAACCCCATTTCAAAACTCTAAAATGAAGTTAAAGTATAGGGAACTTAAAATGTGCTCAAAAATATCTCGGATGTCGGTTCGTTTGGCCGTACGGTTGCGTTGTTCGGTTAATTACGACGGGAGTCGTAACGAACGTAAAAACGGTCCAAATTGCGCGACGAATGGACTTTTGACAAGCCAAACACTAAAGCATAATATTATAATGCTTACATAAATTTTTGGATGTCCGGATGTAGTCAGAACGTAAGTTATGCGCAAAAGTGCAAACTTATGCACTTTTTGACGCTTTTAGTCCCTGAATGACCCAAAAGTTTATTTTAGCACACCGAACCCCTCAAAAGACTATTTCTAAGCTATGTAAAGGATATTTAGGGTGTGTTTAACTTATGGTCATGTTCCAGAATGTCCGTTCCAGTACGAATCGTCATACTTTCGCAGTTTGTCGAATTTAGTCCCTGTAAGCGAATTAACTTGATTTTTGCCACACCAAAGCCTTCAAAACTTATTTATACGTTATATAAAGGTAATTTAAGATATGTTAAGCCTATTTCACTATTCCGGAGTGTTTGTTTCATTAAACTGGTTATATCTACGCATCAGAGCGCGTATAACCCTCCAGAAAGCGATTTAAAGCTTGAAATCGAACAAGAGTTGATATGTGCAAACGATACACATATTTTTACAAATCCCGAGTATGAAATACAATATTTCATTGGTTTGGCATTTGTTTGATGGTTGAAGTGACACAGGTGTCACATTATGTGTATATTTGTGTTTGATGATTTTACGATTTGATTCGATTTTGATTTCAAGCTTTAAATCGCTTTCTGGAAACTTATACGCAAACTGATGCGTGAATGCAGTCATTTTAATGCGACAAACACTTCGGAATAGTGACATAGGCTTAACATACCTTAAATAACCTTCACATAAATTAGAAATAAGTTTTGGATGGTTTGGTGTGTCAAAATCAAGTTTGTTCGGTCGCAGCGACTATTTGTGTCAAACTGCGAAAGTATGCCGATTCGCTTAGTATTGAACATTCTGTAATTTGATCATAAGTTAAACATACCTTAAATATCCTTTACATAGCTTAGAAATAGGCTTTGAGGGGTTTGGTATGCTAAAATAAACTTATTTGATCAATAGGGACTAAAAGCGTCAAAAAGTGCATAAGTCTGCATTTTCGCGCATTTCTTACGTTCTGAATATATCCAGACATCCAAAAATTTATGTGATAATTAAAATATTTTATTTTAGTGATTGGCAAGATAAAATTCCATTCGTCGCGTAATTTGGATCATTTTTGCGTTCGTTACGACTTCCTTCATAATTAACCGAACAATGCAACCGTACGACCAAACGAACCGACATCCGAGATGTTTTTGAGCATGTTTTGAATTCCCTATACTTTAACAACATTTTAGAGCCTTGAAATGGGGTTAACGGGGCTTAAACGTGCCAAAAATACATCAAAATACAAGTTTTACAAATTCACGGGCTAAAAATGTAATTCTGCCAAAGATGCTTAGGCAGGCCGCGTAAGCCCAGACCATATTTTACGTGGGCCGTGACAGAGCTGCAGATCAGAAACATTGAACCTGGTCTTCCAGCTTGTTTTTGACGGTTTTGTTCATGGTTTTTGGATACCATCTGCTAGATTTTGATAGTTTTACATGTCCCCTTGTATTAGAATACCACTAGCCCACATGTATGGCCAAGATCTTTCCCTCTTTAGCAAGGAATAATCCTAACGGTGAACCAAAAAGTATAAATAGCCATGCCCTCCTTCCATTTTCTGCACCCTTGATCTGAATTACACTCTAAGTTTGAGCCTTTGCTTCATACCTGAGTGTTATAGATCAAGTTCTCCCTAGCTTGGACCCTTTGTAAGCTTCTTTCGTGCTTTTATTGATTTCCAAGCGCGAAAGTCAAACAGTGTTTGACTTTCTGCATTGACCAGTTTTTTGTCAACACAAAGTTCGTTTGAACTTTGCAACGTGAGCGTAATCATGATGGTTATAGTCCCTTGTGACTATACCTACTGATTACAACGTTGACTAGGCGTAGTGACGAGTAGTAGTTTCGGTCAAAATGCTCATTTATGCGTATTTTGCAACCAAAATACTCTTGGTATCAAAACACTTTGTTTTGATATCAAAACCTGTTTTCTAACTTAGTTAAACATGTTCTAACATGTTTAGCTCGTCACTTTTAGTTTAGTGCTTGTTTAGAGTCGTAAGCCAAGCGGTCTAAACCACCGCTTAGACTCTCGAACTCGACCCGTTTGGTCGATCATTAGGATTCGACCAATCATGTTTAGTGCCCATAGTTGCATAGGGAATAACCTTCCGAGGTTATACCTTATGGTCACCTAGTTTAAGTAGTTGTATGATAGGTAGTTTATATGCCTTAGGAAAATGACCAAAATGCCATTTTTCATGCATAATTGGATTTTAAGCATATGTAACTTAAACAGTTGTCACTAAACTGATTATGCAACATATTTAAACATGTTTATATAATACTTGTCATAGGATTAGTTAGACGTCTCGAACGTGAGTTTGCGCGAAGGACTTAGGTTAGGTTCCGATCTAGAATGTAGGCTTTGTTAAAACCATATCACATGAGTTACAATACTCATTTGGTTTATAAGACCTCATTCTATCCGATCTTCCGATTTAGGTGTCGATTTATTTACTAGTGATTCGATTACTAGGTGTTGCTTGAGTTTCCTTGGTTTACTTGAGCTTGTTGAGTTCTTTAGATTGAGGATACTTTGCACTTCAATGTGAGTACATAGTCCCCTCTTTTTACATGTTTTGTGGTTACTATATGAGTACATAGTCCCTTCTTTTTACATGTTTTGTGGTAACTATGTGACTACATGGTTCCCCTATTTTACTGTTTTCAATTGTTTTGGGGTGATTCATATGTGCAAAAATGATTTCAAGGTTTAAACGATGGTTTCAAAAACGATTAAGATGGTTTATATTAAACTAATAACGATTTCGATAAAGTGAACGAACTTGTTGGTTGTAGTTACATAATGTAACACATGTGCCTCCACGGCCATCAAACAAATGCCAAACCAATGAAATATTGTATTTCATACTTGGGATTTGTAAAAATATGTGTATCGATTGCACATATCAACTCTTGTTCGATTTCAAGCTCTAAATCGCTTTCTGGAAGGTTATACACGCACTGATGCGTAAATATAACCAGTTTAATGCAACGAACACTCCGGAATAGTGAAATAGGCTTAACATACCTTAAATAACCTTTACATAACTTATATATAAGTTTTGGAAGGTTTGGTGTGGTGAAATCAAGTTTAATCGCTTACAGGGACTAAAGTTGACAAACTGCGAAAGTATGCCAATTTGAACTGTAACAGACCTTCCGGAACATGTCCATAAGTTAAACATACCATAAATATCCTTTACATAGCTTAGAAATAGGCTTTGAGGGGTTCGGTGTGCTAAAATAAACTTTTGGGTCATTCAGGGACTAAAAGTGTCAAAAAGTGCACAAGTTTGCATTTTCGCGCATAACTTACGTTCTGAAATCATCCGGACATCCAAAAATTTATGTAAGCACTAAAATAATTATATTTTAGTGCTCGCCATAAGAAAAATCCATTCGTCGCGTCATTTGGTTCGTTTTTCGCATTCGGGACCAGATTCGATGTAATAGCCGTTGTTTAATTCACAACCACACATTCTAAACTTGCTTAGTCAGCGGATAAGGATGGAATCTAAGCACCATAACTTTGCAACACATGTATGGATGGAATTTAAACACCTAAACACCATAACTTTTCAACACATGTACGGATGGGATTAAGGCACGTTTTCCATGAAACGATCTTAACGGTTCGGGTATTCCTATAAATACCCCATACCCCCCATTGCTAAAATCACTAGAAACTTGATTTGAGAAACTCTAAGTTGAAACATTTGTTTCATACCTGAGATTTTTGAATCGAGTTTAGCATTCGGGGACCCTTCGTAAGTATTCTTTCGTTCTTTTCCTTATTTTATTGCTTTTCGAGTCAGAAAGTCAAACTTTGTTTGACTTTCAGCGTTGACCAGTAATGGTCAATGCGAAGTTCTTTTGAACTTCGCAACGTGAGTGTAATCACGTTGGTCATAGTCCCTTGGGACTATGCCCACTGATTACCACGTTGTCTAGGGTCGTAGGGTAAGCGATCTGATGAATCGCTTATACCTCGAACCCGACCCAGTTTGGTCGATCATTAGGATCCGACCAAACACATTAGGTGACCATAGTAGGTAGGGAATAACCTTCCGAGGTTATACCCTATGGTCACATCGTTTAAGTAGTTGTATGATAGGTAGTTTATATGCCTTAGGTAAATTACCAGAATACCCTTTTCATGTATAATTGGTAATTAAGCATATGTAACCTAAACCTTTGTCACATAACTGATTATGTAATATGTTTAGGCATATAACACTTGTCATAGGGCTAGTTAGGCGGTCCGAACGCGTTTCACGCGAACGACGCGTTAAAGTAGCATAAGCTACCTAAACGGGTCGTAATGGGTCGTAGACACTTAGGTTAAGTTTCATTTAGTATGTAGGCTTTGTTAAAACCATATGACACGAGTCTCTATACTCGTTTGGTTTACAAACCCAAATGCTACCCGATCTTCCGATTTAGGTCCGGTTTATTAATGTAGTTACCTATAGTAGGTGCCGTTTGATTCCGTGATCTCTAGCTTTGCTTGGTGGTTATCCTAGGACTTCTGAGCAATCTCAAGTGAGTACATAGACCCCTCTTTTACTGTTTTCCAAACTATTTTGGGGTGAAACACATGTGCCTACTTGTTACTTTCGTGCTTTCCTGTTTTCACATCATATACTTGCTATGTTCATTAGTACATTTATAGTACATGATTTCATGGTGTTCTATGCTTTGTATGATGACTTTGCATACTTAGTACATTGTTTTACATGACTTTTCTACTTTGTATGATGACTTTGCATACTTAGTACATTGTTTTATACCGCATCTCTGTTGCATATGTTCCAGTAACATATGGACACATTGTTTTACAGCTCTACCCTGTATGTTTACTCTAGCATACTAGGTACATTATCTTCATAAAACATGCTTACATTTTGGTATGACATTTGGTTTGTTTAAACTATACTATACATTCATTAACACCGATCATGCCGTTCGTTAGTAGGTAGTGGTACCATAGGACTTGACAAATCCCGTTCCGGACATCCCAGGGAAAGGGGATGAAAGGAATGACCGAATCCGAATACATATTCTCTTGATAACTCACTTTTACATAGTTATCCGTCTGTCTCAAGGCTTGGATGTATGAATTTTCACAATACCGCATAAATGTTCATATTCAGTATAGCATGCATATATCTTACAAAACATAACTTTGATTTAAACCAAGTTTTACTTCAATACTTTGTTTTGTACATTTTTACTTATGGTTTAAGTAGTCTAAATTTTACTTACCATACATATCATTTTGGTTATACATTACTTGACTACTTTTGGACTATAAACATTTGACATGGATATTTGACATAGACATTTTGACATGATTTACATCTTGACATGAATACTTTGACATATTATTCAATACATTTGACAATTGATTTAAACATAGACTTCTTACATTGGTTGGTTTGATTTGATTAAGTGATTAAGTAACGATGCGTGTGTAATATAATACAAGCATGGTGGATACGCCGCTGGTACTTCCTATATATAAGTGTTTGTATGGTATTACATATCGTAGCGTTATTTGAATCATTTCAGTTTGATACATATAACATTTTATACAAATAACATACTTTTCACAATTCATTGTTTTGCAAACAACTTAACTTATACAAACTCAGTTTACATGGTTATTCATTTAACCATGCATTATTCTCTTATTTATACGTATCATCTGAACTTATTGTTTTCAAATGATTTACAAAACAAAGCAAATAACAAGGTTCATGACTAAACATTTTCTCAAACATAAGTCATGAAACCTATTTTCACAAAACCTATGTATCTCACCGGCATTTTTATGCTGACGTACCATATTTTCACATGTGTTTTTCAGGAAATGAAGCATAGGATTGATCAAGATACACTTAGGCGGATATGGGCCTTAGTGACAATAAAAGATGCAGACTAGTTAATTTTGTTGTATTTCCTTGTTTGTTAAGACATTGTAACACTTCTATTGAATAAAACGAAATTTCAATTGCCATGGATTTGAAACAATTAATTCTGTTACAACACTCCCCGACGTTTCCGCCACGTTTTGTATGTTCTACGTGGTCGGGGTGTGACACATAACGAGTGGCATTCATTAACATTGATCAAGCCGACCAGTATTAGGTTATGGTACCATAGGATCTGACAAATCCCGTTATCAGACTACACCCATGGTTATGTGTGGGGGTTATGGGTAATGACCAAATCTGTGATTGTTAACTTACCCTTTGGTGGTTTGTTGATACGAGTTTAATGATGGACGAGTCACAAAGGTTTGGATGTTATTAGCGAGACGACCAAAAGTAGTTTCACAATTAAAACGAAAACGATTTTGGGACGAGTTGAACGATTTGAAACGACTTAAATGAGATAAACGATTTGAAAAAACGATTGGTTTTGGGTTGTGATTAGGTAATGGGACGGGTATAACATGATAAAAGCATGGTAGATACGCCGCTGGTACATCTTGTATATAAGTGCTTTTATCATATTATATTCCGTGTCATTATTTAGTTCACTTGGATAAACGATTTTGAAACGATGTCACACAACGAGGTTTTTGAAATGATATAAACCATACGAGTTTTATTAACGAGTTTTTTTACAAGATGTTTTACGAATTGGTTTACTAAAACAAATGTTTTTTTTTTTGTTAAGAATCATGGCTACGAGATTTTATAAATTATAACCATCATGATTTGAGTTGGTTAATCATGTTGCAATACTATATACTTTTCAAAACAAGGTTTTCGAGGTAATGCAATATGAAATCGAGCCATGAATCCGATACTCTCATAAAACCTATGTGCTCGCCAGCATTTCTTTGCTGACTTTGTTTCAGGTGGTGTTGCATGATGTTGATTGCTAGGATGCATGATTCACTTAGGTTCTGGACGAGGCCTTAGTGACTTAATAACATTGATAGACGATATGTAACTTGTTTGTTTGGTTTAAAGACAATGTAAATTACTTATTTAATCAATAAAACGAAACTTTTGTATCCATGGTTGTGAAACAATAATTCTGTTACAACACACCCCGACGTTTCCGCCGCGGTTTCGTTGTTTTGACGCGGTCGGGGTGTGACACGGCCCTTTTTCACAGGCAAGATTCCAGATTGGAGGTACATGATAATTGGAGTCATCCAGGACGTTGACCCCAGCTGGATGACGTTTACTTGCCTTAATGGGACTGACGGTTTTCTTAGCACCTCGATGCGCACGTCTTTAGCCAGATGTTAGAAACTGGTCGACGCGAGTTTGCTCAGTGCGTCTGCAGGCTTGTTCTCACTTCTATTGATGTGGTGTACCTTGTAAGAATCGAAACTTTAGAGTAGAGTTTTTGCTTGCTCTAGGTACAATGCCATGACATCCCCTTTGGCGTCGTATTGCCCGTTGATTTGCCCTGCCACAGGCATTGAATCTACATGCGCTTCTATGTGTTTGGCTCCCATCTTGACTGCCAACCGTAATCCGGCAAGAAAAGCTTTATACTCGGCCTCATTGTTTGTGCTTTTGAAGTCTAATCGGATGGCGTATGTGAATTCGTGCTTTGTTGGACTTACCAACCTTAGCCCTACACCTGCTCCATCCTAATTGGATGCGCCGTCTGTATACAACAGTCACGACTCTTCTGGGTATTGCTTTTCTGCCTTCTCCATCGCTTTGCATTCTCTATCTTTATCGTCAGGTACTTCTGTGAGGAAATCACCCAGTACCTGAACTTTGATTATTGATCTTTGTCTAAAAGCTACGTTATGGCCTCCCAATTCGATAGCCCACTTTGCTAACCTCCCTGATATTTCCGGTCTTGCTAGGATATTACCAATGTTGTAATTCGTCAGAACGTGGATAACATGATTGGCAAAGTACCTACGCAATCGTCTGGACGCGTGGATCAGTACTAGGACCAGCTTTCCCATTATGGCGTATCTTGTTTCTGGGTCATTCAAAGTGCGAGATACATAATATACTGCTTTTTGTACGCCCTGTCGATCAACTAAAAGAACCGCCCCTGCTGTTTTCTCCGATGCAGATAGGTACATGATCAGAGGTTCACCTTTCATTGGGGTCGTCAGTGTTGGTAAGCGGATCAGACAATCTTTCATTTCCCTGAATGCGGTCTCCGCTTCAGGATTCCATGAGAACTGGTTTTTCTTGACGCAATTGTGGAGGGATTTAATGAATGGGAATGCTTTTTCTGCGTGATTTGCAAGGAATCGGTTTAGTGCTGCTAATCGCCCGGCCAGTTTCTACATCTCTTTTATCGTTGATGGGGAGGGCATTCGTTCTATGGCCTGCACTTTATCGGGGTTGACCTTGAATCCGTCCTTGGTAACAATGAAACCCAGGAATTTTCCTTCCTCCATTCCGAAGGAGCACTTCGCTGGATTCATTTTGATGTTCACCCCTCGCAGCATGTCAAAATTTTTATGAATGTTTACCAGCATCGAGTCTTCTTCTTTGCTCATGATGACCAAATCATCCATGTAAACTTCAATGTATTTTCCGGTGGCATCACTGCACGTTTCATTCATTGGTCTTTGATATGTTGCTCTGGCATTCTTCAACCCAAAGGGCATTTTCGTATAACAGTATAGCCCTGTTGGTATGCGGAATGTTGTTTTATCCTCATCTTGGATTGCCATCTGTACTTGATAGTATCCCTTGTAGCAGTCGAGGAAGCATTTCCATCCGAAGGACGCTAGTGAATCATTCTTTTCATCGATTTCATGCAAGGCATAACAATCGCGTGGGCAAGCTTTGTTCAAATCCTTGAAACCCACACACATTCTCCAGCTGCCATTTCCTTTCGAAACCATTACTGGGCTGGCTACCTAGGTTTGCTATCTTACTTCTTTGATTATGCCAGCGTTCAGTAGTTCTGTGATCTGTTCCTGCATGGCTTCGTATTTTATGTCTCCCAAATGACGCTTGGTGTGCACAACTGGTTTGGCATTTTCAGCAACATTCAGCCTGTGTTCAGCTATATGTCGTGGGAAGCCTGTCATGTCTGCTGGCGTCCAGGCAAAAACATCCATGTTTTTGAACAATAGCTTCTTGAGAGATGCGCGTTTGAGCTCTAGAATCGCTGGGCCTAAAGTGATTGTTTGCTCTGGGTACTTCCTGTTTATGATCCATTTTTCGGGTTCTTCGTGCGGTGTGTGTTTGCTTGTTTTCGCAGGCCTGACTTCGTCAGTCACAAGAACTTCTTTACTTGCATAGATTATATCTATCTCTGTCTCTGTTGGGAAGCCGACTACTGAATGTGGCCCTGAACAAATCATGCTAAAATCTCCCTGGGATTCTCTTCACAAAAGGATATCGTGCCTTGAATTTGCTGGTAAAACCATAAACATGACTTCTTCTGTTCTAGAATTCTTTCCGTCGAAAAGCAGCACCGGAAAAGATATATGTCCAAGAGGGAATACGGCTTTGTTACAAAAACCAGTGAGTGGGTAGTCGACTGGCTCTAAGCGCGGTTTACCTCTTGGTCTAATTGATTGAACCATTGTTCGTATATGATATCTGTTATGCTCCTTGGGTCTATGAAAATGTAGTCGGTCTAGTAGTGGCTAAATACGCCGGGGATGACGATGCATCTTTTTTCCCTTGGGCCGCCCCAGACTACCGGGAACACGACTTGCCTTTCGCGCCAAGAGTCATCCTGCGCGCGCTTGTTATAGTTTTTTCTTAGTCTTCTCTGACCTCCTTGAATCATATGAGTCTCCAAGTTCCTGAGCTTTTTGTTGTCTGAACCCTCTTCCCTTTGCTGGATTTGATGATTGTCCCTTTTTCCTCCTTTGACCAGGTGGGTAAGCTTGCCACTTTTTAAAGCTCGTTCTATTTCCTGCCTTAGGCTGATACAGTCATCCGTGAGGTGACATGTGTCCTTGTGAAACTCACAGAAGAGGTTTGGGTCTTGGCCCCTCTTGTTTCTCATTTGAAAACGAGCTTTAAATTGATGATTTTCAGTCGACATGACTTCTGAAGGGGTTTTCGTCAGAGGTGTCCATTGCTTTTCTCTATTTTCTTTTTTGACTTCCTTGCGGTAACTTATTTGATTGATGGTTGTGCGCGCGTCTTTCGCTGGTGGACTTCTTTCTTTATAGCCTGATGTTTTCCAGGGCTGACCCTTGCCCTTCTTGTTGAGTCTGTCGTTGGCATGTTGGCTATAGCTGTACTGCCAGCTGTCTTCGCCGGTCAGCTTTTTGTCCATCCTTGAGATAGTTTTTGCAGCTTCAATGAAAGTGTCCCAATCTTTGGGACCTCTATCTCTTCCCTTGATTCTTTTGATTAGATCATCACACTTGACAGCTCGCATGAAGTGCGCGCGCATCATCTTTTCTCCTACATCTCCAATTTCTAGGCACTTTTTGTTATATCTGGTGATAAAGTCTTCAATGCTCTCGTAATCTTTCCTCTAGATGTTTAAGCAATCTGCTGGGTCTCTGGTGTGCCTGCGGTGCTGGGAAAAGTGTGCTAGAAATTTGTGCTGGAAATCCATCCATGATTTGATCTTTCCTTCTGGTAAACTATCGAACCATGCGCGCGCCGTGCCTACAAAGGTCTGCACAAATAGGTGGCACCACGTGGGTAATGACCAACCACCCCAGCGCCGATGAAAACTTGGAGGTGTTCGTCCAGAAATGTTAGGCCATTGTATTTACCCACGTTATGCGGCAGCTTCATCTTGTTAATATCGGCCGTTGTGATTTATCTAATAAACTTTGACTTCTCAGCTATGCCTTCCGGGCGGTAGCTTAACGTGTAATCATACTCAATGTTTAAGTTGTACCCCGCGCGTGTGTAGGGCTTGTACGCCCCGTGATTCGGTGGTAGTCTGCTGAATATCGTCCTTTCTTGCTTATAAGGCGTGTCATCATCTTCGTTGTATGACGGGTAGTCCGTAGGACGACCCTTAAGTGCTATAAATGGTATTTTAATCCTACATTTAATCGAGTAATTGTCTAGAGTTAGATTACTACGTTTGCTTGTGTTTCAGGTACATTCGGAGCTTAAAAGTGTGGAAATGAAGCTTTGAATAGGCGCGGCTGGATTGGAGATTAAAAGATGGAGCATAAATGAAGAAAATAATTTATTGGAACTGAATGATTAAGAAGGTAGCATGATAGAGGACGAAATTACAAGAACTTAGGCGAAAACGATGAAGAAAACGGAGTTGAAACGAAAAAATTATGAAGAAAACAAAATTGCATGCTGAAAGCTACTGTAGCTTACGGTAGCTACCGTAAATTACGGTAGCCCCCAGCAATTTTCTTCCACCGTAAGGCAGTAGAGACCCACCGTAGCCACTTGAAAGCTACCGTAAGCTACGGTAGGCTCAGCGGAAAAGTGTAACTCCTCATTTTTAATGACCATTTGATGAAGCTTTTGATTATCCAATCATTGTTTTTGGTTTTGGGAGCATGATAGGGGCGATTTTGGCTGTTTTCCTTATGTTCTTAAAGATTTTAAACATTCGGTTTGTGTTTTTGATTCGTATGAACATTAAACTTTGTGTTATGATGATGCACCGAACTATGGAAGGCTAATTTCGTTGGTGATCATCCTTGAATATAAGGTTTTACTTGTGACAATTATGTTTTGATCTTTAATTTCTGGAGTAATAAACTTTGCATGTGTTGTTTAGTTGATTACGGTGTATGAATGATTATTTGTAAATTGTTGATGTGTGTTTGATCATAGTTCTAAACCATACGTTCTTGGTGCCATTGGCAATCGAGATATCATGGGAGGGATTAGGGTTGGATATATGTTGATTGATCATCGGGTAACAACCTCGCGTTCTAGGAATCTGAGTACTTAGTTCCCTTTCATCACAAATAATTTATCTTCATGAGCCATGTCTATGTGGTTCTTTCTAGTTGAACATGAACCTTAGCTGTCACTTAAAACCTGAAACTCGGGATGATCACTACCCTCTTATCCTGTTACAAAACTTAACTTTTATTTGTATTCTAATTTAGTAATTCTAGATAATTAAAACCAATCAACCCAAACATTGAAATTTACATTTCTTGCAATTTAGATTAATCTAGTTAGTTAGACATACATTGAGATAGCACATATTCCACAAACGCCTTGTGTTCGATACCCACTTACCGCTAGATAATTAGTTGTAATTGGATTAAATTTGCATGAGACTACGACAGCACATCAAATTTTGGCGTTGTTGCCGGGGAGTAGTGCGCAACGTGTGTTATCTTGTGTATTAGTTAAAAAATAAAATTTTAAAAATAAAAAAAAATTAAAAATCCCAAAAAGATTTTCTTTGATGTTCGTGATTTACACTTGGTAGTTGAGTTGTGTTGTGCAGGATGATAGAGCATTACACAGATTTCAGCTTTTCTACGTATATATTGTGCGGGGGTCCACGTCATCCGTGTATCGGTTGCCACGAGGCCCACTACCGGGGGGCACATGGAAAACCGGTGTCTTATGTTTCACAGCTTCCACCTCCATCATACGCTGATGATAATGACTTAGAGATGGAGGATGATTATTACTCGGATGGATATGATCGGGATGAGGATGTTTATTATGAGACAAGGAGAGATGGTCTATGTTTCTATTGTGGTCGTGATCATACTTATGATTATAATGTGTGCACGGTGTATTCAGAAAACCCAAAGTATTGTAATAAAAAAATGATGGATGCGCACATCTTAAGACCATATCAGAGATATCGACAATATCATCCCGGAGAATATTCTGAGCCCGAGGGTGTTTATACTTATCAGACCGATGAGGAGAAAGAGGTTGCTATATTGGAAGTAAGTTTGTCTAAACTCGAGCAGTATTTATCAGCACCCAACCTTTCCGATGAAGATCGAATCAACTGTTTAGTTTCTAAGGGGCTGTTTGGTAGCCTCTGAATGGTCATTAAGAGGCTACCTCTTAATGCAACCATTAAGAATTTTACCAAAGAGAAGGTAGAAGAATGTGAAATGTGATGATTTACCATTCAGAGGTTACCTCTTAACCATTCAGACTTGAGGTTACCTCTTATTCATTCTGAGGTTTTAAACCATTAAGAGGTAGCATCTGAATGGTCATTAAGAGGCTACCAAACAACCCCTAAGTGTTAGAATTTAAAAATGAAGGTAGAGATAGAACAACGCCTCTCACCATTACCTGATGATATTAGAGATTATTCTCACATGAAGGAGGAGGTTGTGGAGAATAATACCACACTAGTGAGTCCTTTATCTGATGAAGAGTCATTGGTGGATCAGATGGTGTGTGCAGATGATGAGGTAGAACAGTCTGATGAGATAAATATGTGTACGGAACCTCCTCCCATACTAATCATTCAAATTAACAAGTGTGGGGATGAGGGTTCGAGGAAGAAGATGAGAAGGGTGAAATTACAAGACATCAGGGTATATTGCATGAAGTGGATTAGAAAAACCCGCAGGTGCAGTCTGAACATGCCAATTATACTGACAAACTTATGGAGATGGCATGTAAATTTTCGGGGATTCGTTGGAAATGTTTTGGGTAAGTGTGCATTGAGACCACCGTAACGCATATCAAGTATTGTCTGGCTGAAGACCCCTTAAACTTATCGCTCTCGGGAGGCAACCCGAAGATGTAGAGTATTGTATTCATGTTTGTTTGGTTTTGTTTTGGTGTTGTGTTTGTGTCTTGGCACGTTACTGCGTTTCAATCCTGCAGATGCAATGATTCAAGTGTGGGGATGTTTGGCAACATCCCGGTGAGATATCAGAGAATCCAAGAGACGCTTATGTTCCTGTCCGATCACCGCGGCTGCATCACTACCAACACTGCTAATTTACTGATCAGGTCGTGTTTTGTTCTCATTTTGTACATGTGTATTTATATTCATGTTTAAGTTTATGGTTGGGCAGATGGGTGGTGTTTTGATATGTTTAGTGATGGGTTTTGAAAGTTGGTGGTGTTTTTAGTAATAAGAATATAAAAAATAAAAAACAAAAAGAAATTTGGGTTTGAGTGGAAAAGATTCAATTGATGTTGTAGTGGTTTAAGCGACCTTCCCTTCAAAAACCATACATTAGGGACAATGTATCCCAAGTGTGGGGATGAGGAAATTTTAAAAACATTTGTGAATCTTTTAAAAATCAAGCGAAAAATGGTCCGAATTGAACAGTTGAGTATTAAGTTGCATGACACACCGGCAACCCATATCCCCTTGTTCTTTGTTGGTGAGAGTTGAGCCACTACTTGAATTTATTAGAATACACTTTTTCTTGATGAGAGTGGCAATGGGTGGTGGTGCATTAGAACTTATGCTTGAATGCGCTTTGAGGCTTAGCTTGATATGCATGTGAAAAGGATTTGGGCAATTAGGTAGCCTCGTATTGGTGAGTGCGAGTGTGAGATTTGGAGGGTTGGACCTCATAAGTTATATATATGAGCTTGGTAGTGAGAGGGGCGGGGTTTTGGACTTTAGTAGCCCATTTGAGCTTAAAGCAGATCCTTTGTTAACCCGTGCCTAGTTCCTCAAAAATCCACCCGTTTTCGACCCGTTCTAGTAGGGTTAGCATATCATATTACTATGTTTGTTTGTTATGTTTAAATGTTTTCAATGTTTGCAATAAAAAAAAGAAAAAAAAAAGAGATATGAAAGGAAAAAGAAAAAAAAAGAGACAAAACAATGAAAAATGAAAAAAAAATTGAATGAGATATCTTGTACATAGTTGTTTATGTTTTGCTTAGTTAGAAATAAAAGATCGGGTTGAATTGTTAGCTACTTTGCATATATATTCTCGTTTCCTACCCATTTGCCTAGCCATGTTACAACCTCTAAGTCCCTTTGATTCACGTGCATTCTTAGCAAATTGTTTAGGCGAAGGACCGATATGAGTACAAGTATATTATTGTCAACTACCTGTTTGCCTTGTGTGTGATCTGGCGTATCTTTACTAGTTATTACTTGCCACCGACAAGAGAGTTATTGTGAAGGGTGTGTTATGTGCGGGTTTAAGAAAAAGTTAGTAAATGAGGACGATCGTTGCTTGGTTTGTACTTGATCGCTTGAATAAATTGTGTTTTTTTGGGTGAGTTGCTTGGGGGCAAGCAACGGTTATGTGTGGGGATATGACGGGTAGTTCGTAGGATGACCCTTAAGTTCTATAAATGGTATTTTAATCCTACATTTAATCGAGTAATTTTCTAGAGTTAGATGACTACGTTTGCTTGTGTTTCAGGTACATTCGGAGCTTAAAAGTGTGGAAATGAAGCTTTGAATAGGCGCGGCTGGATTGGAGATTGAAAGATGGAGCATAAATGAAGAAAATAATCTATTGGAATTGAATAATTAAGAACGTAGCATGATAGAGGACGAAATTACGAGAACATAGGCGAAAACGGTGAGGAAAACGGAGTTGAAACGAAAAAGTTATGAAGAAAACAAAATTGCATGCTAAAGGATACCGTAAATTACGGTAGCTACCGTAAATTACGGTAGCCCCCAGCATTTTTCTTCCACCGTAAGGAAGTAGAGACCCACAGTAGCCACTTGAAAGCTACCGTAAGCTACGGTAGCCACCGTAGCTTACGATAGGCTCAGCGGAAAAGTGTAACTCCTCACTTTTAATGACCATTTGATGAGACTTTTGATTATCCAATCATTGTTTTCGGTTTTGGGAGCATGATTGGGGCGATTTTGGCTGTTTTCTTTGTGTTCTTGAAGATTTTAAACCTTCGGTTTGTGTTTTTGATTCGTATGAACATTAAACTTTGTGTTATGATGATGCACCGAACTATGGAAGGCTAATTTCGTTGGTGATCATCCTTGAATGTAAGGTTTTACTTGTGACAATTATGTTTTGATCTTCAATTTCTGGAGTAATAAACTTTGCATGTGTTGTTTAGTTGATTACGGTGTATGAATGATTATTTGTAAATTGTTGATGTGTGTTTGATCATAGTTCTAAACCATACGTTCTTGGTGCCGTTGGCAATCGAGATATCATGGGAGGGATTAGGGTTGGATATATGTTGATTGATCATCGGGTAACAACCTCGCGTTCTAGGAATCCGAGTACTTAGTTCCCTTTCATCACAAATAATTGATCTTCATGAGCCATGTCTATGTGGTTCTTTCCAGTTGAACATGAACGTTAGTTGTCACTTATAACCTGAAACTCTGGATGATCACTACCCTCTTATGCTGTTACAAAACTTGACTTTGATTTGTATTCTAATTTAGTAATTCTAGATAATTAAAACCAATCAACCCAAACATTGAAATTTACATTTCTTGCAATTTAGATTAATCTAGTTAGTTAGACATACATTGAGATAGCACATATTCCACAAACTCCCTGTGTTCGATACCCACTTACCGCTAGCTAATTAGTTGTGATTGGATTAAATTTGCGTGAGACTACGATAGCACGTCATTGTAACTGTTCCACTCATTGTTTATGTCGCGCGGGCCTAAGCGTCTGTGTACTGACTTCTTTTGCTGGTGAGTGTGTTCATATTTGCTTTCGGTGTCACCATAGGTGTCGCGCGTGTCTTGCACGCTCTGTCTCCTGATGGTGTGTTGCTCTGAATGTTGTTGGTTCCGTGCGTGCCCATGCGCATGTGCCTGTGGGGAATCTGAGTACTTGGTGGTTTTGGGGTGGAGTAACGAAAGCAGATTGAGTAGCTTGCGCTTGAAGCAATGCTTGTTGTGCGGTTAGCTGCGCATAGACCAGGTTCAATGATGCCGTTTGTTTGGCATACTAGGAGGCCAGAGTTTCTCCTTCAGGTAGCCCTAAGAGTGTTGAGAAGTTCAACTGCGCCTGAGCCGATGGTGCTGAAGGACCAGCCCCATGGTTTGGCGTTTGAGTTCCTGGAGTTGTCTGGTTGACTACCCCCGGAGGATTTTGGGAGTTAGCTCCGTTTGTGGTTTGGTTAATAACTCTGGAAATGCTACCAAAGAGTTCCGGTATCTCATTGTTCACTTGTTCTTCTCTGACAGTCTCGTTCCTTTGGTGCCTTTGGACGTGAGCGGTGTCCGTGTGCAGCTCAAAGGAAGAGCTTTCTCCGTCTATGTGAAGAGAAGGATTTGTTTCAGCCATTCACAGAGCGTTTTTTGAAGAGAAAAGATATTAAAGTGGTTTGCAAAAGATGCGGTGGGCGCCAATGATGAAACACTGGTTAACACTTTGGCTAACCAGCTGGATTGTCTCGTATGTGGGGTTCAATCTCTCTCCACTCGCTGATTGCTGGAATCCTACAAAACAAAACACCGGTGACTCGCCACAAGGAGGAGAATAGGGGGTTCTCCTTGTGATCACCCTCTGGCGTGAGAATAAGTACTGCTTTGAGGAGAAATAGTGTGTGTTGTAGGTGAAATGTGTGACACCCGTGGAAAACCAGGAAAACCACGCAACCTAACTAGCTTCCTCAGTAACCACGTACTAAATTTCGGGACGAAATTTCTTTCAAGTTGAGGATGATGTGACAACTCGAGTTTTCAAGGTCTTTCCTCACAACTGTGTCTTCATAATTTGTTTCGTTGTAATATGTGCACCTTGTTATCTGATTTATAAATTGTTGTATTGTGATACTTGGTTAAATAATAAACTATGGACTGTTTGACATGTGTTGGTGTATTATATATATATATATATATATATATATATATATATATGACGAAACATTTGAGGTTTCACCACAACCCTCGACGAAACCTAAGGGTTTCGTCCTGCACATCACGACGAAACCATGGGGGTTTCGCCACAAACCACACCCGACGAAACATGAGGGTTTCGCCGGAGGAGTGTTTCGCCGAGATGGGCCTTCGGCCCATGTAAGCCCTGTCCCACTCACGTTATATTGAGCGTGAATCATAAGTTGCGATACCCTAAAACTCTCCTTTGCACTTGACGGCAATTATCATTCACCATTCCTCTCGAAGTTCTTGCTTATCTCATCCTGCAACCGGTTAGTATATGATTAGATTACCCGATTTGATCTGCTTGATTCCTGGTCGATGATTGTTATATGTTAATTGTGATCTATTGTGAACATAGGGGTTTATTAGAAACTGTGCTCTCATGTGTTATCAATTAGGGTTTTGGTATTAGGTTGTTATATGTGTAACGATTATGAGGAGAAATGGGTTCAATGGTTGGTATATTTTCATGCTTGTGTTATGATTCGCCTAGTCTGTATTATGAATTAATGGCATGATAGATTGATATTGGATGATATATGATCAGTATATAATATGTTTTAAAGTTTGATGAAACTATTACTTGAATTCATTCAAATGATGCTAGCCGTATGATAGTAATGATGTTATGATTATGTGAACTGTAAATGTTTTATTTGAGAATTGGTTGATGATGGTGTTGAAACCGTCGCTGATGATTAGGGTTCTAGGAGAATGAGAAACTGTAACAACGTAAATCTGTAATTGTTTCATCAACTATTGAGGGGTGACGAAACATCATGTGTGACGAAACCCTATATGTTTTGCCACATTACACCTCGACGAAACCCTATATGTTTCGCCATATTACATCTCAACGAAACTCTATATGTTTCGCCGTAGGAGTTTCGCCACCCTGTGAGTAACCACAACAGACTGTAGTTTAGAACACTGAAGATAATGAATAACTATGTTGATATCTGTTATTGATGATAGTGAAGACTGGTTTTGCATGGGATTGAATAACTGTTATGTGTTATTTGGTGATTGTGATTTTAAATACACACTGTGATTATGAAAGTATACGTGAACTATGTGAACATAAACTGATTTCGTATGCATGAATCACCATAGGCTTTGACTGATTAATTGGGAACAAGTAACTTAACAAACCGAGCAAACCAAGGTGAGTTCACACTTTCTACAAGGCATGGGATTCCCGGTGGTTTGGGAATGGGTTAAGGATTAACAATGAAACCTGCATATTCTCCTTGGGTAAGATATGTACCTCCATCCTCCATGGAAAGGATGACAACATTAAACCTGCGTATTCTCCGTGGGTAGATTACGTACCTCCATCCTCCGTAGAAAGGATGACAACATATAACTTACTAGACAAATCTCTATCATGAAGTCCCTCATTTTTATATCGACTTAATCGTCGGGCCATTGGCGAGCAGGTCATTAGTTAAATAGCGCTATTAGGTTTGACAAGCCTCACACCGTGCTGCAGAGGACGGGAGTGGACTAATGGATCTGGGCACTTAGTCAATGATGAAAGACATTGACGTAGGGCACATAAACATGACTCCAGTCAGTTGTCGATATGGTAACGGGTCTAGTGGTTACATGGGGTAGCCCCCACTGGTTATGGTTTAGGAAACATTGAATTGGATAACTCATGGTTTTTGAATGAACTCGTGGTTTTTGGAATAACTTTAAAATGGACAACCAACTGTGAACTCGCTCAACTTTGTTGTTGACTCGTTGTTACATGCCTTGCAGGTCGTTAGATGTTAGCTGGAGCTTGCATGGGAGCAGGAGTCGTTGTGGGACATGGACCGTTGTGTGCCATGTTTTAACATTTAAACTTATACTTTGGCCTTAAACTTATTGCTTCCGCTGAATAACTTAGACTTTACTATTTGTGTGTGACACTAATCATATTGGTTGTGATGGATTTTACTTATTTATTATAATGGTCAATATGATTGGTGGCTTGATCCTGGTCATGTCACGCCTCCTGCGGTGATACTCCGCCTGTGGATTTTGGGGGTGTGACAAAATGTAAGGAGAGCAGAATGTTCTACCTGAATGAGGAAGGGTCATATTTATAGCCGAAGGATGAAGGAGGGAGGATAGACCTTACCAGCTGCCACTGGGCGCAAGCTGTCCGACCAAGGGGAATATCCTCTTGGTCTCCTCTGCTGTGATCAGGATGGTGGATGACGTGGCGCGCCATTATTTGTCCAGGTAGAAGAATTAGTACTGCAGCTGTCGGTCTGTCCTTAGATCGTGTTGGAGGTTCACATGGCGTCTGATTATTGGTGACATGTGTCGTCCTTTTTGTCTGGAGGAGCATCTTTGGTGTCACCTGTGATAACCTCCAGAAGCTTCTGGATACGCTTGCTGATGTAGGCGCTATGTTGGATAAAAAGTGGTGTGGTCCCTGCCATGTGTGCATGGAATTGGGAGACCATACCTCTTCATAATCTTTAAAAATTACGAAAACTATAGCAAAAGCCTACTCAAAGTAAAGAGAATGAATTGTTCATTAATATTGTATATTTTTTTTAAATATTATCGTATTAAAAAGTTATAATCGTTTTAAAATTGAGGTTGAAGAAGGTCACGCAAGAAAAAACCATAATACCATTCTCCCCTTAAATTAAAAGGGGCACATGTCACCTACGTTTTACACGCTAGAGTTGTTTTGTACATGATCCAGGCCTTCTTGTTAAATGTTTTAAAATGGCAAATGCTAATAGAATATATAATTACATTACTACTTTATTAAATAAAAAATTTAAATCCCATTAGATAGATCCTGAATTGATGGAGCCCATCTCAGCTTAAAATGGCCAATCACCAATGGGGCTTCAAATATGGCTAGATTTTGGATATGGACCGGGCCAGACTCACGCGCTGCTTTTGAACTTTGAAGGACCAGGCTCTATTCTCTAGCCAATGCCCAGGACTCTATTATGTTAAATCTTGCAAACAAGCCCGAAAAAAGGTCGTTCAAAATCTGATCGATTTGTAGATGAATGTTGAGCTAGAGCCTTAGTTGACTCACTCGCTAACTCACTCGAATTACTATAGACTTAATTTTATTGTTACTTTCAATTCTAATACTGGTCTATGAGATTCTCGAGTATGTTGCACTCTCCTCATCACCGCTCACCACCAAATCTGCTTCCACCTTGAGCCGTATTTCCTCACTAGTTATGCATATGCTCTTTCATCGCACCACCAAAACACACAAGTTTGGTATGCATATAGCCCCTTCACAGTTGACACATCCGAGTTTGTTATGAGTAGTGCAATACTATAAGAAGGGACACTTAAGAATATATCAGACAAACTTAGTATTTTATACTAATTTATATATCCCAACTACGAAGAATATACCCTTTACTAAACATTTGACTGATCGAAGGATTGATCCTTCAGACCCCTTTAGTTTTGTTTGTAACTCACCACTAGAAGATTAGGACGACTATGTTGTCAACATTTCTTTTATTTGTTTTCCTTATTACCTAAGACATGCATTTGTCTAATTTAGAGTGCTTGTGTTAAATGGTGCCCCTCTTTTAATAGGGTTTTTTTTTTTTTTTTTTTTTTTTTTTTTTTTTTTTTTTTTATGAAATGTGAACTTCATTAGAAAACAACCAACCCGAAACAACACAACCAAACTACATAATTACAAAGTAAAGATAAGTGTAACAATTGCAATTCTATTGAAAATTTAAAACTGGTCCACGAATCAACCATATGGTCCGCATTTGACTCTTGTAGGATTGTAGTTAAATCTTTTTAAAGTTAATTATGTATATATGAATATTAAAGTTAATTATGTATATATGAATATCATTATTTACTTTATGACATTATAAAAAATTTTGACCAAGCTTAAATGAGCATATCCTAATATATTTTTTCTGGACAGAAGTTTAATAATAATTTGTCTTTTATAATTAAAAGATCATTAAAAAAGAAACCAGTACGAAAGTCAAGGCTCATAAATATATTAGTTTGTGGTTGATTGGAATCCGTCAAACATAACTAATATTTTCACATTCTATGAGAGGACCAATGTGTTAAATCATGCTTACACGAACAATACGCTCCTCATTTTTTTTTTTTTTAAAGGTGTGAATTATTCGCGAATTTCGAGAGGTCTAGTATACGTTGTATTAACAGGGTCCGCGCTAAAGGGCCCTCTCGCACAATAGATCATCAATTTAAACAACTCAATGAGAAACCACTATCAACCAGACTAGAACTTAAGACCTGAAAGGGGAAAACTCATCCGGACCCACCATAGATGAAACTAAAATAGCCGTGGTCATCACTAGAGCACGAGTGATGGTTAATACGCTCGTCATATACTCATATCTAAGTGAGGCGTTAAGAGTGATTTCGTGACTCATGCCCATAAAGCAAAATCAAGTTTTGAACCTAGAATACAAGAAAACGGGGCAATAGAGGCGACACTATTAGCGGCGACAGCCAATCAGTCGCCTCTATTGGCCTTATCGCACCCGGTGTCAAACATTAAACCCTAGCCACACGATTCTATTCATCATCCAAGGGCTGGGGTTTGTCTGGGTTAATAGAGGCGACGAATTTAACCAATAGAGGCGACATGTTGTCGCCTCTATTGGTCCGACGAATAAATCAGCAAACAGCGCCAGTTTTTCCCTCCTTTCACTTTCCCAAAACCTTTCATCTCTCTCGGTTCTTCCACCAATCTGCATCATCTTCTCAAATCGGTTAGTATTATGTTGAATTTCTTGTTTATTTTGTTATATATGTTGTTAATTTGTTGATTCTTGATGTATGTTCCGGACAATGCTAGAGAATTTCTCCACCGGCACAACCTCGTCTCCACGGCCACCACCTCATCTCCACCGTCACCACCAGATCTCCTCCTTCAAAATCAGGTTAGTGTATGTTTATCATTGTTCAAAGATAGTAGATGGGTCAAATATGTTAACTCTTGTACACTGTGATGATAAAAAAAATGTGTCTAGAATGCATTGGTGGTTTTTTGGGTTGGTTGTTTCTTATGTATAAGCTTCTCCCTTCCATGAACATTTCGATCTGTCTGGCCCATTTGTTTCCCACCTTTAGTGTTGCTAAAATCTTCTTTATGTGTTAATATTTTAACATTTCGATTTGTAGAAGTAAGATAGCTAACCGAATCCGACCAGACTCATTTTGGCACAAATATGTTTTGATCCCACAGCTAATCTGTCCACCCGTTCGTTTTGCCAACTTTAGGTGTTGCCAAAATCCTCTCTATGGGTGAATGTATGATCATTTTGATTTCTGGAAGTAAGATAGTTAACCAATCCGAACCGACTCATTTCGGCTCAAGTATGTTTTGATCCCATAGCTGATCTGTCCGTTGAGTTTATTTTGCTACCTTTAGTGTTGCTAAATATTCTTTATGTATGATCATTTTAATTCGAGGAAAACGAAAAGTAAAAACTGAATTATTTTAAAATATATTTGTAAATACATAATAAAAAAAATGTAATAGTTGAAGTTGGAACCAAAAAGCTTGTAGTCAAGTTGTATCATAAAGATGGTTCTTCTTCAAATGATTCCTATGATTCCTCGGGGACATGGCGGCGACGGAGCCAGGGATCCACCAATTCCAGATCCTTTTCGGCGCAGGACTCACGAGATTGATGGTAAGTATTATTATTAATTATTTTTTAGTAATTTTATTTCATTAATTATAAATGTTATTAATTAATTTTAATTATAGCGGTTGCTGCTAGGAGAGTAAGAGGAAAGGCAAAAAATGAAAAGCTTCGGGATAGGGTTAAATCAGGGGGGCCTATTTCTATTCAGTTTGATAGAGAAGCAACTTATACCCCTGTTGGTGAAGAGAATGATCTATTTAAGCAGGAGGCGGGTATGCACATGTGGCGCACCATACCGTTCGAAAAAATGGGTTGGCGCAATGTCAGACAATCACATAGGGATGCCATAATTAACCACCTGAAGGTAAATAAGTTAAAATACATATTTTATAAAGTAAACGGCTATAAACGCATTCGTTTAACGGCTACGAACTGGCCGTAAACGAAGCGGTTTAATGGCTGCAAACGCAGCGGTTATCCGCTGCGTTTACGACCCTTCGCAGCGGTTATACGGCCGTAAACGCAGCCGTTTAACGGCTGCGAACAGGCCGTAAACACAGTGGATAATGGATTAACACTAAACAGATTCCCACTTAACAGATTAACACTAAACAACAGATTGTAGACAGCATTAACAGCTGGTTAATAGGTTAAATACAGCTTTAATAACAAACATAATCATTAACAGCAGCTTAAACACGTTCAATACAACTTTAAACAACAAACATAATCATTAAGAACAGCTTAAACAGGTTTTTAACAGCATTAGCATCATCCTAAACAGGTTCAAAACAGCTTTAACAACAAACAGAATTATTAACAGCAGCTTAAACAAGTTTTATACAACAAACAGAACCATTAACGGCAGCTTTAAATTGTTGTTGATTAGGGTTCTTATTCTTGAATTGAGAAACTTTATGGGGTTTAACCACTGAACAAATATCAGATAGCTATGTTCAAGTTACTCTTAAGTATTTGAGTTATGTAAAACAGTTGCGAACGACAGTAAACGAAGCGGTTTAACGGCTGCAAACGCAACGGTTATCCCCTGCGTTTACGGCCCGTCCGCAGCCGTTAAACGGATGCGTTTACGGCCGTATAACGGCTGCGAACGGGCCATAAACGCAGCGGTTAACCGCTGCGTTCGTAGCCCTTAAACCGCTGCGTTTACGGACCGTTCGCAGCCGTTTTAGGGCCGTAAATTCAGCCGTCTAACGGCTGCGAATGGGCCGTAAATTTTATAACAAATGTTTTTAACTTTTCTCTTTCAATTTATAGGAAAACCTCAATTTTGATGAGGTGGAACGCGATTATGAAGCCCAGAACTTGAAAGAAGGCATCGAGCATGTGCTCATGAAGCGATACTCTGGCCGCAAGAATTTGGCTAAAAGAGAATTTCTTAAAAGTGGAGGGTACAATGATGTTGAAAGAGCAAGGGCACCCCCCCCCCCCCCCGAGGATATGCCTAATGAAAATTGGCAAAGAACTATTAATCATTTTTTGGACCCAAAATATAGAGCAAGATGTGAGGCTAACGCAGTCGTTCGCTAGCGCCAACAATTCCCATACCGCCGGGGGACATCGTCATGCAGTAGCACCGCCTACAAAACTGTAATGCTTTATATATACGTGTGTGTGTATGTGTGAGTTTATTTAGTGTCTAATCTAATTTTTAATGTTAAATAGGGTTTGAAACGACTCGATACGTACCGAAAAACGCACACAGATAAAGATGGGAATTGGCTTGACACGGTAGCTGAGCAGAATTATGTAAGTATTTAAAGTATTATATATATATATATATATATATAATCATCTTTGTAAAATACAGCTAGCCTTGGAACAAGAGATTATGTGTCAAAATGAACGTGCCGAAGAAGACGGTAGTCAACCGCCGAGTGAGTTTGCCTCGTTTCAAAAGGTCTTGGGTGATCGGCGGGGATGGTTCCGAGGGATTGGGCATAAACCTTCTAATACGCCCTCCAATGTTAGTGCGCAGTCTCAAAGTCAACAACAATATTCCGAGGTATAAATTATCATATTTTACTTTGGTAAATGTTGTGTTATATTAGTAGTTTTGTTAGGAAATTCGTAACTTTGGTATATATTTGTTTGTAGAATGTTAATATGCAATCTAAACAAAACTTCTGTGTTAAGTGAATCCTTTTAGATCTGAGTAAAATTCTTAATATGATTAGGTATAAATTAACTTTAAATTTAAGTGTAATTATTAGTTAGTATGTGTTATTTTGAACTAATTATTCTTAATATGTGTACATATTGCTGCTAATTATCCATAGATGAAGTGATGACAATTAAAGATTTAGACTTGGTGACAAAATTTGTGTTTTTATCGTAGGAATTTATTTCGGGGTTGTTCCAAAACCCGTCGTTTTGAGACACCTTGAAGACTTTCTCGGTTCGAGGGTAAAGCAACCCACGGACGATGATGATGACATTTTCGATATCGAAGAAGACGACGACGACATGATGTAGTTTTTCATGTTTTATGAAATTTTAGGATGTTTTTCCGAATTAAACTAAACGACTAACTTTTAAGTAATGAATGTTAGTATTGTACGAACATATAATTATTGTGTTTATGTAGGTTGTTGTGTTTATGTAGTTTGTTTGTGTGTTTTTGAAAACGTGAAATCAGCAGGTTTTGTATACTCGCGGGAAATATTGTAAAAGCAGAAAAAATATTGAAAAAAAAAAGACTTTTAGCAGCGACATGTCGCTCCTAATACACATCAGGTAATAGCGACCAAGGTCATTAGCGACGTCTTATTAGCGACGAAGTGTCGCTGCTATTGGTCTACGACCAATAGCAGCGACATGTTATCAATAGCGTCCCATCAATAGAGGCGCTACAATAGCGACGATTTGTCGCCGCTATTACCAATAGCGGCGACTATCTGGATCATTAGAGGCGATAGCTGTCGCCTCTGTTGCCCCGTTTACTTTTAAGAAAACGAAATATACAAAGGAATGTGAAATCGATTGTGCAAAATGGCTTAACGTACGGTACGTAGGCAATGTGAAATCGCATGTTATAAAATAGCATGGATCAAAATTACCACATGCGAAATTGTTACAAAAAACCAATATGCGATTTCATCAAAATTATCACATGCGATTTCATCCATGCTATTTTATAACATGCGATTTCACATTGCGTACGTACTGTACGTTAAGCCATTTTGTACAATACACTTTTTCTATATATATATAGGGTTAAGATCGTATGAGAAGCACTAGGCTAATTGAGAAACTTGAGAAGCATTTTGGACCACACATTTTCCCTAAGCTTTTCGTAATATACACACATGTATAGTTTAAAATTGACTATATATGTGTATGATTCAAGATTTGACAATATACATATATGTTTATAGTCAATTTTAAACTATAGATATGTGTATATTACGAAAAGCTTAAGGAAATTTGTGATCCAGGATGTTTCTCAAATAGGGTGGACTTCTCTTAAGATCTCTACCTATATATATATATATATATATATATATATATATATATATATATAGGATTAGGTTCAAGAGTGAACACTAGTGTAGTTTGCGAACTGAGTGAACAAATCCTGGCCATACATGTGTGTAGATCAATGGTCAGGATTTGATGATGAAATACACTAGTGTATTTTACGATTTGATGATGAAATCCTAGTCATCCATGTGTGTAAATCAATGGCCAAGATTTGTTCACTCAATTCGCAAATACATTGGTGTTCACTCTAGAACCCCACCCTATATATATATCTATACTACTTTAATAAACATATGTGAAGGACAAGATGGTAATTGAACAAGGTGTTGAAAAAACACTTAATGCACAATGTACAACTGTTAAGGCACAAGAAAACACAAACCCTTTTACCCTTTACAAGGGTATACATCTGCCGTCCAAATGTTTTACTTTCTCACACGGATCAACATCGGGACCGTCCATTTGACTTCACACGGATCACCATATGCTTTCTCTCTCAATGCTCACACATCTCACAAAACAACATCAGATCTTCTTCTCTCTCTCTTCTCTCTCTCTTCTCGGCGATCTAGGGTTTCATGAGATCTATCACCAGATCCGTTTGAATATATCACCAGATCCGTTTGATGAGCAGATCTAGGGTTTCATGAGATCTATCACAAGCTTTATCTGGCAAGGGATCCACAGATTTGAACAAGGGATCCGTTTGATGTTCTGATGTTGTTGCAATGAGTGTTATATATCTTACCATGTTCTTTTGTGATTCTTACTTTTCTGGTGAAGCGGTTGACGGATGTTCGAACGACGAAATCTGAGGTTTACGAAGGATTTTCGCATGTGTTTTGTGATGAATCGACTCAGGTTAGGTTCTAAATGTTGATTTATCTTTAATCTTGATGTGGATTTGTTAGTAGATAGATGCGGTTATTTCAAATTATGTTGAAAGTTTTGTGATATTTGAATTTGTATTTTTGGTGATGATAGTTAGGTTAATTTCAGATATGACATAGTGAAAGGATAAATTGTTTTTGTAGTTTTGATTTTACTTTATTCTGTTATATTTTGATCTTTTCCTTCATTTTTGGGACTGATAAGTGTCATGGTTTTGTGAAAATCTGAGGTTTACGAAGGATTTTCGCATGTGTTTTGTGATGAATCGACTCAGGTTAGGTTCTAAATGTTGATTTATCTTTAATTTTGATGTGGATTTGTTAGTAGATGCGGTTATTTCAAATTAGGTTGAAAGTTTTGTGATATTTGAATTTGTATTTTTGGTGATGATAGTTAGGTTAATTTCAGATATGACATAGTGAAAGGATAAATTGTTTTTGTAGTTTTGATTTTACTTTATTCTGTTATATTTTGATCTTTTCCTTCATTTTTGGGACTGATAAGTGTCATGGTTTTGTGAAAATCTGAGGTTTACGAAGGATTTTCGCATGTGTTTTGTGATGAATCGACTCAGGTTAGGTTCTAAATGTTGATTTATCTTTAATCTTGATGTGGATTTGTTAGTAGATGCGGTTATTTCCTACATCCGATGTTTTAGTTAGGATTTACCTTTTTAATTTTTTTTATGTTTACTTGTTTGTTTATATGTCACATGCAGATTAGTAAGACAAAGGTGTTTCTAAGGGCCGGACAGATGGCAGAGTTTGATGGTTGTCGGACTAAGGTCCTAAGTTATACGACCTAGATGGCTTGGATGTTTCCCAAGTGTTCTATGATGCATAAGCTGAGCCTGTGAGGCTATGATGCATAAGCTGAGCCTGTGAGGCTATGATGCATAAGCTGAGCCTGTCGACTCTATGATGCATAAGCTGAGCTTGTGTTCTTAATATGTCTGAACTGAAACTGTTAAGGCTATGATGCATAAGCTGAGCCTGTGAGGTTACATATGTGTTTCTTGTGCTTAAAACACTTGTACATCATGCTTTAAAGGTTGTTTAAGTTTAGTGGAAAATTACTCTTGTACATCATGCTTTAAAGCGGGGTTACATAACACAATAGACTGTGATGATGATTGTATTTTGAGGGTACATAGAAGATCCGAGTAGCATCTTGGCGGGGCAATATCCAGGTTGCATAGTTCTCACTTTGCAACCGTGTGTTGCAGCCATGGCTTTACCCGTACTTGTGTTCATCTCTCAATTACATGTCTGAGTCTTCCAGTTGTAAAAGTATTATCACAGATTCACAGATCTAAAAGTACATGTCTGAAAGACAGATGTTGATTTATCTTTAATCTTGATGTGGATTTGTTAGTAGATGCGGTTATTTCAAATTAGGTTGAAAGTTTTGTGATATTTGAATTTGTATTTTTGGTGATGATAGTTAGGTTAATTTCAGATATGACATAGTGAAAGGATAAATTGTTTTTGTAGTTTTGATTTTACTTTATTCTGTTATATTTTGATCTTTTCCTTCATTTTTGGGACTGATAAGTGTCATGGTTTTGTGAAAATCTGAGGTTTACGAAGGATTTTCGCATGTGTTTTGTGATGAATCGACTCAGGTTAGGTTCTAAATGTTGATTTATCTTTAAGGCTATGATGCATAAGCTGAGCATGTGAGGTTACATATGTGTTTCTTGTGCTTAAAACACTTGTACATCATGCTTTAAAGGTTGTTTAAGTTTAGTGGAAAATTACTCTTGTACATCATGCTTTAAAGCGGGGTTACATAACACAATAGACTGTGATGATGATTGTATTTTGAGGGTACATAGAAGATCCGAGTAGCATCTTGGCGGGGCAATATCCAGGTTGCATAGTTCTCACTTTGCAACCGTGTGTTGCAGCCATGGCTTTACCCGTACTTGTGTTCATCTCTCAATTACATGTCTGAGTCTTCCAGTTGTAAAAGTATTATCACAGATTCACAGATCTAAAAGTACATGTCTGAAAGACAGCTTGCTTGCTGCAGTCTCTATAAAGTACTATACGATATATCACTTGGATGTTTCCCAAGTGTTCTATGATGCATAAGCTGAGCCTGTGAGGCTATGATGCATAATAGACTGTGATGATGATCCAGGACAAGATGGTAATTGAACATCCGTCAAGCTCTTCCTCACTGTGATGATGATCAATAGAGAAGATCTGATGTTGTTTTGTGAGATGTGTGAGCATTGAGAGAGAAAGCATATGGTGATCCGTGTGAAGTCAAATGGACGGTCCCGATGTTGATCCGTGTGAGAAAGTTAAACAACCTTTAAAGCATGATGTACATCATGCTTTAAAGGTTGTTTAAGTTTAGTGGAAAATTACTCTTGTACATCATGCTTTAAAGCGGGGTTACATAACACAATAGACTGTGATGATGATTGTATTTTGAGGGTACATAGAAGATCCGAGTAGCATCTTGGCGGGGCAATATCCAGGTTGCATAGTTCTCACTTTGCAACCGTGTGTTGCAGCCATGGCTTTACCCGTACTTGTGTTCATCTCTCAATTTATCCGTGTGAGAAAGTTAAACATTTGGACGGAAGATGTATAACCTTGTAAAGGGTAAAAGGGTTTGTGTTTTCTTGTGCCTTAACAGTTGTACATTGTGCATTAAGTGTTTTTTCAACACCTTGTTCAATTACCATCTTGTCCTTCACATATGTTTGACGGATGTTCGAAGGACGAAATCTGAGGTTTACGAAGGATTTTCGCATGTGTTTTGTGATGAATCGACTCAGGTTAGGTTCTAAATGTTGATTTATCTTTAATCTTGATGTGGATTTGTTAGTAGATGCGGTTATTTCAAATTAGGTTGAAAGTTTTGTCATATTTGAATTTGTATTTTTGGTGATGATAGTTAGGTTAATTTCAGATATGACATAGTGAAAGGATAAATTGTTTTTGTAGTTTTGATTTTACTTTGTTCTGTTATATTTTGATCTTTTCCTTTAATTTTGGGACTGATAAGTGTCATGGTTTTGTGATAATTATGATATTTAGGTCATTTTTGGGGATGATAAGTGTTGTAGTTCAATGAAAATTATGATAGTTAGGTCAATTTTAGATATGGAATAGTGAAAAGATAGATTGTTATGTACTTTTGATTTTAGTTTGTTCTGTGGGATGTTTTGATATACTTTTTCATTTCCCAAGTGTTCTATGATGCATAAGCTGAGCCTGTGAGGCTATGATGCATAAGCTGAGCCTGTGAGGCTATGATGCATAAGCTGAGCCTGTCGACTCTATGATGCATAAGCTGAGCTTTGTTCTTAATATGTCTGAACTGAAACTGTTAAGGCTATGATGCATAAGCTGAGCCTGTGAGGTTACATATGTGTTTCTTGTGCTTAAAACACTTGTACATCATGCTTTAAAGGTTGTTTAAGTTTAGTGGAAAATTACTCTTGTACATCATGCTTTAAAGCGGGGTTACATAACACAATAGACTGTGATGATGATTGTATTTTGAGGGTACATAGAAGATCCGAGTAGCATCTTGGCGGGGCAATATCCAGGTTGCATAGTTCTCACTTTGCAACCGTGTGTTGCAGCCATGGCTTTACCCGTACTTGTGTTCATCTCTCAATTACATGTCTGAGTCTTTCAGTTGAGTGTAGTTGAGAGTTTGTAAAGTGTGAGTAGAGTGTAGATATCTCTGAATTATTTATAGAGACTGAAGCAAGCATGCTGTCTTTCAAGCATGGTGTCTTTCAAACAGTGTATGGAAGAGTGTTGATATATTATAGAGACTGCAGCAAGCAAGCTGTCTTTCACACAAAATTATAGTGTTGCTTTTTCCTGAACTGAATTTAATTAGTTATACCTTTGGTTAACGACTGTCACGATCACTATTATTACAGAACAAGCTCACTCCGATCTTCTGGCAGCCGGAGAAAGTGTATCTGCTTGTAGAGTCTCGGAATCGGCTTTAGTGACGCTGAACGCTGCTTCATTAGAATAAAGGTTTTTATATTTGCAACTTGACAAAATGTGATTTATATTAAATTTATTTTAAGTTAATAGTGTACTGGTTATAACTAATATCAAATCTTTACTAATACTTGATTTCTTTTTATGATGGTTGACTTTGCGAGAACTAACGGAGCTTGTGTTCTTAATATGTCTGAACTGAAAGTGTTTGAGGCTATGATGCATAAGCTGAGTCTGTCAGGTTACATATTTGTTTCTTGTGCTTAAAACACGTGTACATCATGCTTTAAAGGTTGTTTAAGTTTAGTGGCAAATTACTCTTGTTGTGTACTCCGGATTTTGTGTTCTTAATCTGTCTGAACTGAAAGTGTTTGAGGCTGTGATGCGAAAGCTGAGCTTGTGTTCTTAATCTGTCTGAACTAAAAGTGTTGAGTCTATGATGCATAAGCTGAGCTTGTGTTCTTAATCTGTCTGAAGTAAAAGTGTTTTGAGGCTGTGATGCAAAAACTGAGCCTGTGTAATCTATCTGAACTGAAAGTGTTTGAGGCTGTGATGCAAAAACTGAGCCTGTGCAAGGTTCGCTCGGTCCAACAACTCAAGCAAATGTTTTCTTTGCATTTTAGGGGGAACATGTGTGCTTCTCTCCCAGGGCATACAAAACATAGGTTATTGGCGGCAGCTCGCCATATTTAACATATAAAAAAACTTTATATGTTAAATTTGGCGGACTGCCGCCAATAACCTGTGTCTTGTATGCCCTGTGGAGAGAAGCACCCATCTTCCCCCTAAAAAACATAGAAAACATTTGCTTGAGTTGTTGGACCGAGCGAACCTTGCATAATGCGTCAAGGGAAACTATTGGTCGAGCGAGACATTTGTTCAGGTATCCTTATTTCATGATAAAATGATTATGAATAGCTGTGCATAAACTAATCGCAAGTTTGTTTGGTATATGCAGGGTAATAGGGAACAGAGGTTGAACCTGTGGTTTGACGCAACAAAGAACTTCCGTACTTACTCTATTCTATGACTACTGCAGTGACACCGGTCGGCTTGAATCGAGCCCAAATCAGTTTTCTGGATTTGAAATGATAGCCATTCAAGTTTATAATAAAAAGCAATCATGCTGTAGTGAACTACTTTTAAAAAAAAACAGATGTATGTATGTATGCATGTTCTGATTATATATTAGAAACCACCTACATATTTCTGATGCTTGAATGGGAACGACTATTGGACCAACAAAAACAAGATAATTTCATATTTATGATGCTAGCTACCAATATGTATTCATAATTGATTATCTTGTATACACTTGTACGAAGTGTCATGCACAACAAAAGGTAAAGTTATTCTTTGTGTGCATTGCCACTCAAGTTCATTGTTTGGGTCAACTAACGGGTCAAAATAGGCTTTCGAACTCTAAAAATGGATCTTCGGAATCAGTTAGTTGTAGCAAGAAAATGGTTGGTTGGGTTATGTGGTTAACTTTACTAGATATGCCATCACTTCATCTGTTATAAAACACAATATTGACCCATCGGTTGGCAGGTTTCAAATCTTGACTTGACCTTTAGAGCATATGTATTGGTAAATATCTGCCAACGTACAGTAAGTAATCAGACAGCGTTACCTTTTCAACACTTAACATTTTAATGTTGTTTTTGTAGTTATGTTTAATACAAGTATAAATAGTTGGACAAAGGAGTGTTGTTGTGTTGGTCCAAACCGACATGTTATAGGTTGTATTTTTTTTTAATAAAGATGGTAACTTTATTATATTCGGCAATGTATATGATTTGAATTACACTTTTTTTTAGATTATATTCGGCAATGTATATGATTTATAATCATTAACTTATGAGTTTTTAAGAGATTACAATTTAAATTACATAAGGTACTAATAGATCCTACTTGACCCGGATTACATCTCTAAACAATGAAACCCTAAAATCTTGAGCCATTTTTCTCTCTAAATTCACTTGCTACAATTTATCGCGCCATATTGAAATCGAAGAACAACAAACCTATAGGTGATAAACTAACGGTAAACGAGTATCCTATTGTAAATCGTCACTCCCGCCAAACCTATAGGTGATAAACTAACGGTAAACGAGTATTCTATTGTAAATCGTCACTCCCGCCGCATCGCGCGGGTAAATGGCTAGTATATATATATATATATATATATATATATATATATAGGATAAGGATCATGTGAGAAGTAGTAGGCTATTTGAGAAAGTTGAGAAGCATTCTGGACTACACATTTTCGATAAGCAAAAAAAAAAGGTAAAAATAATGCAATTTTTTTTTTTTTGGAAAAATCGCAGTTTTTTCTTTAAGGAATTAATTTTTTATTTTAAAATTTTTTTTTGGGATTTATACACATGTGTATATTGTTAATCTTTTTACTATACATATATGTATATTGTTAATTATACATATATGTGTATACATGTTTAAAATTGAAAAATAAGTGTTATTTAGGGTTTAGCATTAGTATTTAGGGTTTAGCATTAGGGTTTAGGGTTTAGCTTTATGGTTTAGGGTTTAGTTTTAGGGTTTAACATTAGGGTTTAGCTTTTGGGTTTAGCTTTTGGGTTTAGCTTTAACTTTTGGGTTTAGCTTTATCTTTAGGGTTTGCATTAGGGTTTAGCTTTAGGATTTAGGGTTTAGCATTAGGGTTTAGAATTAGGCTTAGCTTTAGGGTTTAGCATTAGGTTTTAGAATTAGGGTTTAGCTTTAGGGTTTATGGTTTAGCATTAAGGTTTAGCTTTAGTGTTTATAGTATAAGGTTTAGGATTTATAACACATATTTTTTTTTTAATTTTAAACATGTATATACATATATGTATAATTGACAATATACATATATGTATAGTTAAAAGATTAACAATATACACATTTGTATAAATCCAAAAAAAAATTTTTTTTAAATTAATTCTTAAAGAAAAAGCTGTGATTTTTCCAAAAAAATTGCATTTTTTCACCTTTTTTTTTGCATTTTTTCACCTTTTTTTGCATTTTTTGCTTAGGGAAATGTGTGGTCCAGATTGCTTATCAAGTTTCTCAAATAGGGTGGACTTCTCTTAAGATCCCTACCCTATATATATATATATATATATATATAAAGTAGGCATGAATAGTACTTTGCCCAATAGTAATTTTTTGTTCTAATAATGTTTTTCTTTCCTAAATAATAGTTTTTTATTACTTAACCCTCTAATAATTTGTTATTATTAACTTTAAAAAAATCTAGATACGTAGTTGTATTTGATTTTTTACTTGACATTTCGGCATAAATTTTGTGTGAACCAATTCCATGATGAACTGAATTGATTACGATCGAACAGCATAGGTCCCAATAGCAGTATTAACTGAATTGGTACCGATATTCGATTTCATGATTTCTGATCGATGTAAAACATGTGTCGATATATGCTGGGTATACCACAACTTGATTTTTGAGTTTTATTTTTTCGATTGCTAAAAAAACTTTCTTTATTATTTAAACCTCTAATAATATGTGATTATTAGCTTAAAAAATCTAGATATATGCATAGTTGATATTACAATAGATTATTATATTCACTTTTAACCTTAAAACATATTTATTTAATTGTAACTTTTAATGATTTTTTTTAATATTATTGATGATGTCTAAACAACATCGTTATTGGTACCATATAACATTGATAGTTTTTTTTTTTTATTAACGTCATCATGTGCATATTATTATATACGATTCGATAAAAGTTCTACTCGCACGGGTCATATATATTTGATTTTTTATCATCACAAACAGAACAAATACCGACCAGACAACATCGGTATTCGAACAGGTCATATATAGTAGATTTTTTTTATCATCACAAACGGGACATATACCCACCAAACAACATCGATAATGGTACCGTATTCGTTTTTATAGAATTCTCGACGTGGTGATATATAATTCATTGAACATAAAGTAATATTCGCAATAAAGTATTTTTTGGTATCGTAAGCTATATCAAGTATCTGTACAATACCGATATCATAACAAACCCATACCGACAAAACAACACAAGTACTTGTACGGGTATTTGTTTTTATTGGTTTTCAATCGATGGAAAAACATGACAATTACAGCGATTGCTATGCCAAGTGCCGATATCGTGCTGGTATTGTAATAAACCAAACCGATAATGACCAAAGACCTGCAACGAAGCACGCAGGAATCCCACTAGTATATATATATATATATATATAGGGGATGAATCATGAGAAAACTAGTTTAAATGAGAAAACCAAAAAACTAACCAAAAAAACCTAAAAACATACCAAAATTTTTTTTTACAATTTTTTATAGAAAAATCGCTACTTTTATGTATGGAAAAAAATTTTCAAAAAAAAATATATATATTTTTTGTTGTACTGCACATGTGCACTAATACATAAAGCTTAAACCACTTAACCCACCCCCCCCCCACCGACACCCCCCCCAAAAACCTAAACCCCCCACCCCCCAAAAACCTAAATTCACCCTCCCACCAAAAGCATAACCCCCCACCCCCCAAAAACCTAAACCCCCCACCCCCACACCCAAAAACCTAATCCTAATCCTCAAAAAAAAAACTAACCCTAAAAGCTAAACTAGACTCAAAAGACTAATTTTAAGCATGTAATGCAATTGTAGTACATGTTATATTGTACATGTGCACTACTATAATAATAGTATTGAAAACAAGACGACACCATAAATCTTTTTTTATGTCATAAAAAATATGCTCGAATATACTTAAATGAAAGATACAAAAATTTGTGATCTTATGGTGCCATTTTTGTTTTAAAATGATAACGTATGGAGAAATGAGAAATATTTGAAAAGTTATATATATTTTTTTTTCCAATTTTACCCCTCCTTCATTAAAAGTCTCCCCCTCCTTTTTAGTGGTTTTTAGTTAGTTTTCTAGTTTTCTCATTTATATCTAGTTTTCTCATGATCATCTCCATATATATATATATATATATATATATTTAGTGAAGAAACATGAATAGTAACTTTATTTTTATAATAATATATAACTTTTTATTATTTTTTATTTAATATTATAATAGTTATTATTCTATTTACTTTTAGTAACTTATTTTTAGTTTTTTTTTTCCTTTTTTAAAACCATATATTTCCTTTACCATTTTTTAATAATTCTTTCTTTTTTAAACATATATTAATTTATCAATTAATTTGATACTTCTTCAATAATTTACGTTTATAACTTTTTTCTAAAATTTAAGTATGTAGTTGAAAACGAAGTTGTATTCAAAATAAGGTATCTATTTGGTATCATAAAACGATACGATGATAAATTAAACCGTTCTAATGGTTTGACTTTCTAAACAACATGCTTTATTTTCAAATCACGTTTATTTTACATTATCATTTGCTTGGTTTCGCCACAACGCGCGACGTAAAAAAACAGTTTTAATAAAACTGGGTGAAGGGTATGGTCCCAGATCTTGCACCAGGCTTAGGGCGCAAGTGACCATCACCCGGTTTACTTTCCCACTCGACAAAGAACATGCCTCAGTCCGTGCGAGCGCGGGTAGACCCGGTTTGCTTTTCCACTCGGATAAAGATGAGATTCTAACCTTGTGTATGAAAATGGTTATTTTAGGCACCATACACAAAATGTGGTGATTGCTACTAAAGATGGTAGTTGTTACTATCATCTGAATCCACATCTTCTACAATTGTCGTGTTACTACATTTCACACATTTCCATGTACAAACCCGCGCGGGCGCGCACGGGGATGACATCGGATGATGCAACCTTCCGAGGTTACAAAGTCGCGCGAGGACGGTGAAGGAAGTGCATTGTAATGTGTAGATGTGTTTTTCTGTACATACACAACTTACCCAACACATGTTACGGTCTTGCGCAAGCCTGTAGGGTGCACGCGCAAGAGCAACATCTTATTATAATGCAAGTGGAACTGTCACCTTGACTTCTGTAACCAACCAGTGAGTGGTATTCCTTGAAACTGACAATAGTGGTTAGCTGACCGCTCAATACGACCCGACCCACGTGGCGGCCGTTCCTTCGTGCACCTAATACACCAGGACATGTGGCGACACCTCCACCATGCACCTGACACTTCTGCAACCTATGCACCTGCTAGGCCTATGGAAAAGCTGGAAGTTATCAGTCAGGCCCAAGGCCTATCAAGCGACCCATTTGCCTATCTCTTTCACTCTTCAGCTATAAATACCAACTTCAAACCAGGTTTGAGGTAATGCTAATCTGATCACTCTCACTTACTACTTAATCATTTATCTTGCTTCCAAAGCAAATACATATTCTCACGCCGGAGGGTGGTAACAAGGAGCAACCCCTACCCCATTCTCCTTGTTGCGAGTCACGGTGTGTTTCTCTATGCAGGTGAGAGATTAAAGACGACCCAACCATCGATCGAGGAAAGAAATGGATTATCCCTATCTAACGAGACTCGACCCGTGGACTAACCTCCTAGTTAACCACTGTCAGGTAACAAGGAGCAACCATCACCCCATTCTTCTTGTTGCGAGTCACGGTGTGTTTCATTATGCAGGTGAAAGATTAAAGACGATCCAGCCATCGATCGAGGAAACAAGGGATTAACCCTATCTAATGAGACTCGACCCATGGACTACCCTCCTGGTTAACCACTGTTTCTTCATTGGCACCGACCACTGCTTCTACTAGCACACTCATCTCTTCTTTTCAAAGATAATGTCTGATCATCAAAACATCCCCAACTGAAGAGGGAACCCTTTGTCCCGGCAGTAGTCGGTTAGGCGGGGAATACTCCCCTTAGCCAACCTATAGGCCACATCGGCCCATCCGCTCAAATGGGAAACATCTCGGTGAATCTGCCAGATATCCCCCATTTTACACCCACCATACCGGAAGGGGTAGATCCCCACTCCTAGTTTTTAAAGCAACAAGCTGCTATAAGTGCAGTGTATGGCCAGATTTGCATGGGAACGCCTCAGACTGTAAAACATACACCTACACCAACCACACCGGCGCCTCGTGTTCTTCAATAGGAGGTGCTACCCCAACATTAGCCTGCGTCTAGGGATAGACGCGAACAATATGGCAACTCATATATGAGTCAACATACGTTAGATGACGGCGATTCAACCTACAGATCCCAGGCAAGAGCCTCAGCACACCTTAGGCTGGGGCCACCCAGACAACAACAGCGGGAATCCGATAACCGTCGAGGGTTAGGCATACATAGCCGTCTTGGGGCGCACCCCAATGATGACATCAATGACAGGACCGACCCTTAAGACTCCACTTCCTACAGGGAGTCACACAACATCTTCAGCCGGTTAGATGACCGGGACGTGTACACACCTGCGCATCCGCGTACAAATTATGATCGTGCGACAAAGCACGATTACAGATTGGTCTACAGACCGAAATCTGCTGCGGGCAATTCCAAATTCATAAAGGAAATTTCCCTGGCACCACTCATGCGATCAAAACTTCCACCCAGTATGGGCACATACAACGGGTTGTCAGACCACGATGACCGCATCTGCGTATTCACCAGCGGCGGCCTTATTGGGGGTTGGACACAACCATTATGGTGCTACCTTTTTGTCTAGACCCCTACGGGAACTGTAAGGGCCTGGTTCGATAGCTTACCAGTGAGCTCACTGGTATTATATGAAGATTTGCAAGAGAAATTTCTTACCCATTTCAGCCAGCAACGACGACACGCCCGTGATACAACGGACGTAATGAATATCTGGCTCGAGAATAACGAAGGCTTGGAAGCCTTCATCACCTAATTCAATAAATAGTGCCTCGAAATCGGAGGGGTACTGGATGCGCTTGCACATGCACATTTCATCAAGGTCGTCAAGAAAGACGAAATTATCAAAACTATTTCTGGTAAGTAGGGCTTACCAAAAAAATTGGATGACGTTATAGCAGTAGTCAAAAAGTTTGCCCAAACCAAGTGCTCCTTACTGCCAACTAAAGACAAACGTTTGCCCAAACCGAGTGCATTCTTCTCGTCAGGAATCGTCACGACGCAACAATAGGCGCAATAAAAACTCGTGGACGCACGACCACGAGTCCAGATCGTATGATCTGCATGGGTCCCAATCGGACATAAGATGTATCAATAACCAGCGGGAGCAGAGGGAACAAAAAAGGAGAATCAGGACCGACAATGGACTGATCTCACCAAATCGCCCAAGGACATTCTTCTAACCGAAGAATGTAATTTCAAACCCGCTGTCGTGATGAAAAACAAGAGGGGTTAAGACCTCGACTTGTACTGTGACTACCATAAAGAGAGTGGTCACACCACCAATAACTGCATCAGTCTTCGGTAGGAGATTGAGAAGGCCCTAAAGAGCGAAAAGCTGCAACACTTGTTGCCATATGCACGAAAGGAAACCAAGCGCGTAAATCACCAAGATGAGGGCCCTTCCGACAAAAAGATGAAATACTTGAACACCCACATGATCACCAGGGGACGCAGGCAACCGAAGAAGGCAGTTAAGAGGGTACAAGAAGATGATTGGTGCGACGAGTAAGTCGTTTTCCCTCTCATCAGGGGTAGACCGCGCGACAGGCGCGCTGTCATAGTCACCGGCTGTTTAGGACACTACTGCACCGATTACGTCTTTATAGACCCGAGCAGCACCTCTAACATAATCTATGAGAAATGCTTCAATCAATTCAATCAAGAAGATAAAGATAGGTTGCAGCCGGTGGATTACCCTTTGGCTGGTTTGGGGGGGGACGTTGTTCCCCTTGGGCCAAATAACCTTTCATGTGATGCTTATCGATGGTAGGCATACACGGACGGAGGAGGTAAACTTTATGGTTTTATTGCACACCTCCAAATATGTCATACTTCTCAGCAGAGAAGCACAAGGCGACTTCAACATGATAACGTCCAGTCCCCATTCCGCAATCGGTTTCCCAACCGAAACGGGTTTGCAATTATATATGCGCGCCTGGAGATCATGTTGATGGACGAACTCCGTCCGACCAAACCGCAAGGCTGACCCCAAGAATCGAACCAGAGAAATGGGTACTTCACGTAAGATACCCTGAGCAAACTATTACCGTGGGCCATGGCTTTTCCAACAACATTAGAAGGCACTTGAAGCAGCTGCTCTTCAGGAATAAGGATATATTTTCTTGGACTCCTGCAAACATGACAGGAGTCCCGCGGGATGTCACGTAGCATTGCTTGGATACCATGGCAGGTCTCAAGCCTGTGGTCTAGGCGCGGTGTAACCTGGGACCAAAGAAAAAATGTGCCATGAACGAGCAAGTGCAAGAATTGCTTGACGCAAGGATTCTGAGGGAAGTCAAATACCAGACATGGTTGCCAAACCCGGTAATGGTAGAAAAGGCGACTGGGGGTTGGCACATGTGCGTCGACTACAAATACCTTAATAAAGCCTGCACTAAAGACTGTTAGTCAATTACGGAAATCGACGAAAAGGTCGACAACCTCGCACCATTCCGATGGAAGTGCTTCCTCGACTGCTATAAAGGGTATCACCAAGTACAAATGGCACTCGAGGATGAAGACAAAATGACATTTAGAACAACTATAGGAAATTTTTGTTATACTAAAATGTCGTTCGGGTTGAACAATGTGGGCGCAACCTACCAAAGATTGGTGGACGAGACGTTTGGCCAACAAATTAGCAAGCATCTGTAAATCTATATGGATGATCTCGTCATTATGTGCATGGAGGAAGATATCATGCTCCAAGATATTGAGAAGACATTCCAAACTCTGTGAAGCATTAACATGAAGCTCAACCCAACCAAATTCTCGTTTGTGATAGAAGAAGGCAAGTTCCTTAGATTCATCGTCACAAAGGATGTATTCAAGGTGAACCCCAAGAAGGTGCAGGCGATCGAGCGCATGCCATCACCATCCACGATTAAGGAAATGCAAACCTTAGTCGTTTAGCTGGCCGCTCAAAAAAAATTCTTGGCCAATCATGCGGCCAAATCTTTTCCTTTCATAAGCACCTTACGCAACTGCCTAAAGAAGCATCATTTCTAATGGACTAATGAAGCAGCATGCGCTTTCAAGGAAAGGAAAGAATGTTTGATCAACTCCCCACTCTCACAACTCCGCGCGAAAAGGAGCCACTAACCCTATACATGTCCGCTTCGGAGAGAGCAATAGGCGTGGTGCTCCTAGTAGACTGGAATGGGGTACAAATACTGATATACTACGTGAGCAAGATGCTCAATGACCCAAAAACATGATACTCCGTCACGGAGAAATTGGACCTTGCGCTAGTATATGCCTCCATGCGCCTGCACTGATATTTTGCAGGGCATATTATTAACGTCTTGGCCAATTATAGAATAGGTCAAATACTTTCAAAGCCTGAGATCTTAGGCAGACTTGCCAAATGGGCTATTAAACTAGGTGGGCACAACCTAGTTTATAAGACAAGACCAGCTATCAAAGGGTAAGTATTAGCAGATTTTGCCACGGAAGTGCCGACGAATGGCATTAGAGAATGCGAAGAAGAGCAGAACACTGCACCCCTCGCACCGTAAACTAAAATTTGGGCACTCTACACAGATGGTGCCTTCAATGAAGACGGCTCAGGCGCAGGCCTCCGCCTAGTTAGCCCAGACAACCAAGAATTCATGTATGCCATACGCCTCGAATTTAAAAGCACAAACAATGAGGCTGAATACGAAGCGTTTCTTGTTGGGTTAAGGCTAGCAATTAAGCTCCACGTGCAAAATCTGGAATCGCACGTCGATTCTCTATTAGTAGCTGGGCAGATAATCAACGAATATGCTGGAAAAGGACACATTATGGTCCTCTATCTAGAGCAAGCCAAGCAACTAATATCTAAATTCCACTCCTTCAAAATCATTCACATCAACAGGAGTGAAAACAAACCAGCTGATGCACTTTCAAAATTAGCATATTCGAGTTTTTAACACTTGGCCAAAGACGTGCGCATTGAAGTTCTCAAAAACCCTTCAGTGCCCTTGTGCCAAGTCAACGTGATTGAATTAGGGTCACCATCTTGGATGACGCCCATTATAAGATACCTACAAACAGGCATCTTCCTAGAAAACAAAGCAGAAGCACGCAAGTTGCAACACAAGGTGTGCCAATACCAAATGGGTGACGATATCATATATAGAAAATCATACTTGGGACCACTCCTCTGATGCGTGGATTCTTAAGATGCCACATACCTAGTTCACGAAATACATGAAGGCATATGTGGCATCCACGCAGGACCATGCATGGCGGTGGCAAAGATCATGAATGTTGGGTATTACTAGCAAGACATGCACCTGGATGCGGTTAAAATCTTGCGCACGTGCCTAAACTGTTAACAACATGCACCTAAGACCTTGCGCCCAAAGAATAACTTAGTCCCAGTAAGCACCGCATGACCTTTCCAAAAATGGGCTATTGACATGGTGGGACCGTTTCCTGACACACCAGGTGCAGTTAAATTTATCATAGTAGCAGTGGATTACTTCACGAAGTGGGTTGAAGCAAAACCCTTAGCATCTACTACAACTATGATAGTGTAGAAGTTTATATGGGAACACATCATCTGCCATTTTGGTTTACCCATGTGCATCGTAACTGACAACGGCACCAACTTTGCCTCCAAAGATCTTCAAAACTGGTTACAAGAACTGAACATCGAACACGTCTTCTCTTCCATGGCGCATCTTCATGGGAACGGCCAAGTAGAGGTTATCAACAAAAGTTTAGTATAAGGCATTAAAGCAAGGTTGGAAAAAGCCAGAAGAGGTAGGGTCGATGAACTCCCAAGTATCCTATGGGTACATAGAACGATGGCCAAGACAAGCAATGACGAGACACCCTTCAGCCTGGTCTATGGCTCTGAAGCGGTGACCCCCGCCGAAATAGGCCTCCCTTCACCAAGAATGTTGGCTATCAATAACATTGATAACAATTGGGAGCGCAGGCTAGACTTGGACCTCTTAGAAAAGAGGCGTGAGATCGCCGCCATCAACGAGGCTAAATACAAGTCCAAGCTAGAAAAATACTACAATGCGTACGTGCGGATCTGCACGTTCAACCTAGGAGACTACGTCTTTCGGGATAATGAAGCCATTAACGCAGAGCGACCAGGTAAACTTGCTCCAAAATGGGAAGGACCCTACCTTATACATGAGGTCTTGGGCAAGGGTACGTACAAACTGCAAACGTTGGACGGTGACATTGTCCCAAGGACCTGGAATGCGCAACAACTTAGACGCTGTTTATGTAAGATTATAATTTGTTTTCTTTTTGTATAACAATTAAGTGGCCTCGCGCCACACGTTAATCAATATACAATAGTTTTTCAACTTCATTGTGTATATTCTCAAACCTACAAAACTCTATTATAAATGCATGTATTGTCACACCCCAACCAATGGCGGAAACATCGGGGCGGGACATGGACGAGATTGCTCAAGACTTCATAACACTAATTGCGAAAATATTTAATCAAAACCGATTTCATTATTTGAATAATTATCAAGTACAACATTTGAATTCAGAAAATACAACATTTGGAAATAGAAAATACAACAAGTTCAACAACAGGTACAACATGATATTCAAAACAGATACAACAACAAAATCTAGATGTCTAAGTGTGTTTCTAGTCATCCCCACTAGATTTCAACAAAAGTTTAGTAGAAGGCATTAAAGCAAGGTTGGGAACAACCAGAAGAAGTTGGGTCGATGAACTCCTAAGTATCATATGGGCACGTAGAATGATGGTCAAGACAAGCAATGGTAAGACACCCTTCAGCTTGGTCTATGGCTCTGAAGCGGTGACCCCCGCGAAATAGGCCTCCCTTCACCAAGAATGTTGGCTACCAATAACATTGACAACAACAGGGAGCGTAGACTAGACTTGGACCACTTAGAAGAGAGGCACGAGAACGCCGCTATCAACGAGGCTAAATACAAGTCCAAGCTAGAAAAATACTACAATGCGCACGTGCGGATCTGCACGTTCAACCTAGGAGATTACGTCTTTCGGGATAATGAAGCCTCTAACGTAGAGCGCCCAGACAAACTCGCTCCCAAATGGGAAGGACCCTACCTTATACATGAGGTATTGGGCAAGGGTGCGTACAAACTGCAAACTTTGGAAGGTGACATTATCCCAAGGACCTAGAATGTGCAACAGCTTAGAGGCTGTTTATGTAAGATTGTAATTTGTTTTCTTTTTGTATAACAATTAAGTGGCCTTACACCACACGTTGATCAAAATACAATAGTTTTTCAAATTCATTGTGTATATTCTCAAACCTACATAACTCAATTACAAATGCATGTACTGTCACACCCCAACCGATGGCGGAAACATCGGGGAGGGACAAGGACGAGATTGCTCAAGACTTCATAACACTAATTGCGACAATATTTAATCAAAACCGATTTCATTTCATTGAATAATTATCATGTACAACATTTGAATTCAGAAAATACAACATTTGGAAATAGAAAATACAACAAGTTTGACAACAAGTACAACATGATATTCAAAACAAATACAACAACAAAATCTAGATGTCTAAGTGTGTTTCTAGTCATCCCTACTAGATTTCATCAACTTCAACGTCATCAAGCTCCTGCAACATGTTCAAAGTATAGTTCAATACAAAAATGTATTGGCGAGCATACAAGTTTAATAAATAGCATAAGTATAAAAATGATTAAACGAATCCACATGGCAAAACTTGTTATCTAGATTAACGTAAAAACTTGTCAACCCAAAGATTACCGCTAGTGTAATCGTATCGTAGAAACGATAGGACCGTTCTGTCTTAACTTAACATGACCACAAGACTACGGGCAGTGCGTTACTCCTATAGCGCTATACATGTTAAGGGGAGGCTCGTACGAAGTTAATGACAAGTTTATCACATAAGAATGTTCCAGTAACACGAATCACATATAACGTATTAAGTATGCGTGATTGGATTATTTGTTTGTGATTACATAACGTATGTGTGATTGTGTAAGTTGAATAAGTAAACATGTTGCACCTAAAATTGTAAAACGTAAAAAGGGTGTTCGAGTATACTCACGGTTTTGCAAATCTTCATTTGATAATCTCGCGAGTTGTTGAGTTGAAGTAGGAACACCGAGGTTACCCTACAAGGGGTAAATGAAGAAATGAGTCATTTGGAGTTGAACGGAGGATTTGGATTAGGATTCAAGTATAAGTATAAAAATATGAAAATATATCTCGTTCGAACACTCGTTGTGACACTAAGTTACTTTGATTTCATGGGTCCCGATTTGCCCAATAGAATCACAACGTGAAATCCAGAACTGAGATCAAAGGAAAACCGAAACATCACAACACTGTTTCGTGCAAATGGAAGTCTCTTCGTGTGAATTGAAGGTTTCGTTCGCGCAAGGGGGCATCATTCGTGCAAACAGAAGTCAGTTTGAGCTTTTTAACAATTAAGCGGTTCCGTTGTGAGTTCAATTATTTTATATATTATATTATATAGTTATATTAATAGTCCAGTAAGTCTAAGAGTTCATAGAAGTCATGCATGGAGGTATAACACCTCGTTATAAGTTTCACCAAAGCACAAGTTTATTAACAATGTTAACAAACCGGTTGATCATGAATATAACAGGAAGTAAATAATACAGTAAGTAAATACCAAACAGCCGAACAAGGACAACCCAGGCGTGTTGGAGGCGAGGCGAGGTTAACTTATTCTGAGTCTAGAAGACTGTTTCGGTGTTCGTTTGCAAGTACAAGTGAGGCGGTGGAACTAGATTGAAAACCAAGGTTTTCACAGTTCATACTTTTGTTAAACACATATTCACCTATATTGAAGATGGGGATTCGAGATAATCATTCAACACTTAGGAAAATGTCAGAACGGGGTAACAAAGTCCCTTCGCGCGAATGGGATGTCCATTCATACGAGTGGGATGCCCAGTCGCACGAGTGGGCTCTCCCTTCATGCGAGTGGCTCTGTTTTGGGGTAAGTTTGGTTCGGTTTTGTTTGAACAAACTCATTTCTTGGCTGGAATCAACCTTAACACTAACCCACATCTATAGACTTAGCTTGTGAGCTCGGTGGGTTCTTGATTCTGCCAAGTTTAGATCCGAAAATAATTGTTTTTACAAAAGTTTGAAAGAATAACACTTCCATCCTTTAACTTGGAGCTCAATATGGTGAACTTCATTAACAAATTACCAAAGCAAGTCTGTGGAAGTATCCAAGAGGCTAATCCAAGCTTTGACAGATTGAAGAAAAGTATAAAAAGTAGAAGAAAAAAAGGAGAAACAAGTATGAAAAGTAAGGGAAAGTGAGTTTGAACTCACTTAGAAGCTGCTGGAATGCTCTGCTGGTCGTGCACAAGGTCAGAAGCGGAGAGAATTTTGGAGTGAGTGGAAGGTGTGAAGTGAGGGTGAAGGGTTGTATTTATAGGCTGAAACAGTGCTTCATGCGAGTGGGTTTAGAGCGAATGGGTCTCTTCGTGCGAAGGGAAATCCCAGTTGCACGAAGGTTCAATTTCACGAAGAGCTCAGTTGCACGAAGAGCTAAAGTTTTCGTTTTTGCGTATTTTAGCCAGTTTAAAGTGTTTTAAGCATACAAGTGCAATGTATATCTATAATGTATAAATAAATGCATGTATAAACTGATGTTTGCAAGTAACTCAAGTATGAGTTTGCGTATAAGTATGTAGAAATGTTTGCACGTATCATAAGTATGTAACGAATGGATAACAAGTAAATACACAATATGTATAACACGATGCATAAAATGATCGAGTTTTATTATGATCAAAGCCTTGGATTACAATGTTTGGAAATGAAATACGAATACGAAGAGATTACAAGTTTCCAAAAATAGAAATACTGGCAAACTTTCTAAATGAGGAAAGTACCAAAATGCGAAGGATTACAGTCTCCCCTACTTTAGGAAATTTCATCCCTGAATTTTATTCAAGAGGAAGACGCGGCGAAAAAATGCGGATACTTAGTCTTCATTTCACTCTCGAGTTCCCAAGTAAACTCAGCGCCACATTTTCGTTTATATCGTACTTTAACTATGGGAATTCGACTACGTCTCGATTGCTTGACTCCTCGATCCATGATCTCGACAGGTTTCTCCACAAAGTGCAAAGTCTCGTTGATTTAAAGATCTTCGAGTGGAATTTGAAGTCCTTCTTCAGCTAGACATTTCTTCAAGTTTGAAACGTGAAACGTTGGTTGAACATTGTTGAGTTCTTGAGGTAGGTCCAGTCGATACGCGACCTTGCCAATCCTTTCGAGAATCTTGAAAGGACCTACATAGCGAGGAGCGAGTTTTCCTTTCTTACCAAAACGAACTACACCCTTCCAAGGGGATACCTTGAGAAGTACAAAGTCACAAACGTTGAATTCCAGAGGCTTGCGTCGCTTGTCAGTATAACTCTTTTGTCGGATTCAGGCTTTAAGCAAGTTGTCACGAATCTACAAGATCTTGTCCGTTGTCTCTTGTATAAGCTCGTGACCGGTGATTTGAGCTTCTCCGATCTCGTGCCAACAAATAGGCGAACGACACTTATGACCATACAATGTTTCGAAAGATGTCATTTGATTACTCGCATGATAACTATTATTGTACGAGAATTCGATCAAAGGCGAGTGCATATCCAAGTTGCCACCAAAATCGATTACGCATGAACGAAGCATATCCTCTAGAGTTTGGATGGTGCGTTCGGTTTGATCGTCAGACTGAGGATGGAAAGCGGTACTAAGATTAAGATGAGTACCAAGAGAGGTTTGAAATGTTTGCCAAAGACGAGAGGTAAAACAACCATCATCCAAGATGATGTCAATGGGATACCATGACGACTTCATTCGTGTAGATACGAGCCAATTTCTCGACTTTGTAGTCTTCATGAATGGGGAGAAAGTGAGCAGACTTGGTCAATCAATCTATGATCACCCAAATGTTGCCATGACCAGAAGAAGTACGAGGAAGTTTGGTGATAAAGTCCTTAGCGATACTCTCCCATTTCCAGACAGGAATTTCTGGTTGTTTGAGTAGGCCAGAGGGATGTTGATGTTCAGCTTTCACCTTTAAGTAAGTGAGACATTTCGAAAGGAAGGTGGCAATATCCTTCTTCATGCCATGCCACCAATAAGACGTACGCAGATCGTGGTACATCTTGTCAGCATCAGGATGAATAGAGTATCGAGTCTTGTGTGCCTCCTTCATTAGAAGTTCACGAAGGTCTCACGATTAGGCACCCAAACGCGATTGAGATAGTAAAGAATACCATCAGATTTGGTTACGAGTTGATGTTCAGCACCATACTTTATCTCGTTATAGAGGTTACCCTCATTAACAGATGAATATTGAGCTTCATGAATGCGGTTTCGAAGATCGTCCACGAGTTGGAAACATCAAACACTCTTGACATGAGTTTTTTTAATAGAGTGTCGGCCACGACAGTCGCTTTACCTAGATGGTAGCGAATTTTGTAGTCATAGTTGTATAACAACTCCACCCAGCAGCGTTGACACATGTTGAGTTCCTTTTGATTGAAGATGTGCTGAAAGCTCTTTTGATCGGTGAAGACCACAAACTTAGTACCATAAAGGTAGTGTCACCATATCTTCAATGCAAAAACAACTACACCAAGTTCAAGGTCATGAGTAGTGTAGTTTTCTCGTGTATTTTGAGTTGTCTCGACGCGAACACGATAACCTTGTCTCGTTGCATAATGACGCACCAAGATCTTGGTTAGAGGCATCGCAATACACGACGAAGTCGTCGTTTCCGTTAGGAAGAGTGAGGATAGGAGCATTGCAAAGCATGCCCTTGAGTGTTTTGAAAGACTCCTCTTGCTTTGGATCCCAAAAAAAAGGTTTATCTTTTTAAGTCAAGGAAGTGAGCGGAACGACGATTTTTGAAAAGTTAGAGATGAATCTACGATAATAACCCGCCAATCCAAGGAACAAACGAATTTCACACGGAGATTTAGGAGCAATCCAATTCTTCACAACTTCGAGTTTCATGGGATCAATGTGAATACCTTGTTCGTTGATGACGTGACCAAGGAATTGAACCTCTTTTAGATAAAATTCACACTTGGAGAATTTGGTGTAAAGATATTCAGTACGCAAGAGTTCGAGGATAAGACGCAAGTGTCACTCGTGCTCGTCTTGTGTCTTGGAATAGATTAGAATATCATCAATGTAGACGATTATGAAATGGTCTAATTATAGCTTGTACTCTCGGTTCATCAAATCCATGAAGACTGTAGGTGCGTTGGTTAAACCAAAAGGCATAATCACGAACTCATAATGACCGCATCGTGCACGAAAGGCGGTTTTGGGTATATCTTCTTTGAGGACTCGAAATTGATGATAACTAGAACGAAGATCGATCTTGGAGAAACACGTCGCGCCTTGAAGTTGATCGAAAAGGTCGTCAATGCGAGGAAGAGGATAACGATTCTTAATAGTGAGCTTGTTAAGTTCACGATAATCAATGAACATTTGAAATGAACCATCCTTCTTCTTGACAAAGAGAACCGGCACGCCCCAAGGAGAAGTACTAGGGCGTAGAAATCCTTTATCAAGTAACTCTTGAAGTTGGCTTGATAGCTCTTGCATTTCCGAGGGTGCGAGGCGGTATAGAGACTTAGCAACATGCGTAGCGCAAGGGACTAAATCGATACGAAAATAAACTGAACGAGGAGGAGGACCGGGAAATCTTCAAGAAAGACGTCAGGAAAATCACAAATAACAGGAACATCACTTACCCTCTTATCCTTGTCCTTCTTTTCCACAACGTGGGCAAGAAAGGAAAAGTAATCCTTGCGCAAGTACTTGTTCGCTTGAGTATACGACATAAACTTGAGACCTTTAGAAGGTTTCTCGCCATAAACATGCAAAGAGTCACCACAAGGAAGAGGAAGACAAATAAACTTCTCAGAACAAACGACTTCAGCATAGGGATGGCAATGGGTTGGGTTGGGTTCGGGTCGGGTATTGGTAATCTCATACCCATACCCGGTTGTAAAATCGTGTCCCATACCCGGCCCAATACCCATTGGGTATTTGACGGGTAATTACCCTCGGGTATCGGGTATACCCATTAGTTTCTAAAAAGACATACGTTGGGATTTCCAAATACATTACTTTACTATTTTAATTATTATACAATTTTATTTATACAACTATTATAAACAAAAAATGTACATTACCTGCATATAAGTTATATTATAACTTAATAATAACTTTATAATACTTATACACTTACATGTATATACTTCAAAACATATAAAATATAAATACTATTATCAAATACATATACAAAAAAAATATTTTTTCACATTATGAACATACTAAAATAAATCACTAATAGACAAAGGTTAATGAAAAATAAAAATATAAATTAAAAAATTCGAGTATATGATTGGGTATATAGTTCGGGTAAACGGGTATGCGGTTTCGGGTAATCGGGTCGGATATCACCTAATCCCATACCCGACCCATACCCGCGAAAATTTTTAGAACTAATCCCATACCCCACCCAATACCCATCGGGTATCGGGTATACCCGTCCCATTTGTGTCGGATTTCGGGTATACCCGTCGATCTCGGGTATTTTTGCCATCCCTACTTCAGCACGAACTCACCTAAGCCAATCCATGCCAACTATGATATCGAAACTACCCAATTGCATGGGTATGAGGTCAATCGAAAACTTATGATCGTTAAGATTCAAAGAACACTTAGGGAGGACATAACTGACAGTTATCGACTTACCATTAGCAAATTCCACCGCGAATGATTTTGGCAACTTAGAGTGTCGACAGTTAAGCAATGGTTTGAATTCAACGGATACAAAACTTTTATCCGCGCCAGTATCAAATAAACAAGAAGCATAAACATCGTTTACGAGGAACGTACCATTGATAACATCGTTGTTGTTCTGAGCCTGCGATGCTGTGATGAAGAAGGCTCGTTCGCGAGCTTGCTGCTACTGATGGTTGTTGTTGTTGCATTGCGGACATGTGTTGCTCAAGTGGTTTGGATCTCCACATTTATAGCAGGCTCGACCGTTGTTTGCTTGAGGCTAAGCTTGGTTTGTAGCAGGGGTTTGGTTTGGGTTACCTTTTGGCTTTAGGCCACTTTCACATTGGTTCATAAAATGTCCAAACCAGTTGCAGTTGGTTGACGTGTGCGTATATATACATAATTTTGCAATGAAATAACACATGATTCGGTTTTAAATTTATAAAAGTGATTATTACTTTAACATCAAAACACACATGAAAGAGGTAAGTGTACCCCGTCATATATGTAGTAAAGTATATGTAAGAACCAAGTATCGATCCAAGGAAATGGGTGGAGAAATAATACTAGACCTTTGTCACTAAATTACCGGTAAAAACATAAGTTTTGTTTGATTTTAATTAAACTAAAGTAAGCGTAAATAAATACATAATAAAAACATAATAGATAATAGATAAAAAGCCTTGCTTAATACACAACCACAGCATGTCAACTAAGTCGGTTTTGGCACTAGAAGCATTCGGTCAATTTTCCAATTTAAGACAATTAGTATCCCTTTCGGGAATCCTAACATGACAATCATTCGGAAAGCTAAAACGATAAACACACTTTAACCACCTAAAATTGTTCTTTAACGTGCAATTGATAAATGTCTATGAAAATCTCTTAAAAATAAGTTAGTCATCCGTTAGGAGTTTTCTAACCGCACTTAATCAAGGAAAGAGACACCGATAAACACAATGCAACCACCGAGACAAGCATAAACTAGATTAAATCACAACCGAGTTCATTTTACAAATCTTGCACAATAATTCACCAAGATAGCAATTTTGGCCTAAACTACTAACTAAGCTAACAAATCATGGCAAGAATTTATAACGACACCATCTAACCCGTTAAGGTCCTTACGTGACGGTAAGCTCTCTTGATTAACAATAATTACATTTTATTAAATCACTAACCATTTCTAGTATCATGATGCATACATTTAAACCAAGCTAAACTAGTTAACCAAATTCAAAGTTTACTAATACAAGATTAATTAAGCTTCATTTTTTCAACTATCTTAACTAACCAAGCATCAATCATCCAACATAATTACTTATAATCAAGAAATCAATATCAATAACAATGTTGCAAACTAATCATCAAAGATAATCATAGAAAATACTTCAAAGTGTCATTACAAACAAAGTTTAACATACTAATAGCTATAATCTAGCAAGGGATTGTTGTGTTTTTGCCCAAAGGCTACAATAATACATAAACAATAATCTGAATGCTTGAAAGATTAACAAAAACATGGAAAGATTAGAAAACCAAACCATAAACAAGCACTAGACTAAGGATCCGGATAGTAATGGAGCTAAACGGCACAATGTGGCTTGAATCCGGGTCAAAAGCAAAGCCTCCGGAGCCTGTAAAATCGCCTGTGAAGCTCCCAAAATTCCAGAATATCAACAGAATGTTTCTGTTCTGTTTTTATATTTTTTTAATGTTGCACGGTCGTTCTTCGCCGGGTTCTTGTTACACGCTTGGTCGCACCGGTCATTCAGTTCCGAGAGTTTGGCTGATCATCGGATCCGCACGGGGTGCAAATCATGGAACGACCGTGCGTCACCGGTCTGGCCTTGTTTGCCTTGCACGCCTAGTCGCACTGCTCGTTCATTGCCGGACCAAGTTGGTTTTGTCGGAGATGCACGGTCGTGCATCTGGTAGCACGACCGTTCCGCACGCCCAGGTCAGTTTTCTAACAGAAGGTTCGTAGCTTCGTCGTTTTGTCCGGAAAGTCCTCGTTTTTTCTATCATCTTGTCTGGTATGCTGTTTTAGGCCTGTAAACAAAAGTATAGATAATTAAGTATCCGAATGACGGTTTTACGGCCAAAAACGCATAAAATAGGGGTAAAACGAGGGACTAAAATATGTGTAAATTAACGAATATCATTGGTGCACAGGCGGCACGATGTATGAATCGGATGGTGGTGTAACCCTTGTGCAAAATTTTGGGCTTTCAAAAACTTTTTCTTTGAAAGCAATTCGATAACCGATGCTTAAACGTAACCCGTTTAATGTAACATACACACCGGGATGAGGACACAAGCTACACATACCCTAAATACCCTTTACATAACTTAGAAATAGGTTTCGAAGGGCTAGGGATGACAAAAACATGTTTATACAAGTACAAGGACCATTTATGACAAACTACGAAAGTTTGCTATTTTGCATAGCGACGAACATTCTGAAACATGATCATAAGCTAAAAATACCATAAATGACCTTAACATAGCTTAGAAATAAGCTTTGAGGGGTTCGGTATGCGAAAATGCGCTTATTTGATCACAGGGACTAAAAGCGTCAAAAACTGCGTAAGTTTGCATTTACGTGCATACCTTGCGATCTGACCATATCCAGACATCCATAAATTTTTATAATCACTAAAATATTTTATTTTAGTGATAGGAATGCAAAAATATCATTCGTCGCGCAATTTGGATCGTTTCCGCGTTCGTTACAACTACCGTCGTAATTAACCGCAAAACGCGACCGAACGAACCGACATACATGATGTTTCCAAACATATTTCATGTCCCCTATGCTTTAACATCCTTGTAGAGCCTTAAAATTTGCTTAACGGGGTTTAAACGCGTCGAAAATGCACTAAAGTGTGTGTAGGGACCAAAGTTGACAAGTTCTGAAAGTCTGATGTAGGGGGTAGTGTTGCGCGACGCCTAAGGGCTTTTGCCGTCGCGTGACGCGATGCCTACATCTAGACAGAATGTTCATTTTTCAGCTGCAGTTTGATTCTTGAGGGTCTTTTATGCAATTCTAACACCTCTCCAAGCAATGCTAGCTGGCTATAACACTTGTATGGTCTAGATTTATTGCTTGGGGAATACATATCCACTTGTAATGATCTTGAATCACCACCACAACTATAAATACCCCACTCTTTCACCTTGTTCATTGCTCATTTCCATCTTTGAACTCTAAGTGGATGATTTCCATCATTGGGAGCCACCTACATGAGTTCTCTTAGTCTAATTTTTCAGCCATAGAGCAATGTGAGTGTTCTTTCATGGCTTACTCTTTATTTTCAGCCAATTAAAGCTGAAAGTCAAACAGTTTGACCAACAGTTTGACTTTCGGTTTTGACCATCAATTGGTCAAATCAAAGTTCAATTGAACTTTGCAACTTGATTGTAATCACGATGGTTATAATCCTTAGCGATTATACCTACTGATAACCACGTTGACTAGGTGTAGTGACGAGTTAAAGTTTCGGTCAAAATGCGTATTTATACGCATTTTGCGACAAAACTATTTTCGGGTATCAAAACCCTTTGTTTTGATACCAAATCAGATTTCTAACTTAGTTAAACATGTTTTAACATGTTTAACTCATCACTACTAGTTTAGTGCTTGTTTAGGGTCGTAAGTCAATCGGTCTAAACAACTGCTTAGACTTTCGAAACTGAGCCGTTTGGTCGATCATTAGGATCCGACCAAACACATTAGGTGACCATAGTTGTATAGGGAATAACCTTCCGAGGTTATACCTTATGGTCATTTAGTTTGATTAGTTGTATGATAGTTAGTTTATATGCCTTAGGAAAATGACCAAAATGCCCTTTTCATGCATAATTGGATTTTAAGCATATGTAACTTAATTTTTGTCACTTAAACTTATTATTCAACTTATCTAAACATGTTAGGGCATATAATACTTTTCATAGGATTAGTTATGCATCTCGAACGCGCATTGGCGTGAACGACGCGTTAAAGTAGCGTAAGCTACCTTAATGGGTCGTAACGGGCCGTAAGCACTTAGGATAGGTTCTGATTTAGAATGTAGGCTTTGTTAAACCATATCACATGAGTTCCAATACTCATTTGGTTTACGAGACCTCATTCTACCCGATCACCCGATATAGGTGTTGATTTATTAACTAGCGATCCGATTACTTGGTACCACTTGATTTTCCTTGGTTTGCCCGAGCTTTATTAAGTTAGATCGAGGATACTTTGCATTCAATGTGAGTACATAGTTCCCCTCTTTTACCGTTTTCAAATGTTTTGGGGTGACTCATATGTGTAACCGACTTGTTTTTCAAATGTATGGCACATATGTGTTTACTAAGTGCTTTTATGTGTATTATTCCGATTATGCAAACACGATGTTTATCCAAATCCTTACAGATCTATCTATCTTCATAGTTAGATTCTTATATGATATTTGAAGTATAGTCTTAGATCTTCCTATCTTCATAGTGAGATTTTTAAGAAGTACTTTACGAAACGATGATTATGGTTATGTGTAGAGATTGTTGGTGATTTAGATAACGAAACTAGAGTAATACAATAAGCACATGGTGGATACGCCGCTGGTACTTCCTATATATAAGTGTGCTTATTGTATTACCCTTTGTGGCGTTATCCCGAATCACCATTAGGACTTAGGATTTTTGTGACTGAAACCAAAGCATAGTTTGATATGCTATTATTTACCAAAGCATAGTTTGATATGCTATTATTTACCAAAGCATAGCTTGATATGCTATTGTTTACCAAAGCATAGTTTGATATGCTATTCAAATGACATTGTTTACCAAAGTATAGACTGATATACTACCAAACCAAATTCGTGTAGTAACTATCTATCTTCATTATTAGCTACTCGTGGATGTTTAAAGTGCTAATATTGGAGTCCTTGTTTGGATTCTTTGTGTACTTTAATGCGTGTTTACAAGATGCTGACAAGTTGACGATTATGTGTTTATGTGGTAGTTGTGATTTAGATAACGAAACGGGTGTAATAAAATAAGAACATGGTGGATACGCCGCTTGTACTTCCTATATATAAGTGTTCTTATTTTATTACTCTTGCAGCGTTATCCGAATCACTTTAGGATTTTGTGTACGATTGATTCAATGTTCGATTATCCAAATCCTTGTAGAATCTTACATATCTTTATATGTTAGATTCTTAGAAGGATGACTAAAGTATTATTATAAATCATTGACTTGATTAATATAATACTCACACAAGTTTTGATTGATTTCAAAACAGTTATTATTAATCCTTGATTGGATTTCTAATAACACCTTAACACGTTATACGATGATTTCAACGAGATTACAAAGTAAAATTTCAATGGCATAAAAATTATTTAGTAATAATCATATTGCCATATACAAAATTATTTGCCACAAGTTTTCACAATCAAGATTATGTATTGCAACACTAAACTTTTGCCATTCTTTGGCTTCAAGATTTCTTTTACAATCGACAACTCTTGTAGTTGTCAAAGTATTGCAATATCAAACTTTTGCCATTTATTTGGCTAGCAAAACCTATGTATTCGCCGGAATTTTTATACTGACTATTTTTCACATATGTTTCAGGTTTTCAATTATTCAAGTATGCAATGCATAGGACTGCATCCGGGCCTTAGACTTCTTTAAGCAAAAGACATTTACATGTATTCTTTGTAAAATAATGTTAACAATATTGAAACACCATAGTACCAGTAGTTGTGAGCAATTTGTAATGTGACTCCCCGATATTTTCGCCATGTGCTGTTGTATTACGTGATTGGGGTGTTACAAATTGGTATCAGAGCACTGGTTATAGGGAATTAGGTTATTAGTATGCCTTTAACCTAATCTGTAACCTTCCTAGGGACCCAAACATGAGTAGACTTAGGAGTTCTTTCCTAATCATCATCCTTATTCGTGCCACAACTACTCTATGATTTACAAATCATCTAACCTTAGATGATTTATCCTAAACCCTTAGGCTTTATGCCTAAAGGTATTCCTCAAAATATTTTTCTCAAAACATTATCATTGAAATATTTCTCAAAACGTTTTCGTCAAAATATTTCACAACATGTTTATCTCAAACAATTTTTATCTAAAGATTTCTCAAATGTTTTTCTTAAACATTTTTCATCGAAATCTTAGGTTTTAATAATGTAAACACATGCAATCTGGAAGGGTGGATGCCTGTACCTTGAGTTTTCTCTCTAAGGCTAGAGTGTTCGTACAAATCCGCATTATTGGACCAGTCACTCTTACCTGGAAACTCTTAGGGTGAGTGTCCACTTATAGGCTAAAGCATGTCTTCGTGAAACATTATAAAAACCTATCCACCTTGACTATGTCGAACGATTTCCAAACACTACAACCTTTGTGACACTATTCATCCATATTACCCTCGGTAATATGTTTGCTATTCACAACAATGGAAACAAATTTCCCTTTACTACTTCATCATATTACCTTCGGTGATATGTTTGATTCGAGACAATTGAAATGAATTTCATTTCGTTTCACGACACTATGTAATCCTATTTCATTTTCAAAACACTACCTTTTGTCTTTCAAAATTTTAAAATTTTTACCATTTGGATGAGAATTTTCAAAATTTCAAACACAAAGTTTCTTCATTTTAAAATTTTTTAATTTAAAACATTTTATCCTAAAAACAATATATTTTTAAAAGGTAAAGAAATTATAACACAAACCATTAACTTGGTTTGTATTCTCTCATCCAAAAATATTACAAAAGTTTATTTTTCAAAACAATTCTTGTTTCAAAACAAAATCCACAACACTATATTATCCAAATACAAGAACAAGACTTTTGAACAAGATTTTTTTTTACCTAAAACAAGATTGTGGGGAAAACCGTGCCTACACTGACCGATTTGAACAGTTAAGCCTACTTTGCCCCACTATGGTCACACCTTTGGATCGGGCCATTGAGAAATACATTGATGGCCTACCTGATCCTGTCCAAGACGTTGTCACTGGCAGCAAACCTACAACACTTAGGGAGGCTAAGGAATTAGCCGCTACCCTAACTGACTCCCAGGTTAGAAAAGGGAAACTTTTTTTTTCGAAAGGGGGACAAGAAACAAAACACTGAAACTACTAATGAGAATTCAAAGGGAACTAAAGCTGAATCTTCTAAAAATTCTAAGAAGCGCAAGACTTCAAAGAATTATGCATTTCCTGCACCAATTCCATTAAACTCAGTACCCTTTAAGGGGTTTTATCGTGGAAAGCAACCTCGGTGCAATCATTGCAACTATCATCATGCAACAAATTCTCCTTGCCGCCAATATACAATCTGTGGTCTATTTCGACATCTAGCTGTGACCTATCGTGTCCAGAACCAAACAGCCCGTACTCAGACTCGCCCTCGAGCATGTTTCAATTGAGGTGATTTAAATCATTTCAAGCGAAACTGCCCTAAGCTTGCCAAAGCTAATGGACGAGTGTTCAATGTCAATGAGCCTCAAGCTAATGATCAAGCGCTTATGATCATTTGAACCTCTACATTCTCTGTTTATTTTCAAAAACAATGTACGTATTTCAACTATGTTTGTAATGACAATATAAATTTCAAGAGATTCTTCTTTATTCTTGTTATTTGTATTCCAATTACAAACTCCAATATGATTACACTATGTGTAATTACAACTACAGGCCGAATTTGAGGATTCCATTCTTTAGGAACCAAATCTTGTAGTTTAGCATATAGTGATTTCACTCCAGTGCATTAATACGAACTTGGCAACACGATCGCTACAAATACTATGAACAAGTTAATACTATTTTGTGATCATGGCATTACATACATGATTTATTTATCTAGTATGTATAGTAATACAAGATTACAGATACAATTTGCTTCGTATGTTGACTTAACATACTTATTACACTATTTTCATTACATTTTGCTTAGTATGTTAATTTAGCATACCTAGCACATGATTTGAAAATATTTCTCGATATGCTTACATTATGACGACAATGCATGTTTAGTATATGTTGCATACTACCAGTTTGGTTAGAATGAAACATGTATTAACATTTGTACTAGAAAGAAATATATATTAAACTTGTTGTATGCAAACCAAGTAGTGCTATCATTGCTAGTATAAAACACGATTCGATATGACAAATGTTGTGCTGTGACGATGTTATTTGATTTAGATGATAGTTTGACCTTATTATTTGTTTACCCTTGCTTAATAAGAGGAGCTATGTGGACCATGCGACGAAACGAGTAATTATGGGTGCACACTTAATTATGAGATTTGACGCATGAGAATCATAGTAAGCCTTGTTAAGTATGGTGGTATAAAATCTAGAGTGATTAAGGTAACGGGAGGAGTATGACGCGATAAGAATATGGTGGATACGCCGATGGTATTTCCTATATATAAGTGTTCTTATTGTGTTATTCTTCAGAACATTACTAAGATCACTTGGTGATTTTATGTTATCTTGGACCCTTATGTGATTATGTGATTATTTGTTATTTGTGTGATTATTTGCAATGGACAACGACGAGTACATTCATTAACTCAAATCGAGCCGACCGGGAGTATATTATGGTGTTAAAGGTGATGATCTTGATGCCATAGGTATGTTGACCCGTCTCCTATATATGCATGAGATGCTCATGGTACATTGGATGTACCTCGTAGGATGTTAGAAACCGTGTACGTGTAGGGCTTGAATGTACACCCCTTTGTTTGCTAGGATTTACACTAAAAACTTAGTATAACATAGTGCCATACCATACAATTTTTGTACACTGATTGACATTTTAAAGATTCACAGGTTTCAAAGGGTTGAATACCTTGAGATACTTTGAATATCCCAAATCACATTTTGAATCCCCTAGAATTTCCAACACCAAACGATGCTCCGCATCTTTGAGATCTAGCAATTCGCTTATCCTTCAGTTGTTTCAATTACAATCTACGGTCTCCTTCGAATAAATTTCGGGATGAAATTTCCTAAAGTAGGGGAGACCGTAACCCTTGTGCAAAATTTCGGGCTTTCAAAAACTTTTTCTTTGAAAGCAACTAGATAACCGATGCTTAAACGTAACCCGTTTAACGCAACATACACACCGGGATGAGGACACAAGCTACACATACCCTAAATACCCTTTACATAACTTTGAAATAGATTTCAAAGGGCTAGGGATGACAAAAACATGTTTATACAAGTACAAGGACCTTTTACGACAAACTACGAAAGTTTGCAGATTCGCATAGCGACGAACATTCCGAAACATGATCATAAGCTAAACATACCATAAATGACCTTAACATAGCTTAGAAATAAGCTTTGAGGGGTTCGGTATGCGAAAATGCACTTATTTGATCACAGGGACTAAAAGCGTTAGAAACTGCGTAAGTTTGCATTTACGTGCATACCTTCAAATCTAACCATATCCGGACATCCATAAATTTTTGTAATCACTAAAATATTTTATTTTAGTGATAGGAATGCAAACAAATCATTCGTCGCACAATTTGGATCGTTTTAACGTTCGTTACGACTTACGTCGTAATTAACCGCAAAACGCGACTGTACGACCGAACGAACTGACATCCATGATGTTTCCAAACATATTTCATGTCCCCTATGCTTTAACATCCTTGTAGAGCCTTTAAATTTGTTTAACGTGGTTTAAACGTGTCGAAAATGCACTAAAGTGTGTGTAGGGACCAAAGTTGACAAGTTTTGAAAGTCTGATGTAGGGTAGCGCTGCGCGACGCCTAAGGGCTTTTGCCGTCACGCGACGCGACGCCTACATCTAGACAGAATGTTCATTTTTCAGCTGCAGTTTGATTCTTGAGGGTCTTGTATGCAATTTTCTTTGTGTGGGCACCAAGTTAACACCTCTCCAAGCAATGCTAGCTGGCTATAACACTTGAATGGTCCAGATTTATTGCTTGGGGAATACATATCCACTTGTAATGATCTTGAATCACCTCCACAACTATAAATACCCCCCTCTTTCACCTTGTTCATTACCCATTTCCATCTTTGAACTCTAAGTGGAGGATTTCCATCATTGGGAGCCACCTACCTGAGTTCCCTTAGTCTAATCTTTCAGCCATAGAGCATTGTGAGTGTTCTTTCATGGCTTAGTCTTTATTTTCAGCCATTTAGAGCTGAAAGTTAAACAGGTTAACCAACAGTTTGACTTTCGGTTTTGACCATCAATTGGTCAAATCAAAGTTCAATTGAACATTGCAACGTGATTGTAATCACGATGGTTGTAATCCTTAGCGATTATACCTACTGATTACCACGTTGACTAGCTGTAATGACGAGTCAAAGTTTCGGTCAAAATGCGTATTTATGCGCATTTTACGACAGAACTATTTTCGGGTATCAAAACCCTTTGTTTTGATACCAAATCAGATTTCTAACTTAGTTAAACATGTTTTAACATGCTTAACTCGTCACTACTAGTTTAGTGCTTGTTTAGGGTCGTAAGTCAAGCGGTCTAAACAACCGCTTAGACTTTCGAACCCGACCCGTTTGGTCGATCATTAGGATCCGACCAAACACATTAGGTGACCATAGTTGTATAGGGAATAACCTTCCGAGGTTATACCTTATGGTCACTTAGTTTGATTAGTTGTATGATAGGTAGTTTATATGCCTTAGGAAAATGACCAAAATGCCCTTTTCATGCATCATTGGATTTTAAGCATATGTAACTTAATTTTTGTCACTTAAACTTATTATGCAACTTATCTAAACATGTTAGGGCATATAATACTTGTCATAGGACTAGTTATGCGTCTCGAACGCGCATTTGCGTGAACGACAAGTTAAAGTAGCGTAAGCTACCTTAATGGGTCGTAACGGGTCGTAAGCACTTAGGATAGGTTCCGATTTAGAATGTAGGCTTTGTTAAACCATATCACATGAGTTCCAATACTCATTTGGTTTACGAGACCTCATTCTACCCGATCTCCCGATATAGGTGTCGATTTATTAACTAGCGATCTGATTACTAGGTACCACTTGATTTTCCTTGGTTTGCCCGAGCTTTGTTAAGTTAGCCCGAGGATACTTTGCATTCAATGTGAGTACATAGTTCCCCTTTTTTACCATTTTCAAATGTTTTGGGGTGATTCATATGTGTAACCGACTTGTTTTTCAAATGTATGGCATATATGTGTTTACAAAGTGCTTTTATGTGTATTATTCCGATTATGCAAACACAATGTTTATCCAAATCCTTAAAGATCTATCTATCTTCATAGTTAGATTCTTATAGGATATTTGAAGTATAGTCTTAGATCTTCCTATCTTCATAGTGAGATTTTTAAGAAGTACTTTACGAAACGATGATTATGGTTATGTGTAGAGATTGTTGGTGATTTAGATAACGAAACTAGAGTAATACAATAAGAACATGGTGGATACGCCGCTGGTACTTCCCATATATAAGTGTGCTTATTGTATTACCCTTCGTGGCGTTATCCCAAATCACCATTAGGACTTAGGATTTTTGTGACTGAAACCAAAGCATAGTTTGATATGCTATTATTTACCAAAGCATAGTTTGATATGCTATTATTTACCAAAGCATAGCTTGATATGCTATTGTTTACCAAAGCAGAGTTTGATATGCTATTCAAGTGACATTGTTTACTAAAGTATAGATTAATATACTACCAAACCAAATTCTTGTAGTAACTATTTCCCCCTCAGCTTGTTACCCCATGGTTGGATTGCACAAGATGAAAGGATTGAATTGAGGAGAAGAACTTACTCAAAACGAATCAAATGTAACAGTACAGAGTACTGTTCCATTTATAGACAAACCAAACCGTTGAGGCATCTCAGCTGACGTCACCATGAAAGCGATGTCTAACAGCCTAACAACCTGTATCTACTGTTCTTATACAAACACTGCTAAACCTAACCACTGACTATACATAAACAGATGATATACTAAACTACTGCTATTCCTATTCATCAGTGCTTTCCTCAAGGTTGATCAGTCCTTGATTGGGCAGTGTTTTGTCATCAGCAGTTTGTACCAGCAGTGCTTAGTTTCCAGCAGTCTTCTAGGCTTCATCAGTGGTTATGCAAAGTAGCAGCAGCAGTTGTATCCGGACAGTGGATATAAGGCCATCAGATGTTATAATCACTTTCAATGGAGAAGACTTAGTGTAAACAGCTGCTTATTGTGAATCCACAATTGTGACCTGGTTTTGGCTTTCATTATCTGTTCCTCTGGTAGGGTTCAATCCCAACAAACTGTTCCCTGGAAAGCTGAAGAGTAAGTGGACAGGACCTTATCGTATAACCAAGGTAGGAAAACACGGTGATTTTGAGATTGAGGACTTTGATGATCATATCCGCCAGATGGTGAACGACCATAGACTAAAACCATACTTCAATGCTCGAGAAATCAAAGGTCCTGGTAAGAACGTGGAGGTGCTATATGTGAGCACCATCTGCGAATACGTCGAGTAATCACACAGGTACGATCTGGCTGAAGATCTAAAACTTAGCGCTCTTAGTTGGCAGCCTAAGGTTCCTTTGTATTTATTTTTGCTTGCGTAGTTAGTTAGATTGTTTTCTGTGAGTTTTCGAGTCTAACCGTGTCATTATTCAAGTGTGGGGAAGCTCAGGAGGTTTAGTTAAGCTTTGGTGCAGTTAAGGGCAACGCACACATTTGGGGGGTAGGGCAAAGTGATTCTAAGATTATATAAGAATTTTGGCCTGAAAAATCAATTTTTGGAGCATTTTTGCACAAATTTCGGTTGTTTTCGGAGTGTTGCAGGGAAATGAGGTAGTTCGAAGGAAAGAAATCACGAAAAGAAAAGCTAAGGTATTTTTTTTATTGAAAATTTACCAAGGAACTTCAATTGGGGGGTTTTGGGAGGTGAATTTGTAAAACATAAAATTTTTTCTAAGGCATTGAAACCAATAAATTGAGTGAATCCCTTGGAAAACCATCTCCCTCACGCCACGCGCAGGGGATAACCTACCCTGGCGCGCCACGCTATGGACGTGTTTCCGGCCCCAATTCTTTAAAACCTAAAAATCAATCTAATCTCTCATTAACCCTTCATACCCTTTTCTCCACAACTGTTCCCTCCTTACCTCCGATAACCACCGATCACCACCCTCTCTCACCTCCGATTCCACCTAATTTCCGGCGACCACCTCTTTCTCCCCTTTCTCTCTTCCATCAACCCCTAATCACCACTGCCTCCACTTCCGTCGAACACCTACCAGCGACCCACACTCACCTCCGTCTCCCTCCTCCTTTGACGCCGGCGACTACTGCACCCACCACCATCTTCATCGCCGATCCTCCTCTGGCGAATTTCGAGTGACCAGTCATCATCTTCGATTAACATCAAAGCTCAAGTTTTTCTTAGTTTTCAGTCAAGTCGCGAAACATGTATGTAAGTTTGGAGTTTCAATTATTTATTGTTTATTCTTCATGATTGTTAGTTTGTTTTTGAAATCGTTGAAGAGTTGTACAGGGGTTAAATGGGTATGAATGGAGAGTATGAGAAAGTTGATTTTTAGGTCAACATTTAGGAACAGGAAGTTGGGTTGTTATGGGAACATTGTAATGAAAAGAACTATTGTGTTTAAGTGAAGAACAGGCCGGATATTATGTTTCGGATAGTATTGGAGTTTCTGTTGAGTTGAGAGGTATGTTAAAAACAGGGATGTAGGTTTGATGTTTGGCTGAAATTGTGCTAAAACAGGACTAGGAATGTGTTTTACGAGTAGTGTCGGGTTGATTGGAGTTAGGCGATAGAGATTTTTAAGTCAAAGTGCTTGATAAGCTGTTCAGATGTTGCCGTTTAGTATATTATGTTAGACATAAGTTACGAAGAGAGTTTAGACAGTAAGTAAGATGTAGTTAGTGATTATGCGGATAAAAAATATTTGACATAAGAAAGCATGAGCAGCCAGTTGTGTATTTGGTTGGGAAGGTCAAGTGTGTAAGATGTGAAAAAGGCACATCACAATAGGTCGATGTCTTGCCCGGTGCAAGTTTATTAGGCGGAATTGTCGACAAAGCGGATAAAGCGGCAATTAATGCCGAAGTGAGTAAGTTTAGCGAAGAGTTAGGCTGGCTGGGTTAGTCGGGGCACGGTGTGTATATATGTATATATCTATATATATAAAAAAATATAAATAAATAAATAAATAGATAAAATAAATAAATAAATAAATAAAAAATTCAAAATTATAAAAAGTTTTCTAGATGGTTCAAAACACTCCTCATGAATCACTAAGAGCCGAATATCAAAATAAGTTTTATAAATTTCGGTCAATTCGTTCGTACTCAATCTACATTCGAACGAAATGACCGAATTACATGTTATTTCGACTCGCATCATGATTTTGTCACTTTTGTTTGTTATTAAATTCGTAACCGCAAATGAAATGCTATACGGTTACGAATGTCACCGGCATTGTACTAATTCGAATTTTTGAATGTTTTTCAGGATGTCGGGCGAAGGTGCATCAAGTGCAGGAGGAAAACGCAAGCGTAAGTCATCGAAAAAGAATCAAGCGGTTCAATATTGGATGCCCGAGGAGCGTTCAGAACCGAATGCTGTAGCTGTGCCCATTGATCAGCGTGTGTTGCACAATCACACACTTTTACAGTTTATATTGGGCACCGATGAATATGAGAGTTGCGAGAAGTTTTTGGAAATGGAATTATTTCAGCACAGGACTGTGAATTGGGGAATAATTGATACGATGAATCAGCGGGCGAGATTGGAAGGGTTGTTAGGACGTAGATGGTTAGAGGCGATACGGTGCGCAGAGCCATAGTATGCGGAGCTCACTGTTGAGTTTCATTCTACCTTTAAGTATTCGCCTGAGTGGTTCATGCAGCCGTATATAGTTCGGTTTGTGCTGGGGAGTCAAGCGTTCAGAATGAGTGTCCCACAGTTCGCAGAGGCGATTGAGTTGTACACCAAGGAGGAGTCGGGTTCAGCGGGTTTTAGGAGGTCATTACGGGGAGTTACAGTTAAGCGAGCGGATAATTATGTGTGGGAAGAAGAGTTATCTGAGTTCTGGATGACGATAGCGGATTCAGCATGGTCGACACGCACGGTGGCATCTTCGATTCGGGATCCGTTTGTCAGATATATTCATAGGATCATCGCGTGTACAGTCATGGGGAGAAAGGGTGGAGAAGATAAGGTTAGTCAGAATGATTTGTTCTGTTTGTATTGCATTATGAATAGGATAGAAGTGAATTTGGCGACAGTGATGTTGGTGTCATTCGCATGGGGTCGTCGAAAGGGTGGTCAAGCCAGGTTGCCATTGGGTACTTATGTGACTAGGTTGGCAAGGCATTTGGGTGTTACTGATATATATGAGGAGCGTCTCTTGACTCCTGGTCCGGTTACAGATGAGTTTGGGATTGAAGAGTTGCGTCGAGCGCAGATGATTTGTTTGGACGAGCTGCTTCGTTGGGAGGCGGTAAACATGGACCACAGATACCTCCACCAGTTGGATCGTCGGCATCAGTTTCTAAGCAGGCGGGGTTTCCTCCTCACAGACAGAGAGTGCGTCTGCAGTCTGAGCGTCCTCGTGCTCAGTTGGTTCAAAATGACGTGTTGAGATATATTATGGAGCATCAGCACATAGAGGTGCCAGGTTGGTTTCCGCCACCACAGCATGCTGCTGGTGGTGATGAGGTGGCTGGTGAAGACGAGCAGATGGAGGATGTTAGTGAGGAGTCTGGAGAGGATGACGAGTAGATGGTTCTAGCAGTATCAGCGGCCGGTGATTTTGGTTATTTTTTGTATTTTTTTCCTTTTATTTTGTTTTTAGCTGATGATGGTCTGTACTTAACTTGATATTTGACATATTTAGGGAAAATTGTAAGGGTTAACCGGTTGGGCTGATATATATATATATATATAGAGAGAGAGAGAGAGAGAGAGTTAGGATCCTGTAAAAAAGACAAAGTGTGAGAAGGATAAGAAAGAATACACACCATTAGATCTTTGATCTAATGGTTTAGATTAATAGAGACCAAAATGTAAAATTTGTTTTATTTTTTGGACTGAATTGAAAATTATAGGGGTAATAAAGTCTTTTAAATACATTCAAAAGAGGTAACTGTAATTAAAATCCCTACAATCTCTCTCTCTCTCCAATCGAACTACCAGAGAGCTTTCTCTCTCTCCAATCGCAGAAATCGTTGATAACATGAAACGAAAATCGGATTTCTGCAGTTGATCTTGTGAATCGGCTTTATGTAGGTCATCGATTGGAGTTTTTTTTTGTGGTTTTGATCCGATTGATGAAGATCGCATGTTTATTGATTCGGATGACGGATGCTAGCGGCAGCGGCGGTGGTGGTGGTTCGAGCGGCGGCGGCGGTGGTGGTGCTGGATCGGCAGTGGTGGTGCCGGAAGTGGCAGTGGTGGTGGTGCCGGAAGTGAAGAAGATGATACAGAGGTGTTATACAGAGGTGTTATATTTATTTACGGAAGTGAAGAAGATGATACAGAGGTGTTTTTTTTTTCTGAATGGTGTTATTTTATTTTCATTAATGGTGTTTTTTTTTTTCTGAATGGTGTTATTTTATTTTTCATTAATGGTGTTTTTTTTTCTGAATGGTGTTATTTTTGTACCGAATGGTGTTATATTCTTTGTACTGAATGGTGTTTTTTTTATTTACTGCTGAATGGTGTTATTTTTGTACTGAATGGTGTTATTTTTGTGCTGGATGGTGTTATATTTTCTGAATTGTGTTATATTTAAAACACCATGTATGAACATGCTCTGAATGGTGTTATATTTATGGACGGTTATAAGTCCTAAAATCCAGGTTTTTCTCTCTCCAAATCCTTAAATCAAGGATTACCATATTTGAATTTGTTAATGCATTTACAATCTTACCCTTTTCAATTAATTTAGATCTAATGGTTGAGATTCTTTCTTACCTTTCTCACACTTTTGGTCTTTTACATAATATATATATATATATATTATGTTATGATTATGTTTGGTGATGTTGCTAGAATTATTAATGGTTCGTATTTAGCTGGGAACTGTGATTGGAGAACTAGTGCGTTTTGGAAGGCATGGAACTAGACAGATGTAGAACGGCAAGGAAATCAAGGGAGTCTGTTCCATTTGTTGTTGTATTTTTATTTCTATTTTTATTTTCAGTTTGTTTGAGTCGTAGTTTCCTTCTTCATTAAGGACAATGAAGGAAATAAGTGTGGGGAGGGGGAAACTGGTGTCTAGTTTAGGTTGTCGTGTCGTAGTTAGTTCAGTCGTAGTTTAGGTAAAAAAATTGAAAAATTAAAAAAAAAACCCATAAAAATTGAGAAAAATAAAAAATGTCCCGTAAAGGTTTTCGCACAAAATGGAAAATGATAGGTGTAATTAAACTAGTGGCTTTTCGAATATTATATATATGAGATAATAAATAATCGGTCACACGTCTAATTTAGGATATGTGGATAGGCCAAGCCGGTTGAAAGGTTTTTAGGCTTGATATAAAATAACTTAAAATAGGAGACTTGTGGGTTCCCGCCTTAGGAGCCGTGACAAAGCTAAAGCTGTGGAGAGTATAAGAGGTACGTCATAAGTAAAAAACTTATAAGTTTTTCCGATTAAATTGGCACACCTGTTTCTTTTTGTGAAGACAAATCCGAAACAGTGTGGCGCCTAAAAAAATTATTATTCCATCCATCCATTTGAGCACATGTTGAAAAAAAAGAGAAAAACAAAGCCTATGGCACTGACGTGGGGATAGTGACTCATGCGGTACATACCCTCTAGGTGGAGTTCTAAAAATGCATAAGGTTTATGGCATTGACCATGGGGATGGTGACTCGTATGGCGTATGTCCGCTAAACTGATCGTATACAACAGCATGTAAGCTCACAATATCATCTATCTATCCATCATAAAGTTTAATCGGAATAATATAAGAGTTTTTTATATAAGGCGGTAGATTATAAATCTTTTAATCTCATAAGCTTGAAACGGGAATAGGTGGAGCCGTAGTCTTTTGAGTGTGGGACCCATAGATAACTATAAATTACTTGAACTTAATAGATCGAAAATAAGGGCTTGGAAACCGGCGGTTGGGTTTAAGTGGACCGTATATTCACAATCTTGGTTAACGTGTGGTCAGATTTGTTCTAATAAAATAATGAATATATTGGAAGCCATTTGTTTTAATTGTGATTCCATTGCGAATAATTTTTTCGGGGACGAAAAAAGATAAGTGTGGGGATGTGATGTGCGGGTGCAAACAAGTCATATTTTGTATAGTTTTGCATCAGTTTTAAGTGTTTGAGTGTGTTTATTCATATTAGTATATGTGCTTATTGGTTGTCGGGTTTTTCAGGTTTAACGGTGCTTAAATGTAGTATAATGATCACACAAGCTAGAAAACGGGTTTTACGAGGCAATTCGAGGCAAGAAAACAACTTGGCTGGAAACCTGCTCCCTCGTGCCACACGAGGGAGACTACTTGACACGGTGCGTGGCACGAGAGTGGTTGGTCAACGGAAAGTCAGATTTTCACTCCCTCGCGCCACGCGAGGGAGTGAGGTGGTATTGGCACGTGACGCGACGGGTGGATTCGTAGATATTTTTGTTTTTAACCTATTTTCATAAGGAAAGATTGACCATTCATTCAGTAGCCGCCAAGAACAATTTGAGAGCACTTTTGGGCGATTTGTCTCACCATCTTTCGATCTTCCATGAAATTCCTTCATGCCCGATCAATTTCTAACAAATCTTGAAGCTGTGATGACTTCCATGAGCGGCTAAACGTCTCATAACTTCTACCCGGATGAACTTTTGCTTTGTTTTGCATTGAATTTTGTTTACGGATTCTTGTAACTGGTACAGCTTGACCACTTGTATTGGATTATTGGTAAACGTTTCCTGTGTTTGAATTACTTGTCGTTTATTAAGCGTATTGGTAATTTTCTTGCGTTGTTAGCGGGTTAGTAAATTGGTGGGTAGTTGATACAATCAAACGGGTTATTAAGTTGCATAGTGAATCTTAAAAACTATCCTTACTAACTAATCAAATTCAATAATTCCGAGGCCATGTCTATGTGGTGTTTTAAATCGGTAAACAGGTTTTTATGTTAAACGGGTAATTGGGATTCCGGGTAGAGGTTACTTTTTCTCACATTGATTACAACTCTCTTAATTAGTTCCTTAGTTTTACAATCAAATTCAAACAAACCCCCAATTTAGTTAATTTAGTTCTTAGATATAAACGCAACATTGACCAGAAATTCCCCGTGGATACGATACCCTACTTACACTATCTACGTAGCTTATTTTGGTTTTTTGATTGACCCTAACGACAGTCATCAGTATAACCAAATGTCTTTGTATAACCAAATGTCTTGTTTAAACAAAATGTTTTGTTTTGTATAAAGCAATTTCCATTTTGTATAAATCGAGTGTAATTTCTTGGTGAATACATTCAAGCCTTGTTGACTGTCTGACGAACCCTTAAAAATAAAGGTTGATCAAATGTGTTACACAGTTTCTGTCATTCCCAGAGGAAACTTCCAAACAGACATAGGAAACGGGAATGGGGTTGTCTATCCTATGGTACCATAATATACTAGAGGTCGGCTTGGCCAAAGATAATGAATGTATCATTGTCATGTTCAACACACCATCTAGTTTCGTACAATGTAAAGCATGTTGTGTATATAGACCATATGTAAATAAGTTTTGTAGATGTGGAAGGTAATTTAGCACATATGAATCACCCCAAAACATTTGAAAAACGTAAAAGAGGGGAACTATGTACTCACATGTTACGTAGATGTCTTGCTCAATCGTGTATGCAAAGCTCAAGTATTTCCTAATTATGTCGGATTGTTATAAGATTAGTTTGTAACATGGCTTAAACGAAAGAACAGATAGAATGAGGTTTGAAATAAAAAGAGCTAAGGATCTTGTGTAATATGATTTATTAAACTTTACATTCTGATTGAAAAGTGTCTAGAGGTGTTTTGACCCGTTACGACTTGTCAAAATGGTTTACACCACTTTAACGGGTCGTATGCGTAAATACGGGTCCGGTGGTCGAATGAGTCCTATGACGAGTCCAATATGTTAAAACACGTTTAATAATATTGTATGATCAGTTTAAATGTCAAAAATATTGCTTAGGTAGGCTTAAAACTATCTTACGCAAAAAGGGTATTTTTGACATTCTAAAAGTATGCATAGTTGAGTCGTCATTTAACCTATCAAATCATAGGACTATAACGTATAACCTCATAGGATTATTTCCTATATTACTGTGGTCATATAATTAGGCTTGGTCGGATCCTAAGGTTCACCAAACGGGTTAGATTTGAAAGTCAAAGTAGAAGTCAAACTGCTTGACTTTCGACTAAGGAATAAGCGCTAAACTAGAAATGAGGAGTTAGACATGTTAAAACATGTTTATAAGGTCATACAAACTGATTTTGGTGCTAAAACTTTTGGTTTTAATACTTAAAAACTCATTCGTCGTAAAATGCATTTTATGCGTTTTTTACTTCTATTCAAAACACGTTTGACTCGTCATTTCACCTACTAAAGGTGATGATCAGATGGTGTAATCGTAAGGGATTAACACCTTCATTATTATGATCATGCAGCAAAGTTCAATTTGAACTTTGACGTGACCAAAATGGTAATAAATGTTACTTCATGTGTAACTTTCTTTAACAATAGGAGGCTCTCTTTTTTGTACGTCTAGTTTCTAGTGCTAGAGATCTTGATTAGTCCTATTTTGCGGCTAAAAAATACTTTATTACTGGAATATTAGTGTCAATTTGCTCAACATCAATTATGACATTAATGTTTCTGTCTATCAGATGGGTAAAGTACTAGTTAATTTTTGGTCGGAACCGTTTTACACAGTTTGGATTATAATTCATACAAAAACCGTTGGTATAAAACTGAACTGGACTGTAAGATTTAACTATGTATTTAAGCTTTTTAGTATTTCATATTATATACTTATTTTTGTAAGAAGGCTTAATTAAAATAAATCCAGATTAAATAACCAATCTAGCTTAAAGAGTTGAAATACAACAATTGACTTTATATTAGTTTATAGGCTTAATTTATTTATTTAAATTTAAAAATTAAAATACGTACCTACTCAAACAAAAGCCTCAAAGAGCCATTTTCACGTGACCCATCATTTGCACAAGCAAGCCACAAAATTAATAATATATTGAAAGTTTAATATATATTTGTAGTATTATTTATATTAGTTTATAGGCTTAATTTAAATTTAAAAATCAAAATATAGCCTCAAGGAGTCATTTTCCCTTACCCATCATTTGCACAAGCAAGCCGCAAATATTTTTTGTTGACAGACTTAAAAATTAATATTGATAACAAATTGAAAGTTTAATTGTTCAACATTAAATTTCAACGGTTTGGTTTAATTAAATATAATAAAAATCTATTCCTAATTGTTCGACTTACAAAGCGTTACAACCAAACTATAAAAACCTCTGTTAAGGACAAAAAGTTTAGAGTTAAATGTCCAGATAGTCCCTGTGGTTTGAACTTTTTTCACCTTTAGTCTCTAACTTTCTAAAATTACCTCTATAGTCCCTAACTTTTCAATTTTCGTTCTCGGGTAGTCCCTAGTTTGGATGTAGGTTAGTTTTATCAGTTAAGTTGATGTAAAATAACTATAATGCCCTTAAGTAAAACAAAATGAATTAATTAAGTATTATATATAATATCAGTCACATATCTCTCTCTACTCTCCCTTTCTCTTTCTACTCTCTCTCCTTTGAAAAACCATCACCACAACCACCATTACCTCCACCTCCACAGCCGTCATCACCTCTCAGCCGCCACCACCACCATCACTACCAAAACCAGCACCGCCGCCATCATCACCAGCAAATCATCTTCACAACCACCACCATTAATAATCATGTTCAACAGATCTCAAACAAATTGAAACAAGCCTTCAATCCTTCACCTGTAACCAAATCTTAATAACCAAATACATAATACACTCATCTACTTCACCCCCTGTTCTCTAAAATCCTAAAACAAGATCTGTCTAAAACCTTCATAACTAAAAAATTAGGGCAAAAGAAACACAACAAACAGAGATTCAACTTAGATTTCGGAAGTGCTATGATGTCCGACGACCAACCGTCATCGTCTGAAAAACCTGCAACTTTGATTTCCGCAACAACCACCATCGACAACCAGCGTCTCTTCTCTCTCTCTAGCTATCGCTCTCTTCGTCGGCTATGTTTCTTTCTCCCTCTCTGTATCGCTCTCTTGTCTCTCTATCTACATCCTCTTTCTCTCTCTCTTCTCTAGATATAAGTATGTAGGGAAGAAGATGAAGATGGGTTGATGAAAGTGGGGGTAATTGGGGGTGGGTTGGGGTAATAAAGGTGGGCCTATAAAAAGAATATTTATTTTAATGTTTTAATTTTTTATATTTAATTAGTAAGGGTACTTTGGTTATTTCACACGCATTTAACTGGACAAACTAACTGACATCCACTCTAGGGACTATCGGGGAACGAAATTGAAAAAGTTGAGGACTATAGAGGTAATTTTAGAAAGTTAGGGACCAAAGGTGAAAAAAGGCTAACCACAGGGACTGTCCGGGCATTTAACTCAAAAGCTTAGGTAACCACCATAGGACAACAATTATTTTTTTTTTCTTTCAAAAATCATTGTCTAGTAGGGGTAAATATGTGAGCTCCCTCCTTATTCGTTATTCTAATAAGTCTAACTACAAGGTTCTAAGGCTGGAAGTTATTGGCTAGCACCCTTCCAGCTTAACAATTTTTTAATTAATAATGCCTCCTACCATTTCCCGAGCGCTACTGGAGGGGGGGGGCAATATAATGCCTCGCCACCCTAATAACGAGTTGCAACGACATTTTATGTGGGGCCATGCTTGTTTGACCATTTCAATATCTACAATTTACATGGCCGGGAATAGTGTCAGGCAACTACCTGGCACTTGGTCATTGGCTGTCATTGGGCGGCGAATCTTGGAAATTACACTTCTACCCTCGACTCCAAATAGGACAAGAAACATCTTGCTACAATCACCGTTGTAAGAACAGCTACCGATAGAGCCATATCCAGCCACCATGAACAGACCGCGTCCATTAAATTCATAGTCGTTCCATTGGAGTACCTACCTGGCACTAGCTCATTCAACCAAGTCGATGCCCGAAATTGTGCCAGGCAACAGTGGCACTTGGCCATTAGGCGAGGTTTTCCTTGACGACGTCGGTGCCAAAAATTACAGTTTACCATCGGCTCAAAATTATAGGTTGCCATCGTCGCAATTTTATCCCTTAAAATCTATGGTACAAAGAAGGAAGAAGATGATAGAGGCAGAAGATCAGTACCAACACTACAATAACTCTTGCCAGATCTCACGCCGGAGATTGCACCGCCGGAAAATGGTGTTCTTGGTGCTGCCAGTTAGATCCAGACGCATAAAACGACCACTGGACATTCCTGTGCCGGAAAGTAGTGTTCTTCGACTTTCGCCACAATAAGTTTTGTTTATTATAGATGGCGTTCTGGTCGCCACCGTGGGTGAAACGATGTCGAGGACACCAGGCCCTCCGGAAAGCATATTCATGTCGTGGAAGATGTCACGGGGGCGAGTGGCGAATGGCATTGGCGGGGTGGCAGTGATGGTGTCAACGGTGGGTATGGATGTAGAAGGGCAGATGTATGTAGGGCTGTAAACGAACCGAATGAACACGAACAAGGCTATGTTCGTGTTCGTTTGTTAAGGAAATTTGGATGTTCGTGAACTGTTCGCGAACACATGACGAACAAAAGTTTGTGTTCATGTTCGTTCATTAAGGAATTTTGGTTGTTCGCGAACAGTTCGTGAACACTAACCACGAACGCAAACGAACACAAATGAACTTTAATTTTGAAAATTAAAAAAAGGCACCGTTAATCTTTAACATTGTACACAACGAAAGTAGTTAAATATAACCATTTAAAGATTGAAGGGATGGATAATGGGTTCAATCGATTGGAGATAAGCTGAATGAAGGAGCGTGATATCAAAAGAGGGAGAGGGCTAGAGAGAGGGAAATAATACATATGGGGAAAGTAAAAAATTAATAAAACATTAAAAACTTTTAGAAAAATAAACATAAAAAACCAAACACGAACGGACATAAACGAACGAACACGAACGAACATAAACGAACATATTACCGAACGTTCACGAACGCAGTCGAACGAACGAGACCTTTGTTCGTGTTCGTTCGTTAAGCTTATCGAAAAAAAAATTTGTTGGTGTTCGTTCGTTAATCTTATTGAACGAACATAAACGAACTTCCCGCCGAACGGTTCACGAACTGTTCGCTAAATGTTCAGTTCATTTACAGCCCTAGATGTGTGTGTCTAGAAGAGGGAGAGACTAGAACGAAAGAGAAAGGAAATCTTTGTGAATTAGTAAAGTTTTAAATTAGTAAAAAACAAAAAGAAAACCACCACCGCCCACAGGTATATTACCATTTGAAAACGTTGTTATATTTTCATTTTCATTTATTTATTTACTACATATACATTTTTAAGTTGAGGGAATAGTGCAAGGCTTCCCTATTGGACAAACCAATTTTTAATTTAATTTTATTTTCAGTTTAAAATTAAGCTTTCGTCCTTCGTTTAAAATTACGTTTTTGCCCTCAGCTCAAAATAAAATTATAATTTTGCCCTAGCTAAAAATTACGCTTTTGCCCTCGGTTCAAAAACTCATTTTTAATTTTGTTCCCAGTTTTAAATTACGGTTTCGCCCTCCGTTTAAAATTACGTTTTTGCCCCAGTTCAAAATAAAATGTTGTTTTTGCCTCTAGCTCAAAATTACGATTTTGCCCTCAGCTCAAAATTACGTTTTCCCCACAGTTCAAAATAAAATTATGTTTTCCCCCTAGCTCAAAATTATGATTTTCTCTCAGTTTAAAATTATGATTTCGCCTCCGGTTCAAAATATATCTACGATTTTGCCCTCTGTACAGACATACATGTTATGAGAGAGAAATATTCTTCTCCGGCTTTCTTGGAATGAAAATCACCACATACGCAAATGTCAGAACTACCCTTGAGGCTAGAGAGAGAAATATTCTTCTCCGGCTTTCTTGGAATGAAAATCACCACATACGCAAATGTCAGAACTACCCTTGAGGCTAGAGAGGGTGTCAGTAAGGCTTTTATTGTCGCATTCGGTTTAGGAGCCGTTATAGGTTTCCTTCTTGCTGCAAACGAGGTTCTTGTGTTGCATATTACCATTAATCTTTGAAGGTCTTCAAGCCATTGGTGCCAGAAGCTGTTGTTTCTCTTATACTTTGAATACTAGTTTTTTAACATTGTTCACAAAATGAAACACACACACACACACACACACACACATATATATATATATATATATATATATATATATATATATATAGGGAGATGATCATGAGAAAACTACATATAAATGAGAAAACTAGAAAACTAACTAAAAAAACCTAAAAAAAAGCTAAAAAACATACCAAATTTTTTATTCTTTTTACAATTTTTTATAAAAAAATCGCCAGTTTTTATATATAAAAAATTTTTAAAAAAAATATTTTTTTTGTTGTACTGCACATGTGCATTATATGTGCACTACACATGTGCACTATATCCGTAATATATATATATATATATATATATATATATATATATAGGGGACCGCTAAAATGAGAACCACCTCCAGTTGTAAGAACCGCGAGAACCACTTTCTAGCTATTAGATCAAGTAGATGGATGGATGAGATTGAAAGTATTTAAAAATAATATTAAGTATTTTTTGTCTTATTATGTCTTTAATATTTTAATCCAAAAGGATATTTAGGTAAAACCACTCTATTTAGTCTTTTTGAGTTTATTGTTTTTTTATTACTTTATTGTATTATTATATTACTTTTTATTTTTTAAACATAATTTTTTTATTAAAAACATTTTTAAATTCAGATTTTTTATACTTTTTACAATTTAAGTTTTACGTTAAACTTTTTACGTTTTACGTATTTTTGACGCGCCGTTTTTACGCCGGGTTTTTTCAAGCGTCGTTTTTTTAACACGCCGTTTTTTTAACGCGCCGTTTTTAACGCCGTTTTTTACGCGTCGTTTTTTACGCTCCGTTTTTTTAACGCGCCGTTTTTTACGCGCCGTTTTTTTAACGCCTTTTTTTAACTCCGGTTTTTTACGCTTTACGCACCGTTTTTTTACGTTAACGTTTTTTACGTTTTACGCGTCGGTTTTTTACGTTAATGTTTTTTTTACGTTTTACGCGCCGGTTTTTTACGTTAACATTTTTTACGTTTTACGCGCCGGTTTTTTACGTTCTACCTAAAACTTTTTACGTTTTACCTAAAACTTTTTACGTTTTACTAAAAAAAAATTTACGATTTACGTTTTACCTAAAACTTGTTACGTTTTACGAAAAACTTTTTACGTTTTACGTAAAACTTTTTACGTTTTTACGTAAAAAGTTTACGTTTTACGTTTTTAAAACTTTTTAAAAAGTTTTACAAAAACATTTTTACGCAAAACCGAACGCACCCAGAAAATCGCACACTCGGGGGGTTTCTCAGATAGTTTGCTATCATCATCGACGCCTCAAAGTTTACGGTTTAACATTTTTTTTTACAAAAACTTTTTGACGCAACACGATCGCACCCAGAAAACGCAAACTCAGTAGGTGTCTCAGATAGATAGTTATCGTCATCGACTAGGGTAAAAAAATATAGAAAACCCACAACATCAAAACAAAGTGTATCTCGGAAAAAAACGGGGTTTGGCTCAGATTATCCGATACTCAAAAGGCTGCAAAAGTGGGGTTGCAAATTCAAAAAACCTACCCTCTGCCGTCCTTGCCGCGCCATCGTCATCAAAATCTAGGTTTTTTTTTTTTGCATCATCGCCACCCAATCCAACGGATCAAAAACCCGCATACTTCACTGAAAAAAAAATCACTAGAAAATCAACGTAAAACATTTAACATACCAAAAATACCATCATCAGATTCAAGAACACCCATATCAAACCCCCAACATACCACCATCTGATTCAAGAACAGTAGAACATGCAAATCAACAAATTAAACCAACAAAATCAACACACAAATCAACAGTCGAAAACAAACCTGAACCAACAGATCAAACCAACAAATCAACAACCGAAAACAAACCTGAACCCGTTTAAACCCACCACCACCAGATGCAAATCATCTCCCTCATCTCCGTTGGACCTACCCTCCACCGTCACCCACCACTTTTGCCACACCACCAAACCCACCAAACACCAAACCCACCGCAAATCATTTCCCCCATCTCCTTGTCAAATCTTACGCACCTTCACCGCCATGTGAATCTGGTCGGCGACGGCTTCAAGCAGAAGAAGCAGAAACGACATAACACCACAACTCTTCACAGCGGTGATGATGGCGGCGGTGGTGATGTCGCCGGGCTGGAAACGAGATGGGATAAGAAAGGGGGGCGACGAATGGGGGTGTTTGTGATGTCGTGATGTGTGTGTGTGGCTGGATTACCGGCTCCGTCTTCGGCCAGTCATCGAGAGTGAGGGGATGGGGGGTGCCGGTTGGCTGTGCATCAGAGGGTGACGGAATGTTGCAACTTTGAAGATATAAGAGAGAGATATGAGAGATGAGGTGAAAAATGGTCTGCAACTTTAATGGAAGAGAGAGAGGGTGAGATTTAAATGAGGAGAGAGGGTGAGATTTGACATTTGGGATAAAATGACCAAACTAACCTTTTTGTTGGCAAGATATGATTGGTGGAGAGTGGTTCTCACGGTTCTTACAACTGGGGGTGGTTCTTATTTTAGCGGCTCCCTATATATATATATATATATATATATATATATATGGTAGGGTTCATGCGAGAATTACCTTTATTGGGAGAACCAATGTGAACACAACAAAATAAACCCACTACACCACCCAAAACCAATAAAATCCTAAAAAACCTAATCCCCCCACCCCACCCCCAAAACCCTAACCCCTCCCCCCACCCCCACCCCCCCCCCCCCAAAACCTAAACCCCCCACCTAAGCTAAATGCTAAAAACTAAAGTATAAAGCTAACCCCCCCCCCCCCCAAACCTAAAAAAACCTACCCCCCCTCCTTAAAAAAAACTAACCCCCCCCCCCAAAGCTAAATGCTAAAAACTAAACTATAAATGTACCCCCCCCCCCCCCAGAAGCTAACAAAAATTTAAAAAAACACAAAAAAAATTATTAAAAAATAAGAATTTTCGTCATAAAAATATTTTTGACGAAAAGTAGCGATTTCTAATAAAAAAATCTTTAAAAATATTTTTTTGTGTGATTTTAGTTTTTTTAGGTATTTTTTTTTGTGTTCACATTGGTTCTCACGGTTTCCGCAATAAAGGGTGGTTTCTAACGGATCCTTCTCTTATATATCTGTACTTTATATATAATGCATATCCGAAGGGCAGAAATGGTCATTTGCTACTTTTTCAACATTTACAACCTTTAAAGCAAATTGTACAACCATTTAAAGCACACCAACCTTTAAAGTTTACTGAATCTAATTTTGGGCAGCCAACTTTTGTTCAAAATTTGAATCCCCGCTCATACCCACTTCCCCGTACATCTTATCTTTTCATTTCACATCAGTCTCTTCTTTTCTAAACTCCCCCCTTCTCAAATCCAAAAGCTAATCCCAATTGCACTATGTATTTCGGTCATGAAAGATCCTCAAAACATACATTTCAGTCCACAAATTCATATCACTCTCTCTCTCTCTCTCTTTCCCTTTAGATTTCCTCTGGTTCCTTCATATTTTTCTTTGATATACGTTTAATTTAAGGTGGATTATTGTTAATATTAATGCACATGATGTCACAACCCCCGACCCCTACCCCGGGAGCGGGTGTCGTGAGATCCAGATTAGTGGTATCGGTGTTTATTAGATTGGCAGCGGAATACATCAGGATCGTAGTTAGGAAATAGTTTATCAGATTTAAAACACCACACTTTTATAAACAACAAATACATGGGAAAAACCCAAGTTTCCATTGCAATACGTTTATAGGGATAAACCCTAATTTATTGAAATAAAACTTCTTTCTTTATTTAGGCAACTTTTATAGCCACTTTTCCAAGCCTTCCGTGCTCTTCAGCTGGCTTTTATTAGCTTCGCATTAAGTTACTTGAAACGCGTTTTAAAAAGTTTTATCAGCAAGAAATATTGGCGAGTGCATCCTAGTTTAATCAAAAAAAGCTTTTATACTTTACAATATTTAGAGCGATTACAATGTTTTTATCTACCGAATTACCACCCACGGTACTGTCAATCCTGACTTGTGGTTATGCTACTACTTACAGTGTAGTAACAAGTAATGTATACAAAACCCAAACATACCGACAGTAATTGTAGAATACATAGACTCAATCACTATTAATTATACTTTAAAACAATTGAGGCTTTGTAAAAACAGTTTACGAAAATAAGATGTACTCACAAAAAGGGTTTACAAAAAGAGAATGTACTCATTTTGCTGTATTAGATAATACTACTACTTTCTGGTGACTTTCTGGTTATAATCTATTAAAATTAAACAATGCACACGTGTTAGTAAGATAACCCAATTTACATTAGCCATACCCCCGAGACAGAACTCCAACGACTGAGTCAGGCAGAGCCTTGGCATGCGTTACGGAGCCCTAGATCAATCGGGTATAATAACTAATACGTAACCAGGGTTTATAATACTTACGAGGCAGAGCTTTGCTTTTTAGGGGTATTATATCGAGTAACACTCTTGCTATTATAGGGACAGAGAAAGAAAAAGAATTGAGCGACAGAAACTGAGGCCAGAGGCCTCTTCTTATAGGCCTGATCGTGGTTCTCCCGCTCCTCGTGAGAGATGGAAAGCAAGGCCTTCGCGGCTCACGAGAATGCTAGGGTATGCCCTAGCTTAGTTGAGTCAGCGACTAGCCTCAACACGCATCCGGACGCGTGGCGGACCAGGGTGTCTCCTGGTGTCCTTCAGTCGCGGCCCGCGACTTGCTCACCCAAAGGGGGTCGCGCCCCGTGAGAACCATATATTTTTGTTTTTATTTGATTTTTATAAAAATAAAGGTATATTAGGTCTGTTTTTCATATACGGGGTGTATTTTAGAACGTATAGGAGTATTGTAAGGGTTTTAGGAGGGCTGTTATATCCTCCCCACCTTGTTTTAGATCTCGTACTCGAAGTATATTGGAACAGCTATGGATATTTTCTTTGCATCTCTGATTCAAGCTCCCAAGTGTATTCTGGTCCTCTCTTGGAATCCCATTTCACTTTGACTAGAACTAATCTCTTGTGTTTAAGATTCTTGATCTTTCTGTCTTTAATTGGCAGGGGTTTTTTCTACAAACTTAAGTTTCTCATTTACCTCTATGTCCTTAAGATGTACCATTAATGATTCATCTGCTAAACATTTCTTGAGATTACATACATGAAATACATCTTGTATTCCTGCCATTTCCTCTGGCAGTTGTAGCTAGTAAGCTACTAGTCCTATTCTTCTAATAATCTTAAAAGATCCAACATACCTGGGGCTTAGCTTTCCCCTTTTTACGAATCTGACCACTCCTTTCCATGGAGAAACTTTTAATAACACTTTATCTCCTACTTGAAACTCCAATGGTTTTCGTCTGTTATCAGCATAACTCTTTTGACGATCTCGGGCTGCTTTTAGTCTTTCCTTGACTTGAATAATCTTGTCCATGGTTTCTTGTACTATCTCTGGTCCAGATAGTTGCTTTTTTCCAATTTCTGCGCAACAGACTGGAGTTCGTCACTTTCGTCCATAAAGTGCTTCAAATGGTGCAACATTAATACTGGTATGATAGCTGTTATTGTAGGAAAATTCTATTAATGGTAAATGATTGTACCAATTTTTCTCCAAAATCAATTACACAAGCTTTAAGCATATCCTCCATTGTTTGTATTGTCCTTTCGCTTTGTCCATCCGTTTGAGGATGATAAGAAGTGCTTAGATTTAACTTGGTTCCCATTGCTTTTTGGAAGCTAGTCCAAAAATGAGAAGTAAAACGGCTATCTCTATCAGAAACAATAAATAAAGGAATTCCATGTAATGAAACTATTTCATTTACAAATAACTTGGCTAATTGTTCTATACTGAAAGTTTCCTATATCGTTAAGAAATGAGCAGATTTGGTTAATCTGTCTACAATCACCCATATTGTATCATTACCTTTTCATGTCTTGGGTAATTTAGTAACAAAGTCCATTGTTATCAATTCTTATTTCCATGTTGGCATTTCGAGTTGCTGCAATAAACCTGAGGGCTTCTGATGTTCAGCTTTAACCCGTGAACAAGTTAGACATTTAGCAACATAGGTTGCTATATCCATTTTCATTCCTATCCACCAGAAATTCTTTCTTAAGTGTTGATACATTTTATCATTACCAGGATGTATCATATACTTAGACTTATGGGCTTCTTCTAAAATTCAGTGGTGTAGGTTTCCTTGTTTGGGTGTCCAGATTCTTTTCTTATGGAACCTCCAAATTCCATCTGTTCCTTGTTCTAATTCCTTAATCATTCCTTTTAATTTTTCAGTATCGTCCTTGATTACTGTTTCCTGTATTTTTCTAACTTGCTCATTTAAATCTATCTGCAGATTTAGCTTAAGAGAGCGTACTCGTCTTGGCTTCTCATTATACTTTCAACTTAAAGCATTAGCTACTACATTGGCCTTTCCTGCATGATACTGGATATCACAATCATAATCACTGAGGATTTCAATCCAGCGTCTCTGTCTCATATTTAACTCTTTTTGCCCGAAAACATATCTTAGACTCTTATGATCGGTGAAAATAGTAAACTTGCTACCGTAAAGATAGTGTCTCTAAATTTTAAGGGCGAAAATTATGACTCCTAATTCTAAATCATGGGTTGTATAATTCTCTTTATGATTCTTAAGTTGTCTAGAGGCATAGGCTATAACCTTTTGACGTTGCATCAACACACATCCATAACCTAATTTAGAAGCGTCACAATAGATTATCAAGTCTTCAGTTCCTTCTGGTAACGTGAGTATAGGTGCGTTGGTTAACTTTTGCTTAAGAATTCTAAAGGCTTCTTCCTGTTTTGGTCCCCATTCAAACTTAACTGATTTGCAAGTCAGTTTCGTTAAGGGAATGGCTATTCTAGAAAAATCTTGAATAAAACGTCTATAATAACCTGCTAGTCCAAGAAAACTTCTCACCTCTGTTGGTGATTCAGGGACTTTCCATTTAGTGATCGCCTTGATTTTTGTGGGATCCACATGCATTCCTTCATGATTAACTAGATGTCCAAGGAATTGCACTTACTCTAACCAAAATTCACATTTTAAGAATTTAGCATAAAGCTTCTCCTTTCTCAGTAATGTCAGAAGTGTAAACAAATGCTCGGCATGATCTTCTATACTCTTAGAGTAAATAAGAATATCATCTATAAAGACAATTATGAATTTATCCAGATTTGGTTTACATATTCTGTTCATCATGTCCATAAATGCGGCCGGAGCATTGGTTAAACCAAATGGCATGACTGTAAATTCATAATGACCGTACCTTGTTTTGAAAGCAGTTTTAGGAATATCTTCTTCCTGTACTTTCAATTGATGATATCCTGAGCGTAAATCGATCTTAGAAAAGAATCAAGCTCCTTGAACTTGATCGAACAGATCATCGATTCTCGGTAGTGGGTACCGATTTTTAATCGTAACCTTGTTCAATTCTCGGTAATCAATGCACATACACATTGACAAACAAGATTGGTGCTCCCCACGGTGATGAACTCGGTTGTATGAAACCTTTCTCCAGAAGTTCGTCCAATTGCTTCTTTAGTTCTTGCATCTCTGCTGGTGCTAAACGGTAAGGTGCCTTGGCAATCGGTGCTGTTCCAGGTAGTAGGTGAATTCTAAATTCAACCTCCATATCTGGCGGTAATCCAGGTAATTCTTCTGGAAAAACATCTGAGAATTGAGATACTACGGGGATATCTTTCAATTTTTTCCTTTAGTGTTAATGATTATGGAAATCATATACACTAGTGAACCTTTCCTTGCATAGCTTGCTGTTTTCATCACAGAGATGAATTTTGTGGGTCTGGTTAGCTTATTTCCTTTAATTGTGATCTTTTCACCCTTTGGTGAACTTACTTGTATTGACTTTTGATCACACAGAATGCTAGCGTGATTAGCTACTAACCAATCCATTCCTAATACGATATCAAATCCAGCCAGAATTATTGGGTAAAGGTTAGCAATAAAATCATGGTTTAAAATTTCGATTCTTGCTCCCTGCAAGATTTCAGTAATCTTAATGGATTCTCCATTTGTTGTTTCTACCAGACATTCTTGTTGAAGTTTAGTCAATGGTTGATTGAGAAGTTTGCAAAACGAAGTATTAATAAAACTTTGGTTTGCACCAGAGTCAAATAATACTTTAGCAAAAATATCATTAACTAAAAACGTACCGGCAATCACATCCGGAATCATCTTGGCTTTTTCAGCAGTCAGAACAAATGCTCTGGCATTCTTAGTAGTTTTACTGTTTGTTGCTAGAGCTAGTTTCGGACAGTTCGGTTTGATATGCCCAGTCTCTCCACAATTGAAGCATAGCTTATTGTTGGGTTTCTTCCTTCAGTCTTCTTCCTTGTGTCTAGACTTTTTGCAGAAGTTGCAGTATATTGAACATCTTCCTGAATGCTTCTTCTTGCAGTGCTTACAGTAAGGTGCAGAAGTAGAACCTGTATTTTTTCCACGGTTGGAATTACCGTAACGAAATTCCTGGGTAAGCTTTTGGGCTAGGTTCTTTCTCTGGTTTTCTTCTTGCGTACGTACCAATTCATCAATCAAGGTATTGGCTAGTTCTACTGTTTCTTCTATGGTTTATGGTTTAGCTGCCTTGACTACATGTCTGATTTCACTGATTAATCCCCAAATGTAACGGGAGATTAATACTGGTTCTGGTGAAGCTAAGGTTGGCACTATCCTAGCATATTCGAAGAATATGGTAGTGTAACCCTTGCGGTCTATTCCAGTCATTTTAAGATTTAAGAACTTATTAGCGATTTGTTCTTTTTCATGAGGAGGACAAAATTTCCTTTCAACTATATCCTTAAAGTCCGTCCATTCCATGTTATAAATTTTATCACTTCCTCTAGACTAGAGAATGGTATTCCACCACTCTAGAGCTGCATTCTTAAAAAGATTAGAAGCAAACAAAATTTTATCTTCATCTGCACATTTACTTATTTTTAAGATTGCTTCTGTCTTTTCTATCCAACGTAGGGCTGCAATGGCTCCTTCATTGCCAGAGAATTCTATTGGTTTGCAAGACTAGAATTCTTTGTAAGAACAACCATATGACATGGTTCTTCTTCTTTTGGAATAGGTAATTGAAGTAGCGGTCCATTATTCACGCTGTGACTGGGTTCAGTAGGTGGTCGTTTACTTCCACTGTTAGTTTTATTTTAATCTGCTTATTTAACAGTCTTGATGATATATGGCATGTCGTCTATAATTCCTTGTGCTACTATATGTTGGATGGCACCGTTATCTATTTGGTTTCCATTATTATCATTATTCTGGTTTTCCTGATTTACTTCGTTGTCTATCTGAATTATAAACATTTACCAGGTATTAATATCACGGAATAAGATTTAATGCAAGCAATCATGCAAACAAATTGATCAAAAACGTTGAGCATTGCGACTTTTACTCTTTTCATATATATATATATATATATATATATATATATATATAGAAACGGGTTCTGGAGAAAACGACAAAAAGTGTGAGAACGGTGAGAACGCATCCTGGCCCAACACGTGGCGCGGGGCATGATCAGGGTCCGAGGGGTTTTTTGGTCATTTTATCTTCCGCTTTTCCAATTTCTTTTTTCACAATATTGATTTATTTTTGGCGTTTAATAATTTTTGGCGTTAACCAAATTCAATAATTATATGGCGTTTTTCATGGTTTCATTGTATCAGTATTTTGGCGTTTATGGCGTTATTCAAATCGTATACCATTGGAACCCCAAGGGGTCAGAATTTCTCTGTGAATGGCTTCATCCATACCAAGTATGGCCGGGACTTGTTTGTTCTTAGATTCAAAGGCGTTTTAGACAAGATGGCCCATTGTTTTATTATTTTTTATATACATTTTGGCGTTTTGTGGTATCGTGGTGTTTTACAATCGGAAGATTATATTACAACCATAGGGAAAAAATAGTTGCGAAAAAAAATAAAAAATCCTAATCGGATCTCTCTTCACAATCTTCACTATCATCAGTCTATCTCTTCACAATCTTCACCAGATATATGGCGTTTTATGTAAAACTTAACAAACTCATCGATTTGGTTATTTTTGTCTGCTGAAGCAGCTTTTGTGGATGTTTTTTGGGGATATAGATCTTTGAAGATGAAGATCAAGTTGAAGAACCAAACGAAAAACCCACCCACACGTCATCCAAGCCTTCTTCAAGAACAAAGAACACAAAATGACATTGGCTGTCATCAGTATCTTTTTCTTGAATTTTTGTCCATCTCATGCAGCAAAATCCATTCAGTGAAAACTTCACGAAGAACAATACTGAATATCCAAGAAAGCATATTAGCCATTTTGATTTTTTTTTTAATTTTTTTTAATTTTTTGGCGTTTTACAGTGAGTGGTATTTAGTAGTATTGGCGTTTATTTTTTTGTTTGATCAAATGGAAGTTGTTGATTGGTATCATTTTATAGGATGTCATTTTGGCGCGTAGGTTAGGCGGTGCATTATTATAATAAAGTATTCGTCGTTTTCAGTTACTGTTTGTAATTATTGTTTTTTATAAGCTTTATCTCTGAAGTCTCTAACACGTCCCATCTTTCAAGTTTGGGGTTTTAGTTTTACTGTTTGTAGTTACTGTTTTTAGTTAACATTTCAAGTTTGGTTTTTAATTTTTTATGGGTTTTTTATAATACTTGTCCAAATTAATTTTGTTATAGCTTGGGAGTTTTTGGGGCGTTTTATGGCATTATGGCGTTTTGACAAACATTTGTCTGTATGGCGTTTTTATTATAAATGGCGTTGTTATTTATATAACAATCAACTGAAAAAGAAAAATAGAAAAAAAATATAAACAATTGACCTTCCAAATCTTCACTGTCAGCAGTCTCTTTCTTCTTTTGAAGTATCTTCACTGGCTGTTTCGAATTTCGTATGATTCATTTTAATTTTGATTCATCTTCAGTCTCTTTTTCTTGAAGATTTGTCCATCTCATGCAGCAAAATTTTATTGAGCTAACAATCCATTCGGCGAAACTTTTCCCCATAGAAGAATATTGAATTTTCCAATGTACGATGTTTGATTTTTTAATTTTGGCGTTTTACCGATAAAAAGAACGCCACCAAATAAAAGCACTTTTAAACCTCAAAATTTGATCATGCTAAGATCAATAATGTTTTGATGTATGAGATGGACAACATTGTTAATCCTCGGTTAAGAAAGATAACTGACAATGTTGTCCACCCCATACAGCTAAACTTTATTGATAACAAACCTCAATAATGTTTTTGTATGTTTTGGCGTTATAAATTGGATGGAAGTTGATGATAAGTCAATAAGATTTTACTCAATGAAATGGACAATATCCTCACTTAAGGATTTTGTCCATTACATTGATCGAAGGCTTACAGACAACCAAACTGGATTTCAAATAAACGTTTTGGTTTAGAAGATATTTGATGTTTGGGTTTTTTGGCGTTTCTAAGACGAATGGTATATATTAAATATGACGTTTAGGGTTGTGTGTGTTTTTAATTGAAGGTCTGAGATGTTGTATATATAGGATTTTTTTGGCTGTTTTTTTAGGCGGGATTTTATTATAATTAAGTTTGGCGTTTTATATCTAATGGCGTTTTAGTTAGAATGGTGTGTGTTATTTGTATGGCATTTTATTTCATGATATGGCGGTTTGTGAGGAGAAGTCAAAAGACCCTTTTACCCTTAATGAAGCGCGTCCACGTAATAAAATTGATGTTATTTACGAAAACGCCATCGCGCCAATCTAGTCCATAGATTGTTTTGATCGGACGATCCATAAGCGTTCTCACCGTTCTCACACTTTCTACCATTTTCTCTAAATCTCGACCCTATATATATATATATTACAATCTACAACTGAACTGTAAACACACTAATAGATATGACTCGATAGGTATTAGGTTATCTATTTTAGTTGATTCGATATATATATATATATATATATATATTATTGTTATTATTGTTATTATTATTATTATTATTATTATTATTATTATTATTATTATTATTATTATTATTATTATTATTATTATTAGGGATCGTTCCTCCAGAACCGCATTTCTCGCTCGTCATATTTCCACACGAGATTTTCTCCTATCTGTTTTATCCTCTCTCCTTCCTCTACTAATTCCTCACCATATGTGCGGAGTTCCTGCACATTTTCTTCACTCATGGGTGGCAGTGGTGCGGGTATTGGGTCAGGGTATTAGGGTATAGGCTCTCCATATGGGTACGGGTCGCCTAACACACTCTGAAAATACGGGTCGTTATTCCAAAATGGATCTAAATGATTAAGGTTGGTATATTGTGCTATGGGATTTGGTATCGGTTCTCCCTGTGGATAGAGTTCCTGATATTCTCTATGGTCATCTTCCCATGGATCATACGCTAGAGGATTAGGTGTTGGGATTCTAGGAATCTCGTTAGGGTCAAATGCTGGTATGGGAATTTGGTTTCCTTGGTTAAGTTCTATCTCCATTGGTTGGGTTGGGAATAGTGGCAATGGTTGTGGTGTAATTATCTGATCTAGGTTTGGATATGCTGCATGGGGGCTAGCATATGAAAGTTTGTCAACTACCTATTAATTGCTTCTTGGGTCTGGGCATTTACTTCCCTATTGGCTGCTGCTAACACTCTTTGTTGTTGCAATTTTCTCATTCGCTTTCTTCTCTCATGTGCCCCCCGACTGAACCATCCTCTTTTTTTTTGAAGGGAATGGTTCCTCGGATTGCGCCTTAAAGATGAAGATTCCTTCTTCAGTGTCAGCAGAATACCCCGAATGAGTAGGTTGTGATGAAGTTCCTTCACTCTCAGGAGAACTAGCTAGATGACGATAGGCGTCAGACGTACCTTGCTCACTCATACTGTAAACTAACAGATTGTCAAATAACACAAAACAATAATATACATGTATACACATAATCACAGAGATTATTTCCTAACATAACCGATAAAAATCTTGGTGTCAGCAGAACACTTTTGTGGCTTAACCCAGTGGTTGTAGCTCTGATACCACTCTCTTTCGCAACCCCCGACCCCTACCCCGGGAGCGGGTGTCGCGAGGTCCAGATTAGTGGTATCAGTGTTTATTAATTTGGCAGCAGAATATATCAGAACCGTAGTTAGGAAATAGTTTTTAGAGTTAAAACACCACGCTTTTATAAACAACAAAAACATGGGAAAAACCCAAGTTTCCATTACAATACGTTTATAGGGATAAACCCTAATTTGTTGAAATAAAACTTCTTTCTTTATTTAGGTAACTTTTATAGCCACTTTTCCAAGCCTTCCAAGCTCTCCAGCTGGCTTTTATTAGCTTCACATTAAGTTACCTGAAACGCGTTTTAAAAAGTTTTATCAGCAAGAAATACTGGCGAGTGCATCCCAGTTTAATCAAAACAAGCTTTTATACTTTACAGTATTGAGAGCGATTACAATGTTTTTATCTACCCAATTACCACCCACGGTACTGTCAATCGTGACTTGTGGTCATGCTGCTACTCATAGTGTAGTAACAAGTAATGTATACAAAACCCCAACATACCGACAGTAATTGTAGAATACATAGACTCAATCACTGTTAATTATACTTTAAAACAATTGAGGCTTTGTAAAAACAGTTTACAAAAATAAGATGTACTCACAAAAAGGGTTTACAAAAAGAGAATGTACTCACTTTGCTGTTTTAGATAATACCATTGCTTTCTGGTGACTTTCTAATTATAATCTATTAAAATTAAACAATGCACACGTGTTAGTAAGATAACCCAATTTACATTAGCCATACCCCCGAGACAGAACTCCAACGACTGAGTCAGGCAGAGCCTTGACATGCATTACGGAGCCCTAGATCAATCGGGTATAGTAACTAATATGTAATCGGGGGTTATAATACTTACAACGAGGCAGAGCTTCGCTTTTTAGGGGTATTATATCGAGCAACACTCTTGCTATTATAGGGACAAAGAAAGAAAAAAGAATTGAGCGACGGAAACTGAGGCTAGAGGCCTCTTCTTATAGGCCTGATCGTGGTTCACTTGCGCCCTGCGAGAGATAGAAGGCAAGGCCTTCGTGGCCCGTGAGAATGCTAGGGTAGGCCCTAGCTTAGTCGAGTCACCGACTAGCCTCAACACGCATCCGGACACGTGGCGGACCAGGGTGTCGCCTGGTGTCCTTCAGTTGCGGCCCACGACTCGCTCATCCAAAGGGGGTCGCATCCCGTGAGAACCATATATTTTTGTTTTTATTTGATTTTTTATAAAAAATAAAGGTATATTAGGTCTGTTTTTCGTATACAGGGTGTATTTTAGGACGTATAGGAGTATTGTAAGGGTTTTAGGATGGCTGTTATATATGATGGTGTGGTGGAGTTTTTGAAGTCATATGTGCTTCTAGGGTAGGTGCTTTAGGGTTTAGATTTGCTGCGAAGTCGACTCGGGAGTGTAGAAAGATATAGCCGAAAGGGCTTATGATTAATCGCCAAGCGATACTGGAGAATATTTAAAGAATCAAGACGAGATTTCATCTCGGTATTAGGTAAGTAATCCGATTTTTCTTTATTCAAGGGTTTAATCGCTGGTCAAATTTGTCTTGCAATATCTAGATCGGTGGATAGATGGTTAAAAGAATCTAGGGTTTCGATGTCAGTGCATAACATTACTTCATTGTTATGGTCATATATGCTGGCATGCCCATACATTTATGTCTCTTTGATTTTTAGTATGCTATTGCTGAGAGGTCTGTTGTGTTTCCGAAAGTACCCTTGATGAGGATTGAAGGCCCTGTTGTTGTGAGTCTTATAAACCGGTTTATATGTCCCTTTTGCATGATGTTTTTTCATTACATAGTGTTCGTAAAATATATTTATATTATTTTTTGTCAGGTGGTTCAACTATTGGAAACTCCTTTTGTGAATCTTATAAATTTTGCTTCTTTAGTCACTACAAATGCTGCAAGACACCATTTTGTTGCTGGGAAGAATAATCTTCTTCTTGAGTTTGGGCTTCAGCGGGCACAGGTTTTAGAGTTCCCTTGAAAGTTAACATGGATTCCATTTCAAAATATTACAACCACATTTTGTTTCTATAAAGGATTTTTGTTTTGAAACTGTTTGAAAAATCCACTTATGTAGAAGATATTTTGTTCAGCGTACATGTTTTCAAAATTTTATTGTGCATTCGTGCAGCTATCAGTTATTTTTTTACTCTCCTGCTACATTGACATTGTTTTTTCAGTCTTATCCATGCTACAATTTTTTGTTTCAAGTCTTTTATATTAACAATCGTTTATTTTTTTCTATACAGAAAAGGAGAATTTGTGTTTGTATGGTTTTCCAAGCGAGCAATGGGAGGTCAATTTGCCTGCGGAAGAGGTCCTACCAGAGCTCCCAGAACCAGGATTGGGTATTAACTTTGCTAGAGACGGAATGCAAGAAAAAGATTGGTTATCTTTGGTTACGGTTCATAGTGATGCTTGGTTGCTTTCTGTTGCCTTCTATTTTGGTGCCAAATTCAGGTTTGATAAAGCTGATAGGTAAATCTTTTTAATGTTTATTATATTTTAGTACATAAGGTTGTGTGCTTTTCAATGACGGGACACTAATGTTTGGGTTAATGTCACCTAAATGCAAAGTACTTGCTTATTTTTCCCGATGTAGGTAACAATGTAACATACTCATCTAAATCCCCGCATATGTTACAAGCTCTTCGTTCGTGTGTTAATAAGAACCAACCCAAACTTTTTGGCCTATTAAAATATGCCTTGCTTATGTGGCATCCATGTGCTGATATGACGCGATAGCGCATATGTGGCATCCAAGTGACAAATGTGCTGACGTGGCGATAAAGAAAATTGTTTTCTTTACACAATCTATTGTTGTATGAAACATTATTTTTTTTATATACCATTCTATCTTTATAAAACACGAAAAAGGTAAAATTAATAGATCTTAAAAGTTTTAACATTTTGTATCATTATTAACCTTACAAAAATCTAAATGCTAAAATTTTACATTTACAGTTCTTACAAAGTTGTATCATATTGCTTCGCATAAGCTAAAAAATGCCAAAATTTTCCAGTTTTCCGATTTGGCTAGTAACAAGTTATCATATTGCTTCCATGGGAACATAATTCGAAACTATGTTACCAACATTGGGTGTCAGGTATGTTACCTACGTTGGGACAAATAGGTAATTAACTTTGCATATTTGCATTTAGGTGACATTAACCTCTGATGTTTGTTTGATAGAACATTTGGTCTACGGTTAACATTCAAATCATTATCTTGCATATCTGATTTAGAAAGTCGCACTTTAGCGTTTAAACTTAAAAAATCGATTCAAATCTTTTTATCTAAAGTCATTACTATGATTTGACATTAAGTTTGTTTAAGAAGCACTATAATTTAAGGAAATTTTTTTTTTATCACTTCATTGTTTTGAAATTGAGAAAAACTAGGTCTACCATCCATGTTTAGGAAGCACTATTATTATGTAACTTATAATTCTTAACTTAGATTCCCAGAAGATAATTCTTAGAAATGTATCTTTTTATATCTGTTTCACGTATAGATCTTGTAAAACAACATAGAAGTTTTTCTTCTTTCTTTGCTTAAAATTAACATAGGATTATTATTTTGAATTTTTCCTTCAATGATACCAGGAAGAGACTGTTCAACATGATAAACGATCTCTCAAAAATCTTTGAGGTTGTAAGTGGTAGCATAAAGAAAAACCACAAGGAGAAAACCGCTATCTCTAATCACAGTAGCACCAAGTCCAAGTCAAACTCAAAAGTGGTAAAATAAAATAGATTTCAATACTTTTCTTTGTGCTTGCAGTATTTTTAAATCTCTAGCTGTTCGATATAACAATGGTTTTATCTCGCAGCGGTAGCAATGAACGATGATAAAGAGGAGGAAGATGATGAGGATGAGCATGGAGAAACCTTATGTGGGGCATGCGGTGCGAATTATGCATCAGATGAGTTCTGGATATGTTGCGACATCTATGAGATATGGTTTCATGGTAAGTGTGTGAAAATCACACCCGCAAAAGCTGAACACATCAAGCAGTACAAGTGTCCTGCATGCACCAACAAAAGAGCTCGCCCTTAGTTGTTAGCGTTGTCCGATGTGGTCTTTTTACTGTGTTGTTTCCGAAAGTACGCTTGATGAGGATTGAAGGCCCAGTTGTTGTGAGTCTTATAAACCCGTTTATATGTCCATTTTGCAAGATGTTTTCCATTACATAGTGTTCGTAAAACATATTTATATTATTGTTTGTCAGGTGGTTCAACTATTGGAAACTCCTTTTGTGAATCTTATAAATTTTGCTTCTTTAGCCACTACAAACGCTGCAAGACACCGTTTTGTTGCTGGGAAGAATAATCTTCTTCTTCTTGAGTTTGGGCTTCTGCGGGCACAGGTTTTAGAGTTCCCTATTTTTTATATCATCAACTGATTATATGGTTACATTTTAATTAGTTTTTTACTTATTGTTTTTATTATTTTTGTTTATTTCATCCGTATGGCCCAGAAGGTGGTGTTGGGGCATTGAGGTATTGTTACATGGGAGGATTTGATGCAACAAGGTAATTAGTGTCGACCACGTATGTTAATCAACATGTTCTTAAACATTGTTGTATAGCAATAGTGCAGCTGGGAAGTTATTTGGAATTCTGCTTTGTGGGACCCATTCTCATGCTTTTGTCAGCTCGTTCACGGTTGGTGTGATATATATATATATATATATATATATATAACCTTTCTATCCGTTTAGTGAAAGTTCAAATATTATGTGCAACTGCTATATAAATTACTACATTATGATGTTTTTTGATACGCATTTATTAGTCAATTTGTGGATATTTAGGGACCTGATGAAATTACATAGAGGTCTCTCAAAAGTCAAGATGGGCCAAGAGTATGCAAGGATTTTGTTGATCTCACACAAGTGTGGTTAGAGAAACTCAAGGTGTAGTTGTAAATTGTAATCTCATGAATATCACAAATTAGTTAAAAGAAATAATTACTTGATCTAACAAGCTTATATTTCCATTCATGTTTCATATTTGTGTTGCTCTACTTCTGCCTGTATTACAGAGATTAAGTTCATCAGCGAGTGTATTCTGTGAGACTAATCAAAGTGAGCTGGCAGCTTTTGTTTCAGACGCGTTAGCATTTCTAGACAACTTTCTAGCCCTTGTGGATACATACGATGTATGAGAATTCTTTAACCACCTTACATATGTATAAGTTTTTAGTTTCATTTATTGGTTACCTAATATTATCCTTGTGGTTCAGTGATTCCATCCAATCAGGTGATGAGGAGTGGCATTCCTAATTTTTGCGCCGTTGCTCTAGCACTAAATGATATGGGGTATGTTTTTAATATACTTTCTTTCTGTCAAAGATTGTGTTTTTATTATTAATATGTTGTATCTAGGCTTGATTACCGTTCTTTGTTCAGGTATAAAGCAAATGGCATTAGATTAGACTCTGGTGACCTTGCGTATCTGTCGTGTGAAGCCAGGAAGTTTTTTCACATCATTGAAAAGGAATTTCACAGTACTGGGTTTGGAAAGATTAACGTTACTGCGAGTAATGACCTTAATGAGGAAACTTTAGATGCTTTAAACAAACGTGTGAGTTATCATGAATCTAACGGATTGTTTTGCTTTGCCCTTATTAATAAAAAATAATCTATAAATATTTAAAGATTCTATATTAAATTTTGGTTGCTTGCTCTGGTCAGGGCCATGAGGTTGATTCTTTTGGGATTGGAACAAATTTGGTTACATGTTTTGCTCAGCCTGCTCTAGGTTGCGTGTTCAAGCTTGTTGAGATAAATAATCAGCCACGTATAAACCTGTCGGAAGACATCTCAAAGGTTTAGTGTTTAATCTGCATGCTCCTAATGACCCAAATTGTAGAAGATTGTTGTGGTCCAATGTGTCGTCTCTTGTCAACCATATTGATGGAGCTTGGATTCTCTTGGGCGATTTCAACGAAGTCAGGTCTGAAGATGAAAGAGTGAACTCCAGGTTTGATAGGGGATCCTCAGAAGCTTTTAATGGTTTCATTTCGAGTGCTGGCCTCTTAGAATACTCGATGTGTGGAGGTAAATTCACTTTCATTTCTAGTCACAAAGATGTGAAGCTTAGCAAATTAGATAGGTTCTTAGTGAAGGATCTGTTTCTAAGCTCCTGGCCAAACGCTTTTGCTGAAGTTCATAAAAGGGGTTTCTCGGATCATTGTCCGATCTCCCTGTCTTGTTCTTCTCTGGATTTTGGCCCCATTCCGTTTAAGTTCTTTAATTCTTGGATTGGCGACCAGAAGTTGACGGGTATTGTGGTTAATGCTACTTATTCGGTGTCTGATAAGACCGGTTCGGGGGGTGCTGGGGTATTAATGGATGTGGTCGTGCTCAATACTCTTAAAAGCATTAAGGTTAACATAAAGTCTTGGAGAAAACAGGCTTCGACTGATCGCCTTAAGGTTATTAGTGAGCTGGAGGAATCGATAGATAAAATTAAGCAGAAAGCTATTATCAGCACCTTATCGGATGAAGAAAAATTGTCCAGAGCTGAGTCTCATGTTAAAGTTGATAAACTTAAGTCTATTCTTATTTCAAACATCCATCAAAAGGCTAGAGCCAATTGGACGTGATTCGGGGATGAAAACAGCGCTTATTTTCATAAATTAGTCGCGATTAATGCTTCGAGAAACAGGATTAATGGGTTGTATTTTGAAGGCAGATTCATCTCGGATCCTCCGGCTTTAAAAGAACAAATAAAGAAGTGGTTCAAAATTCAGTTTTCGGAACCTATTAGAAGAAGACCGGACTTCTCTAATATTGGTCTTCCATCTATTCCTGATCAGTATAAAGCTAGTCTCTGCGAAAGGTTCTCGGAGAAGGAAATCTGGATGGCGATAAAAGGATGCGATGGTGCGAAAGCTCCGGGTCCTGACGGGTTTTCCTTGAAAATTTTCAAGGTGTTCTGGGATAATTTCAAACCTCTCTTAATGGCTTTCTTTAATGATTTTTTTCAGAACGGTACATTAAGTGGCGGTTGTAATTCTTCTTTTATAGCTTTGGTTCCAAAAATTAAAGATCCCTAGGAACTAACAAACTTCCGGCCGATTTCGCTCGTGGGCTCGTTATACAAAATTCTAGCTAAAGTTTTAGCTAACAGAATTAAGCCAGTTGTGAATGAGATTGCCGATCCTACTCAATCGGCCTTTGTGGGAGGGCGGAACATCATTGACAGTCCGCTTATGCTTAATGAAATTGTTGCATGGGCCAAAAAGTGTAAAAGAAAGCTCCTTATCTTTAAAGTGGACTTTCAAAAAGAGTACGATACAATTAATTGGAAATTTTTATTACGTATGTTGGATAAAATGGCTTTTCCGTCGACTTGGGTCTCTTGGATTAAGGGTTGTCTTCAATCCACCTGGGGTTCTATTCTTGTTAATGGTTCGCCTACCAAAGAGTTTAAATTTAAGAGAGGCCTTAGACAGGGCGACCCCCTCTCACCCTTCCTGTTTGTCATCGCTATGGAGATCATAAGTTTATTTATGAAAAGAGCTTGCGACTTGGGCCTTATTCGGGGCTGCAAGCTTCCTAACAATGGTCCGTTAATCTCTCACTTGTGTTTTGCAGACGATGTGGTTTTTCTTGGTGAGTGGTCAGATTCCAATATTCTGGCTCTAAATCGCCTGCTTAGGTGGCTCTACCTCGTCTCTGGGCTCAAAGTGAATCATCAAAAAACAAGATCTATGGGGTTGGTACTTCTGTAAACGAAGTGGATGACTTTGCGGCTTTGGCCAAGTGCGATATCGGGGCCCTTCCTTTTACCTATTTGGGGATGCCTGTCGGTGTAAACATGAAAAGGGCGAAGTTCTGGCAACCGGTGATTGATAAGTTCTCGTCAAAATTGTCTAAGTGGAAATCCAGGTACCTCTCCTTCGCCGGTCGTATGACTCTTACTAAATCGGTCCTAGGCAGCTTACCGTCCTACTTCCTATCGTTGTTTAAAGTCCTAAAATGTGTTTTAAATAATTTAGAGAAGATAAGGAGAGACTTTATATGGGGTAAAACGGCTACGGGTCATAAGATGAGGTGGTTACGTTGGGACTTCCTGGTTAAGTCTTAAAAAGCGGGAGGAATGGGTCTCGGTGGTTTGAACGGGTTTAATAAAGCGATGTTATCAAAGTGGTGGTGGAGGATCAAAGAGTATCTGAATCAGTTATGGGCTGAAGTTATTCGAGCTATTCATCACACCAATGACCAGATTAATCCTCATCCTTTAATCCCCCATAAAAAGACGATCCCGGGGGTATGGAAGGATATCATCTCGGTAGAAACTGATCTCGCAAAAGACAGTATCATTATTAAAGAGAAGCTCATTCAATCTGGGGCTCGCTGGAAGTGGCACAATGACCCCGATGGATCATTCTCTGTCAAACAGGTTAGACTTGATTTAGAGGAGGCTTGTAATATGGGTTTCATTGAGCCGATTGCTTACACTTGGAACTCCTGGGCCCCTCCGAAGGCCAACGTCCTGCTTTGGAGAGCCCTTCTCGGTAAAGTGGCGTCTGGATTGGGGCTTGCTTATAGAGGTATCCAGCTTGCTGATGTCTCTTGCCCTCGATGTGGTTTAAGTGACGAAGACCCTTCGCATATTTTTGTTACTTGTCTGTGGACAAAATGTATACGGTGGAATATTTTCTCCTGGATGCGGATCTCGTACCCTGCCAACATTCACAGCCTTGTCGATATTATCAACTATATAAAGAATCAGCCGGGCGATGCGACTTGGAAGAAATCTGTTTACACCATCGCTTTGGCCGTGGTTTGGAGGATCTGGTATGCTAGAAACTCGAAAGTTTTTGATGATAAGTTTATCCCGATTTCTACAACTGTGGATTCGATTAAAGATGATGCCTTTTCTTGGATCTCTAATTGGTCGAAGCTCAAGTTGTTGAAATGGGGGAACTGGTTAGATTTAATATTTTGGATTCTATGTAATTGTTTAGTTTCTGTTCGTTTTGTTTTTTTTTTGGCCCTGTAGTTTGATTCCCAGCTTCTTGCTGACTCTTTATATATATATATATATATATTTATATATAAAGTGTTTTGCCGTTAAAAAAAATTGTGTTTTGTTTGTATTGTGAATTTGGGATAACAATTGATTCACCCAATTTATCTTTAGTGAGGAATAATCTCCCTCCATTATTTTGACGTGTCAATAGTTCAAAGACTGCATGTACTTAATTAATGCTGCATTGTTGGGTTCGCTAGCTACTCATTCACATTGGTGGGGTGGTAGAGGCTTTGTGCCTCTCTGGGGAGAGATCAGGATTCAATTCCTGGCATGGAGTAAAATTTAGTGTAATTTAGGAGTGGTGTTATGTAACCTTTGCCGTTCAAAAAAAAAAAAAAGCTACTCATTCACATTAATTATTTTAAGTGACCCTGAATGAATATGTAGAGATGTGCAACGAAAGTGCATTGATTTGTCTCATCCCACTTAATTAAGATATAACATATGTAATAGAGTAAACTGCAATTTTACACCCTGTGGTTAGGGGTGATTGGCACCCTTACCCCCCCTAAGGAAATAATTGCAATTTTACCCCCCCCCCCCCCACTGTTTGTTGTTATGTTGCAACCTTACCCCCCCCCCCCCCCCCCGACCTCAAATTTGTTGACTAATCCGTTGAGTATAACTTGAAATGACTATAATGCCCTTTCATATTACCCCTTGTGTTTTGTGCACTCTGTGATATTACCCCCTGCCACCACTGCCACCGCCATTCACCACCACAACCACCACTGCCACCTCCAGCCCCCACCACAACTTAATATCCCTTTCATATATAACACCACCACTACTTCCGTCACCGGAAACCTGCAACTCCGGTCATCTTCTCCAACGACTGCCACCACTACCACCTTTGCCACCTCTGTGGTGGTGGCTGGAGGTGGCAGTGGTGGTTGTGGTGGTGCTGCCGGAATCTTCAACGTTGTGTAATCTTGAACGGTTTTTGGAATCTGTCACGCCTTCTGTTCCTGCTCAACATCTGTCTAAGGTATCTACCAATGAAATATAATCATTTTGCTTAATTAAATTCAGTTCAGTTGATTCGTATTTTAGAATTTTGGAACATGGTAATTCAGTTGACTATGAGATAGTCAGCTATTTTTATTGTTAGATTTGTTATTTATAAGAAATTCATATCTGAAAACTAATAAAGTCTTAGAGACAGATTTTTAATAAAAATTGATTGATGGTGAGCAGATTTTACACTTGGTGTTGTATTTCTATTGTTAGTTTAAAGTTAGGTGAGCTGTATGATAAGTTTAGGAGAAATAACCATGTTACATTGTGATTTTGATTGAATTTTTTTGGTACCAGAGAGGGGTGAGAGGATGGAGGACTAGTAATCCAGAATGTCAACCGTATTTTGTGCTTGGTGATTTATGGGAAGCTTTCAAGAGAGTAGTTACCTCCCAAATAGTGAAAGGTGTAGGCGAATGGATCAGTTGTCGATGGATGATCAGTATCATGTACTTCAAGAAGGCTTTTTTAGTGATGACGGTGATTCTGTTAGCTCTGAAGGTTGCCTGTTATTTGAGTATATGGAGCGGAATCAGCCTTGGGGCAGAGAACCATTAGCGGATAAGGTTAGTTGCAATTTCAACCCTATTACTTGAAATTGAGGTGATTCAGGTTTGAGTTTTATCTAACAGGTTGAATGGGTCAAGTTTAGAAACTACTTACCTAAAAATCAAACGGGCCAAACTGCTTGAAAGTAGTCCAATTCAACTGGGGTCTGGTCATCCAATTCAACGGGATCTGAGTGCAGTAATAATCCGGCGGTGGTGCAGCTTATGGATACAGGGAATCTTATTGTTTGGTGCAGGGATAAAAAAAGCACTAAGCGACGGAAGTAGAGGTGGCAGTGGTGGCAGTCGTTGGAGAAGATGACCGGAGTTGCAGGTTTCCGGTGACGGAAGTAGTGGTGGTGTTATATATGAAAGGGATATTAAGTTGTGGTGGTGGCTGGAGGTGGCAGTGGTGGTTGTGGTGGTGAATGGCGGTGGCAGTGGTGGCAGGGGGTAATATCACAGAGTGCACAAAACACAGGGGGTAATATGAAAGGGCATTATAGTCATTTCAAGTTATAGTCAACGGATTAGTCAACAAATTTGGGGCCGGGGGGTAAGGTTGCAACATAACAGCAAACAGTGGGGGATAAAATTGCAATTATTTCCTTAGGGGGGTAAGGGTGCCAATCACCCCTAACCACAGGGTGTAAAATTGCAGTTTACCCTATGTAATATGTATATAAATTTAGTTGTTATCAATATTCTTTTGTCAGAACTTAGTGCATTCTCATCCAATCTTTCAAATTATACATACATTCCACTAAAAAACAACTCCTATATCAATATATTTTCACTAAAAACAAATATTTTTTCTCTCCTTTTCAATTAAATAATATTATCATCACATTTTTCCCTTTCCTTCACTCACAACCACTTTCAATATATATTAAAAAAATTATATTGGGTGAACAGTGTCCCCCTAAATATACAGATGAACAGTAACATTTTCTCTGTCCTCCACTTACAACCACTTTTTTTACCCTTTACAATATAAAAACTCACCCTCACAAGTTTTGATGGATTGGATGAGAATGCTCTTAGTTTTCGCTATATTTGTACTTATCCATTAATATAATTTATAGAATTAATTATAATTTTAAGTAAATTTAACTAATACTTATAGCACGTTAAAACCAATAATTATATACATGAATTGCAATTTAAATTCATAGATATAAAAGTGCTGTGCGACTAATACATGACGGATCTGATGACACAAGTATGACAATAGATCATGTTTTAGTGGTTCAAGTCAACCTTGTGGTTGGTGGTGGTGATTATGATTGTATTCTTTAATCCTCTGCAAAGTTCATTTGCTTCAATCATTGTTAATTAGTGTATTCTTTAAACTTTTTCTTGATTCTTTTTTTTTTTTTTTTTTTTTTTTTTTTTTTTTTTTTTTTTTTTTTTTCTTGATTCTTGATATTGATTGTTATCGATGGGAGAAAGTTGACATACATTGAATAAATATGCTGAAATGTTGATCGAGGCTATGAATTAGGGGGTTTTTCTTTATTTTTTATTATTTTTTATTTTTTTTATGTAAAAGTTATTATTTTATTACTATATATGGGAGAAAGTTGACATATATTGAATAAATATAATGTTGATGTATTTATTTAAGAGTCGAGGCTATGTTTTAGGGTTTTTTTCTTTCTTTTTTATTATAATTTTTTTATTTTTTATGTAAAAGTTATTATTTTATTATTCTATTTGTTGTTATAATACATGGTATGAAAATATAGTTTTTATGTAAAAGTTATTATTTTATTACTCTATTTGTTGTTATATTACATGGTATGAAAATATAGAAATGAACTTCACATTACCAATTATTCCATACATCGAGCAATTATATCATTAAATCAATCAATTATACTTTTGTCTTAATTGGTTATTGGTTCTTTTTTATTTGTCATCATTTTTATTTTACTGTTATTATATATAAATATATGTTATTTGTTGTTGTTTACTTTATTATATATAAATATATGTAATATTTTTTTTGCTATTATTATTACTATATATAACAATTAAGGTATTGTCTTAAGAATAGTGTATTGCTGCTAACTACGCTTTATGTATTTTCTTATTCCTCTTTTTAATTTTTAAGCTGCTACAACACACACGTGTCGAGCCATTTTAGTTGGTGTATACATGGTGGGCCATAGTCCTGATCATTTATTTAATCATTAGAAAACGAATTGAATCATTTGCAACCTTTCATCTTTTTTGTAAATTTATATTTTAACATTTTAAGGTGTTTTTTATTTAATTTTCATAATATATATCTTTTACTCATTTAAATTTTATTTAACTTGATTTTTTAATAGTTTTGCATTACTATTACTATATATAACAATTAAGGTTTTGTCTTAAGAATAGTGTATTGCTCCTAACTTACGTTTTAGGTATTTTCTTATTCCTCTTTTTAAGCTGCTACAAAACACACGTGTCGAGCCATTTTAGTTGGTGTATACATGTTGGGCCATAGTCCTGATCATGTATTTAATGATTGAAAAAGAATTGGTTCATTTACAACCTTTCATCATTTTTTAAATTTATATTTTAACATTTTAAGGTATTTTTTATTTAATTTTCATAATATATATCTTTCACTCATTTAAATTTTATTTAACTTGATTTTTTAATAGTTTGCATTTGTTAACTTTTTTTTTTTTGTAAAGTTGAACACACGACTGGGTAATTTTTTAGCTAGACATTTTCGTATATACATGTATTCAAAATATAGTGATTATTGTATCGTAAGTTATATGAGTGTTGTTACCATAACGAACTGAACAAGTTTTGACCGAACAACATTAGTACTGGTATTGGTATTACTAGAACCGGTATCGATATCCGTTATTATGGTTTTCAATCGATATAAATCATGTGTTAATATCCTTTAGGCTTATCAAAATTTTATTTTTTTCAGATTTTCTCTTTCGATAACTATAATGAATGTTGATACCGTAAAAACCCGAATCAGTACCATTCAAATTCCCGTCGCATAGCGATGGGGTATACCACTAGTTGTATATAATATACGTATTAATTATTAGTAAATTCCTTTCTTGTTTATTATATATATATATATAGAGAGAGAGAGAGAGAGAGAGAGAGAAAGAGAGAGAAAGTGTAATGTACGTTACGGCTTAACGTACATCACGTACGACAACGTGCGTAATTTTACACTATAACATGCGTGATTTTAGACAAAGTTTCCAGGCAATTCACTACTCAATCTGGGTTCCAATTCGGTTCAAGATTCTTTTCGTTTCAGTTCAAATTGGCCATTTTCGGTCAATTTCATCGAAATGTGGTCAAATTCATCATTGATTTAGAAAAGTTTCTGCAAAAACGTCGACATGAAATAAAAAACAGTAAAACAGAGGATGAACACGACAAAGCTTTTGATTCAGACCGTAGAACAGAGGATGCAGGAACATGACAAAATTTTGATTCGATTAGAGTCAGAGGGCAGTAACAGTGGTTTCAGATCATAGAAAAGCGGTTGCATTTTTTGATCTGGGAGTAGGGAATGCCGACTAGCGTGCGTGATTTCATATGTCCAACATGCGTGATTAGTTTTTCAGAGATTTATAACGTGCGTGATTTTCCATTGAACGTGCGTAGTTTCGTGACGTACCGGTCGTACGTTAAGCCGTAATGTACGTTAACTGGCCTATATATATAGGGGGCCGCTAAAATGAAAACCACCTCCAGTTGTAAGAACCATGAGAACCAGTCTCCACCAATCAGGTGTTGCCAACAAAAAGGATATATCGGTCATTTACCCCAAATGTCTTATCCTATCTCTCTCCTCTGTCTTTCTTTTAATTTTCCTGTCCCCTCTCTCTTTCTTTTAAATTAGTTGCAGACTCTAATCTCTCTCTCATTTTTAAATTGCATCTCTCATTCATCATCTCTCTCTCTCTTGAAATCCAACCCCCAAACCCATCTTCCTTGTCTCTTTGCCGGCGACTAAACATGTTTAACCGAAGACGATGATGACGATGACTGAAACCACCCCTGCCGGCGACTAAACCTGTTAAACCATGCTCCGATTTGGGGGGTAGTGAACTCTGATTTGATGTTGTGGTTTGTTTGGTGTCCCGATCTATGTTGTTGGTGTCCTTCATCCCCTAATCTCTCTCTCTCTCTCTCTCAAGATCGTTCTAACACCATACATGTTACGGTGGTGGTTTGGTCGACGACGGTGGATCTAACAATGGGTTAGTGCCTGGTGGTGGCGGTTCGACGACTGGGTGGTCGGCCGGCTGCAGCGCCGCCGTGAGCGGCGGAGGTCCCGGTCTCCTCCCGACGAGTTGATGCTCTGGTCGACTTTGGAGGTTATGGGTTTAGTTGGTTCAAGACTGGTGGTGGCGGTTCGACGGCTGGGTGGTGGGCCGGCGGCAGCGCCGTCGTGAGCGGCGGAGGTCCCGGTCTCCTCCCGACGAGTTGATGCTCTGGTCAACTTTGGAGGTTATGGTTTTTAGTTGCTTCAAGACTAGTTCATCAGTTCCTTGGCCTGTGTTGTTGATTTCTCTGGTATTTTTTTTGCCCTGTGTTCTTGATTTTTCTGGGTTTAGTATGTTGGGGAATTTGATCTTGATATTTGTTTTGATTTGGTAATGTTGGGGATTTCCATATTTTGGTCTGTGTTCTTGATGTTTGTTTTGATTTGGTATGTTGGGGATTTTGATCTGTGGGTTTGGATATGGTTGATTGGGGTGGCGATGATGAAAAAAAAAACCCGTAGATTTAGATGACGATGGCACGGCAAGGACGGCGGAGGGTAGGTTATTTTAACCTGCAACCCCACTTTTGCAGCCTTTTTATTATCGGATAATCTGAGCCAAACCCCGTTTTATTTTTGAGATACACTTTTTTTTGAGGTTTTTGTATTTTCCCCTCTAGTCGATGATGATAACGATATATCTCTGACACCTCCCGAGTATGAGATTTCTGGGTGCGTTTGTTTTTGCGTAAAAAAGTTTTGTAAAAAAAAAGTCAAACCGTAAACTTTTTAACGTAAACTGTTTAACGTAAAAACGTAAAACGTAAAAAGTTTTACGTAAAACATAAAAAGTTTTACGCACAACGTAAAAAGTTTGCGTTTTCTGGGTGCGTTCGTGTTGCGTAAAAATGTTTTTGTAAAAAAAATGTTAAACCGTAAACTTTTTAACGTAAAACGTACAAAGTTTTACGTAAAACGTAAAAAGTTTTACGTAAAACGTAAAAAGTTTTACGTAAAACGTAAAAAGTTTTACGTAAAAAGTTTGCGTTTTCTGGGTGCGTTCGTATTGCGTAAAAATGTTTTTGTAAAAAAAATGTTAAACCGTAAACTTTTTAACGTAAAACGTTTAACGTAAAACGTAAACTTTTTAACGTAAAACGAAAAAACGTCAAACGTAAAAAGTTTTAACGTAAATCGTAAAACGTAAAAAATGACGCGTTAAAAACGGCGTGCAAAAACCGGTGCGTAAAAAAGTCGGGCGTGAAAAAAATACGCGTTAAAAACGGCGTTTGAAAAAGCCGAGCGTAAAAACGGCGTGCAAAAACCGGCGCGCAAAATAAATTTGTTTTGTTAAAAAATCTGAATTTAAAAATGATTTTTAATAAAAAAATTCTGTTTAAAAAATAAAAAGTAATATAATAAAACAAAAAAAGTAATAAAAAATAATAAAGACTAAAAGACAAAAAAGTAATTTTACTATATTACCCTTTTGGATTAAAATATTAAAGACATAATAAGACAAAAACTATTTAATATTAATATTAACTACTTTTAATCTCATCCATTGATCTTGAATATCTAATGGTTAGAAACTGGTTCTCGCAGTTCTTACAACTGGAGGTGGTTTTCATTTTAGCGGTCTCCTAAATATATATAAATATATATAAATATATATATATATGTATATATATATGTATATATATACGGTCAGGATTTAGAGAAAACGGTGGAAAGTGTGAGAACGGTGAGAACGCTAATGGATCGTCCGATCAAAACAATCTATGGACTAGATTGGCGCGAGGACATTTTCCTAAATAACACGAATTCTATTGAGTGGACGAGCTTCATTAAGGGTAAAAAGGTCTTTACACTACTATATCAAAAACGCCAAAGTATTGAATAAAACGTCATTACCGGAAAAAACGCATCCCTATATAAACAAAACTTTCTCATACATAAGAACACACCTCCCCCAACATGAAACGCCATATTTTCTACACTATATACCATTCATCTTAGAACGCCAAAGATACAAAACATCAAACACCCCTACTCAAAAACGCCATATTTTACTAAATACCAATCATTTTTGAAAACACCAAAACTCTCAAATATCAAAAATTTCAAAAAAATGGACGTTTCTTTCAGATATACTATTTCCTCAGTAAAACGCCAAAAATACCATAAATCATTTCTTGTATATTCAATATTGTTCTACTCGAAGTTTCGCAGAATGCATTCTTTCCTGAGGAGTTGTGACTCAAATAACATTTTGCTGAATGAGATGGACAAAACTTCAAGAAAAAGATACTGGGGTCAGACTTATGTCATTTTTTGTGTTTTGTTATTGATGAATATTATAATGGCATGAATAGACGAATGACACTAATGAGTGCTTTGAAGATACATATCCAAACAAAAAGCTCATGTCATATTGTCTTTCCAAACGACCACAAAAACACAAGCATGACAAAGCCAAACCACCAGTGAGCATGTTTCAAAGAAGAAAGAGACTGATGACAGTGAAGATTTGGAAGATGAATTGTTTCTATTTTCAGTTTTTTAATTTCCCTTTTATGTTGTTTGTTATGTATTTTTCGACTAAGAATAAAAAAGTTTAATAAAGAGCCAAAAAGTCATAAAGATTGAGAAACGCCATAATTGAGTAAAACGCCATAATGCAGTAAAACGCCAAATACTCCAAACCTACAATAAAAGTAATTTGAAGAACTATTATTAAAAGTTAAAAATGGAAAAAAGCCAAAAACTACTTAAAGCCATTAAAAACGCCAAACTTGGAAGATGGAAGGTCTATGACCATAAAAATTCATAAAAAGCTGAACAAAAAGAGTAAAAAATCAACACAGTAACTGAAAAGACGGCTACTTTATTAATATTATTTATTATAAATAAAAATCTCGCCTAAACCATTCACTTTAAAACGCCAAAAAAGATACTTAAAAAAGCCACAGATGCAGAATCTCATTTCTTCTATATTGAGTATTGTTATGAATGAAGTTTCACTGAATGGATTCTACTCTGAGGTGGGTATCTCTATAAGCTTTTGCTGAATGAGATGGACAAATATTCATGAAAAAAGACTGATGATCATCATGTCACTTTGTTCTTGATGGATATATTGATGCCAAGAAAGGATGAATACATTCGAACAGACGTTGGTGTTCAACATGTCACCAAACAAGTATATATCAAACCACAATAAAGGGTCTACATAAGGTATTAAAAAAAAGGTTTAAAACGCCAAAAAGATTAAAGTAGAAGAGGCTGATGACAGTGAAGATTTGGATGAGAAATTAGATTATAATATTTTTTTCCATTTTCTATTGTTTGTTATCTAATTCTCTGTTGTTTAATATCTAATTCTCTACTAATAAAAAATCGCCAAAACGTCTGATAGTGTGAAAACAGTGAGAACGGATGCTAGCAAAGCACGCTGTTGCTATATAAAAACGCCAAACAAAGTATTACTGGAAAAATCAGCACTATAGGCCTGTATCCTAAATGGCACAACACTTGATAGAAAAAATAAAAAATAAATAAACATAAAAAAAATAACTGATGTTTTTTACATTATAGGCCTGCATCCTGATCTAAAAACAATAAAAAACGCCAAAATGTTTACTATGATCTTGATATAAAAACAATAAAAACGCCGCGTATTTATTAAACGCCAAAAAATGGAAAGGTGATGTAACACACGTTTAAAAAAAGAAAATATGAAAGGACAAAAAAGCCCCTCCGCCCTTCTCTATGTCTCGTGACACGTATTGGGTCAGGATGTGTTCTCACCGTTCTCACACTTTCTACCGTTTTCTCCTGATCCCGTTTATATATATATATAGGGTAGGGTTCATGAGTGAACAATGATTTATTTGTGAACAAAATGAACTTATCCTGACCATTGATTTTGTAGATCTAGATTTTTTCTTTAATGAAAAGATTGTAATTATCTTTTGTAACTTACATGTATTTTAATAGACAAAAGGGTATAATTGTATATTTCTATCTTCATTTAATTAATTAATTTTATCTCTCTCCTAATTTTTCTTTCCAATTAAAAGAATATTTAATTACATTCTTTATATTTTTTTCTCTCACATATTACCTAACTTAATATTTCATAATTTAAAAAAAAAAAATACAAACATTATCAAATATTGTTCCATCTAGAACACAATTAAAAATATTTAATTACATTCTCTATACGTAGTAATACACAAGTGTATAAGTCTGGTATATATCGACATGTATACACTATGTACTTGAATAATACACAGGTATATACGTCTGGTATATACCGACCCGTATACACATATGTACTTGAATAATACACAAGTGTATAAATCTGGTTTATACTGACCCGTGAAAACAAGATGTAATAATACACAAGTTTATAAGTCTTGTATATACTGACCTGTATACACATATGTTAAAAATCATAATTTAATTAGGTTTAATATTTAATTTTTAAAGAAACATAACAGTTTATTAAAAAAAAAACATTAGCCCTTCAATCCCTTATAATTAAAATAATGGAGAAATAATTAAAAATGAGAGAGAGAGAGATAGAGAGTTAAGAGAGGAGAAAATTAAGGCATTTTAATTAAAAGTTCTTGGCTAATGTCAATTTTACCCTTTTAATCTTACCCTTGTTAGTTAACTATGGGGGTCATAAGTGCAATAAAAGAAAGTTATTTAAAGTTAAAATGGACCAGGGACTGAAATTGAAAAGTTTGGAAACTTTTTACGGGAATAAGAGGTTCTCGTGGGCCGCGTAAACTCCCTCTAAAGTCTATGCGGGCTGCGACAGAAGTGCCAGTGAGCAAAAAAGGGACAGCTGCATGTTGTAGCCTGTTCCACCGCCATTGCATGGCTGTTTTCGATACCAGGGACTGGGAAACTGGTTTTTACTGCCCTAGGGACACTTGGAATCATCTGAATTACCTCTAGGGACATATGGTTTGATCTTAGAAGCCATCAAAGTCCTATATATACCCTCATTGTTGCACTTGTTCTTGCACACTTGAAAGAATTTCACTCAAACTCACTCTCTGGAGCCTCCTGGTGTTCAAGGAAGCTTTCTAAAGTTCAAAATTCGTGCTAAGTACTCTAGTAAGCGTTCTTAGCTTCCCTAGTTAAAGTTTTATTAGTTTAATGACCGAAAGTCAAAGTTAGCATAATTAAGCTTTGACTTAGTGATGAATCACAAACGGTCCAACCATTATTCGAATTTAAAGTGGCTATGTGTTGGTAATTATGTAGGTATTAAACCCTTAAAAGGGCACATTCAAATTATCATGTTATCTCAGTCAATTGTCGGGTCAAACTTATTAGTAAAAAGTCAAACGGGTCAGTTTTTGGAAAATAATTCATAACTGATAATGTTGAAGTTATGGAACATATTTTAACACTTAAATAACTTGGTAAATAATATAAGAACATGTATAGGCATGTTCAACCCGACAATTCTGAGTATATGCTCAGTTCACAACCGAAAGTCGCAAAAGTAGACTTTTGCTTTGACTTTCAGTTCTGACCCGATTTAGCTTAGTTTAGATATGCCTTAGTGTTCCTTTAGGACCATATTATATGTTAGTATAACCCTCTGAGGTTTTACAACATGGTTCCATAGAAATCCTAGTTCATTGCATGTTTCCGTTAAATGCTTAAAAGTTGACCGTTATGCCTTTTTGATATAAAAACGAAATTTTTGGAAATGTGAGTGGACAAAAACCTTTATTACTAATATATTAGTATGTCCTAAAAGTTTGACATCAGTTTCTGGTCTAAAATGAAAGTTATGCGCAATATCGTAAAATGAAAGCTTTTTGTTAATTTAAATAAATTTTTGGCACAACTCATATTTAAACCTGATTTTTGACACCCAACTTGCCACCTATTGTTAAGATATAATATTTAAGGATTTTTGGAAATTTTTGTTGAATTTTAAACTGATCAAAACATAGAGTTCTTGCATGGACTCGGTAGACGATAACACCATTTTCGCTAATAAAATGAGTTTTACACATCCTTTACATGTCAAACCTTTTTTTCACAGATTTTATATATTAAATAAAATATTTTGAGCAGTTAAGTCTGATAAAAATCTCAGATTTCCTTAAATAACCCGAATATCGTCAAATACCGCATTTTATGCAATTTAGGCGCATAGTATGGTTTAAAACCATATTTAGCACCTAAGACTTGTTACCTACTGATGTTGTCAATAACTTTTATACTTTAACAGTAAGTATAAGTCTTGAACTCGGATTTTCAAATTTAACCCTTAAAACATATGTGAAATTACCAAAATGCCCATACGGTGCATAGTTTGGCCATAAATGATAAACTTCACATATGTATGATGTCCTACTAATCTAACTTGTTAAAACAAATATTTTTACTGTTTGTTTTAGATCAGAACCTCAGATTTCCATTTAACCTCTTTTATAAGTTTTAAAATGACCAAAATACCCATGCGGGGCATAAATTGTTTTAAATCCGTTTTGGGCATAATGGAGGATATCCTACTGATATTCTAACATATGTAAAGCATATTAACTTGTGGAACTTGTATATGATTCTTTTGGTTACCCGTTGTGCTTATACGCGTTCGGTACATTTTATGTAACTAGTTTACATGAATTAATCGAAACGGGTCAAACCTTATCATTTTCACTTCAAAATTCAGAATGTGTTTAGTTTGCCCATAATATACAAGTCTTCATACTTGTCGGGTCTAAATCACATTCTAATCCGGTCTTCGCTTAATCTTGCATTTTGAACCGTAAACCTTTCATTAAAACTAACCGGTCTAAGTTTAAGTTAAGGCTTAAATAAGACCCGTTAGGAATCTAATAGGTTATTAAAACCTTCGTTCCAGATTAGGAGCCCAGTAGAAGCTACTTGTACTTGCTGATTTGATATACGGCTGGGAATAAAATTATATTTTAGCTCAGGTAAATACTTTTAACTTATTTTCTGTTATAGGGGCTTAGGATACGGTATTATAATAATACCGCTTGGTCGGGCATGAAATCATTTAATCGGATTGTGATTAATAAATTTACATAACCTGTTTTGATTTGTTTTGTTTGATACAATGCCTTTGCGGGGTTAATAACCATGTCCTGGATATCCTCGGCTCATTCATTAGAAATGGCCACGCTTAAGCACGGGGTGTAGGCATACACCTGACAGTTGCGCATGTATAAACGGTATCTCACTCTCTTGTGGGCCTATACTTGTGGTGTGTCTATTAATCTAATCCAGCTTTTCTAACCGGGTCCTGAATGGATGACAAACATATAAATCTGTATACAAGATTATTTTAATAATTGTCCCAAGTTATAAAAGAATATTTGTGCCTTATGCATTTAAATCAATTTATAAACACTTTTCAAAAGAGTTAGTTAATTGTATTTACCAGTGTAAACTGACGTATTTTCCAAAAAGGTTAAGTGCAGGTACTACGCGTAATGGGCTGGAAACTCCTGAGTGATTAAATAAAGAGTTTTGCAAGCTTTCAGCACTTTAAGTCTGTTGAACAATATTTCTTTTGTTTTGATCCGCCTGTGGATCCATCTACAATCCGTTGTATAATATTTTATTGTACTTTCAACTCGGTTTGTAATATTACTTTAAGACTTCCGCTGTGCATTTAAACTGTGATTATTGACCATGATGATATCAACTACGTCACGATACTCCCCACCGGGCCCACCGGTAATACGTGGAAATATCAGGGTGTGACAGGTTGGTATCAGAGCCAACATTGAGTGAATTAAACACTAGCCTTTTATGTTTAATCTCAATGACACAGTTTGCACATTCCTTGACTTCCGAGTTTAGGCAAATGACTTAGGACTAATCCTAATCCTATTGTTTTCTTTTGTTGGCTTCTTTTGTTATTTTGGCAGGAACAAAGACAATGCCGCCACGTTTCAGAGGTAGAGGTGGAAGAGGAAAGGCACCAATAACTGCAAGGAATGATCATGAAGCCAGGCCATCCCATCGGCGAACACCTTCAGCGACCTTTAGCTCTAGTCCCCAGGAGGATTGGAGAACTTATTTAGAGCCGGCGAGACGCTCTGTCTCGCTCAGTACTTCCCCGTCTTATCATGATTCATTCGGGCTCCATCAGAACAATGAGTCCGACCACTCTGACCACTCCTTGATACAAGACGAAGTCGACAGACGCATGCACCAACAGACTCCCCCTCGAATGTTGACGAGTCTTAAGTGTCGAGTCTTCAACGTCTTCAGTCTTTATTAGTCTGATCGCTCTCTGAAGTATCTGACCGTGTAAGCATCCTCAAACTTTATCTCTTTCTCTTCTTCAACATCAACAGACTCCCCTCGAACAAGCTTATCTACTCGGATGTCTTCAGACTCCCCCTTTCGATTTGCTGGGATCGCAGTCTGGATTTTTGAAATCACAGAGTCTTCAGGTATCGAAACCTGGCTATCTATCACTCAGATATCCTGCACATTCTCTACCCAAAAGTAAATTTCTCAAATTTAATATTTAACAAATTTATATATCTAGACTCCCCCTCAAATTCAACTAGAATGAATTATCAATGATAATTTCTGATGAACCACTTGTAGGCAAAACATTTTTCAAAAATTTTCTCATATAAACACACACTCCCCCTCACCACATGCTCATCATGTTTAGCACTTGGAATTTTGAAAATCAGCTCTCCAACATCAGTTGTCGAAAATCTTTTTGAATTTTTCAAAAATTTATGCTAAAACACACTGAAATTTTTTTTGGATTTTTTTTAGAAAATAAGAATGCAGTAAAGAAATATTTACATACTCTATTTTTGTGAGTTTGTGTAAGAGGATCATATCAGTTTTTGACAAGTCACAAGTACCGTTGAGCTTAGTTACACATTAAGAATTAAACAGTTCACTTAGATTGCCGATATACTGATCCACTTAAATTCTCACACAAATTTCAACTAATTCAGGATATGAATTGGGTGTATTAAGGACTTAAACTCATTCATGTGTTCCACCTCTTGAATATACTCCCGTATCCAGATCCCAATATTAAGTCTTACAGGTGAGTATACCACAGATGATATTTGTAAGGGGTTAGATGCGAAAAACCGTGAGAGCTCAGGTCAGAACTTCCGTTCAGCAGAGAGATGACGGCTTCGACTTTTGGTGGGTCCCCTTTAGAGGATCTTTTTTACAACAGCAATGATTATCAATTTTATTGTTTCATCATTTTTGCTGAGGGTGGCGCTATATTTCAAGCAAGCAGAAAGTATTCTCCGGGGACTAGGCCATTGCTTCCGCATTATCAGAATTCCCGGGATAATACCCCAGATATCACTGAGCATAAAGACCTAGTATCTCAGAAAGAGGAACCTTTCAAACGAGATTTCAGGGGTTACCTATATATCCAAGTAATGTTCCCCACGAAATAAGTAAGTTTTGAATTTAAGTTTATATCCCGAAAAAGTTTACTAAATGTATAAAAACCTATCGGCGTATCATCAGTGAGACTGTTTAACGTTATTTAACCATTACATTTCTTTAGCATACTGTAACTGTCTACTGATATACTATCATTTCCTCCTCTTTGACACCAAAACTCATTTTAGAATTTTATCATGTTTTCGACTTTTTCAAATTTTCAAATGTTTTTGTATTTTCAGAAATTTCTTACTCCCCCTAAAATGCAAACACATTTAAAAGAATTTGAAAACAAACTATACAAGTAAAGTGACAACTAATATCAAATCGCTTCAAATCGCCATCCACTTGGCATAAACAACTAGAACTCCCCCTTACAACAAACTATTTTCTCATTATGATTTCAAAACACTTAAGTTTGTTTTAACCAAAATGATTTTTTCCGGAAAATAAGTGTTATTGATTTTAAACCACTTGTAGGTTAGGGTTTGGTTCATCACATTGTTTTTCTCAACCATTTGTAGAAAAGATAAATCAAGTACAATTTAATGTCCCTGATTAATCTTGAAAATTAAGTACCACTTGTAAGAAAAATGCCGATACCTACTCCTCACTTACCAATCTGGGAGTTCCGGCATTTCCACAACCTGTAAAAATTTCATAATTTTCTAAGAAACTTTCACAAAATTATTAAGAATGATGCCGATTCCTGCTCCACGATTACCAACTTGGAAGCTCCGACAAGTCAGGATTTTTACTTGTGAAAAATAGACATCCAAGTTTCACCAAACTTAGATGTTTCCTCCTCAACTTCACCTGGGTAAAATGTTGCTTTCTTTGTTTCATAAAAGTCCTTTACCCCTTTAACTTTTCCCTCTACCATTTTTCCAAAAATCTTTTTCACATTTTCATTAAATGCTTTCTCAACATCAAATTCTTTCTTCTCAGAATAGAATTGATTCGAGATCTCAACTTTCCCAACATTTGATTTAAAATTTTCAGCCCTCAATGGTGGAAAATGAACATCATCCATTTGAGGTACTGAGTTTTCATCTTTTAACTCAACTTGTGGCTCGTTTAACTTTGTGGAGTTAGATTCATCGCCATGAATCTTCTTAACAACCCACACTTGGTTGTCATTCTTAGCTCTCTTTCTGTAAAAATGTGTCTTTGAACACTCACCAACTTCATATGTTGAATTTTCAAAAAATTTGAATTTCTCAGTTGGTGGTTCATTTTTCTCAATAACTTTTTCTTTGAGTTTTTGAGAGACTTCCTGTTTTGTTTTTGTTGCTTGAGAACAGTTCCATGCAATGTGACCAGCTTCATTGCACTTGTAACAGGTTCTTGTCTCCTTTTTCTGATTAGCTCCATTCTTCACATTCTCTTGCTTTTTGGCAAGAAATTCTTTATTCGATTGCTTCCAGAATGGACTTTTTGCTTCTTCTTCCGAATTTGTCCCTGAAACAAATGTCATTTTTGTTTTAAAATCTCGAACATATTTTTCATTTTTATAATTTTCTGGTGGAATAAATCCTAATCCTTTCTTTTTGAAATTACCGTTATGGTTTGGTTTCTTTTGAAAACCAGAACCAGAACCGTAACCCTTTTTCTTGTTTAATCTTTGTTGAACTCTTGAGGTGTAAGGTCTTGGATTTTTACTAAGATTTACATCTTTTATTTCAGAAATATTAATTTCTGTTAGTTTGAAAATCTTTTTTATCATTTCAGTTTTAACACCTCTTATTGGAAATTCCTCACCAGAATATAATTTGTCTGAATCAATCAATGTATATGCCACTTTGATTGCTTCGTCATTCAAATTTGATTTTGATAACAGGAATTCTTTATTGTACACCCGTTTAACCGACGACTTTGAATTGTTAACCGACGAAATCGAACTTTTGACGGACGAACTTGAACACCCAGACTCGGACTTTGACTCAGACTTTAACTCCGCTTCCTCATCTGTATCCAACCCCTGATCGACCACCTTTTTTATTAACTCGGACTCATGATCAGTGTCAGACGATGTAAAAACGACATCAATGTTTTCTGGTAATTCATCGGTTATATCGGACTTTAACTTTATATTGACTGCTTTTTCGACTTGCTCCTCATTCGGTTTTCTAGGAGAATACCCTTCCCAAATCGGAGGCGGACACTTGTTATAACTAGCACTTTGTTTCTTACCAGTATCCTTCGTCTTTGGCTTCTCTTCTTTTTGAAATGCTTCAAAACCTGCAACAGTTGGATAAATTCGATCAATAAGATAATCAGAACTAGAATAACTTTGTAATAAACGTCTGATTCTCTCATTCTCTATCTTTTCATTTTCCAACTCCCGCTGCAACTTTGCACATTCTTCAATGTAATGATTAATAGCCTTTTGCTTTGTCATCATCACAGCATTCATCATGGTTAGTGCATCTTCTCTTTCAGAATTAGTCTTTTGCAGGCCAGTTACCGTTTTATTTAGCACATCGTAAGATTCTTTAACATAGTTGAGATTGAACAATAATTGTTCTTTCATCTTTTCTTGCTCATTCGGTTTCTTATCTTTTTCTGCACATTGCTTGCAAGACTCTGAACACTTTAAGCAAGGCTTGATGACTTCCACAATCTTTTCAACTTCGATGACCGTTCCAACCTCAATCACTGGTTCAGCTTCAATCACCTTCTCAGCTTTAACTTCTTCATTTTGAACAGTCTCTTCGTTTATATCAACACTTTTACACTTCATTTTCTTTTGTTCTTTTGCTACTCGTCTTTCCTTCAGCTTCTCCAAGCGATCTGCAAAATAAAATTGAAAGCTTTCAGGAGATAGATGAGTTTTTGCAACATTAATATGTCTTTCTTCCTCATCATCACCATTATCATCAGTTGGTGATTGATCAAACTCTATTGTCTTATCAGAATTATCATCTGAAGAACTAGAATCAGATGGTGTTTGATCAAAATCTAATGTCTTTTCAGAACTATCATCTGAAAAACCAAAATCAGATGATGTTTGATAAAAAACAGTTTTTTTTCTGAACTTTCATCGGATGAAACAGATTCTTCTTCTTGATTCTTCACATGAACACTAATCACTTTCATCCATTCTGTAAACAAATCAGGTTCTTGAACTATCTTTGCAATGAAAGCTTTAAACTCCCCATTCTCATTCACAAACTTATCCCAGCTAAATCCTGGAGCCATTTTCTCATCGTCTTGATCAATGATACCATAATAAGCTTTCTTGTTTGCATCTTCGATCATTTTCCCATGAGCAGTTTGTGAATCTTTTTGTTGATGTGGTTGATGAGCAACTTGTTGATATATGGCTTTCCAATAGTAATCATCTTTTCCAAATGGATTCTTTGCTCCACTTGCTTCATGATTTTTTCATTAATGACCTTTTTCCCTGCATCGAAAACAAGTAAGTTTAGATTTATCAAAACCCAAAGTTGACACATGTGCATCCAGAAAATCATTTCTTCCTGTGATCATTTAAAATTTTTCTGCTCTCCTCAAAACACTACCTAGACACCATTTGATGTCCATGAGCTCCATTTCTTCAGCGTCTATCTGATCGTAATCCTCTTTCGTCAGCATAGGATTTCCGATCCTCCCTGCAACCAAACCTTCAAAGGATTGTAGCACAGTTGCAAGTAACGCCATGTGATCTTTTGCAATTTCTTCAGAAAAACTTTGACCATCTAGAAGATTCAATGCAATGTTGCACTGTATCACACAACCATTTCCACTTTTTGAACTTTGAGAATGAAAACTTGAAGTTAAACTTTTCGGATTAACACTTGGATATGAAGAGAAACCACTGCTGCTATTTGGACTTTGTTCAGCATTTCCAGATAAGTCTCCAGCACTAAAAGCAGTTTGAATCTTCGGACTCATTTCAACCTCTTGAACATTGCCTTTGTAATACATTTTCACATCTTGTTGACCACTCGGATTACTCATCCATGCAATCTTTTGTTGTTCAAGATCTTGACCCTCAATCTTTTCGATGAACTGAGAGATCGTCAAACCATCATATACTCCGGTGTTCTTTAAGATCATCAAAAATGTACCCCACTCTTTTTGAGGTAAAGCATCAGCTAATTTGTCGACCCATTCCTCTCGTTCTTTGGTTATGCTTAACAATGACATAGAAATCACTAAGTGGCAATATCTTTCAATCAATTTTTTTGTGTCTTCTCCTGGCAGACTTGTGAATAGATCAAATTCTTTCTTAAGCAATGATTTTTTACTTTTGATCATCTTATCACTTCCCTCAAACTTGATTTTAAGAGCATACCAAATTGATTTTGAAGTTTTGTCATGTTGAAGCAATACAAAGATGTCTTCTTTAATAGCTTGCTGAAGTAGACTAATCATCATCTTTTCAGCTCTGTACATGTCTCGTTCTTTATCAGTGAATTCAGAGATTTCTCTCTCAACTTGCAGATCAGTACGTGGTAGTACATATTTCTTCAATATACATTCCCAAGATCTCAAGTGATTAGCTTGAACCCAGTTTTCAAACCGATCTTTCCAACCGTAATACTCCTCAATGCTCATTAGCTTCGGGGGTTTTTGTGTAGTTCCAGTCTCATTTTCCAAGTTCATGTTTTGAGCAATGGTAGCCGGAGTAGTCGGGGATGTTGCAAATGCGTTGTAAAATTCGTCACTCATGATTCGGTAAACTTTTTCATAAAACAGACAATTTCAAGCGAAATTAAGGCTTCAAACGGAATTACTTCCAAGCGAGATTAGCTTTCAAGCGATATTACCTGCAAACAACTTCAAGCGAAATTAAGGTTTCAAGCGGAATCAGACTTCTTCAAACGGAGTTTGAAATTTCAAGCGGAATACCACACTGAAGCGGAATCACTGATTTCGCTTGTGATGTTTCAAGCGGAATAACACTTTTCAAGCGGCACTGGTTATTTCGCTTGAAATGGCCTTAACTTTTCAAGCGGAATTAAACTACTCGTTCAAGCGGAATTAGAACTTTGGTCCATTTTTGTCATTTTTAAGCTGAATTTTGGTCTAATTCTCTCAAGGCTTTGTTAAAACAGTATTTCGCTTATGTTGTGAAAAAATTCAGGCCATTTTAACCGTGAAAAGTTGTTCAATTGATAAAAGAAGGTGTAGAAGTAAGTAAATGAGATGAAATCAAGCTGAAATCTGCAGAACTCCTCCTCCTGTGCTCTGATACCACATGTAGGATCGTGTACGGACCCGAAACGAGTCGATCAGAGGTGTTCTACTCAAAATGAAAGGCAGAAACAGACATGATGAGTTGAATTCAGCTAGATATACACTTAAACTGTCTTTTATATTGATACTGATATGATTACAAATCTGCAGACACTTCGACAGAGCTTCGCCGTCGGAAACACCCTTTTCTAATTCCGCTCCAAATGAACCTGACCTATACCTATATATAGACTTCTGATTTCGCTTGAACAAGTCTCAAGCGAAATCTCATTACAAGCGAAATCACAAGTTCAAGCGATACTACACACTCAAGCGAAATTAAGCTATGTGATTTCACTTGAACTTACATGTTGACATCTTCAAGCGAAATTACTCATTTGACTTGATTTCTCGATCTTCGTGCTCTGAACAATGCAAGACTTAATACAAGACGAAGTCAACAGACGCATGCACCAACAAGGATCCCTCTGAGGACCCGCATTTTGAGGCGGTCACGCCACCGCCAGAACAACAACTGCCTCCAGAATCACCGAGGCGAAGAAGAACAGGTGCACGTATTTCCGTACGTGGGGGTTTCCACTTCAGCACCCCCCAACACTCCAGTGGCACCCACTACCCGCCACTGTATGAAGACCCTCAAATGGGTGGGCCTTCAAACTGAATTTCTGAAGTCGACTCTGCGCCAGTCGCACCACCGCCGCACATGGGTTATGATAACCCAATTCCTTCATATGCCGGTGCAGCGGCGTATAACCCATTTGAGCAGCCAGCTTACCCGGGTTACAATTATTACAATGCCCCTGCCGTTGACCCGTACCTCGAAGCGACAAGCTACAATGCTCTTCACCCTGAAGGACCCTTCGCAGCTTCGTACCCAACAGTGTACCAAGCATATGGGTATCAATACCCACCACCTCCTCAACCTCCGCAGCAGCTGCCGCCGCAGCCACCACAGATTCAACCACCGCAACAGCAGGAAATCCTTCAACGATTGCACGAGGTGGAACAACAGGTTCAGTAGGATCGTAGGAGCCGCCGGGGTCTGCTTAAGGGTTTGGCAAACCTGATAAAGGGGAAGAAGAAAAGGGATTATTGAAAATTCCTTATTTATTTGATTTGTAATTTTTATTTTCAATTAAGTCCCTGTGTAGACATTTTATTTATGTACCTGGTCCCTGCGTGGACTTATCTTTTTATTTATTTCCCTGTGAGGACAATGTTATTTATTTAAAAGTCCCGTTTAGGGCATCTATGTACTTCTTTCAATTTATGGAATGTTTTTAAAATTTCATTTTGTCATTATATATATGAATATATTGTATGAAATAAATCAAAATATCATTCCAATTTACAATTGATCTGCCATTAATTATTAAAAAGGAATCTTAAAAGGTATAACCTAGCCTATATGTCATTTTAGATATGGCCGTGATGGTAAAACTTATTTAAAAGATTCAAATCCTTGTTAACATCTGAAAACATGTTAGCACTCCTGGCAGACATGATCCAGTAAAGTCACGCATGTCATCCTTATATTGGATTCTTCCAGATTCCTTATCTAGCCTAATGATCTAGAAAATCATGGGTTCAAATAATCAATTAAGATGATCACATATAAAACATCCATTAGCGATGAAGTGCCTACGGGCCACACTTATTGTCCTATAAGACAAATGAAAATTGTAGTCTATGACTCCCTGTCAAGAAGGGTGATGAACTGTGTTCAAACCTTAATGCCCCGATCTTACGAGATCATGGCTTATGAATTAAAACTGTCCATGTGACTAGGCCTTTTGTGCCACTCTAATAGTTATAACTAGGATGAATTATAATGAAAATCCTAAATAAATATGACTAACAAATTAACCAATATGGTTTATATTACCATAGTTAATGAATCATCAAAAATGATGATTCCATAACAAACCTCTGAATTAACTATTGTCAAACTGTTTTATAGAAATCAAGCTACATGGCTTTATCAAAAGAGGTTAACAGTCATCCAAGGGAGAGAAATGATACCACCAGAGTAAACGTAGCTGGTGCGGATCTTCAAGCATTGATAGACAATGCTATTTGACATGCAGTTCAAGGAATCAAGTGGTAACCGCAATAAGACTCAATCTGTGGCTCATAGTAAGCCCCCTTCTAAAACGCATGAGTCAAAGAAAGACGATGCTCGTCACTCATCGAATCAGAGAAGTGTTCCATCCAAACAAACTGTGATTAAACAGGAGCCACGTATTAAGGCTTGCTCATACAAATATTCCGTCTCTTGCTAGCCAAGAGACTTCACCGGAGAGAAAGGAGCCATTGACTGTATGACATGGCTAGATGAGATGGATACCGTAGTTGACATTAGTGGTTGTGCAGAATAGGATATTGTGAAGTTTGTTTCACAATCTTTTAAAGGTGAAGCTTTGGCTTGGTGGAGATCGTTGGTTCAAGCCACAGGGAAAATCCCACTTTACAACATGTCTTGGGATTAGTTTGTTGCGTTGATCAAAGATAATTTTTGTCCCCAGCATGAGGTGGAAAGGATTGAAACCGACTTCTTGACCTTGGTCATGAAGAACTTGGATTGTCAGGCATACCTTACAAGTTTCAACACCATGTCCCGATTGGTTCCTTACTTGGTCACACCGGAACCGAAACGCATAGCTCATTTTATTGGAGGTCTAGCTCCAGAAATCAAGGCAAATGTGAAAGCATCTAGACCTACCACATTCAGGTCAGTGGTAGATCTGTCTCTATCTCTCACACTTGATGCTATAAAAAACAAGTCTGTTAAAATTTCTGATGATGGAAAACTAAAGCGGGAGGATGAGAGTTCTCGTTGCTCCGACAAGAAATGAAAGGGGAACTCATATCATAGGAAGGGTTCTGGGTTCAAAAAGAACAACCAGCAGTCGGGTGAGAAACCCAAATGTAAAACCTGCCAGAAAACATCATTTTAGGAGATGTGGATTAGAGTCAAGATAGCAGTCGTAGTCAAAGCCTAATGGGTGTGGGATCTGCAAATCCAAGGAGCATAAGACCTTGGATTGCAAGAAAATGAAAGATGCAACTTGTTACAATTGTAACGAAAAGGGGCATATTAAGACCAATTGCCCCAAATTTGCAAAGAAGCCTGAGGAGGCTAAAAAGACCAATGCTCGGGTCTTTCAAATGAATGCTCAGGAAGCGGTTCAGAATGACAATGTGATAACAGGTACCTTTCTTATCAATGATGTTTATGCTAGAGTATTGTTTGATTCTGGTGCAGACAAGTCGTTTGTAGACAATAAATTTTGTAAATTGTTAAATCTTCCTGTTAAGAAGCTAAGCATAAAGTATGAAAGTAGAATTGGCCGATGGTACTATAGAGACTGCTTCAACAATTCTAGATAGATGTTTTATATCCATTAGGAATCACTCTTTTCCACTATCCTTGCTTCCATTGAAATTGGCAGGGTTCGACATAGTGATAGGCATGGATTGGTTATCTCATAACCAAGCCCAAATTGTATGTGATAAGAAGCAAGTGGTTATCAAGACTCCTTATGGTGAGCCATTAACAATTTAAGGAGATACTCGGTACGGGTTACCTAAGCAAGTGTCCAAGCTTAAGGCGTCGAAGTGTTTGAAGAAAGGTTGTGTCATTTATATGGCACAGGTAACCATTGATAAACAAAAGCCCAAGATTGAAGACATTCCTGTTATTTCTGAATATCCAGACGTTTTTCCTAAAGAACTACCTGGTTTACTTCCAGATAGGCAAGTAGAGTTCAGAATCAATATCAGTCCGGGAGCAGCACCAATTGCAAGAACACCTTATCGGTTGGCACCGACTGAGATGAAAGAGTTAAGGACTCAGTTGGATGATTTGTTGGCAAAGGGTTTTATTCGACCTAGCTCGTCCCCTTGGGGAGCACCAATTCTGTTTGTAAAAAAAGAAGGATGGCTCGATGCGTCTATGCATCGATTATCGCGAGCTAAACAAGGTAACAACAAGAACAGATATCCATTCCCCATGATTGACGATTTGTTCGATCAACTTCAAGGAGCAAGTTACTTTTCAAAGATCGACCTAAGGTCAGGTTATCACCAATTGAAGGTCAGAGACGAAGATGTGCACAAAACCGCATTCAGAATACGCTATGGCCACTACGAGTTCTTAGTGATGCCTTTCGGGCTCACTAATGCACCTGCAGCGTTCATGGACCTCAGGAATCGCGTTTGCAAACTGTATCTAGACAAGTTTGTCATTTTTTTTATCGATGAAATACTCATTTATTCAAAGAATCAAGCCGATCATGAAAAACATCTCCGGTGTATCCTTAAACTTCTGCAACAATAGAAGCTCTACGCCAAGTTTTCCAAATGTGAGTTTTGGCTTCAGGAAGTCCAATTTCTTGGACACGTGGTAAGTGAGCGTGCTATCCAGGTGGATCCCGCTAAGATCGAAGCAATTATGAATTGGCAAGCGCCCAAAACACCTACTGAAATTCGCAGCTTCTTGGGTCTAGCAGGATATTATAGACGTTTCATTGAAAACTTTTCAAGGATTGGCGCACCTCTAACATCGTTAACTCGCAAGAATGTCAAGTTTGACTGGGGTCCCAAGCAGCAAGAATCCTTTGATATTCTTAAGCAGAAATTAAGCAATGCTCCTGTGTTGACATTGCCAGAAGGAATTGAAGAGTTTGTAGTTTATTGCGACGCATCGTACACAGGTATGGGTTGTGTGCTTATGCAGAAGGGCAAGGTCATTGCCTATGCATCCCGTCAATTAAAGGTGCACGAAAAGAACTACACCACCCATGATTTGGAATTGGGTGCTGTTGTATTTGCACTAAAGCTTTGGAGGCATTATCTTTATGGGACAAAGTGCGTGATCTATTCTGATCATAAGAGCCTTCAGCATCTGTTTAATCAGAAAGATCTTAACATGAGACAACGCCAATGGATGGAAACATTAAACGATTATGATTGCGAAATTCGCTACAATCCAGGCAAAGCGAATGTTGTAGCTAGGGCTGTAAACGAACACGAACAAGACCTTGTTCGTGTTCGTTTGTTAAAAAATATGTGTGTTCGCGAACCGTTCACGAACACTTATCGAACGAGATTTTATGTTTGTGTTCGTTTGTTAAGGAAATGAACTTGTTCGTGTTCGTTTGTGTTTGTTTGTTAATTTTAGGCAACAAACGTTGACAAACACAAATGAACACAAACTAATGTTCATGAACACAAATGGAAATAAACGAACACAAACAATAGTTCATGAACAGAATATATAGTACACTGACACTTATTAGATATTTAATTTGTCAGAATTTTGTTATATTTAAATAAATATAAAAACTAAAAACACTAATGAACTATCGAACACAAGCGAACACGTTACCGAACGTTCACGAACATAAACGAACGAACGCGACCTCTGTTCATGTTTGTTCATTTAACTAAACGAACGAAATTTGTTGTTCGTGTTTGTTTGTTTAATAAACGAACGAACACAAACGAACTTCCCGCCGAACGGTTCACGAACTGTTCGTCGAACGTTTGGTTCGTTTACAGCCCTAGTTGTAGCTGACGCTCTATGTGACAACCCGAACCTTCAAGGTTAGTGTCGTCTAACCTCGTAACTTTTAATCTCGTATTTTCTTTTATGCAATGCGTTACCACACGTTGCGGGAACGCTTACTATTTGTCATTATTCAACTTTAGTGTAGACAAAAAAATAATGGTTCGTATTCGTGTGCTTGGACGGTCTCTATTTGGGCCACATCTTCATGCATACACACATCGGCTCTTATGAACCCATCTAAGCATAACCGAAGCCGTTATGGGCTGTCCATTGTGGGCTGCCTATTCACGGTTGGGTTGGTCAAGCCCAATGGAAATTGTTAGAAGGGGGTGGTTAGGAAATCAGTATATATACATAACATAATCTACGTAAATCTAATAACAAAAACATATCCCAAACCCTAGCACATTCCTTAGCCACCAATCTGTTTTTGGTGATCAAAAGGTGGACGCAAACCCCAAAAGCATTGTTCCCTTCCCTTTGAATTGTTCGAAGACAGTAGCCATACCCCCCCCTCTCGGTGCATCACCTTGATCGACCAAGTCCTGGTTAGTAACTTTTAATTGTTGGTTTCCTTATGGTGTGATAATTGGTTTGATCGAGTAGGTTGCTAATATTGTTAATGATTGCCTATGTGACATTATGTGTAATTGTATGCTCATGAATAAGTGATAATGGACCCTGGATGTATACGTGTAACATAAACAAATAAGTAAAGTTTGTTAATGATGAATCAATAAGTGATATACATGAATTGTTTTATGTCAGTAATTAATTGATTTGGATGACTAGTAATGCTATTGGAAATTGTATCAACATCAAGATGAGGTGACATTGCGGTGGTCTATGATTGGGAATTGTGAATTAGATATTGACTAAACTGAATTGGACATTATGATCATCAAAATTTAATATTTGACAAGAAACAATAACTGATGGGAGGAATAGGTAATAACATTGGGCCGAGGGGTTAGATATGGGCCGCTTGGACCAGGACATACATGGCTGGGCTGCATGACCACGGGTCATCAGCCAAGCCCACATTAAGGAAAGTGTTGCTTAAAGGTTATAATAATTAAACTGGGCCGATACATGACTGCTAGATTAATGGGTGTGATATATAATTGGTTTTGGGCCGGGTGGTTGTTACGCATGTACTTGGTAAACAGTGTGCAATACTATATATGGTTTGGGTACGAGTTAAACGTACTGGGCCGACCTTATGGGCCAGCAGTGGGCCTGATTGCAAGCTATGTAGTGGCCCACGATTGTAATTTAAATCACCAAATGGGTTGAGTTTGGCGAGGTCTTGGGTCACGAATGAAACACCGGGTTGTACAGTGAAATTGTTTGAATTGTATGATGTTGCAAAGTGTCTATGTGAGACATAAGTATAATATGTGAAATGTATGAAAAAGTAAATGGTTATTAGGTGACTACGTGTAATTGCTACAAGTTGTTATGTGCAAGTGTGATGTGAATAAATGAAATTCTGACGGGTAGTGATAACCACATTAGGAAACTAATTGATCAACTTGGAATACGTGCACTAGTCTTACCGAGCAAAACCCAGGTGAGTTCACTGCTTTTCTCAAGCATGCATCCCGGGGAGGGATATCGGGTAACGTTCCGGGGAGGAACGCGTGTTTATTGGGATGTTTGTTATTGTACTCAGTATCTATCTCGTAAGACCCCTTACATCTACCAACAGTTGCCGAGGAGGCAACGAGGTTATTAGTTGATAGCGCTATTAGGTTTGGCACCTTCACACCGTACCAGGGAGGACGGTCGTGAACTAATTTCCTTAAAGCATGACCAATGTTTTGATAGAGACATTGGGGTTTGGGCAATCACATCTTGTAGCCATTTCGGTAATCGAGTAATAACAACATCAAATCAACAAATCATCTTATTAAACTGTTTTACACCTGTGACTGGTAACTAAAGTCGGTAACAAAACTTTGAACTCACCAGCGTAGTCTGACACACTTATTAAACTGTTTGCATGCTTGTAGGTCGTTAGCTGAGATACTTTGTGACTTGCTATCTGGAGCAGCTGGAGTGGGGATGGTCTTGCTGGACGTATTTATTTTATTGGTTTATTGATACATTACTTTGGTTTTAAAACTGGTTAACTTTGCTTCCGCTGATACTTTGGTTTTCATTCAAACTTACAGACAGTGTTTTATTTACAATCAAGTACTTTATCTTTTAATTGAATGCGTTTGATATAATTAGTGGCTCATTGTTGGATCGTCGCACTCCTAATAGGGACATACCCTAAGTGGGAATTTGGGGTGTGACACTCTAAGCAGGAAGGAAAGGGTTAAGCCTATTAGGATCAACGTCAAGAGCATTAAATTAAAGAACAACTTGAATGAAAGGTTGTTAGCCGCTCAAAAGGAAGCTGTGTTAGAAGCTAACTATCCGAATGAGAAGTTAGGAGTAACTGCTGAACAATTATCATATGGCAAGGATGGAATCCTAAGATTGAATGGTCGAATATGGGTTCCAATTTATGGAGGACTTCGAGATGTGATTCTTCAAGAAGCTCATAGCTCCAAATATTCAATTCATCCTGGCAGTGATAAGATGTACCAGGATTTAAAGACAAATTATCGGTGGATAGGTTTGAAGAAATCTATAGCCACTTATGTGGCTAAATGTCTGACGTGCGCACAAGTTAAAGCAGAGCATCAAAAGCCGTCAGATTTGCTTCAACAACCTGAACTTCCCACTTGGGAAACGGTAACCATGGATTTTATCACTAGGTTACCAAAGACAAAGCACGGAAATGATACTACTTGGGTTATAGTCGATAGATTGACCAAGTCAGCCCACTTCTTGCCTATTAAAGAAACTCACAGCTCCGATAAGCTAGCTCAATTGTACGTGGATAAGATAGTATCTCTCCAAGGTGTGCCAGTATCTATTATCTCTGATAGGGATACAAGATACACATCGCATTTTTGGAAAAGCTTTCAGCAATCTTTAGGCACTCAATTAAATTTCAGCACTGCTTATCATCCTTTGACGGATGGGCAAAGCGAGCGTACAATTCAAACGCTTGAGGATATGCTACGAGCTTGTGTTATTGATTTAGGAGGAAGTTGGGATGACCATCTTCCTTTAATAGAATTTTCGTACAATAATAGTTATCATTCGAGCATTCAAGCAGCACCTTTCGAAGCTTTGTACGGAAGAAAGTGTAGAACGCTAGTTTGTTGGGCGAAAGTTGGAGATGTCCAACTGTCAGGACCTGATATAGTCCTCGAGATAACGGACAAGATTTTTTAAATCCATGATCATCTCAAAACTGCCAGGGATAGGCAGAAAAGCTACGCGGATAAAAGGCATAAACCTCTGAAATTCGAGGTAGGTGACAAAGTGCTACTCAAGGTATCACCATGGAAAGGAGTGATGCGATTTGGCAAAAAGGGCAAGCTCAGCCCAAGATACATAGGACCATTCGAGATCATCGAATGTGTCAGATCGGTGGCCTATAAGCTAAATCTGCCAGAAGAGCTTAGTGGAATTCATAATGTATTCCACATCTACAACCTGAAGAAATGTCTAGCCGATGAGTCGCTAGCAATGTCGCATAAGGACGTGCAGATTGATGAGAGTTTGAAGTTCGTTGAAAGACCTTTGTCAATCGAGGATCGACAGGTCAAGAAGCTTCGAAGAAAATATGTACCGATTGTGAAGGTAAAATGGGATGCCCATAGAGGCCCAGAATACACATGGGAGGTTGAATCCACAATGAAACAGAAATACCATCATTTATTTCAGTAAATCTCGAGGTTGAGATTTCTTTTAAGGGGGTGAGGATGTAACACCTTGCAAAATCATGACCAATATAATAAAGACATGTGTCATGAAGATTTATCGTATAATGAATTGATTCCGAGGGACTAAAATTGTCAAACAATGTAAATATGTAAGTAAAAGGATCCAAAGTGTCAACATGCCAATCTTGTGCCTCTGATTGACCTCACACGGCGTTCGTATTCTTTATGAATAAATTGTCGAACATAGAAAGTCGTTTGTGCTTAAATTGAGAATTTTACGAAGCATAGGGGTTACAAGTGTCAACATGTTAAATGTTACCTCTGAGTGACCTTTTAACGATCCCAAAAGCATTGTAATATTTGTTTATTTTGCTCTCAAGAATATTAGATAGTAATCTCTTGAAGTTTCGATGAAAACAAGATGTTTCGGGTGATCTTGCAACTAACCGGGAGCTTAACGGAGTAAATTTGTGACCCAAGACACTTGTTAGTTAACTATGGGGGTCATGAGTGCAATAAAAGAAAGTTATTTAAAGTTAAAATGGACCAGGGACTGAAATTGCAAAGTTTGGAAACTTTTTACCAGAATAAGAGGTTCTCGCGGGCCGCGTAGACTCCCTCTAAAGTCTACGTGGGCCGCGACAGAAGTGCCAGTGAGCAAAATAGGGATAGTTGCATGTTGCAGCCTGTTCCACCGCCATTGCATGGCTGCTTTGATACCAGGGACTGGGCAACTGGTTTTTACTGCCCTAGGGACACTTGGGATCATCTGAATTACCTCTAGGGACATATGGTTTGATCTTAGATGCCATCAAAGTCTTATATATACCCTCATTGTTGCACTTGTTCTTGCACACTTGAAAGAATTTCACTCAAACTCACTCTCTGGAGCTTCCTTGTGTTCAAGGAAGCTTTCTAAAGTTCAAAATTCATGGTAAGTACTCTAGTAAGTGTTCTTAGCTTCCCTAGTTAAAGTTTTATTTGTTTAATAACTGAAAGTCAAAGTTAGCATAATTAAGCTTTGACTTAGTGATTAATCACAAACGGTCCAGCCATTATTCGAATTGAAAGTGGCTATGTGTTGGTAATTATGTAGGTATTAAAACCTTAAAAGGGCACCTTCAAATTATCATGTTATCTCAGTCAATTGTCGGGTCAAACTTATTAGTAAAAAGTCAAACGGGTCAGTTTTTGCAAAATAATTCATAACTGATAATGTGGAAGTTATGGAACATGTTTTAACACTTAAATAACTTGGTAAATAATATAAGAACATGTCTAGGCATGTTCAACCCGACAATTCTAAGTATATGCTCGGTTGGCAACCGAAAGTCGCAAACGTAGACATTTACTTTGACTTTCAGTTCTGACCCGATTTAGCTAAGTTTAGATATATGCCTTAGGGTTCCTTTAGCATCATATTATATGTTAGTATAACCCTCTGAGGTTATACAACATGGTTCCATAGAAATCCTAGTTCATTGCATGTTTATGTTAAATGCTTAAAAGTTGACCGTTATGCCCTTTTGATATAAAAACGAAATTTTTGGAAATGTGAGTGGACAAAAACCTTTATTACTGATATATTAGTACGTCCTAAAAGTTTGACATCAGTTTCTGGTCTAAAATGAAAGTTATGCGCAATATCGTATAATGAAAGCTCAAAATATTTTATTTAATATATAAAATCTGTGGAAAAAGGTTTGACATGTAAAGGATGTGTAAACCTCATTTTATTAGCGAAAAGGGCGTTATCGTCAATTACCGAGTCCATGCAAGAACTCTATGTTTTGATCAGTTTAAAATTCAACAAAAATTTCCAAAAATCCCTAAATATTATATCCTAACAGTTGGTGGCAAGTTGGGTGTCAAAAATCGGGTTTAAATATGACTTATGACAAAAATATCTTTAAATTAAGCCTGATAAAAATCTCAGATTTCCTTAAATAACCCGAATATCGTCAAATACCGACTTTTATGCAATTTAGGCGCATAGTATGGTTTAAAACCATATTTAGCACCTAAGACTTGTTACCTACTGATGTTGTAAATAAATTTTATACTTTAACAGTAAGTATAAGTCTTGAACTCATATTTCCAAATTTAACCCTTAAAACATATGTGAAATGACCAAAATGCCCTTACGGTGCATAGTTTGGCCATAAATGATAAACTTCACATATGTATGATGTCCTACTAATCTAACTTGTTAAAATAAATATTTTTACTGTTTGTTTTAGACCAGAACCACATATTTCCATTTAACCTCTTTTATAAGCTTTAAAATGACCAAAATACCCCTGCGGGGCATAAATTGTTTTAAATCCGTTTTGGGCATAATGGAGGATATCCTACTGATATTCTAACATATGTAAAGCATATTAACTTGTGGAACTTATATATGATTCTTTTGGTTACCCGTTGTGCTTATACGCGTTCGGTACGGTTTATGTAACTAGTTTACATAAATTAACCGAAAGGGGTCAAACCTTATCATTTTCACTTCAAAATTCAGAATGTGTTTAGTTTGCCCATATTATACAAGTCTTCATACTTGTCGAGTCTAAATCACATTCTAATCCGGTCTTCGCTTAATCTTGCGTTTTGAACCGTAAACCCTTCATTAAAACTAACCGGTCTAAGTTAAGGCTTAAATAAGACCCGTTAGGAATCTAATAGGTTATTAAAACCTTCATTCCAGATTAGGATCCCAGTAAAAGCTACTTGTACTTGCTGATTTGATATACGGCTGGGAATAAAATTATATTTTAGCTCAGGTAAATACTTTTAACTTATTTTCCGTTATATGGGCTTGGGATACGGTATTCTAATAATACCACTTGGTCGGTATGAAATCATTTAATCGGATTGTGATTAATAAATTTACATAACCCGTTTTGATATGTTTTGTTTGATACAATGCCTTTGGGGGGTTAATGACCATGTCCTGGATATCCTCGGCTCATTCATTATAAATGGCCACGACTTAAGCACGGGGTGTAGGTATACACCTGACAGTTGCGCATGTATAAATGGTATCTCACTCTCTTGTGGGCCTATACTTGTGGTGTGTCTATTAATCTAATCCGGCTCTTCTAACCGGGTCCTGAATGGACGACAAACATATAAATCTGTATACAAGATTATTTTAATAATTGTCCCAAGTTATAAAAGAATATTTGTGCCTTGTGCATTTAAATCAATTTATAAACACTTGTCAAAAGAGTCAGTTAATTGTATTTACCAGTGTAAACTGACGTATTTTCCAAAAATGTTAAGTGCAGGTACTACGCGTAATGGGCTGGAAACTCCTGAGTGATTAAATAAAGAGTTTTGCAAGCTTTCATCACTTTAAGTCTGTTGAACAATATTTCTTTTTTTTTGATCCGCCTGTGGATCCATCTACAATCTGTTGTATAATATTTTATTGTACTTTCAACTCGGTTTGTAATATTACTTTAAGACTTCCGCTATGCATTTAAACTGTGATTATTGATCATGATGATATCAACTACGTCACGATACTCCCCACGGGGCCCACCGGTAATACGTGGAAATATCGGGGTGTGACACTATACAAATGTGTATATTACGAAAAGCTCAGGGAAATGTGTGGTCCAGAATGTTTCTTAAGTTTCTCAAATATGGTGAACTTCTCTTAGGATCCCTACCATATATATATACATATATATATATATATATGGGAGAGCTCAATAAGGAACACTAAAAAGTGAGGAATCTGGAAACAATCCATTTAACATTTTAAATTTTTTTTTAAATTCTGTATAAATATTTGTCCTTTTTAATAAAAAAAATAAAAAAAATCACTAAAAAGAGTAAAAAAAAGGTTACAAAAATATTTTGTACAAAATGATTTTTGTTTATTAGAATAGCTTCTATATATCTTCATATGAAAAAGCTCTGAAAAAAAATTTAAAAGATAAATTTTGCCATTTTAGATTAAATTTTTAAGATACATTTATCAGGTTATATATATTATTCCCCATTTTTTTTACGATTATCCTATTTACAAAGCCCTATATCTTATTCGCACACCTTTTTTTCACTCTATATTTCTCTCTCTCTCTGATTATGTGGTTTGTGATAACATAACCGTAAAAATAAGGAATAATGTTTTTAACATGTTAATTACATCTTAAAAATTTAATTTAAACAGTAATTTAAAATGGCATATATATATATATATATATATATAGGAGAAGGATAAAACGAAAAACCACTCCAGTTGAAAAAATCTAGGAAATCTCATCTCTACCATTGATCACCTTTCATCTATGGTCCCATTCATTCACTTTTACTTTTTAATAAAATAATGTAAAAAAATACAACAATGGTAGTTTCGAAATGTAATAAAATTCTCTCTTCTGACACAACACTTTCTCTCTTCTGTCAAAAAGTGTTGCATGTTGTCTCACCCGTCTATTTGCAGAAGCGTGCGGTGTGAACTTGAATAATTTTCATTGCATACGATATTAGTAAACAACTACATGATTAAAACAAATGATGTTCATCCATTGTCACAAGTTAAAATATTACACACCATGAGTTGTCAAGTTACAAACCAACATAAGTTTTAAGTTTAATTTACACACCAACATAAGTTTTAAGTTCCTCAAAAGGACTAGTTCGACAAAAGTTTAAAACATAAGGCTTTGCTTCCTATATCTCGTTGAAGACGAGATATATGGACCAAACCCTCCAAAAAGGATAACATCGAAGACTTGTAACCTAAAAGCTTGATAGTAAACGGCAACACCAAGATCCAACTAATTTCCTGAAATACATGTAAGTTTGAAAACATAAAAAAAAGTTGAGCGAGTTCATGCGTTTTGAGTGAGTTCCAAATAACTTTTAAACATTTGATAGATCTTTTAACAACAGGTATGTGAAGCGTCTATGAACAGATCATTAATGTTTTGCAAGGACATTAATATATGCGGCTACATAGGAAGCACTCAACCCAAACGAATTTCCTCCGGTCCACCCGGTTGGAACAGCAAAAGCACTACATGGGCCACACAAGGACCCAAGAGTGGGGCTCGCTACACCCGATAGATCTACCACTTCTGTCCCTCGGTCTATGTGACAACTGTGTTCTGTAATCGATGTACGATGTAAAACAATGATGATTATTAATGAAACAATGTGCTTTGGTGTTATTATATGTTTTTTGGTGTTTCTACCACTTCTGTCCCTCGGTCTATGTGACAACTATGTTCTGTAATCGATGTACGATGTAAAACAATGATGATTATTAATGAAACATGTGCTTTGGTTTTATTATATGTTTTTTGGTGTTTCTATGCGTGTATTTGTGTTTGGTGATTTTTCAATTCGATTCCGATTGCAAGCTTTAAATCGCGTTCTGGAAGGTTATACGCAAACTGGTGCGTAAACGCAGTCAGTATAACGCGACAAACACTCCGGAATAGTGACATAGGCTTAACATACCTTAAATAACCTCCACATAACTTAGAAATAAGTTTTGAATGGTTTGGTGTGTCGAAATCAACTTTGTTCGATCGTAGGGACTATTTGTGTCAAATTGCGAAACTATGTCGATTTGTATAGTAACGAACATTCCGGAACATGACCATAAGTTAAACATACCCTAAATATCCTTTACATAGCTTAGAAATAGGCTTTGAGGGGTTCGGTGTGCTAAAATAAACTTTTGGGTCATTGAGGGACTAAAAGCGTAAAAAAGGGAACAAGTTTGCACTTTCGCGCATATCTTACGTTCTGAATACATCCGGACCTCCAAAAATTTATGTAAGCATTAAAATATTTTATTTTAGTGTTTGGCATAAGAAAATTTCCGTTCGTCGCTTAATTTGGATCGTTTTTGCGTTCGTTACGACTTCCGTCGTAATTAACCGAACAACGCAACCGTACGACCAAATGAACCGACATCCGAGATATTTTTGAACACATTTTAAGTTCCCTATACTTTAAATTCATTTTAGATCTTTTAAATGGGATTAACGGGGTTTAAATGTGTCAAACATGCATCAAATATCAAGTTTGGGGCTGTAGGGGCATGTTCTGCCATTTCTGAAACTTGGCTGGTCTGCACAAGGCTTACGGACCGTAAGCCCTTAGACATACGGTCCGTAAGGACCTCCCAGAATAGAAAAACCAGATTAACCAGCTGTTAAGCACTCATAACCCAATTGCACATGGTTTTGGGCAATACTAGGGGCTCAAATTGTTTTGTAAAACCATGGGCTTGAGGTGTATGGTTGAGATTGAAGCTCGGTTTTCGAGGAACGATCTTAACGGTTCAAGGAAATCTATAAATACCCAACCCATTCACTTGCAAAACCCACTTGAATTCTGAGTTTTCTCTAAGTTGGGGTGTTTTATCACTTCATACCTGAGAATGCTTGGAAGATCAAACTTGTGGGGACCCGTTGTAAGTATTCTTTCGTTCTTTTCATTTGTTTTAAGCGTTAAAGTCAAACTGCGTTTAACTTTCTGCATTGACCAGTTTATGGTCAATGTGAAGTTCGTTTGAACTTCATAACGTGAGCGTAATCACGATGGTTATAGTCCCTAGTGACTATACCTATTGATTACCACGTTATCTAGGCTCAGTGACGAGTCGTATTTTCGGCTAAAATGCGTATTCTTGCGTATTTTGTAACCAAACTACTCTTAGGTATCAAAACCGTTTGTTTTGATACCAAACTTGTTTTCTAACTTAGTTAAGCATGTTTTAACATGCTTAGCTCGTCACTTTTAGTTTTGTGCTTTTATAGGGTCGTAAGGTAAGCGATCTAATCAATCGCTTATACTTTCGAACCCGACCCGTTTGGTCGATCATTAGGATCCGACCAAACACATTGGGTGACCATAATTGTATAGGGAATAACCTTCCAAGGTTATACCTTATGGTCACAATGTTTAGTTAGTTGTATGATAGGTAGTTTATATGCCTTAGGTTTATTACCAAAATGCCCTTTTTACGCCAAATTTACTTTAAAGCATATATAACATAATTTTTGATATCTAAACTGATTTGGCAACAATATTAGACATGTTAAGGCATATTTTACTTATCACAGGGCTAGTTAGGCGTTCTGAACGCGTTTTACGCGAATGACGCGTTAAAGTAGCATAAGCTACCTTAATGGGTCGCGATGGGTCGAAAGCACTTAGGTTAGGTTCCGATTTAGAATGTAGGCTTTGTTAAACCATATCACATGAGTTCCAACACTCATTTGGTTTACAAGACCTCATTCTGTCCGATCTTCCGATTTAGGCGTCTATTGTTTGACTAGTGATTCAATTACTAGGTGCTGCTTGATTTCCCTGGTTTACTCGAGTTTGTTGAAGTACTATTGATTGAGGATACCTTGCACTACATGTGAGTACATAGTTCCCCTATTTTACAACTTTCAATTGTTTTGGGGTGATTCATATATACAAAATGTTTTCAAGGTTTAAACGATGATTTCAAAAACGAATAGAACGATTTATACTAAACTAATAACGATTTCGATAATGTGAACGAACTTGTTGGTTGTAGTTACATAACGAATGACATTCATTAATTTTGGCCGAACCGACCAGTATTAGGTTATGGTACCATAGGATCTGACAAATCCCGTTATTGCACTATACCCATGGTTATGTGTGGGTGTTGTGGGTAACGACTGAATCTGTAATTATTAACTTACACTTTGGGGGTTTGTTAATACGAGAAGCGAGGAACGAGGTAGTCGAGTCACGAAGGTTTGAATGTTATTAGCAAGACGACCATATATAAGTTTTCACAATTAAAACGTGGATGATTTAAACAATTTAAACGAGTAAACGATTTGGAAACGATTTGGAAATGATTTGGAAACGATTTGGAAACGATGTTAAACGATTTGGGTAAACGATTGGTTTTTGGCTAGTGTTTAGATAACGGGATGGGTGTAATGTGGTGAGAACATGGTCGATACGCCGCTGGTACTTCTTATACATAAGTGTTTTTAACATATTATATACCGTGGCGTTATTTAGTTCACTTGGGTAAACGATATTGAAACGATGTCACTCAACGATGTTTTCGAAATAATATACGAGTTTTATTAACGAGTTTATACGAGATGTTTTACAAGATGGTTTTCTAAAACAAAAAGCTTTTGGGTTAAGAATCGTGGCTACGAAATTTTATAAATTATAACCATCTTGATTTGAGTTGGTTAATCATGTTGCAATATTATACATTTTTTTAAAAACAAGGTTTTCGAGGTATTGCAATATATGTAAACAAGCCATGATTCCGATACTCCTACAAAACCTATGTACTCGCCATCATTTCTTTGCTGACTGTGTTTTTACATATGTTTCAGGTGTTGTTGCTTGAATGACGTTCTAGGATGCATGCGTCACATAGGATCTGGACGAGGCCTTAGTGACATAAAACAATGATAGTCGATATAAAACTTGTTTGTTATGTGTTAAAACAATGTTAATGTTTAATATTATCAACAAAACGAAACACTTTTTGTATCCATGGTTATGAAACGATAATTCTGTTACAACACTCCCCGACGTTTCCGCCACGCTTTGTTGTTTTACATGGTAGGGGTGTGACAGAAGAGTTGGTATCAGAGCCAATGGTTATAGGGAATTAGGTTATTAGTAATGCTTTGACCTAGACTATAACTTCTAGGACCCCAACGCAAGTTTATTTGCGTTTAGATTTTTAAAACAAAATCGTCACCTATCCTTAGGTGATAACCACAACGAGAACACAGTTTTCGAATCCGCTTTGAAAATTAATCATCCATTCTAGGATGATTGATTACTAGGTTTTGAACCCTCTGTTGTAAGGTTTTGAACCCTTCCAGTTTAACTCATTTTTGGCTTAGTGCCTTCTGAGTTTTCAAAATCTCGTCAAAGTTTGGGTCTAAATAATGTGAACACGTGCAAACTGGAAGAGTGAGTGCCTGTACTCTGAGTTTTCTGTCTAAGGCTAGAGTGTTCGTACAAATCCACATAATCGGACCAGTCACTCTTACCTGGGAACTCTTGGGGTGAGTGTTCACTTATAGGCGAGCATGTCTTCAGCGATACATTACATTGACCCATTTACTTTGATTAGTCACTGCGTGTCGTTTGTTTGTTCGAGGTAACGAACAAATGATCGCCTTCCTTGTGTTCTGTCAATGTTTTCAATACCTCTTTGTTTTTCCAATTGTCGATCCCACTCGTGGGCGAGCGTACAATCTGAATGAAAACGAGTCTCGAGCTGACAACCTCGTTGTCAGATGTACCTTGGTTGTTAATGGTACGTTTCTTGTTAACAATCAACCTGCATCTATTCTTTTCGCTTCTGGTGCCGATAGAAGTTTTGTTTCATTGTCATTTGAGCCTTTGCTTGCGATACCTAGAACTAAACTAAGGAAACCCATATCTGTTGAAGTTGCCACAGGTAAACCCCTTGTTCTCGATTCTATTATTCGTAATTGTCAGATGAACCTTGATAACCATCTTTTTCCTATTGACCTCACACCGATGCAACTTGGGAGTTTCGATATTATCGTTGGAATGGATTGGTTAACCAAACACTACGCTGAGGTGGTTTGTTTCGATAAGATCATTCGTATTCTTCTTCCGTCTGGCGATGTTCTGGAAGTTCGTGGCGAAAAACCACCAGATGGTTTGAAGCTTATGTCGTGCATGGAAGCCCAAAGTTATTGGCGAAAAGGATATGTTGCTTTTCTGGCACATGTCACCGAGGATAAAAGCAAGAGCAAGAGTATTCAGGATATTCCGATTGTGCGGGATTATCCAGAGGTGTTTCCTGATGAACTTCCTGGTTTGCCTCTAGTTCGTCAAGTCAAGTTTCATATTGACCTTGTACCCAATGCCAACCCGATTGCAAAAGCACCTTATCGTCTTGCACCGTCGGAGATGCAAGAGTTATCGAAACAGCTTCAAGAGTTATCTGATAAAGGATTCATCCGACCGAGCTTTTCACCTTGGGGAGCTCCTGTCCTCTTCGTGAAAAAGAAAGATGGATCTTTTCGAATGTGTATCGATTATCGTGAGCTTAATAAGCTCACCATCAAGAATCGATATCCCCTACCTCGAATTGATGATCTCTTCGACCAGCTGCAGGGTGCTTCATGCTTTTCCAAGATCGACCTGCGTTCTGGGTATCATCAACTTCGTGTTCTCGAAGAAGATATTCCCAAAACTGCTTTCCGCACAAGATATGGGCATTATGAGTTCACTGTCATGCCTTTTGGTTTGACAAATGCTCCAGCTATCTTTATGGACTTAATGAATAGGGTCTGCAAACCTTATTTGGACAAGTTCATTATTGTGTTCATCGACGATATTCTCATTTATTCAAAATCTCGAGCCGAGCACGAGCAACACCTTCGCTTAACATTGGAACTCCTGAAGAAGGAACAACTTTTTGCTAAATTCTCCAAGTGTGAATTCTGGCTTAAAGAAGTTCAATTCTTGGGTCATATAGTCAATGAGCAGGGTATTCATGTGGATCCATCCAAGATTGCTGCTATTAAGGACTGGAATACATCGACGACGCCTATAGAAATTCGATCTTTTCTTGGTCTTGCTGGTTATTATCGTCGAATTATTTCAAATTTCTCGAAGATTGCAGTTCCACTCACTACTTTGACTCAGAAGAATAAGCCTTTTGAGTGGGGACCCAAGCAAGAAGAAGCGTTCCAAACGCTGAAGCAGAAGTTATGTGATGCTCCTTGTTTTGGTCAAAAATTACCTAAGCAATTATGTGATCAAATTAGTTAAGTGAGGTAGTGTGCTAAAAAGTGTTTTGAATAGTTAGGAATAGGAGTCATATTTCTATCTAAGTAACACATTCTCTTAACATCATATCTCCCAGCACTTTGTGCTTCGAGAAATATATTGACCCTTCTGCTTATTTCAAAAAACTCTTCCAAACTCTTTTCTGCATGCTCATTTTGAACCTTAGCTTCCAACGCTACACCATCATTTGGAATATATTTATTCCAATTAAAACCTTCTTCCTCCTGGGTAACCACCAAAGCACGATTTTTCTCTTTTGTCGAACCATCATCGATCTATTGTCGGTTAAACTTCAGTGGTTGTTCTTTGTTTCGATGGTAGACCCCCTTATGATAATAATCATCATGAAACGGGTTAGCATTTTCATCTACCTCATGGTTCGGACATTCCCGTTTGAAGTATTGTGAGGACCGGGATTTCGGTTACTCGAACGCGCTCAGACCGGATTAGCTTTTATAAGCTCGTGCGGAATCCAAGAATGTAGTAGGAGTGAGAGAAACAACGCAGACACCGTTTAACATCATCATTCTCATTGATTATCAGCAACAGTTACAAGTTCTGGAGAGAATTTGACAGAGCTTCGCATTAGGTGCCAAAAGAACGGTTTCAAATGATAGATAAGGCCATCCGGGTGAACACTATCTAGCCCATCCGTCCGGATGGGGTTATGCCTTGCGGAGGAGGTGCGGCAGCCACCGGTACCCCGTGTAATACGTCTAGAGGGGGTTCCGGTGGTATGACATACCACTCGACCGGGATAATGACTTCTGGCACAACATTCCACTCCCTTCGTGTGACGATTGGCACTATAGGAGGAGAAGCAAGAATATTCAACCTTTGGTGCAAAAGGTTGACTTCTCGAAGGCATCCCTCTAATCCCACTGTCAAGTGATTAATACGGTCAATCAAGCCTTCCTCTACTCATGTCATTTCGTCGATGGCTTCTCGCAAGGCGTATACGTAGTTTACCAGGGAGTTTTCCACTGATGGTCTTCTTCCTCGTCGATCGTTTCTTGAGTGAGCTGAGGAGGTTCCGCTATTTCTGGTCGACATTCTAAGAAAATAGGTCGAAAAGTTCAATTTAATGAAACAGTAACTCTGGCCACGGCCCCGTGCTCGCTGAGCACAGCCCCATGGCCACCATTATGCAGGTTTTTAAAACAAGGAATCTTGGAGTTTTAAATTATTTTTCTGACTTTTGAAACATTTTTTAGCAGAAATAACTTAAAACAGTGTTGTAAAACTTATTTTTGACAAGATTCCTTAATTAAGCACCTAACAATTATCACAATAAAGCTTGAAAATTTGGAGATTTCAAGCGTTAATGGAGGTTTTGAGGAGTTAGTGAAGAAGAAGGCAATAGACAAAAGTAGTAAAGACAAGATGGTTGTTGAGAACCTTCTTTAGAATATACCTTGTAGGGTATATGTGAAGATCCCACCAGATCTTTGTCTTTGGAATGAGTCCAAGTGTGCAGGAATCTTGCTGCATTTATAGAAAACGACAGCACGTTGACCACGACCCCGTGTTAGCTGGACACGGCCCCGTGGTCAGACAAGAATCTGACACATTTTGTCCGTATTCTGATTTAAAATCAGACGCAAATCTTCAAGTGGACACTAGGGGGTGTTGACCTGGGCACGGCCCCGTGGCTAGAGGTTTTATGAAGTTTTGTCTTATTCTTAAGGAATTTATCCGGATTGAGTGGTTCCTTACTGGATGGAACAACACCGAAGTGCCTGAGGTACCTAAGTTGCCCTAGTTTTAGACAAGAACGCAAAAGGTTACCGGAAAGGGTGAATCCTAAGCTAAATACCGGTAGGCAAGACCAACCTTTATTTCCCTTATACGGGCTCTCATTAAAGAAGGTGTATGCCGAATCGCTCAGGTCTATGTATGCATCGTCAGAGACCGATGGGGAGTCCTTCACGGCATAATCAACACAGGGACGACTATCGCTCATGTCCTCACAAGAGTTAGAGGTGCTTTCGGGAGCAACGGTGTTGTTATAGTCCAAATGCGATCTCAATAATTCTCCTTGATCGTCATCTTGGGATGAATTATTCATTTCCGACTCAAGTTCTTTTATCAGTTGGAGAATTACTTCTTCCATTTGAAATAATTCTTCGAGAAACATATAATCTAGAAGAGTTTATTGAGAGCATACAAGGGATAGATAGGGATTGTTTTTACTTTTGCCCATCTTAAGGTTACAGGAAAACGATGGGTCCATATAGTGGGGAGTGTAATTTAAAAAATAACATTTTAAATCTTCATGAGTTCCACCACATATTTGACACCACGCACCATAAGAGGAGCGAAAGTAAAAATGATCAGTATCACTCATGTTTGTGTCAGAAATTACCAACTGTCGGGATCTTACAGTTCTGTTTTCAGTAACTGAAACTTGGGCACGGGGGCGTGTTCAGTGGGCACGGCCCGTGTTCAGCTACTGTTTGACTTAAAACAGGATTGCCAGTACCAAAGATTGGGCACGGGGGCGTGTTCAGCGGGCACGGCCCCATGCTGAGCTCTGCAGAAGCTGAAAAATTTAGAAAAATCCTAAAAAAAACAGAAAACTAAGAAAAACGATTAGGCCGTTGATTCCTAACTTTCTTAAAATCCTTGTGTCCCCGGCAACGGCGCCAAAAACTTGGCGTGTGTTGGGTGTGATATGTTTTTATTTATATTTTATGCCCTTTTTGACACATTAGTCAAGTTTTAAATTTATAAAACACGATATTCTACTAACACTAAACACACACATGGGCAAGTGCACCCATCGTGCGCGTAGTATAGCGTTGTTAAGATACCAAGGTCGTCCAAGGACACAAGAGCTTTTAGTACCGGTTTATCCTCAACGTCTAATCAAATCAAAATTTTTAGAAAAAGGTTTTAAACATGAAAATAAAAATTAAAAATGCTGAAAAATAAAAATAAAAGAAAAACAGATAGACAAGATGAATCACTTAGATCTGACTCGCCTTTAATGTAACCTTTGATGATTTTTGCACTTTTGCACTTTTTAAGAGATTATCTTAGTTATAGTAGTAGGCCCCTCTTTTGAAGGTAACGTTACCCTCAACCCAGTGGTTTGAGTCAGCAAGGATACAATCCCAAAGGGTCGGAATATTGAAAGATAATTAATTAAGTTATTAATGCGTAAAGTGGTAGGCCCCTCTTTTGAAGGCGACGTTACCCTCGGCTAAGTGGTTTGAGTCAGCAGGGATACAATCCTAAGTAGCCGGGTTAATGTATTAATAGTAGTTTACATATGAGGGGATCAAGCCATTCGCACCCCCGCCATCTAATACCAGTGGGTATTGAAGGGGGTCCTAGTAAGCTTGACCCAGGTCCTTGCAGGATCTATACACTGAACAAGGCAAGAACCTTACTAAACCATTCCCTTAACCCGAGACCAGGTAGCCAACATATCTCTATATAGAACGTAGAGATATGAATGGTGAAAATCTTTTACTTTATATAGACAGTAAAGTAATGCCAGGACACCACGGACAAATGATAAAGAAGTTTCACCTTCAACATAAGAAACTAGTTAGTAAAGTCATTAATACAAAACCAAATAAAAAGTGCGAAAAGATTAAAAATCAAAAGTATTACATTAAATGCTTGCCTTCACCAACTGATGTAAGAGACTTAGCCAAACATGGCCTTTGATTGACAAGAACTCTTACGATCAATCTTGGATCTCGAGACTACTACACACACTCTAAGGTGGATGATGGATGATGGTGGTGGATGTGGGTGTTGTAGTGGTGGTGGAGTGGTGGCAAAGTGGGAGAGAAGTGGTTTGCCAAGGGATGCATTTGAAGTGAACCAAGCAGCCCTATTTATAGCCTGAACAGAAGCCCGACCACAGCCCCGTGTCCGTTGGACACGGCCCCATGGCCATCCACTTTCTCTTCCTTCATTAATTGCTTTTGTCTGCATTAAGCTCCACATGGCCCTGTGTTCGTTGGGCATGACCCCGCGTGCAGAAGCGTATCTGTACTATCAAGATTTGCAAGATTCTGCAAATCTTAGCATTGAGCACGCCCCGTGCTGAGCTGGGCACCCCCCGTGTCGGGAATAGAAGCTTCCAAGCTTTGTCATTTTCTGCAGACTCCTGACTAAACCCCCGTGCTCGCTGAGCACGGGCCGTGGTCAGCCTTCTGTTTCTTGTTTTGCTTGGAGAGATGCTGTCGAGGGGTCGGGCATGCCACGTTTATTCCTTTTCTTTGTTTTTATGTTAGATTTTGCTGCATATTTGTTCCTTTTGTTCATTTAAGCTCATTTGGTCCTGAAAATAGAAAAGGAAGACAAAAGCACACTATTTCCAATGTTAGTACTAAAAAAGAGTTAGTTTTATGCCTCATTTGATGTAATTTATATGTTTCATTTTACACACATCAAACCCCTAATCACTGAGTCGATACCTTATCCCATTGATTTAAGACCCACCAACGCATGTCAAGGCTCTGCCCGACTAAGTACGTTGGGGTTCTGTCTCGTGACATATTGATAAAGTTGAATTGGGTTACTATACTTAACGCGAGTGCATTATATATTTTATTAAATAGTATAACAAACCTCCTAAAACACCCCTGACACCCCTACACATCCTAAAATATACCCCGTATGCGATAAACGAGCCCGTATACCTTTTATATTAATAAAAATCAAATAAAACAAAAAAAATGGGTCGCTCACGGGCTGCGACCAAGACTCTCAAGTCTGTCGCGGGGCACGACTGAGTGTTAATTGCCGGGCACTAGTTTAGCGACGTGTCCCTACACGTGTCAACCCTATACGCTGATTCAACAACCCTATCGCCGCCTATATGGCCCTCAAGGGCCGCGAAAGATGAAGAAGAAGTCGTCGCGGGGAGCGAGCCGCCCTTCGACCAGCTATAAAAGGGGCTAGGATCGGCCATTTCAATTGTTCAGAATTTCTCTTTCTCTGTCAACACATATAGGCGAAAATTTTAGTTAAAATACCCCCTAAAAAGCGAAGCTCTGCCTCGTTGTAAGTATTATAACCCCCGGTTACGTATTAGTTACTCTGCCCGATTGATCAAGAGCTCTGTAACGTATGTCAAGGTTCTGCCTGACTCAGTCGTTGGAGTTCTGTCTCGGGGGAAGGGTATAGCTAATGTAAATTGGGTTATCTTACTAACGTGTGTGCATTGTTTATTTAATAGATTATAAACAGGAAGTCACCAGGAATTATCTAAAATTGAAATGTGAGTAATTCCTCTTTTTGTAAGCTGTTTTTACAAAACCTCAATTATTTAAAACTACAATTCACAGTGATTGAGTATTTGTAAATCTACAATTATCGTCGGTATGTTGGGGTTTTGTATACATAACTTGTTACTACACTGTGAGTAGTAGCATGACCACAAGTCAGGATTGACAGTACCGTGGGTGGTAATTAAGGTAGATGTAAACAAATGTAATTGCGGGTTGCCCTCAATGCTGTAAAATGATAAAACTTGTTTTGATTAAACTGGGATTCACTCGCCAGTATTTCTTGCTGATAAAACTTTTTAAAACGCGTTTCAGGTAACTTAGTATAAAGCTAATAGAAGCCAGCTGGAGAGCACTGGAGGCTTAGAAGAGTGGCTATAAAAGTTACCTAAATAAAAAGGAGATCATGTTTTCAATAATTAGGGTTTATCCCTATAAATGTATTGTAAAGAAAACTTGGGTTTTATCCCATTTATCTATTTTAAACGTTTTGGTGTTTAACTCTGATAAAAATATTTCCTAACTACAGTCCTGATGAAAATTTCCGCTGTTAAATTAATAAACACCGATACCATCTGACTGGTTCGCGGCTCCCGCTCCCAGGGTGGGGTCGGGGGCTGTGACAACATACGTTAAGATAATAAGGAAACAGACATTAATAGCGCAAACAGATGTTAGCAAGTTGTTAAGCTAGCAAAAAATGTTTACAGTAAGTAACAAAATAATATATCTTTACTTACACTCATGCCAAGTTCAGGTCTAATATTTGCTGAAATGTAGGAGTTCTCGTAGACATTTTCTTTAAAACATGATACAACGAATGACAAACTTCCAATAGTGTTGGGATTGAACCCTACAAAGGAACAATTGATTAAAGCCAAAACTGGATCAGAGCAGTGGATCCAGAATAAGCAGATGTTGTATTCAATCTTTCCCCTTGAAAGTGGCCCTAACAACTGATGTCCTCTATCTACTGCCATATACAACAACTGCTGATCATTCAACATCTGATGAAGATTCTAAAGACTGTTGTTGACAAACACTGATGCTCAATCTGTTGTCATGTTTCAAGTACTGCTGATGAAGACAAAGCACTGCTAGGAGTATAACAGTGGAATGGGAAGCAGTAGTTTAGTCTATCCTTCGTTTGTATTGTAACCAGTAGTTTGTAATAGCAGTAGTTGTATTAGATCAGTAGTTACAGGTTGTTAGGAGGTTAGATGTCACTTTCATGGTGACGTCAGCAAAGATGCCACAGTGGTTTGCTCGTTCCTATAAATAGAACAGTACCCTGTACTGTTCTATTAGCTCTTTCATCACTTGTTATCATGTACGAACAAACACTTGTGAGCTCAGGCTGAGGGGGAGTTTGTAATACATGCATGTAATTGTATTGAAGATCGAAATAAATTTAATCATTCGGTTCAATGATAAACATGTGTGTTGAAAGCATTTCTCCTGTTTGATTATGTGTGAAAGTTTGTTTCCATTTACATTCCGCTGCAATTACTTATTCATCTTCTTAAATCTCAAACAAAAACACAATCATAAGAAACTCAGATCCTATCAATTGGTATCAGAGTAAGGACAGTCAAATTTGATCTAACAATCATTTTGATGTAAAAGTTCAACTCATAATCGTTGATACTTATAATTGTTCATTTTGTTGAAAAACAGAGTAAGGTTTAATCACGAGAAAAGTTGATTAATTAGTGCCTGTAAAACAACCAGGATGACGTCACAATCACAAGATGTTAACAATAGCATCAGTTCACTCTTCAAACCACCCATGTTGAAACGAAATGAATACAACATCTGGCAGAGAAGGATGGGTCACATCCTTGCTCAACAAAATACCGGATGTTGGAAGTCGGTTATCTTTGGACCACATGTTCCAATGGTGCCGAGTGGTGAGGATCTAAAGGTTTTAGTTCCTAAGAAAGTTGAGAACTATACGGACCAGGATTTTCAGAAAATTGAACTAGATGCCAAGGCATTCACCATCGTTTCATCCGCACTACCAAATGAAATTTATGCTGGGCTGTTACACTGTAACAGTGCCAAGGAATTGTGGGATGCATTGAAGGAACAGTTTGGGGGAACTGAAGAAGTAACTGAAAATAATAGGGAAATTCTGAATCAACAGTATGAAACCTTTTGTCACATTAAGGGTGAAACATTAACCCAACAGTTTGAACGTTTTAGTTGTCTCATTAGTGAGCTAAGACTTGTTAATGTTGAGTTTGCTAATTCAACACAAAATAGCAGGTTTCTTAGGTCACTACCTGAAAAATGGGATACAATTGCTTTTGTGACTAGAAATTCAGTTGGGTTCAAAGATCTGACCCGGACCCAACTTCATGGTAGACTCCTGACCTATGAAAGGGAGTTAAACCAGAAAAAGAAGTTGTAAGAGTCTGGCAAAGTTGCTGATGACTACTCATTTGGCAACACAGCTCTTTTGGGTTAGGAAGAGTCTGGTAGTAGTAAGGATCAGAGTTATGATCATTTTATTGACAAAACTACAGGTGCAAACTTCAACTCTGATCCTCACTCATCCATTTATGCTTTCACAGCTAATGGAGAAAGCCAGAACTCTGAAAATCTATGCTTTGAACTCAATGACCTTCAGCATTTTGATCTAACTGACTTAGAGGAAATGGACATTTTGCACCAACTTGCACTACTGAGTGTTAGAACCACCAAGTTTTACAAAAGGACAGGGAGAAAATTTCCAGGGTTACATGGGAATCTAAAAGTGGGGTTGGATAAATCAAAGATTAAATGTTATAAGTGTAATAGGTTAGGTCATTTTGCTAGGGAATGCAGGAGTCAAACCACTCGTCCAATTATCACACATCCTAGCTCAAACCCTAGACCACAAAATAACCAAAATTCTGTGCACTATGCCCAATATGCCCATGCTGCTCATGTAAACACTGCTCATTATGCACATCCTGCAACCCTTGTTCCTGTGGATTATGTTCAAACCACTGTTTCTCAGATACAATATGTCCAGGCCCCTGCCCCTCAGGTTTAGGTAAGCTGCACCTCAACAAACTGCACCAGCAGTGGTTTAACCAGATCAGCAAAGCTTTTTCACCCAAGGCTTTGTTGACTGGAGCAGCTTACCTAATGAGCTAGGTGATGAAAATTTTCCATTCTATGCTACTAATGATGCTTCTAATGGTGATTTCTGTTTTATGGCATTAGAGTCAATGTAGAAGGGCTGGAAACTGAAGAAGGACAGTCAAGTGATGAAGCAGTGGACAAAATTGCTGAAGCAGTGGTTACAGCTGTTGCTGGTGAAATACTGTTAGGAGAAAATTCAGAACCCCTGTTGGAACCACTGTCTGACCCCTGGTCTGAAGAAGAAGATAAGAAACATGGTGAAAAAGAAGAGAAGATGACTGATGAGAAAGAGCATGTTTGTGACTGTGCCATGATAGCTGCAGCCAAGGTATCACCTTAGGTTCTTAAAAATTTGTGTTCAGACAAATGAATCATAGCATTTGCTAACATTAAAGAGGTGAATGAAAACCTTAGGGATAGAGTGTTAAATGATGAAGTTCAATTTGAAAAGTCTTTAAAAGAACTGAAAATCAAATTGGCAGAAAAAGATAATGAAATCTACCGTCTCAAACAAGAGCATAGCATAACCAAGGACCAACTCCAAACTATGATAGAAAAATATCAAGCCTGCAAAAAGTAGTTGGAATGCACCCAGATCACATGTGAAAAATGGGTGGAATCCTGCAAAGGTTATGAAGTTATGCTTGAAAAACAGATCAAAGACAATGTAAAATTTGGTGTAGGTTTTAGAAAGCATGACCAAGTTGAAAACAATGCTGTAAATGAATCTGGTTTTGTTGAAATCATTCCCACAAACAAGGATGGCCAAGAGGTTAAAATAACTGATAAACTTGGTAACAAAATCACTTTGGAAAGATCTGTGGAGACCTTAACTTTTGAGGAAATTGAAAAATATCAATTTAAACCCACATGGTCTGATGAGTGTGACATCCTTGAAAACTTCAAACCCATGAACTTCACAACCACTGATGGTGTAAAAGCTCCTAAGGCCAAGGTTATTCCTCTTAAGGACATCCCAACAGTGGTTCATAACTCTGTTGCAAAGGAGTGTGAAAAGAAGAGGAAAAGAGAAATGATTAAAAACTTGTTTTGTGACTTTTGTGAAAAGAAAAATCACTTGACCAAAGATTGTTTTCACTTAAAAGATTATGATCTTAAAAAAACAAGTACCATTGTGCCTTCACAAAGCTGCACCATCTGTGGTAAATCAAACCATCCTACTCAAAAGTGTGTGTACTTGAAATCTTTTGAGGTAAAAAAGGAAGAGTACATGTCAAAAACACCAATGAGCTCATCGAATCCATCTGTCAAGTTCACCAAAAACCAACCACTATTTGTGCCAGTCCAAACAGTTGAACCAAACCTCTGTTAAAAGAGATGTTCAGGTGACTGATGCACCCCCTGCTAACCAAAACCGAAGAGGTAAAGGTCAACCACCATACCCTAAGGTCCCACATGTTTATGAGGCTTACAAAAATCCCTCTAAACCAAAAGTGAACAGGTATCCCTTTGGGTACCAGCAGATGATAGGGCAAGACCCCCAACAGTGGTTAGAGAAAACCAGTTCTAAAACTGTCTAAACCCCTGAGCTAACCACTGTCCATCCACCTGAACTTAACATAGACAGTGTGGAGACCCCATCCAAAGCCTTATTGGCTTTGGAGACCCTCATGAACTAACCTTTTACTTGATGTGCAGGGAGCTTCTGCATGCTTAGATAGTCTTTGGTATGTAGATAGTGGAGGCTCCAGGCACATGACAGGATGTAGAGCCCTACTCAAAGAATTCAAAACTCATGAGGGGGGGGGGGGGACATATCCTTTGGTAATAATAGTAAAGGGAAGGTGATGGGGTCTGGTACAGTTCAGTATTAAAATGTTAAGTTTGAAAATGTCAATCTGATAGACAATCTAAAATTCAACCTTCTTAGTGTCTCTCAAATGAGTTATAAGGGCTATGGCTCATTCTTTACTAAGGATTGTTGTAGGATTGTTGGACCAGAAATGGTTAAAAAGATTGAAGAAATAATAAAAAATGGAAAAACTCAACTTGTTGCTCAAAGGAGTGGCAATGTTTATATGGTTGATTTGTCAAAAGAGAGCCCCAGGACTGATGCCTGTCTGTTCTCAGCTGCCTCTTACAAAGAGACATAACTTTGGCACAGGAGATTGGGGCACACAAATCTCAAGACAATCACTGCCTTGTCAAACAAGGGTTAGTAAGAGGTCTTCCTCAAAAACTGTTCACCTGTCCTGAGCATTGTGTTTCCTGCCTATAAGGAAAACAACATAAAAGCTCTTTTAAGTCCATTGAAGAGTCCAAAACAACCAAGTGTCTGCAAATGCTGCACATGGATCTGTTTAGCCCAGTTCAAGTCATGAGTCTAAAAAAGAAAAGATATTGTTTGGTAATTGTCGATGACTTTTCTAGGTTTACATGGACTTATTTCTTACATTCCAAAGATGAGACTGCAGGCATTCTGCAAGACTTTGTGGCACAGGTTGAAAAGCAGTTTGACTTGCCAGTAAAAGTCTTCAGGAGTGACAATGGCACAGGATTCAAAAATAAGGAGTTGGATGCCTTCTGTGTGTCAAAAGGAATTGTAAGGCAGTACAGCATTCCAAGCACACCAGAGAAGAATGGGGTGGTTGAAAGGAAAAATAGAACTCTGATTGAAGCAGCCAGGACCATGCTTGCAGATTTAGGTTTGCCATTAACTTTCTGGGCAGAGGCAGTAAACACTGCTTGCTATGTCCAGAACAGAGTTTTAATTAACCCTAGGTATCAAAAGACTGCTTATGAAATTCTGTATAAAATAAAACCACTGATCTCATACTTTAAAGTATTTGGCTGCCCATGTTTCATTTTAAATTTAAAAGATTCCATCTCAAAATTTGCAGCCAAAGTAGACAGTGGATATCATTTGGGATACTCAACCACTGCTAAGGCCTACAAAGTGTTTAACACAAGGACCAAAACAGTGGAAGAGACTTTGAATGTAAAGTTCATTGAACTTTCTTCAATAAAAATCCCTGCAAACCCTGCAGATTTGTTTGATCTTGATAAATTTACTTTTGAAAATGTTTCTGTCAAGGCTAACAGTGCAGGTCCATCTCAAAATCAACCATCAGACTATGGATATGAAGTCATCATTCCACAAAAAAAGTCTGCATCAAATGGTAGAGCAGCAGATGTTCAAAACAGCTGTCAAAGCTCAACCACTGCTACCTCAACAGTTGTTGACCAAAGTAGCCCATTAACCCCTACTTCCACATCATCAAGCACTGTTGATAAAAGTTCTCAAACAGTGGATAAAAGTCAACATGTTTCCACACCATTACCACCTATTCCTCCACCTCCATTTCAAGCCACTGATGGATCATCAAAGTCGCCATCAGTTGTTAACTCAGATGATTCACATCTGCAGCCCTCACCATTAAATGTCATTGTCCCATACAAAGGAGATCTAATCTTCTTGAAGTCTCATCCACCTGACCAAATCATTGGCAACATCAGTGAAGGGGTGCTCACAAGAAAGCAATCCCAAAACATCTATCTTTTTGCTGGCTTCCTATCTCTCCATCAGCCAGTCAAGTACCAAGAGGCACTAAAAGACAACAGCTGGGTAGAAGCCATGCAAGAGGAGCTCCAACAGTTTAAAAGACAATAAGTATGGGAGCTAGTACCACTGCCAGAGGATGTAAGTCCTATTGGCACAAAGTGGGTCTTCAAAAATAAAACTGATGAAAGGGGCGTTGTTGTCAAGAATAAAGCAATGCTAGTGGTTCAAGGTTTCAGACAGGAGGAGGGCATTGACTATGATGAAACTTTTTCCCTGTAGCAAGATTGGAACCTATTAGACTGTTCCTGGCCTTTGCTGTCAACCACAACATAAAGGTGTATCAAATGGATATCAAATGTGCATTCCTCTATGGTAAAATTCTGGAAGAGGTATATGTGTGTCAACCTCCAGGTTTTGAGGATCCATTTTATCCAAATCATGTCTACAAGCTAAATAAAGCTTTGCATGGCTTGAAACAAGCACCTAGAGCCTGGTATGAAACTCTTTCCACCTTTCTTCTTTCCATTGGTTTCACAAGAGGTAAAATTGACAAAACACTATTTTTAAAATGGAGAGGGAAAGACTTGATGATTGTCTAGATTTATGTGGATGACATCATTTTTGGAAGCACATGTCACAAAATGTGTGAAGAGTTCAGACAACTCCTGAAAGCTGAGTTTGAGATGAGTGCAATGGGTGAACTCCAGTGCTTTCTTGGTCTCCAAGTAAGGCAACTGCAAAATGGAACTTTGATCCATCAAGGCAAATATGCCAAAGAATTTTTAAAGAAATTTGAGATGGATGATTGTAAACCATGTAGTACACCCATAGCAACCAATAAAATAGTCATGTCTGATGAAAAGGATGATTTGGTTGATCAAACACTTTATAGAAGCATGATTGGGTCTTTATTGTACCTAACTGCATCTAGGCCAGACATCATGTTTGCAATGTGTTTGTGCAAGATCCCAGTCAGCCCCTAGAAAGTCTAACCTTATTGTTGTAAAAAGGATATTCAGATACCTAAAAGGTGCTCCCACACTTGGTATCTGGTATCCAGCTGATGGAAATATCAAGCTTTTAGGTTTCTCAGATAGTGACTTTGCTGGATGTGACAAAACATGGAAGTCCACTTCAGGAGGGTGCCAATTCCTAGGCAATTGCTTAGTGTCTTGGCAAAGCAAAAAGCACGTAGCTGTTTCCACATCCACTGCTGAGGCAGAGTATATAGCTGCTGCAAGCTGTACAGCCCAACTGCTTTGGCTTCAAAATCAATTATTGGATTTTGGTATCACTGCCTTAAACACACCTCTCATGTTGGACAGTCAGGCAGCAGAAAATATCATCAAAAATCCAGTCTCTCATTCAACCACCAAGCACATTGATATCAGACATCACTTTGTGAGGGATTGCTATGAAAAAGGTTTGATTTCTCTGCACCATGTTCCAACTAAGGATCAGCTTTCAGATGTACTAGCAAAAGCATTAGATACATCTACCTTTGAAAGCTTGATCTCTAGGATTGGCATGCTAAACTTGGAATAACAAGCAGAATCTTGTTTTTCTATGAATAAAAGCATTAAAATGTTTTCAGAAAATCAAAAATCCATCCTTAAAAATAGCTAAAAATGAAACTTTTTCATAAATCCTTAAAAGTCTGCCATAACCACTGTTTTTTTCAAACATCTGTTCTGCTAAATGTTGTCCACTACTGAAAGTCAACCTCTGTTCTCTCATTTCTTTGGTAATCATTGTTGTTCAAAATCAGTGTTTTAAACCATTGATAGGCTATCCACTGATAGTTAAAAATCATCCACTGACCTCATTATAACCGTTGTAACCACTGTTACTTGTTCCATCAGTGGTTCCCTAAACAACTGTCTTCCATTACTCTTCATAGGTTGGCACGTGGACAGTACATATCCGTCAGATCTTTGTAACCGCTGCCACATCAGCATTCACTTTTTCCCTTTATAAAACCCTGATCAAAACCCCAAGTAGGGTTTTCACTGTCGAATCGAATTCAAAAATTCCTTTCTCAAAGCAGTTACCATCAATTCTTCTCAAATCTCTCATCATCTTCTTCATTCGTTCTTACCATCTTCAAATCACCATGTCTCACCCACTTAAATTCCCACATAATTCCTTGGGCTTACTTGAAAAACCAAGTTATACTGAAACCTTCAACTCCATCATTGATACCCTGTCGTCTTCAAAGTACAAAACTTTGTTGACTTGTGATGCTCCGATTTACAAAGACACCCAGCAAGAATTTTGGAAAAATGCTAAATTGGAAACTCAGGATAAAACACCCATAGACATCAATTCTTCTATAAAGTGTGTTCCAATTACAATTACACCTCAAACCATTTCGGAGGTTTTTGAACTCGATGATCTTCAAGGTAAAACATCTTTCCCAAAAACTGAGTATCAACGCAAATTCCTTGAAAGAGGTTATGAGGAACAAATGAAAAAAGATACTTTACAAAAAGGTAGTTTTCCTCCTGCCACAAGGTTTTTGTTTCACACTCTTCTCATGTGTGTTTCTAATAAAACAACCGCTTTCAATGAAATCCCATTGAAGGTTCAATACCTGGGTTATGCTATACTGCATGGAGAAAATTTTAACTATTCCCAGGAAATCTTCAATTATCTTGTTACAAATGTTAATAAAAAGGCATTTTTGCTCTTTCCAAGGTTTTCAAGTTACTACTTTACAAAAAAAATTTCAAAAGATAATGCTCATGTCCTTATTCAAGGAGAGCCTTTTCAAATAATCAGACTAACATCTGAAACATTTACAAGGCTGTCAAAACCTTCCAAAACACAAGCAGAGGTTCCTGAGCAGACTTCAGCATCTACCACTGCTCCTCAGGCACCTGCTGCTAAGCCCACCGCTCAAGGTGATCACAGCAGCAAAACAACTGCTGTGAAACCCACACCTAAAACCACCAGAAAACCAAAACAGAAAATGTCACGGCCCCCGGTCCGGTGTGACCCGGTCCAGAAGCTGCGGAACAGAAAACCCGTGGTATTTGTATTTTAGTTTGGCAGCGGAAGTATTAACAGGATCGTTTAAACTTGAAAATGCCCAATTTATTTTATTTCACCATTTTGGGACAAACCCTATAATTTACAGTGAAGGAAATTTCACGAGGAAATCCCTGGTTTTACAAAACATATTTATTTGTTTTATTGAGCCACTTCTTCAAGCTTGCAGTGCTACATGACACTTTTCCCTGGATCATAGCAGATCACCTGAAACATGTTTTAAAAAGTGTTGGGATTGAACCCTGCCAGAGGAACAGATAATGAAAGCCAAAACCGGATCATGACAGTGGATTCACAATAAGCAGCAGTTTACACTTAGTCTTCTCCCTTGAAAGAGATTATAACATCTGATGGTCTTGCATCCACTGCCCGGATACAACTGCTGCTGTTCTTCTAACTACTGATGAAACCAAAAGACTGCTGAGAACTAAGCACTGCTGATGACAAAGCACTGCCCAATCAAGGACTGATCAACCTCGAGGAAAGCACTGACATAAAGAGAGAGCAGTAGTTTAGTATATCATCTGTTTTATGTATAGTCAGTGGTTAGGTTTAGTAGTGTTTGTATAAGGACAGTAGATACAGGTTGTTAGGCTGTTAGACGTCGCTTTCATGGTGACGTCAGCTGAGATGCCTCAGCGGTTTGGATTGTCTATAAATGAAACAGTACTCTGTACTGTTACATTTGATTCGTCCTGAGAGAGTTCTTCTCCACAGTTCAATCCTTTCATCTTGTGCAAACCAACCACTGTAGTATCAGGCTGAGGGGGAGCTTAGTTGGTAAGCTTGCTATGTAATCTTTTGCTTTGAATTGTAATCTTTCGACTCTATGAAAAGCAAATGTTTATCAAACTATTTTCTCCTTTGATTGTGTTTACAAAGTTTGTTATTCATTTCCGCTGCACTTTACATTGTTTCATATTCATTCATTGTTCAAACCACACAAACAAACACAATCATGAGAGCCTCTGATCCTAACAATTGGTATCAGAGCCTGGACAGTCAAATTCGATCTAACAATCAATTTGACATAACAGTTCGGCTCAAAATTCATTGATACTAAGGTTGGTTGTATTTTGTTGAAAAACAGAGTAACATATAATCACGCATAAAGCTGTTATTCAAATACTCTGTAAAACAACCAAGATGTCATAAGACACACAAATTTCACACAACAAGTGATATCATGCACAAGTCAATCATAATTTTCAGATCTGAACACATATCTGTTAAACTATGGGATTATTTCTTATTTTCAAAATTGATTTCAACTGCTGTGATGAAAACTTGTGATGTCACTACATTAGATGATAAAGTTGAACCTCAGATTAACAAAAGCCTATGTTCATAAAAACATCAGTGTTTTTGCTAATGTAAAAAGAGGGAAATTAAAACTTTTGTCATTAGATCTTATGTGTTGAAAACAGGTTGAGATCCTCAAAAGGAACAAATTAACTCTGTTGAAATACTTTAAGAAAACAGGAGTCAAGATAGTCCGTATCATATGTAATGTGAGATTGGTTAAAAATTTGTATAAATATGGCTAAACCTCTTAAAACATTACTGCAAAATGATTCTGGGTTAAGTTTTCCTCCCTTAGAACCTCCCAGTAAGTATTTTATTACTTATGAATGGGAAGGGCAAAAAGGGAAGAAGAAAATTCACAAAAACTCAGAAGTGTGTTTATCTCAAAACTTTTGAAGTCAGAAGAAAAGAGTATAAACATAAAACACTTTAGATCCAAAAGTTGGGGTAAAAATGGTCATCAAAGCAACTGTGTGCAATCATTGTTTCAGGAAAAGGTTCAGGTGACCATGGTATTTCCAGTGAATAAACTTTTAAAAAGGACTAGACAAATTTTCAGAATTATCACATATTAACAAAGTCTATAACAGGATTTTGAAAAAAAAAATACACTTGTGAACATGTGTCCTCATTTCTGTTTGTCAATCAATCAACAAGAAAATAGTACCAAACAGTGGACAAAATGCAGTTAAAATTCATACCACTGTCTTCAACCACTGACCATTCTCATAAACTTGAGCATGAGATGATTATGTGCCTTATTATTGTTTTACCAGGTTCCTTTGGTGCTGTTTTTAGAAAATCCTTTAATTATTTTTTCCTAAGAAGGATTTTCTCGAATAAAGCTGGATATATTATTCTTTATTTTTTTGGAATGATATATTTTGAACTTTTACTGGTTTTTGATAGTAAAAGTTTCAATCTCCTGTCAGGATAGATAACCTTTATTTTGTTGGTTAATTTATCCTCAAGCGGATCAAAAGAAAATGGTATTGTTGTCAGGTCATGACAAACTCAAGTTTGTTCTTACTTTATGAAAAGGATTGATTGTCAACAGATCTTAAAATACTTGGGCACTCATGTTTTAATTCAAATATTATAACAAGGATGAGTTGCCTTGGTAAAAAGTCTACATCATCTGGGGTACTAAACCACTGTCAGAAATTTGAAAAAGCTTCAAAATGTGCAAATGACTTGTGGTAAAACCTTGAATGAAAATTCCTGTAAAAGTTGCTGATATAATGTGTTTTCAAATCATCACCATTATTTTACCTCTAACCACTGTCTTGTTCAAACATCTTTTTACTAAATATTGTCCACTGCTGAAAGTCAGTCACTGATCCTTCATTTCTCTTGGCAAGCACTGATGCTCAAAATCAGTGTCTTATCCACTAATATACTATCTACTGATAGTAAAAATCATCCACTGATGTCACATTATTACCGTTGTAACTACTGATGCTTGGTACATCAGTGGCTCTCAAAACAATTGTTCTCCATTTTTCATCTATATCCTCAGAGGTTGACACGTGGTCAGTTTTTAGCCATCGGTTCCTAATAACCGCTACCACATCAGCGATCGTTTTTCCCCTAAATAAAACCCTGATCAAAACCCCAAACAGGGTTTTACACTGTCGAATTGAATTCTAAAATTCTCTTCTCAAAGCAGTTTCCAAACCTTCCTTCTCAAATCATTCTTCGATCTTCCTCGTCAAAAATGACGAAATCAAAATCGAAATCAAAATCACCATCATCCTCAAAAGAGGTCGCTCAAACGGGCGCTGAATCCATTGAGATACAATACAAATCCCCTCACAACTATTTGGGTCTACTTACAAAACCCTCAAACAACCACACCTTCGATTCCGTCATTGACACACTATCTGAATCAAAGTACAAAACTTTGTTGACAGCAGACGCTCCCATTTACCTGCAAACCCAGAGAGAGTTTTGGAAAAATGCTACGCTTGAGAAACAAGACGATAAAGTAGTAGCCATCAACTCCTCGATACAGAGTAAAGCGATCCAAATCACTCCACAAACAATCTCAGAAGTCTTTAAACTCGATGATCAGAAAGGTAAAACTTCTTTTGACAAAACCGAGTTGAAAACTGGTTTTTTGAAAAGAGGGTATGCAGAACAATCAAAGGTAGATACCTTACAAAAAGGTTATTTTCCGTCTGCACCCAGATTTTTATTTCACACACTTCTGTCGTGTGTTTCAAATAAAACAACAGCGTTTAACGAAATACCATTAAAGATTCAATGCCTGGGCTATGCTATTTTAAATAATAAAGATTACAACTACTCCCAGGAGATCTTTAATGACTTGGTAAAAAACGTTGATAGCAAAGCATTTTTACTTTTTCCAAGGTTTCTAAGCTACTATTTTAAACAAAAATTTGAAAAAGAAATTGAAAATTTGCTAAAACAAGGTGTCTATTTTCAAATAAAAGGTTTAACACCTAAAACATTCACTAGAATGTTGGCACCAATAAAAACAAAAGCAGAGGTGTCTGAGCAGAATTTAGCAGTTACCACTGATCCTCAGACATCTGCTGCTGAGCCCACTGCTCAAGGTGATCAAAGTAGCACAACAACTGCTTTGAAACCCACACCTAAAATCACCAAAAAGCCAACAAAAAGAAAAACTCAAAAACCCCCCAAACCCATCAAAAAGGCAACTCTAGAGGATGAGATACCAGAGCTACTGCCAGTGACAGCACAAAAGTCACATGAAACCACTGATGCTACTTCCTCACATCAGTTGGTACAAATATCTCAACCCATAGGCGAAACCCCTCCTGCTTCTTCACAAAAAGAACAGGTTGTACAAATTGGGACACCACATCATGATGCTCTGGAAGCACTTGTTTCCATCATCCACAGGCCACTTCCCGGGGAAAATCCTCTTTCTGCACCAACCATCACATCCACAATTCCCACACCAACCAAACTTCTATTGGATGCAATTGATTTGAACCAGGCACTAAGCAGTCCTTCTCAATCACCTATCAATGAGAATATCCCTCAACACATGACTGGGTCTGATGTATCAATCTTTGCTAACCCACCAACACAGCCTGAGGAGGTTACACCCCTTGAGTTACAAGTAACTCTTGGTGGTATTCCAAGTGAAGCAGCCACTACAAGTGCTGAACCCATAGGTTTGCATTTGGACAGTGGTTACATTAATAAGACTTCCTTGGAGGCAATTCCTTACATAGCACCTCTGCCAACCACCAGTGGATTTGTTTTTCCCACTGGCAACATCAAAAGGTTGTCAAGTGTTGAAGAAAGAAGACCCCAGTACCAAGAAAAAGGGGCATCAGTGGTTACCGTTTGGAGTACACTCCCTACCTCAACCACTGATAAAACCACTGCTAGTGGGAAATCAGATGATCCCATTAAATTGGGTGATGATTTAAAATATTTGGAATTGACGGAACGTGTTGATAAACTGGATACTTCAGTTGCAGATATCAAAGAGATGCTGCAACAGTTGTTGACAGTACAAAAGACGCAATCCACTGTTGTTCCACCTCAAGCACCTGCTCCACCTCAAGCATCTGCTACAAATGAGCTCTGGAACCTCTTCAAACCTTTTCTCCAACAACATAAAGATATGGCTGATCAGCAACATGAAATACATGTCAAAAAGCTGAGAATCATAATGGAGTCTAGGTACAAGAACACTCAAGCAGATATTAAGGCAATCAAGGCCCATTTATTGGAAACCACTGGCACTGCTCCTCCAACAGTACTTTTCATTGATCAACTTCCCCCAGATAATGCCAAAAAGGGGGTCAAAATTCAGGAGTGGAAGAAGAAGGGAATAGATGATGGTCTTTACATTGAACCAGTAAAGGATGCCATGACCAGAAAAATTCCTGTGCCAGATGGTAGTAAAAAGGTTGATGCTACCCAAGAAGCACTTGATGAAGGAGTAGCAAGTGTAAAAATGTATCGAGTGGCAAAGGATATTTCACGGTGGAATGAGGAGAAAAGAGCTTTCATGGAGTTGTATGCGTAGGGTTGTTCTGGGTTAAAGGATACTAAAAATCCTAAGCCAAAAAGGAAACCTAAATCCATCCCATCCAGAATTCCAAAGCATATTCCAAAACCACCATCCAAAAGCCATCAGCGTCAAACTTCCACCCAAACAATTGTTGTAACTCCTGCTGTCTCAACTACTGCTGGTACTTCAGAGGTTTCAACATCTGTTATCACTTCAACACACACCACTTCAACACACACCACAACCACTGCCTTACCACCACCACAATCACCTCTAAAAACAACCTCACCACTATCACCTCCTGCTAAAAAGCAGAAGACAACAGATGTTACAACATCTGCTGTAGTGACAACAGTAGTTGAAACACCAGTTGTTTCAACAGTTGTTAGTCAATCATAAACCACTGCCACCCAATCTACCACCACTGTTCCACCCAAAACATCAGCAGTCCCTCCTCAAACAAAAAGGAGAAGGCTAATCCTCAAAGATGATGACTATTCACCACCACCAACATCTTCAAAATCCCTGTCACTTGTCACCATTCCAAAACCCATACCTCTTTCTTCAGCTCAAATTCTAAAGCCATTACCTCCTGCTGGTGTCTCATTTCCTCTGGAACTCATTGCAGTTAGGGAAGAAATCAAATCCTTTTACTATGAGGATGACCCAGCTAAAAGGAGTTTGCCATCAGTTGAAGGATAACCCAGGCCTAACAATATTGAAGAATACTGGAAACTCAAGGCCAAGCAAGCAGAGGATATCGCAATAAAAAATAAACAAGGGAAATCTGATAGGGAATTTCAGCAAAACTATCAGTTTCTACTCACTCAGGTCAGAGCTATGGAGCAATTTGCCAAAAATGTATGTCAGCAAATCTCAGAAAGGGCAGATGAGTCCTTGAGAAAAGACTACATTGAGAACATCATGACCTACAAGAAATATAAGGGGGAGAAACACATGTACAAAAACTGGACCATTCCTGAGCTCGAAAAGGAGGCAGCCAGGATTCAAGAAATGATCAAAAATAAGGTCAAGCAGACTCCTCCTGAAAAATTCAATCAATTTGAAGCTGAGAAGATCTTAGAGTTAAAAAGAATGAAAGAGGAGCTGATAGCAGCAAATTATGGGTCAAAGAATTCAGTGACAAAGTGGGGAGAAGATAGAGTAAGGGCTACCTACAAAAGGTTAGAGGAACTTAGAAAGAAAGATCCAACAGTTCCACAAAAGCCTGATTATTCCAAAGCAGAGGTCTCAAAAAGACCACCAAAACTGCAAATCAAAAGAACCACTGCTCCAGCTGGTGCTGCCATCTACAAAAGAAGGAGCCAAAACCAGTCAGGGGCTGAAACAGTTGAAGATCTAAAAGCTGGAAATGCTGTTGTAAAAGAGGGCATTAAATTAATGATGAAAGAAGATCTTGAACTGGAACAATCTGCAAGTACTGCTCAACCAGTCATGAATAGGCCAGCATCTCCTAACTCCTCATCAAATAAATCTCTCCTAAGAAACCCATTTGGTTTAAAAATACTAAAGTGGCTCTCTGATCAAAAGACCCATGTATTGACTCTGGTCAGAATCAATGGTGAAGTGAAGCATATATCAAGGAATCAAGCACTAGGCCTGGGTGTTGAAGATCTCCTTGAGCTTACACTGTGCCAGGATGAAGATGATACAAGTTCTCAGGATTTTGAGCTGAAATTTAAAGAACAAGTCAAAGAACTTCTGATGAGAAATAAAGATCCAGAATAATGAAGGGTTTTGGCATTATCTGTTCCAGGGGGAGATTGTTGGGATTGAACCCTGCCAGAGGAACAGATAATGAAAGCCAAAACCGGATCATGACAGTGGATTCACAATAAGCAGCAGTTTACACTTAGTCTTCTCCCTTGAAAGAGATTATAACATCTGATGGTCTTGCATCCACTGCCCGGATACAACTGCTGCTGTTCTTCTAACTACTGATGAAACCAAAAGACTGCTGAGAACTAAGCACTGCTGATGACAAAGCACTGCCCAATCAAGGACTGATCAACCTTGAGGAAAGCACTGACATAAAGAGAGAGCAGTAGTTTAGTATATCATCTGTTTTATGTATAGTTAGTGGTTAGGTTTAGAAGTGTTTGTATAAGGACAGTAGATACAGGTTGTTAGGCTGTTAGACGTCGCTTTCATGGTGACGTCAGCTGAGATGCCTCCGCGGTTTGGATTGTCTATTACATTTGATTCGTCCTGAGAGAGTTCTTCTCCTCAGTTCAATCCTTTCATCTTGTGCAAACCAACCACTGTAGTATCAGGCTGAGGGGGAGCTTAGTTTGTAAGCTTGCTATGTAATCTTTTGCTTTGAATTGTAATCTTTCAACTCTATGAAAAGCAAATGTTTATCAAACTATTTTCTCCTTTGATTGTTTTTACAAAGTTTGTTATTCATTTCCGCTGCACTTTACATTGTTTCATATTCATTCATTGTTCAAACTACAGAAACAAACACAATCATGAGAGCCTCTGATCCTAACAAAAAGATTTTATCAGCGGGGAAATACTGGCAAGTCATTCAATTTGCACAAAAGACACATTGTTATCAATTTACAACATTAATGGTTTTTATATTTGCCCCTATCATATAATTATCTGGTTCAGCTGTCACTCGACCGAATCTATGACTGTGGACATATCACTAATTAGGCTCACCCACCTAAAGTATTAAATAGTTAGTAGTAATGTGCACAAAACCCCCACATACTGCCAGTAATTAAAAATTAGCAAAGACTTAATCACTGCAAAGTATAACTAGAAAACATTTAGGGTTTTGTAAAGCAATTTGATAAAAAGAGAATGACTCACATTGCAAATTTAACTGGACAGAACCTTGCCTACTGATTTATTCTTGTAACCTAGGTAAATAACAATGCACACGAAACTAGGTCTGTAACTTAATACAACATTTACGATAAGCTCACGAAATCAAAACCTTCACGACGAATGACAAAGTATAGCCCGTATTCGGGCAGCACTTAAACATCCATCGGATTGGTTTCAATCGATCGGACATTGTATCATAGCAGTGATCTAGTTATTACCCCGTTGTCGCAGCAGAGTGTCGGGATTTTGATTGTTTTGAACTAAACATTGTATAACTAAATGCACGAAATGAATTTTTCCATCGTAACAAGAGCGCCATGCAAGTGCCAAACCCCTGAGTTATATACTGAAAAATGGTCCCTGTCTCATGGCGCGCCAGACCCAGCTGGTCCTGGCGCATGGCGCGACGGGTCCACTTTTAGGGTAGGGTAGCCTGGTGTCCACTTAGCCTAGGTGAGTCAACAATTCGACGAAATTCGTTTCCTACAACAAACTGTGAAGATAATTATCCGTGAGGGAATACCCCCCCCCCCCTGAGTTTTAGGGGTCCTGATCCTAGTTCCAATTGTTCTAAAAATTTTATGGGTCATGTTATACTACTTGGGGGTCTCAATTAGGGTTTCCTAATGGGCATTAATAAAATAAGAAATAATAATTTTGGCGAGAGTTGTTACATCCTCCCCACCTTATTAAAATCTCGTCCTCGAGATTTACTGGAACAAGTAGGGATATTTTCGCTTCATCTCTGATTCTAGTTCCCAAGTGTACTCAGGTCCTCTCTTGGAATCCCACTAAACTTTGACCAGTACTAGTCTTTTGTGCTTGAGAAACTTGACCTTTCTATCTTCTATCTGAAGTGGTTTTTCCACAAATTTTAACTTTTCATTTACCTCTATGTCTTGGAGAGGTACTACCAGGGATTCGTCGGACAAACACTTCTTGAGGTTAGATACATGAAACAAGTCATGTACCCCATCCAGCTCTTCTGGTAGTTGTAGGCGATAAGCAATTGGTCCTATTTGCTGGATTACTGGGAATGGTCCTACGTACCTTGGACTTAGCTTTCCCTTCTTACCGAACCGAACTACCCCTTTCCAAGGAGAAACTTTTAAGAGTACCTTATCGGTGGTTTCTTGTACGATTTCGGGACCTGATAATCTCGAGCCGTCTTTAGTCTTTCTTTGATTTAAGTTATCTTATCGGTGGTTTCTTGTACAATTTTGGGACCTGATAATTGGCTTTCTCCTATTTCTGCCCAACAAACTGGAGTTCTACACTTTCGTCCATACAGTGCTTCGAACGAGGCAGTTTCGATGCTTGAATGGTAACTATTGCTATAGGAGAATTCAATTATGGGAAGGTGATTATCCCAATTTCTACCAAAATCTATTACACACGCCCTGAGAATGTCTTCCAGGGTTTAAATCGTCCTTCCACTTTGTCCGTCCGTTTGGGGATGGTATGGAGTACTTAAATTCAATCGTGCCCCCATTGCTTCTTGGAAACTCATCCAGAAATGTGAAGTGATACGACTATCTCTATTCGATACAATAGAGAGTGGGACTCGATGTAAGGATACTACCTCGTCTACGTACAACTTGGCTAATCTTTCCATACTGAAATTTCCTTCATGGGCAGGAAATGAGCTGATTTGGTTAATCAATCTACAATTAACCAAATTGTGTCGTTACCTTTTCTGGTTTTGGGCAACTAATAACAAAATCAATGGTTATTAGTTCCCATTTCCAAACAGGCATTTCTAATTGTTGGAGTAACCCTGAAGGTTTCTGGTGTTCTGCCTTAACTTGTGAACAAGTTAGACACTTAGATACATATCTAGCTATGTCCTTTTTCATTCCTATCCACCAGAAGTTATTTCTTAAATCTTGGTACATCTTATTATTTCCAGGGTGCATGGTATATCTGGATTTATGGGCTTCCTCTAAAATCTTATTTCTTAACTCTCCTTGCTTAGGTACCAAAATCCTTCTGTTGTGGAATCTCCAAATTCCATCAGCTCCTTGCCCTAATTCCTTTATTCTTCCTTTCATTCCTTCAGCATCATCCTCAATTGCGGTTACTTGAACCTTCTTCAGTTGTTCCATTAAATCTAACTGTAGATTTAATCTAAGAGCACGAACTCGCTTTTGCTTTTCATGATACTTACGACTTAGAGCATTTGAGACTACATTTGCTTTTTCCTTCGTGATATTGGATATCACAGTCGTAGTCACTTAGAATTTTCATCCATCTTCTTTGCCTCATATTCAATTCTTTTTGCCCAAATATGTATCTTAAGCTTTTATGATCTGTATAAACGGTAAACTTACTTCCATACAGATAGTGTCTCCAAATCTTAATGGCAAAAATTATCGACCCTAATTCTAAGTCATGTGGCGTATAGTTTTCTTCGTGCTTTTTCAATTGCCTTGAGGCATACGCAATTACCTTTTTGCTTTGCATTAGCACACATCCTAATCCTAGCTTAGAAGCATCACAGTAAACTTCAAAATCTTCTGTCCCTTTTGGTAAGGCAAGAAGTGGGGTGTTTTGTTAACCTTTGTTTTAAAATCCTAAAAGCCTCTTCTTGCCTGGGTCCCCATTCAAACTTAACTGATTTACAGGTTAGCTTAGTTAATGGCACAACTACCTTAGAAAAATCTTTAATGAATCGTCTATAGTATCCAGCTAACCCTAGAAAACTTCTAACTTCCATAGCGGATTGCGGGACCTTCCATTTGGTGATCGCTTCTATTTTGGAGGGATCTACGTGAATACCTTCATGATTCACCATGTGTCCTAAAAATTGTACCTCTTGCAGCCAAAATTCACACTTCGATAATTTGGCATAAAGCTTCTCCTTTCTTAACAAATTTAAGAGTGCGTGTAGATGTTCACAATGCTCGTCCTGACTTTTGGAATAAATAAGTATATCATCGATGAAGACAATTATGAATTTATCCAAATACGGTTTATAGATCCTATTCATCATATCCATAAATGCGGCCGGAGCATTTGTTAGTCCAAAAGGCATAACTGTAACTCGTAGTGACCATACCTAGTTCTGAAATCGGTTTTAGGTATGTCTTCTTCTTGTACCCTCAGTTGATGATATCCGGAGCGTAAATCTATGTTATAAAAATATCTAGCCCCCTGAAGTTGATCGAAAAGATCATCAATTCTAGGCAATGGGTATCGATTCTTAATTGTAACCTTATTTAATTCCCTATAATCGATACACATTCGCATGGAACCATCTTTCTTTTTCACAAACAACACTGGTGCTCTGGGATGAACTAGGTTGTATGAATCCTTTGCTTAATAATTCATCTAACTGCTTTTTCAATTCTAGCATTTCGGTGGGTGCTAACCGATAAGGTGCTTTAGCTATCGGTGTAGTTCCAGGAATCAGATGAATTCTAAATTCTACTTCCCTCTCTGGTGGTAATCCTGGTAGTTCTTCTGGGAATACATCCGAGTATTCTGATACTACAGGAATTTCCTTAAGTTCCTTACCCTTAGTGCTCATGATTACCGAAATCATATACACTATTCCTTGCTTTCTTTCATAACTAGCAACTTTCATTACCGAAATGAACTTCATTGATTTACGCGGCTTATCCCCTGTAATCATAATTACTTCTCCTGTTGGTGCACGTATTTCTATGGAATTCCTATCACAGAGGATTCGAGCATGGTTGGCTACTAACCAATCCATTCCTAATACGACATCGAATCCAGCTAAATTCATAGGTAATGGGTTTGCAGAAAATTTATGACCTGAAAGTTCTATATTTTCTTTTTGCAAGACCGTATCTATGTTAACAGAGTTTCCGTCTGCCGTTTCTACTGTATAGATCTGCCTAAGTTTGGTTAAGGGTAGCTTAAGAGCTTGGCAGAAAGAAGTATTTAATAAACTTTGGTTTGCACCAGAGTCGAATAATACTTTCGCATAAACGTTGTGTACCAGAAACGTACCAGCTATTACGTCGGGAATCAGTTCGGCTTCTTGCGTGGTCAATTGGAAGGCTCTTGCGTTCTTCTTATTAGTTCCTTCAGCAGGTTTGGCCTTGTTATCCGCTGGCTTAATCAATTTAGGGCATTCTGGTGTGAAATGCCCAGCTTCTCCACAGTTGTAGCAGATCTTTGCTTTCTTTTTGCATTCCTCTTCCTGATGGCCCGGAATTTTGCAGAAATTACAATTTTCTCTACCTTTTCCAAAATGCTTCTTTTTGCAATTCCCGCAAAATGGCGGGGTGGAAGAGGACCCAGTTCCCTTCCTTTTGAAGTTAATATTATCACCCACATGAAATCCTTGGTTAATCTTTTGGGCTAACTCTTTTTTCCTGTTTCTTCCCGCGTATTTACTAGCCCGTCGGTCAAAGTATTGGCTAGCTCCACCGCATCGTCAATGGTGCAGGGTCTCGCAGCTTTGACGATATCACGGATCTCGCTAATCAAACCCCAAATATAGCGAGAGATAAGTACCCGTTCTAGCGAGGCCAGAGTGGGCAAAATTCTGGCATATTCGAAGAACTTCGAAGTATACCCTCGACAGTCAACATCCACCATTCGATGGCTCGGGAATTTATTCGCCATTTGTTCCTTTTCATATTCGGGGAAAAATTTCCTTTCCACTAGACGCTTAAATTCTTCCCAACTCATAGCATAAGCCAGGTCACTTCCTTTGGCTTGCAGTACCGTGTTCCACCATTCTAATGCCTCTTCCTTAAAAAGGTGAGAAGCATACATGACCTTATCCTCCTCGGCACATTTACTTATTTTACTTAGTGCCTCGGTCTTTTCCAACCAACGCAGTGCAGCAGTCGCCCCTTCATTGCCTGCAAATTCAACAGGTTTACAGGCAATAAATTCTTTATAAGTGCAACCAGGTGTTGCAACTTTCATTTTCTTAAGTATCGGGCTTGAATCACGTTGTCATTATTACCGCCTCCGTTAACACTGTTATTGGAATTATCATCGCGCGTGCGTTTACTAGGGTTGGCTTGTGAAGGCTCAACAGGACTTTTAACAGCAGCGACGATTACCGGGATAGCATTGGCTATTCCATGAGCAACGATGTTTTCTATATCTTGCCTATTAAGAAAGTGATCTTCATTGTTTTGCTAGGATTGGTTAATTTCATTAACTGGTTCATTAACAGCGTGTTCCATCTGATAATTAACAATATAGATAAGTTATTGGCACAAGATAAATAACAACCAAACTTAATAAAGCAATCGCATATAATCACGTCAACACGTATAGCCAAAATTGTCGACTTTGCGACTTTCATATTTTATATATTTTAGTATGCATCCGTACACACCAGTTATCTTACAAAAGTTTTATTTTATTTTAAGTTATGTTACATGATTATATTTTTATTATTTAATATTATTTATTATTATTATTAAACACATAACCACACCACCGTCAGCTGACTTTTTAAAAACGACGTTCCCTCTCGTCGTATTTCCAGGAGATCTGTTCTCCCACTTCCCGGATTCGATTCCCTGTGTCTACCAGTTCCTCACCATAGTGGCGGAGTTCAGCCAAGTTTTCTGTGCTCATAGGTGGGTTTGGTGCAGGCTCCGGGTCAAACTGGGGGAAAAAGGTGTTAGGGTTATTGAAGAGATTCTAAAATTGCTAGTTAGTTGTCCACCATTCTTCCAGCTCTCCTGGTAGAGGTCGGGGGTTAATAATAGGATCTGGGATAACAGGCTCTAAATTAACTGGAAGTTGTGATTCAACTGAGTAATTGATGAGGTTTTCACCGGCAGGTCCGATGAGGTCGCTATTTGCCAGTTTGCGATCGAACTCCTCCCACGGTGGTAATTCCTGGGCTTGTCCTGAACTTTCCCTGATCTCCTTTCCTTTGCCTTTATCCTTGGGATCCTCAGTCTTTTTAATCTTCTGTGCAGCTGGCTTCTTCCTCCGTCCGCGTCTCCAGCCTATCATTCTCCTTCTCTTTTTCGACTTGGGTTTCTCCTGAGGCTGGGCTTGGAGTTCCATAGGTTTCTCAGTGTCGGCCCAATAACCGAAAAAGCCCCCGAAAACTTCCATATCAGCAGAATAGATAGTGAGATTCTGAAGAGCTTCAGACAACACATTCATGCTGTTAGCATATATGAAAACACACATAAACTTAAGTTAATATCAAATTTTCGCAAAATCACAAAATGACAACAAGGAAAATTAAGTATTTCTCAATACTTAATTGGCTTAAATCAGTGGCTCTGATACCACATTTTTCTGTCACGGCCCCCGGCCCGGTGTGACCCAGTCCAGAAGCCGCGGAACAGAAAACCCGTGGTATTTGTATTTTAGTTTGGCAGCGGAAATATTAACAGGATCGTTTAAACTTGAAAATGCCTAATTTATTTTATTTCACCATTTTGGGACAAACCCTATAATTTACAGTGAAAGAAATTTCACGAGGAAATCCCTGGTTTTACAAAACAAATTTATTTGTTTTATTGAGCAACTTCTTCAAGCTTGCAGTGCTACATGGCACTTTTCCCTGGATCACAGCAGATCACCTGAAACATGTTTTAAAAAGATTTTATCAGCGGGGAAATACTGGCGAGTCATTCAATTTGCACAAAAGACACATTGTTATCAATTTACAGCATTAAGGGTTTTTATATTTGCCCCTATCATATAATTATCTGGTTCGGCTGTCACTTGACCGAATCTATGACTGTGGACATATCACTAATTAGGCTCGCCCACCTAAAGTGATAAATCGTTAGTAGTAATGTGCACAAAACCCCCCACATACTGCCAATAATTAAAAACTAGCAAAGACTTAATCACTGCAAAGTATAACTGGAAAACATTTAGGGTTTTGTAAAGCAATTTGATAAAAAGAGAATGACTCACATTGCAAATTTAACTGGACAGAACCTTGCCTACTGATTTATTCTTGTAACCTGGGTAAATAACAATGCACACGAAACTAGGTCAGTAACTTAATACAACATTTACGATAAGCTCACGAAATCAAAACCTTCACGACGAATGACAAAGTATAGCCCGTATTCGGGCAGCACTTAAACATCCATCAGATTGGTTTCAATCGATCGGACATTGTATCGTAGCAATGATCGAGTTATTGCCCCGTTGTCGCAGCAGAGTGTCGGGATTTTGATTGTTTTGAACTAAACCGTGTATAACTAAACGCACGAAATGAATTTTCCGTCGTAACAAGAGCGCCATGCAAGTGCCAAACCCCTGAGTTATATACTGTAAAATGGTCCCTGTCGCGTGGCGCGCCAGACCCACGTGGTCCTGGCGCGTGGCGCGACGGGTCCACTTTTAGGGTAGGGTAGCCTGGTGTCCACTTAGCCTAGGTGAGTCAACAGTTCGACGAAATTCGTTTCCTACAACAAACTGTGAAGATATTTATCCATTAGGGAATACCCCCCCTGAGTTTTAGGGGTCCTGATCCTAGTTCTAATTGTTCTGAAAATTTTATGGGTCATGTGATACTACTTGGGGGTCTCAATTAGGGTTTCCTAGTGGGCATTAATAAAATAAGAAATAATAATTTTGGCGAGAGTTGTTACAGAAAAAATCACAAAAACCCCCCAAACCTACAAAAAAGGCAACTCTGGAAGATGAGATCCCTGAGTAACTGCCAGTCACAACACAAAAGTCACCAGAAACCACTGCTGCTACTTCCTTATAGCAGATGGTAGAAAGATCTCAACCTGAGCCTCAAATTCCTCCTGCTTCTTCTAAAAAAGAATAGGTTGTAAGAACAGGGACACAAAATTATGATGCTCTGGAATCACTTGATTCCATCATTCACAGCCTACTGCCCAGGGCAAATTCACTTTCTACACCTATCCTCACTTCACAAATTCCCCCACAAACAAAACTTTTGTTGGATGCACTTGATTTAGCCCAGACACAAACTAGTTCTTCTCAAACACCTGCTACTGAGAATATACCCTAACAAGTGACTAGGTCTGGTGTCTCAATCATTGCTAACCCACCAACAACTGATGAGGTTACACCCCTTGAGTTACATGTAACTCTTGGTGGTAGTTCAAGTGAAGCAGCCACTACAAGTGTTGAACCCACTTGTTTACACTTGGACAATAGTTTCATCCCTAAGACTTCCTTGAAGGCAATTTCTTCTATGGGGCCCATGGAGTTTCCAGTATTTACTGGCTCTCTTAAAATGGTAATCTCTTTTGGAGAAAGAAGTCCCCAGTACCAAGAAAAAGGGGCATCAGGGGATGACTTTTGGGAAACTTTCCCTAAGTCAACCACTGATACAACCACTGACAGTGGGAAATCAGATGATCCCATTAAGTTGGGTGATAGTTTAATGTACCGATAATTGACGGATAGAGTTGACAAACTTGATACATCTGTTGCAGAAATCAAAGACATGCTGAAACAGTTGTTGAAAGCACAAAAGGTACCATCCACTGATGCACCAGTTTAAACACCTGCTCCATCATCTGCTCCCACTGCTGCTGAGCTTTGGAGTCTATTTCAACCTATGCTTTACCAACAAAGAATATATGCTGATCAGTAACATGAAATACAAGTTCAAAAGATCAGAAATATGATGGAAGCTAGTTTTATGGATACACAAGCAGACATAAAGGCAATCAAGTCCCACTTGCTGAAAACCACTGGTTCTGCTCCTCCTCCTATAACTTTTGTTGATAATCCTCCTCCAGCTGATGCCAAAAAGGGGGAGAAAATGATGCAGCTAAAGAAGAAGGGATATGAAGATGGTCTGTACATTGCTCCAGATGAATCAAGTATGCTTGCAGACATCCCTAAACCAGATGGTTCCAAAATGGTTGATGTAACCCTAAATGCCATTGCTGATGAAAAGGAAAGGTTGAAAAGGGATATGGAGGCAAAGGGTAAGTCAAGGTTTGAAGAGGAGAAGAAAGTTTATATGGAGATGGAAGATCAGGGTGTTTCTGAGCCTAAGGATGAAGAAAGTCCTAAGCATAAAAGAAAACAGCCCACTAGAAAAGTGAGGCAACCAAAACCACACCTTCCAGACTCACAAAACACACTCCCAAACCTCCTAAAAACTCCCCACATCAAACCTCCAAACCAACAACTGTTAAAACACATGTTGTATCAACAACTGTTGGTACTTTAGTGGTTTCAACAGTTGTTAACCCTACAACCACCACTTCAACACACATATCAACCATTGCCATCACTACTCAATCCATTGATCTACCAAAAATTGCATCACCACCACAAAAGCCTCCTGCCAAAAAGCAGAAGACAGCTGATGACACATCATCAGTTGTAATGACAACAGTGGTTGAAACACCAGTTGTTTCAACAGCTGTTAGTCAACCGTCCACCACTCAAATCCCCATAACTCAACCCACCAAAACACCACCAACCTCTCCTAAACCCAAAAGGAGAAGGATAATCTTGAAAGATGATTCTCCACCACCTCCAACTTCATCACAATCACTGACCCTTGCTGTAATTCCAAACCTTGATCCACTCTCTTCAGTAAAAGCTAAAAATCCAAACACTGCCATTGTTTCTGCAGCTGTCCAGTATCCCTTAGATCTTCCAGCAGTTAGAGAGGAGATCAAATCCTTCTACTCTGAAGATGACCCTACTAAAAGGAATCTGTCGTATGTTCAAGGATATCCAAGGCCTAATAACATTGAAGAATACTTGAAGTTAAAGGCTCAACAAGCAGAGGATATCTCCAAAAGAAATACAGAAGGAAAATCTGACAGAGAAATTCAAATAAACTATCAATATCTGCTGACCCAAGTCAAAACTTTGGAGCAGTTTTCAAAAGATCTCTTTCAGAAATTTTCAGAAAGAGCAGATGAAACCTTGAGGAAAGATTATCTTTATAATATCATGACCTACAAAAAGTACAAGGCTGAAAGGTACCAGTACAAAGAATGGACCATCAGTGAGCTTGAAAGTGAAACAGCCAGAATTCAAGATATAATAAAAAACAAGGTGAAGTAGACTCCACCAATCTGGGCAAAATTTAAGAAAAATGTACCAGAAAGAATTTTATAGCTGAAGATAATGAAGGAAGAGCTAATTACGACTGATTTTGGGTCAAGGAATCAGGTGACAAGATGGCCAGAGGATAAAGTGATGGCATCTTACAAAAAGCTTGAAGAGTTAAGAAAGAAAAATCCTAATGTTCCACAAAAGCCTGTTTACCCTGAAGCAGTGGTTCCAGCTAAACCACAAAAGCTACAAATCAGGAAATCCACTGCTCGACCTGCTGCCCACTTTTATCAAAGAAGGAAATAAAAACAGATGGATGCAGAAACAACAGAGGATATAGCAGCAGGGGATGACATTATAAATACAGTCCTCAAGTATATGATAGCTGAAAATCCTGAACTTGCTAAAGCTCAAAGTACTGCTCAGCCAGTTATCACCAGGCCACCGTCTCCAAACTCATCATCAATAAAACCTCTCCCAAGAAACCCACTGGATTCAAAAATACTAAAGTGGAAATCTGATAAACAGACCCACGTATTGACTCTGATCTAATCTAGTGGTGAAGTGAAGAAAATATCAAGGGAACAAGCATTGGTCCTGGGTGTTGAAGATCTGCAAGATCTCCTTGACCTTACACTGTGCAGGGATGAGGATGATATAGATTCTTTGAACTTTGAACTACAATTCAAAGGGCAAGTCAGAGAACTGTTGTTGAGGCAATAAAGATCCAGAATTATGAAGAGTTTTGGCATCATCTGTTCCAGGGGGAGATTGTTGGGATTGAACCCTACAAAGGAACAGTTGACTAAAGCCAAAACTGGATCAGAGCAGTGGATCCAGAATAAGCAGATGCTGTATTCAATCTTTCCCCTTGAAAGTGGCCCTAACAACTGATGTCCTCTATCTACTGCCCATATACAACAACTGCTGATCATTCAACATCTGATGAAGATTCTAAAGACTGTTGTTGCCAAACACTGATGCTCAATCTGCTGTCATGTTTCAAGTACTGCTGATGAAGATAAAGCACTGCTAGGAGTATAACAGTGGAATGGGAAGCAGTAGTTTAGTCTATCCTTTGTTTGTATTGTAATCAGTAGTTTGTAATAGCAGTAGTTGTATTAGATCAGTAGTTACAGGTTGTTAAGAGGTTAGATGTCACTTTCATGGTGACGTCAGCAAAGATGCCACAGTGGTTTGCTCATGCCTATAAATAGAACAGTACCCTGTACTGTTCTATTAGCTCTTTCATCACTTGTTATCCTGTACGAACAAACACTTGTGAGCTCAGGCTGAGGGGGAGTTTATAATATATGCATGCAATTGTATTGAAGATTGAAATAAATTTAATCATTTGGTTCAATGATAAACATGTGTGTTGAAAGCATTTCTTCTGTTTGATTGTGTGTGAAAGTTTGTTTCCATTTACATTCCGCTGCAATTACTTATTCATCTTCTTAAATCTCAAACAAAAACACAATCAAAAGAAACTCGGATCCTAACAAATAGCTTTTACCAATACAACATCTTTGGTTTTCAAACAACAATCTCTAACCAACTTTTTCCATCCATCCGTAAATATACAATGATCATCTCTCTTCCTTACTCGTACTAACCATGATTTGTCAACATCAAGTAGTTCTACAATTTGACCGTATGGGACCTCCTTGCCCCACAACAGACTCTCAAAATCAAGTGATATATTCTGCGACAGTAGTTAACAAACATCTTATATCAAAAATTAATGTACAATCCTAATAGTAGCAAGAAATTTAAAAAACATACCAAAAATATAAAATCATCTTCATTAAGGAATTTTAAAAAGGATGGTGTTTGATTGGATGGATTCATATCTACAATAAAGAATGTAAACTTACAAGTTATAAAGATGAACAACATCCAACAAAAGTCATAGACAAACAACATCATAAAATAAACATCACTAACATCCTTTAAACTAAATTAGCACTTAAAAAACAAAAGTACCAAATATTAACCGGACTATTTGTATAATCACACACTTAAGGTATTACAAAAACAAAGCACAAAACGAAAATCATCATCTCTCACAACAGATAAGCAAATGAACATCAACAAAAAATTATATGGTTGATTTATCAATCGTAATATAGAAGACAACATCAAGAAGATGCATGCACAAATTGTGACAGAGAATGCTATCAGTAACTTCATTTAAGTTAATGCAGTACTTAATCGATATAAGTACACCGGATTACAGCAACTATTATTTGCTTCAACAAAGAATATGAAACGCCATCGGTGAGAAATACATACTCATAACATCAAACAATGATTAATCTAACATTTATAATACAAACAATAAATTCAAAGAAACAATACTTGGTTTTATAATGTGTAATCTATATTATGCAATAGAACATTTCCGATTTTGATAAGAAAGTTATGTGAGAAAACTTCCGAATATGTTTTCTGGAGCTTATATTCAATAATGGAGATTAAAAGTATAATAAATGAAGTTAATACAGATGTTACATTTACACTGCTTGGTTGAAATTAAGTTTTGTAAAATTTATACTTTACCCCCTTTTTCTTTAAAATAATTTAATTTTAGCACGACATCAACCACTGCTTCAATATAAATTTAATGTTAAATAACAAAAACTTAGCTATTAATTCATATATTTACATAATTAAAAATAGTTTTTAAATCCCGATATTAAAGATTATTATAAGTTAAACAAATAAACAATTACAAGTTAATAGATAAGTATCTTACTTTCAACAATCCCAATACAATCTTCTCTCTTCTTCTCCGGCGAAAAACTCTACAGTTTCTTCCTCTTCAGGCTTGACGATCAGAAGTTTAAAGTTTTAGATCAGGTATTTTTTTTTTGTTCTGTTGTGTATTTTATAGTTATGTTTTGACATGTTCCTTTCAGTTTCTTCATTTCAAATTATATAGACATCAAAATCATAATCTGCTGATATTAAAATAGATAAACTTATATGAACTTGTTTTCTTCATTTTATAATAAGATTTATATCAACTTATATAGTTACATTTTGATTCATTCCTTCAAAATAAGAATCTGAAATAATGTTGTTTCATAAATATTTGGTTGTATATTTTACGAATGGTTTTAGAATTATTGTATGAACTACTAATGCGTGTGAAGTGTATATATAAGTTTAAGTATATTTTAAGCCCTTTTACACTTTTTTTAGCCAAGTTTTAAATTTATAAAACACGATATTTACTAACACTAAACACACATATGGGCAAGTGCACCCATCGTGAGTGTAGTATAGTGTTGGTAAGATACCGAGGTCGTCCAAGGACACAAGAGCTTTTAGTACCGGTTTATCCTGAACGTCTAATCAAATCAAAAAGTTAGAAAAATGTTTTAAACTAAGAAAAATAAAAACTATCTAAAATGCTGAAAAATAAAAATAAAAGTAAAAACAGATAGACAAGATGAATCACTTGGCTCCGACTCGTGTATAGTGTAACCTTTGATTATTTTCGCACTTTTGCACTTTTTAAGAGATTATCTTAGTTATTGTAGTAGGCCCCTCTTTTGAAGGTGACGTTACCCTCAACCCAGTAGTTTGAGTCAGCAAGGATACAATCGTAAAGGGTCGGATTATTAAAAGATAATTAATTAAGTTATTAATGCAAATTATGGTAGGCCCCTCTTTTGAAGGTGACGTTACCCTCGGCTAAGTAGTCTGAGTCAGTAGGGATACAGTCCTAAATAGCCGGGTTATAGTATTAATAGTAGCTTACATATGAGGGGATCAAAGAGTTTGGACCCCCGCCATCCAATACCGTTAAGTATTGAAGGAGGTCCTACTAAATTTGACCCAGGTCCTTGCAGGATCTATACACTGAACAAGGCAAGACTTTTACCAAACCGTTCCCTTAACCCCCGACCAGGTAGCCAACATACCTCCATATAGACCGTGGAGATATGAATGGTGAAAATCTTTTATTTTATATAGACAATTAAATAATGCCAAGACACCACGTACAAACGATAAGGAAAAATCACCTTCAACATAAGAAACTAGTTATTAAAGTCATTAATACAAAACCAAGTAAAAAGTGCAAAAAGATTAAAAATAAAAAGTATTACACTAGACACTTCGTCTTCACCAAGTGATGTAAGAGACTTAGGCAAACATGGCCTTGATTGTCAAGAACTCTTACGATCAATCTTGGATCCCGATACGACTCACACACTCTATGATGGACAATGGATGATGGTGTTATGGTGGTGGTGGGTGGTGGGTGAAGTGTGAGAGAGGTGGTGTGCCAAGGGATGGTTTGAGCTTGAGCCAAGCACTCCTATTTATATGCTGAACAGAAGCTCGGGCACGGCCCCGTGTCCAGTGGGCATGGCCCCGTGTCCACATCCTTCTCTTTCTTCATTTATTGCAGCTTGTCTGTATTAGTTGACCACGCCCCCGTGTCCGCTGAGCACGACCCCGTGTGCAGAAGCATATCTGTACTATGAAGATTTGCCTGGATTCTGCGAATCTTATAGTTGACCACGGCCCCGTGGTGGGCAATAGAAGCTTCTACCACTTTGTCTTTTCTGCTGACACTTGGGCACGCCTCCGTGCTGGCTGAGCACGGGGCGTGTTCAATCTTCTGTCTTCTTGTTTTGCTTGGGAAGATGCTGTCGTGGGGTCGGGCATGTCATGTTTGTTCCTTTTCTTGTATTTATGTTAGATTTTGCTGTCTTTTTGCTTCTTTTGTTAATTTGAGCTCATTTAATCCTGAAAATACAAAAGGAAGACAAAAGCACATTTTTCCAACATTAGTACTAAAAAGGGTTAGTTTTATGCCACAATTGATGTAATTTATATGTTGCATTTTGCACACATCAAATACCCCCACACTTGAATCTTTGCTTGTCCTCAAGCAAAACTCTTTATAATGTGGCTTTACACTCCCAAATGGAATGGGTAGAAGAGAAAGTTTTTTGGGCTTGTCATAGAGTGTCGGGATTTCCAAGATTCTTTATTAAGTTTTATTTTTATTTATTTACAATCCTATTCGTCATGATTTATTTAAAACTTTTCATAAGATAAATTACTTATTAGGGCATAACATGCCTCTTTAAATTTCTATTTATATACAAGTTCACATACCTCACGGGGGATCACTCAACACTCGGCCGAAAATGTATTTTAGTGGATCACTCGAGAGCGGCATGGAACTTACTCCTACCATAAGCTTGCCAAGCAATCAATCCTCCTCCTTTTTAACTATATACCTTTGTAAATATCAAGAGAACTTTTTGGGTGAAGGGTTAGGCTTGGGTTAAAGGTAGGTGGTTGGGTTAGTGGTTAGTGGAAAGGGCGAAAAACATAACAAGCGTCGGTTTTCGTAAGACTTTTTATTTTTGTAACTTTTATTTTGATGAAGCTATTATTCAAACAAAGTTATTTTTGATGAGCTTGTTTGTTTATTTTTTTCTTTTGCTTCATCATCAACATTTTTTTTTTGAAAAGTCATACGAAGAACCGAGCTAGTTACTAAAACAAAGGGTTAAAAATGAAAAATGTTTTGGTGGGTGAAAGGGTGTTTGGTTTGGGTTATGAAATGAAAAGGTTTAGGCTCAAAGGGGCTAACTAGGGGGATTTTGGGTAGGTGGTTAAAAAAATGGTGTAGAAATAAAAAGGGTTAGTCCTAATGCCTCCATCATTTACTTACTCGGGTTTAAGTTGTTAAGGACCGAGAATGTATCGTCATGGCAAGTTCTAGAGTCGTAAGAACCAAGCGGCTATTCACACAAGAAACGAAAAATGAGCATTTAATTTAAAGATATGTATTTGTATGCTCAATAAAGGCTCAAAACTCACTTTTGTGGGAATGGGTTTTTATGTGATCAAGTATATATAATCAAATTTTAACTAAGCTTGTCATGCCTTTTCATAATTTTCTTATGTTGGTTCTTTTTATCACGACGCTATCGGTTGTAAATTTGTAAAAATATAACCTTTTTAGAACTTGAAATTCCCAAGTTAAACCTAGACAAGTAAAAAAAATGAAAATTTTTGAAAAAAATTTGGGGTGAATAGCGGTTCCAATAGAGTTTTGTGTAATGCTTGTATTTAGGACTTGCAAGATTCAAGGTTTAGCATCCCCCCCCCCCCACACTTAAATTACACATTGTCCTCAATGTGTCCCAAAAATAAGTTTTTAGGTTGATTGAATGTGTAAAAAGGGTGAAAAAGAAAATTTTTTGTGTTACTGGGCGCTGGACACGGCCCCGTGTTCGTTGGACACGACCCCGTGTTCAGGTGCAAGTAACGAAAACTTACAGAAGGTGGACACGGGGGCGTGTTGGCTGGGCATGACCCCGTGTCTGTCAAAGTCTGCAGAATTAAAACAAACAGCAAGTTCGGGGGAGTAGGCACGGGGGCGTGTCGGCTGGACACGGCCCCGTGTGGACAATCTGCAAGGTTGAAAAACAGGTTTCTTTCTTCGGTTTTCCTGTCCCGGCTTTAGTAGTACTAATGCTTAGTACTCTAAGCCTCGTATGTACCTGCTTAATCAATAAACACTATACCACACCATAGCAAACATCCTAATTTTACCAAGTTCAACATCCATGTCAACAAAGTCAAAAAGGAAAAGGAAAAATAAGTGCAGAAAATTAAAAGAAAGTAAATTGTTCAACACTCGGCACGCAGGCCTTAAATTGTTCAAGATTAAGGGTTAACCTGGGGAATCACCAATCAACCGCTTCTTCCTCCGCTCCTCCCTCCTAGTCCATGTCCTCATCATCATCATCATCATCTCCCCCATGGCCCGCAATGTACTCCCGGATATTTCCAATATCATCTTGGATATCGGATATATTTCTCTCGATTGCTTCAACCCGGTTGTACGTGTTGCTCGCCATGTTATAGGTGTTCCGGGTGCACATGAGGTTTTCCTGCAATAAATCATGTAAACTTTGGAAATTAGGAAAACCGCCTCCTGAGGAGGACTGGCCTGGATCACCATGATGATGGTACTGGTACTGATGATGTTGTGGAGCGTGGAGGACAAGTGCTTCTTGCGGGTTCCATGCATGACCTTGCATCCTTTGGAAGCTAACCGTCCCGTCTTCAGCCTCATAGATTAGGTTCATTGAGCGGCAAATGTGTATATCCACCCTACCCGACCATGGGCTCCTTCCGAATGACCTAGGTATGTTGGTGAAGTGCTTGAAGAGACGGTACACCCATCCTCCAAAGAAGATAGGGGTTGGTGCAGAAGCAAGGCGGTTCAGATGCATGTTTCGGAGCATGAGGAAAGGGACATCGAGGTGCCTGCGGTTATGGATGCAGTGGAGGACAATAAGATCTCTTAACCCAACGACGCCGCCGCTATCATGCCTTTGGCTAAGAGAATAGCCGAGGAGCCTATGGATGTATCGGTAGAGCGGATCCCTCAACTCGACCGGAGGAATACCCAAAGTGCATTCGTGGACGGAACGAAGTCTAGTTGTTAAAGCAACTCTTAATGGCCCGGTGACCAGGTTGTTGAAGCGGTCGAGTTGGTTTACCAATGCTAACAAATCCGTGCATGCTTGCCTTGGGTATTCCTCCGGTCTTGTTTGAAGTACTTCGTATCTAGCCCTAGCATCGAGCTCATTTGCGTTAAACCTCGTGAACTTCCTAGACATCTGAAAGAATACACCAAAAGTTAGCACGAAATAGTAGAATTTTCGGACAAAACTACAAACAGTTGGCTGGACACGACCCCGTGTTCAGCGGACACGGCCCCGTGTCCAGGTGTCTGTTACACAAAAACATCATTTTTCGACTCGGTTTTGAAAATTTGAAAATTTTTGGTCCAATAGGTGCGGTTTTCCCCGAAATTGAAACCCCAAGTGCCGTTTTTCCCAAAATAAGCCGTTTACAAATTTAATTTTATCTTTTTCGGTTCAAAAACAAGGGTTTGGAGTTTTTATGAGAAATCGGGCGAATCTATGAACAATACAAGTGGATTTACTTCGCTTACCACTAATCTAACTAAATGCAAACAGATTTAGGCAAAAATTTGAGGTTCGATCCGGATGAAGTTCAAGAACCCTAGATTTTTCCCCAAATTTGTGATGTTTTAACTACATGCAAGTGCTTAATCTAACTACTAATGGTGATAGAATCATACCTTGGTGTTGTTAGAATGATAGGAGACGTCGAAATTCTGCGGAAAATTGCCTTGGACCAAAGCGTTTTTGGGGAAACGGGGCGTGTGGAATGAAGTAACTGTTTTGAAAAAGGGGTTTTATCTCGACAGTAGCGCGCACACGGCCCCGTGCCAAGCAAGGTTTTGAATTTTTTTTTTGTAGTGCTCGTGTGAGTGCCCTTGTTTTTCCCAAAACTTGGTTAGAAGACTTACCGATTTAAATGTCATCCCGTTTGTTCGTAACTTACCAGGTATGAGGTTGATGCTTTCAATCTCCGGTTGTTTGAAGCGAGATCTCTTCCTCTTCATCCTCAATGAATCCTTGATAGAGTTTCAGCCATTGGCCATTGACTTTGAATGGAGGTCCATTCCGAGATTTAATTTCTACTGCACCGTGTGGGAAAATATGGGTGATGGAAAAAGGTCCTGACCACCTAGACTTTAATTTACCAGAAAATAATCGAAGTCGTGAATTAAACAAAAGAACTAGATCTCCTACTCGAAATTCATTAGGTTTAATATGTTTGTCATGCAAAATTTTCATTCTTTCCTTATAAATTTCGGAGTTTGAGTATGCATAATTTCTAAGTTCGTCTAATTCATTTAATTGACAAAATCGATTTTTACCAGCAAATTCTAAATCTAAGTTTACATTTTTAATTGCCCAGTAGGCTTTGTGTACAATTTCTACTGGTAAGAGCTTATATGGGGTTGTACCTATTGTTGTTTTATGATCAGTTCGAAAAGCCCATAAAGCATCATCTAATTTATCTGCCCATTCCTTTTTATTTAACCCTACGGTTTTTTCAAGTATTCGTTTTAAACCTCTATTAGTCACTTCGGCTTGTCCGTTTGTTTGAGGGTGATATGCTGTTGAGACCCGGTGATAGACCACATATCTTGTTAAAAAATTTCAAGTTGATGATTGCAAAAATGGGTGCCTCTATCACTTATTAATGCTTTAGGTGTGCCAAAACGAGAGAATAATTTCTTCAGAAATCTTACCACAACTCCTCCATCGTTTGTTGGAAGTGCCTCGGCCTCGGCCCATTTAGACAAGTAGTCTACTGCCACAAGTATATATTTGTCTCCTTTCGATGGTGGGAAAGGTTAACATCTTTAACTTCAGCTACCTCTTGAGTAGCCTAAAAGATCATACTATATGATATTATATAAAAAAAGTGTAGAATCCAGTCTTTGAATCTCAAAAGAAAAATAAATAGATTGAAAAAGTAATTTTATATGCTACCTCATCAGTATTTTCATCACCATTACCATCTCCACCAACCAACTCAGCAATTATTACTGGATCATCATATGTTTTTTGCACGGTATAAACACGATAGTCATTTTTAAGATTGAACTCTGAAACATCAATCCTACAAGCGACCTTCTTATCAACCAATCGAAATATCTCATGAGGGAAACATCCAGTATCATTCGCATTCACCTTCCTCACTCGTATGTCACTCGCCGCTAATCCAAGAAGCTTCTGAACATCTCTATCAAACATAACAAAATAAACACTACCACTCGCATCCTGCACCCGGACTTGCACCTTGAACCTAAAATATATACAAATGACTAAGTAAACTGCAAAACTATATTCAAATATCAGTCTTAAACTGTTATTTATATAAATAAAACGTTAAATAATCATCATTGCTTACTTTGTGGTGATGGATGTACATTCACTACGACATTTGGGACAAACCAAAGAAGTCGCAGGCAATTGAATAATATCATCCGAAACATTTTCAACATTCTACAAGTATTCACTTTTACGCATCACCTTCTTGAAACACTTACGACAGGCAGGATAAAACCAACCATACTCTTCTCGCACAATCTTAATTGTCGCAACCACAACACAAGACATTTCCTATAAAAATAATATATCAACTTGTAATCTATAGTTTGACAAACATGCAGGTGATAAACCAAACAAATAACCAAACTATATAAAAAGATGTGAAACCTTTTCTATCTCACTAATCTCATCAACATGTTTCCTCATACCATCAGTTACAAATTCTTTATGCAATGGAAAAACGGTCTGAGACGATAGTATTGTTTGAGAAGTAGAACCACTCCCTTGTCCAAACTTCACGATAAGACTTTTGTATACCACAAATGTATAGAATTAGTATACAAATAACATGAAACCAAGTATTTGACTTGAACATCTATATACAATAGAAATTACATTGACAAATTACCTCCTCCTTAGCTGATTAACTTCATCAATTTCTTCATTCAGAAACATTCGTGTTGCAAACTTATCACTTTGAACTGTATATTTGTGACAACTCGAGTTCCGACTTTCACTTTCGTATTTATTTCGCGTTGACCTTGACTGTTAGTTGTTTGACTTGTTTGACTTGTAAATGTACACGTCGTGACATACTATAACGAATTGTGATTTTTACAAATATATGTTTGCTGATATAACTTGTATCTTGCTTGGAAATACTTAAACTAATTAAGCTTTATATAAGCTCGACGAAACAAGTGCCATCCGTCATATACATCTCGACGAAACAGGCTGTTTCGCCGAGCCCAGTTTCACCAAAGCCCAGTTCGGGCCCAACACGTTATTTTGAGTTTTAAAACGTGAAACAACCTCAGTTTTACATCTGTTATCAAACAACCGAAACCCTAGAGCCCCTTTCTCTCTTGCGTGACGGCAGTTGGAGGTTCCCGAAGATATCTTAGCAACCGATTCGCAATTCTCTTATCTCGGTTAGTGTGTATTCAACAGAATCGATTACTGGTTATATTGATTAAAAAGCTTGTTTGATAAGTGCTTTTAGTTACGGCACATGTGTGTGTTGTCAGGATATGTTAGTCAGGATTCACTTGAAAATTGTTTGTTTATATGTATCGATTCGTAAGACAAGGAACACCACATGGATTGTCGGCTGGAAATTTATAAGATTAATGGAAAGAAAACATGGCATTGTTCATTGAAATCGAGATGGGTGGGGATTTGGGAACTGCCGATTTTGTATGATGATGATGTTTGTTAATGCTTTGATAATTCTCATGAATACATATTCTTGGTCCAATCACAACATATCCATATTTAACATTGTTGGCCACTATTTTCTTTTTGGTCCAATAGCATTGTCTACAAAATTTCTTGATATTATGCTTGCACATGAATTGTCAGATTATATTATGATTAATGTTGTGAGTCAATGATGGTTGAGTTATTGTGTGCCATTGGTTCAAATATTGGCTGGGACAAAAGTTAGTCCAATCAAAATAGTGGCACCTTACATCAAAATTCAGTACATGTGAAGTTGTCGACAATTAACGATAAGGGAGAGTTTAATCGGCTAAATGTTATGTTGGTCCAATGAGGATTGGAGGTGGTTGCTAGTTGTTGGCCACTAGGGCAATAAGATTCTGTGATGTTTCTGCAACTGATGTTTTGACGAAACACCGGACGACGAAACAGACTTGGCGAAACAGAATGTGTTTCGCCGAGACCATTTTGACGAATCAGATGGGACGAAACAGAATGTGTTTCGCCAATCTGTGTTTCGCCGATTGTATAATCTGTTCGATCTCTTGGGTTAATTCTGTTAAACTTAACTGGGTTAGATAACTGCTGTTATGAATAAAGGCAATACTTGTATGATTACAAATACGTGCAATGTGATACTCTGTGTTATTAATGCGATGTTCATGATGATGATGTTTACGTGCAAACAACTTGAATACAAACTGATTATGTATACGTGCATACCTTAGGACGTGACTGATTTATTGTGAGCACTTAACTTAGCATACCGAGCAAACAAGGTGAGTTCACACTCTTTACCAAGGCATGGGGTTCCCGGGGATAGGGAATGGGTTGAATGATGGAATTGACCAATTACGCGTACATACACGGTTACTAGACTATCTACCATGGTCCTCGGGTTAAGCAGGACACTTACGTAAAACCTACGTAAACAGGAATATGCTACTGTCTTCCGGAGTCAGGAAGGACACTTACGTAAAACCTACGTAAACAGGAATATGCTACTGTCTTCCGGAGTCAGGAAGGACACTTACGTAAAACCTACGTAAACAATAACATGCTACTGTCTTCCGGAGTCAGGAAGGACACTTACGTAAAACCTACGTAAACAGGAATATGCTACTGTCTTCCGGAGTCAGGAAGGACACTTACGTAAAACCTACGTAAACAATAACATGCTACTGTCTTCCGGAGTCAGGAAGGACACTTACGTAAAACCTACGTAAACCCCACGCGTACCACTGTCCTCGGGTACAGAAGGACACTTACGTAAAACCTACGTAAAGCTTGTACGTACTACTGTTCTCGGTTGTGAAGAACACTTATGGTTATGAATAGTCTAGTGGATATACAACATGGGAAGCCCCCACCAATAGAACATACTATCGGCCCAGTAGAGCCACATGTTACATACGAACTTACTATTTCACATTTACTTTATGTGAACTCGCTCAACTAGTTGTTGATCCTCTGTTACATGCCTTGCAGGTCGTTAGATACATGGAGCTTGCACAGGGAGGAGCTGATCGTTGTGGGCTTGGACCGTGATTGTTTCATTAAACACTTATGACTTTTCATACTATATTATGTTGGGTTTTACTTATACGCTTCCGTTAAACAGTGATAACATATTTATGTTTTGGAACACCTTTCATATGGATTGGTTTGGTTGAATTGAAATTTACTTTTACTTTTTACATTGTTCTATATGATTGGTGGCTTGATCCTGGTCGTGTCACGCCTCCAAGCGGTGGTACTCCGCGTGTGGATTTTGGGGGTGTGACAGATTGGTATCAGAGCCATTGGTTATAGAGAACTCGGTTTTAATAAGGGGAAAATGTTTTTATTAAAACCAGACTATAACCAGAACAGTGCTCAACGATCCACAACGACGCCTCGCTCCACGTGCAAGACTCATCACTCTAGGTAATATGGTATATGTTTTATTGCCTACTTACTAGAATTGCATAGAACTTTGCTCGTGGTATGCTTAGATTACATTGTCTACTATACGTTATTGCTCGAGAACACTTGTGTGCTTACTCTCTTCTGTCATCGCACTATTCGTGAACCCCTCTCACTTATGTTGCATTTGCTATGAAGATCATGGCCGGATGTATTAACTTGACTCAAGCCCAGTTGACGGCTCTCATTAACGAACGAGTTGCTGCGGCACTCGCAGCCATACAAGCGGGAGGTCAACACGCTCAGCCACCTGTTTGCACCCTCAATAATCTCAAGGATTGCCGACCCGGTACCTTTAGCGGTACTGAGGGAGTTGTAGGCCTACTCCACTGGTTCGAGAGACTCGAAACTGACTTCGAGGTGTGTGATTGCCTTGAGTCTCGTAGAGTAAAGTTTGCTACTGGAACACTCGAAGGTGCTGCATTAACCTGGTGGGAAGCACAGGTTCAAATGTTAGGGCTGGCAGCTGCTAATGCCACCCCCTGGAACTAGTTCAAGGACCTAATTAAGGAAGAGTTTTGCAGTCGAGAAGACATCCACAAACTAGAGGTAGAGTTCCTAAACCTACAGATGGTGGGGTCTGAAATTGAAGTTTATACGAAGAGATCGAATGAATTAGCCACATTTTGTCCCACCATGGTAGACTCTCCCACCAAACGCATCGAACTGTATCTCAAGGGTCTGGTGCCCGAAATTCAGAGTCATGTGACCGCAGCTAACCTTGGCACTATCCAGCAAGTCACTCGACTTGCTCATCGTCTCACAGACCAGGCTGTAGAACGAAACAAACTACCGAAACGTGTTAAAACTGATACTGCATGTGCTTCTAGTGATAACAAACGCAAGTGGGATGAAAACCTGAGCAAGGGATTAATTTTGGTCCAGCCTCTGGCGCAGCAGCAAAAGATAGATGACTACCAGAGCCCCAGACAGCAGTTTTCTAGTAGTCGTGGGCAGAGTGGATATCGAGGTAATCATCCAAAGTGTAACAGATGCAATAGACACCACAGCGGTCAGTGCAACAAGGGTCGTTGCCAGCGGTGTCTCAAGATTGGTCATGAAGCTAAGGATTGTCGAAACTCACGTCCTGTAACTCAAGAACAACAACGACCGCCTCAATCTTCACAGAATCAGCAGCAACAACAAAGATTTAAAGGATGTTTTCAGTGTGATGCTAAAGATCATTACAAGAGACATTGTCCGCATATAAACCAGGACCAGACTCAGAACCACGACCATGGAAACAGGGACGACAATGGGGATAGCGTTGGGGGAAAACAATGAAAACAATGACGCCGAGGCCGCATGTACGTGATTGGTCAGGGTGACGCAAGGAACGATCCAAACGTAATAATGGGTAAGTTTCTTCTCGACGACTTTTATGTTACTGTCTTGTTTGATTTAGGTGTGGATACCAGTTATATGTTCTTGAAAGATAGTCAAATGTTACAACGTACACCAACTCCCTTGAACACCAAACCTGTCGTAGTGTTAGCTTATGGTACAAGTCTAGAGGCCACACATAGTTCAGGGTTGTAATCTTATCCTCGCTGGGCAGACGTTCCCTATCGACCTCATTCCTATAGTTCTGGACAGCACCTATAGCTCGCGCACCGTATCGTTTAGCTCCAACTGAACTGGAAGATCTGTCTAAGCAATTACAAGAGCTCTTGGATAAGGGCTTCATTCGTCCAAGCTCTTCGCCTTGGGGAGCTCCAGTACTATTCGTGAAAAAGAAGGATGGCACTTTCAGAATGTGCATTGATTACCGCGAACTGAACAAGGTCACAGTGAAGAACCGTTATCCTCTTCCTCGTATCGACGACTTATTCGACCAGTTGCAAGGGTCGAGTTACTACTCCAAGATTGATCCAAGGTCCGGGTATCATCAGCTGAGAGTCCGGGAGGAGGACGTCTCCAAGACAGCATTCAGAACTCGCTACGGTCACTACGAGTTTCTAGTCATGCCATTCGGGCTAACAAACGCACCTGCAGTTTTCATGGATCTTATGAACAGGGTGTGCAAACCCTATCTTGACAAGTTCGTCATCGTTTTCATCGACGACATTCTGATCTACTCCAAGAGTCAGGAGGAACACGAGCAGCACTTACGTCTTATCTTGGAACTTCTTCGAAAGGAGCAACTGTATGCCAAGTTTTCAAAATGCGACTTCTGGCTTCGTGAAGTCCATTTTCTAGGCCACGTGGTAAACACGGATGGGATTCATGTCGATCCATCCAAGGTAGATTCGATCAAGAACTGGCCTGCACCTCGCACACCGACAGAAATACGCCAATTCTTGGGTTTGGCGGGTTATTACAGATGGATTATCAAAGACTTCTCAAAGATTGCACAGCCGCTTACATTACTGACACAGAAAGGTGTTGTTTACTGTTGGAGTGATACACAGGAAACAGCGTTCCAGCACTTAAAGGATAGACTTTGTAGCGTACCTATCCTCTCATTGCCAGAAGGCACGGACGATTTTGTAGTCTACTGCGACGCATCTATCCAGGGTCTTGGATGTGTGTTGATGCAGCGGGATAAAGTTATTGCCTACGCTTCGCGGCAACTCAAGGTTCATGAACGGAATTACACGACGCACGATTTAGAGCTTGGAGCTGTTGTCTTTGCACTCAAGATATGGAGACATTATCTGTATGGCACCAAGTGCACCATCTACACCGATCACAGGAGCCTTGAGCATATCTTCAAGCAGAAAGAATTGAACATGCGAAAACGTCGATGGGTCGAGTTACTGAACGATTACGAATGTGCTATAAAGTACCATCCGGGCAAAGCCAATGTGGTGGCCGACGCCCTCAGTCGCAAGGATACTACACCTAGGCGTGTACGAGCGTTACAACTCACTATTCAGTCCAGTCTTCCTTCACAGATACGAGATGCTCAGGTAGAAGCATTGAAACCAGAAAACGTCAGGGCTGAAGCCCTACGCGGCTCAAGGCAACGCTTGGAACAAAAGGCAGACGGCGCCTACTATGTAACAGGACGCATCTGGGTCCCACTCTATGGCAACCTACGCGAGCTTGTAATGGATGAAGCTCATAAGTCTCGCTACTCAGTACATCCTGGTTCGGAAAAAATGTACCACGACATCAGAACTACGTATTGGTGGCCTAGCATGAAGGCCCACATCGCTACCTATGTCAGCAAGTGCTTGACCTGTGCGAGAAACCAGCAGGTTTACTCCAGCAGCCAAAGATACCACAGTGGAAATGGGAGGAAATTTCCATGGATTTTGTTACTAGCCTACCTAGATCCCAGCGTGGGAACGATACTATTTGGGTGATCGTGGATCGACTCACAAAGTCTGCTCACTTCTTGGCTATCAAGGAAACGGATAAGTTATCCACTCTAGCAGACATATACCTTAAGGAAGTTGTCTCGAGGCACGGGGTGCCCACCTCTATTATCTCTGATCGTGATGCACGTTTTACTTCAGAACTGTGGCAAGCAATGCACAAATCTTTTGGCTCTCGATTAGACATGAGCACAGCTTATCATCCTCAGACAGATGGGCAATCTGAGCGTACTATTCAAACTCTAGAAGACATGCTTCGGGCGTACGTAATTGACTTTGGTAAGGGCGGGGAAAAGCATCTGCCACTTGTGGAATTTTCATACAACAACAGTTACCACACCAGCATTAAAGCTGCTCCATTTGAGGCATTGTACGGGCGTAAATGCCGATCACCTCTTTGTTGGGCAGAGGTGGGTGACAGTCAGATCACAGGTCCAGAAATGGTAGTTGATACTACTGAAAAGATTGCTCAAATACGACAACGCATGGCGGCAGCTCGTGACCGTCAGAAAGTATACGCCGATAAAGACAGGAAGCTACTCGAATTCCAGGTTGGGGATCGAGCACTACTCAAAGTTTCACCCTGGAAGGGTGTTGTTCGTTTTGGCAAACGAGGCAAGCTCAATCCACGATACGTTGGACCATTTGAAGTCATAGAGAAGATAGGCAAGGTGGCCTACAGACTGAACTTACCAGCTGAACTCAGTGCAGTTCACAACGTCTTTCACGTGTCGAATCTGAAGAAGTGTCTGTCAGATGAGACCCACATAGTTCCTCTGAAGGAGCTCACTATCGACGAACGGTTGCATTTCGTCAAAGAACCAGTTGAAATCACGGACCGGGATGTAAAGGTCCTCAAGAACTCTAGAATACCTCTTGTTCGAGTTCGTTGGAACTCCCGTCGCGGCCCAGAGTTCACCTGGGAGCGCGAAGATCAAATGGAACTCAAATATCCCCAGTTGTTCGAAAACAATGCAACTACTACTGAGGCTGAAGCTACTACGGAATTTCGGAACGAAATTCCAACTCAAAAGGGGGGGGGGGGATGATGTGACACCCCAGGAAAACCAGTAAACGATACAACTTACTTAGCTTCCTCAGTAACCGTATGCTAAATTTCGGGACGGAATTTCTTTCAAGTTGGGGATAATGTGACAACTCGAGTTCCGACTTTCACTTTCGTATTTATTTCGCGTTGACCTTGACTGTTAGTTGTTTGACTTGTTTGACTTGTAAATGTACACGTCGTGACATACTATAACGAATTGTGATTTTTACAAATATATGTTTGCTGATATAACTTGTATCTTGCTTGGAAATACTTAAACTAATTAAGCTTTATATAAGCTCGACGAAACAAGTGCCATCCGTCATATACATCTCGACGAAACAGGCTGTTTCGCCGAGCCCAGTTTCACCAAAGCCCAGTTCGGGCCCAACACGTTATTTTGAGTTTTAAAACGTGAAACAACCTCAGTTTTACATCTGTTATCAAACAACCGAAACCCTAGAGCCCCTTTCTCTCTTGCGTGACGGCAGTTGGAGGTTCCCGAAGATATCTTAGCAACCGATTCGCAATTCTCTTATCTCGGTTAGTGTGTATTCAACAGAATCGATTACTGGTTATATTGATTAAAAAGCTTGTTTGATAAGTGCTTTTAGTTACGGCACATGTGTGTGTTGTCAGGATATGTTAGTCAGGATTCACTTGAAAATTGTTTGTTTATATGTATCGATTCGTAAGACAAGGAACACCACATGGATTGTCGGCTGGAAATTTATAAGATTAATGGAAAGAAAACATGGCATTGTTCATTGAAATCGAGATGGGTGGGGATTTGGGAACTGCCGATTTTGTATGATGATGATGTTTGTTAATGCTTTGATAATTCTCATGAATACATATTCTTGGTCCAATCACAACATATCCATATTTAACATTGTTGGCCACTATTTTCTTTTTGGTCCAATAGCATTGTCTACAAAATTTCTTGATATTATGCTTGCACATGAATTGTCAGATTATATTATGATTAATGTTGTGAGTCAATGATGGTTGAGTTATTGTGTGCCATTGGTTCAAATATTGGCTGGGACAAAAGTTAGTCCAATCAAAATAGTGGCACCTTACATCAAAATTCAGTACATGTGAAGTTGTCGACAATTAACGATAAGGGAGAGTTTAATCGGCTAAATGTTATGTTGGTCCAATGAGGATTGGAGGTGGTTGCTAGTTGTTGGCCACTAGGGCAATAAGATTCTGTGATGTTTCTGCAACTGATGTTTTGACGAAACACCGGACGACGAAACAGACTTGGCGAAACAGAATGTGTTTCGCCGAGACCATTTTGACGAATCAGATGGGACGAAACAGAATGTGTTTCGCCAATCTGTGTTTCGCCGATTGTATAATCTGTTCGATCTCTTGGGTTAATTCTGTTAAACTTAACTGGGTTAGATAACTGCTGTTATGAATAAAGGCAATACTTGTATGATTACAAATACGTGCAATGTGATACTCTGTGTTATTAATGCGATGTTCATGATGATGATGTTTACGTGCAAACAACTTGAATACAAACTGATTATGTATACGTGCATACCTTAGGACGTGACTGATTTATTGTGAGCACTTAACTTAGCATACCGAGCAAACAAGGTGAGTTCACACTCTTTACCAAGGCATGGGGTTCCCGGGGATAGGGAATGGGTTGAATGATGGAATTGACCAATTACGCGTACATACACGGTTACTAGACTATCTACCATGGTCCTCGGGTTAAGCAGGACACTTACGTAAAACCTACGTAAACAGGAATATGCTACTGTCTTCCGGAGTCAGGAAGGACACTTACGTAAAACCTACGTAAACAGGAATATGCTACTGTCTTCCGGAGTCAGGAAGGACACTTACGTAAAACCTACGTAAACAATAACATGCTACTGTCTTCCGGAGTCAGGAAGGACACTTACGTAAAACCTACGTAAACAGGAATATGCTACTGTCTTCCGGAGTCAGGAAGGAAACTTACGTAAAACCTACGTAAACAATAACATGCTACTGTCTTCCGGAGTCAGGAAGGACACTTACGTAAAACCTACGTAAACCCCACGCGTACCACTGTCCTCGGGTACAGAAGGACACTTACGTAAAACCTACGTAAAGCTTGTACGTACTACTGTTCTCGGTTGTGAAGAACACTTATGGTTATGAATAGTCTAGTGGATATACAACATGGGAAGCCCCCACCAATAGAACATACTATCGGCCCAGTAGAGCCACATGTTACATACGAACTTACTATTTCACATTTACTTTATGTGAACTCGCTCAACTAGTTGTTGATCCTCTGTTACATGCCTTGCAGGTCGTTAGATACATGGAGCTTGCACAGGGAGGAGCTGATCGTTGTGGGCTTGGATCGTGATTGTTTCATTAAACACTTATGACTTTTCATACTATATTATGTTGGGTTTTACTTATACGCTTCCGTTAAACAGTGATAACATATTTATGTTTTGGAACACCTTTCATATGGATTGGTTTGGTTGAATTGAAATTTACTTTTACTTTTTACATTGTTCTATATGATTGGTGGCTTGATCCTGGTCGTGTCACGCCTCCAAGCGGTGGTACTCCGCGTGTGGATTTTGGGGGTGTGACAATATTCACCTACATGCAAAAGTATATAGATATTCAGTCAACCTGTCTTTATATTTCCAGAAATAAACAGTATAGTTATGATTCGCAGAAAGTAACAAAAAATTACCTTTCCATTCCTTAAACTTTCCATGCTGTATAACAGCCATCACATGCTCATGAACTGGAATTTTAGAGATGAACTCCTTAAACTGCAAAGCATAATCATTCCACACAGTACACCGCAAAACCTTACCCCTACATGAAAACAATATTCGTATGACGATATACTAAAGACTAATTTATGACCATTTTTTTTTTACAATCTATAATATCAAAACTAAATTGAATGAATAACAACACAAAATCAAAGAAAACTTATGACATTTATTAAAGTAGTAAATGAGCCATAAATTAACTAACATATTCACTAAGAATAAACTGTTGATCTCATTTATTACCATGATTCAACATTAGATACAAACACTATAGATCTCATTTATTACAATTACCATGATTCCACGTTAAATACCAACACTCTTCATCTTATTTATTAACATCATTAAATACAAACAATGATCTGTACATAACTGCACATGTAAACAACAACTTACTCCAAGTCTTGAATATCGAAATTGATCTTCTTAGTCTCTTTTGGAGGTCGACCAAAGAATTTGAGATCTCCACAACAAACCACAGATCTAGCAACATCTATATGATCACATTATACAACAGTATAAGTAAAACTCTCTAATTTTATACAGAGAAGACATGATTACAAAAATATACACTACCAACACTCAAAGAGTTTAACGCCTCTCATTGAAGAATATCTTGATAAGCTCTGAAGTTGAAACCATACTCAACACATTGCTAATCTCTCACAGGTGTAACAGTTGTGCATCTATAAAAGTTATTTTATAAGGTTGTACTATAACTTTATATAAATCTTTATTCTCACCAACACCAAATTTCGACAGAATGACAACAACATCTTCTTGAAGCTGTCCATCAAAAACAGGTATCAGATGACTCTTAATACCTGCTTGAATCTTAACACCCTGAAGAACATTTAAAGAAAGTATCTTTTTAGCATACACCACTACATTCTCTAATAGAACGGAAAAACAGAAATACAAATTACCTTTTCATCAATGAAGATGAGATCCATTTTGTAACCTTGATTCCATTTTTGAATAATTCTCGCTTTCATGTTCCACATATCTTTCTCAGGATTCAAATCGTTAACAAAACTAAGATTGTTACTGTCAACTGATATTGACATGCTTCTAATTCGGAATTCGGCTTGCGATCAAATTTCAAATTTCAAAATCAGAGAAGACGAAAGTGTGATAAAAAATGAAGAAGGAAATGAGAAGAAAAGCATTATATAAGAAGATGATTGATAGGAGTTTGTGAGTGACATGCATTAATTGCAAATTACTTATTCACATGCAATTTTTAATTTGAATTTGCCGGTAATTAGCCTTAAACATCTGCTGATCTAAAAGCATTACAGAGCATAACAACAACTGCTGCTGGGTATTAAAGTAAAGTCAGATATAAATGAGTAGATGTTTACTTTGGCAGCGGTTTGAGTGAATTTTAAATGATTTTATATATTAGGCTTTATGATGCATTAATGACATAAGAAAAACATTGTTGGACAGCCTCTCTGCCTGCCACATCAGCTTTTCGTATGTCATTGGGATTTCTCCTTTTATAGAAAGTATAGATAGATATAGATATAGATATCTAGAGTTTTCATATTTGTTTCTGTATTCTAACTCCATCTAATACTTGGTTTGGTTATGTTAATGGATGATGATTATTTTTTTTCTAGATATAGATATTCTTGTTTCTCTCCTTGTAAATATGATGATTAGTTTATTCTTTGTATTACTATTGTTTTCAAACATATTTTAATTGAATTTTCTAATTATGACCAAAAACAAGTCAAGTTATCTTGTTCTACAAGTTAAGATATCTTGTATACAACGCCAACTGAATTAATTAAAAGCAAAAGTATTATAAACAAAAGGGTAAAATACGTGTTAATTCTCTAAACAAATCTCCGACGTGTTTGACAACTTTGCATGATTTCAACAAGAAGGGATGCTCTTGTAAGGTCCACAACATCTCTCGCCGTTTTTTTCTAATTCTAACATAAGATAATGACTTATACTTAGTTGTATATTTCTTATATTATCTCAAAGTTAATTTCATGTAATCCAAGAAATATAGGATCGAAATATTACTACGTGGAAAAATAATATCCATACAAATAGTATATATTTACAAAGGCCGGCTTAAATTCTCATATGTGCATAAAAAAAATTGGGACCCTTTCCATAAAAAAATTGCTTTAGATCCTATGATATATTATTTAGGAAAACAATATTCAGACTATTTGATTATCTCTACCAGCAACTCCGATACGGGTACATCCAAAAGTCCAGTTTCTTATACGATAGTTCATGGCTATCGAGTCAGTGAGATACGACGTCCAAGCATGGAATGTTTAGAAAAAAAAATGTATAATAATTTGAAAGATGTTTCGAAAAGAAAGATTAATGATGTTACAAAAGAAAAGATGCATATGTATAAATAAAGAGAAGGGATCATGTGAAAACTCTTAATAAGAACATTAAAAAAACTTTATTCGAAGTTGTATTACATATATGTAATACATGCAATTCAGAATTTAAAAAAAAAAAAAAAAAAAACCTCTACAGACAAGGAAAATTGTTGGCTGAACACAAGAGCATTTTTTATATTACACATTTGTAATACATGATATATTACACATGTGTGTAATAGTATGTTTTTTTTTCAAAACTTTTACTTTTCCTATAATGCATATATCAAGTATATCCAAAACAAAATGGAAAAAAACATACTATTACACATATGCAATATAAAAATTTGTGATTGCGGACCAAAAATACTTTTCCTTACGGTCCGTAACATGTTTTTTCAATGTATCACGCATGTGTAATACAGCTTCGAATGGAATTTTTTAGTTTTCTCATCCTCCTCCTCATATATATAGTTTACGGCTATGTATTACATATATATTTATGTTTTTATGAAGATTAGCAACACATAAAAAGTTTTAAAAAATAGCTCCGGTATCAGTAATTCTCTCCTCTCAGATCTCAAATAATATATATAGGGTAAATTACTTTTTGAGTCCCTATGTTTTAGTGGTTTTAACCACTTGAGTCAAAAAACAAAATGTTTAACGCCCTGAGTCCCTATAGCCACTTTTCTTAACCATTTGAGTCCAAATCTCTAACGTTGTTAGAATTATTCTGTTAACTTTTGTTAAATGACCAAAATACCGTTGTACTTAAAAAAACCATTTTATTATTATTAAAACTATTATTAAATATATAAACATATCCACTCACATTCTCTCTGTCTCCAGATTTACACACTCTCTCTCTCTCTCTTTCTCTACCTAATCACTTTCTCTCTCAACAAAACAACCACCACCATCATCACCCCACCTCCACCAACACCACAGCACAACCACCATTGTAGCCCCTCCACCACTACTGCAACTCCTTCCACCACCGCACCACCTCCTCCATCGCTGCAACTTCGATTCTCCTTCAACCCGACCCATGCCCTAGACTGAACAACATTTACAGAGCACCTACAATTGGAAGCCAACCAAGGGGAATTTGAGTACCTCCCCCTCCTTATCCCCTTCACAATACATATCCTTCATATCTTAAACATAAAGACTAAACCATAACATTTTCACACCTCTGCTTTCTTCTTCATTCAGTTTTCACCATCTTCTTCCCCATGGATGTTGAAGGTGGAGCTACACTTTCAGACCTGTATAATAGATCGAGACGGTTACTCTTGAAAACCAGAGATGATCTGGAGAAGCTCGAGCGCATGTTCGTCGCCGTCGACTCGCCGGAGCTCTCAGTTTCCGTCCGCCGAGACATCTCTCAGATCCAAACCCTATGTTCCGAGATGGACGACCTCTGGTAATCTGTGGAAGAGGTTTGTTTAATCATTTTCTACACTTTATTGTTGATTTTTTGATGTGCAATCTGAATTTTTGGTTTACTCTGGTTTGAAATTGAATCTGATATGAAATTAGTAGGAATTGATGTAAACTTGTTGTGCGAAGTTAGGATGATTCGTTCTAAATAAGATATTTTTGCCAAAATTCAATGTGCGATCTGAATTTTCAGTTACTTTTTGTTTATTTTGATTTGAAATTGAATCTGATGATATATTAGTAGGAATTGCTGTAATGTTATTGTGACAAGTTAGAATGAATCAATGATTCGTTCTAGATATGATATTTGTGTCGAAATTCGGCTTCGTTAGTTAAGTATGGCGATATGTAATCGTATCGTTTATGTTCTGATGTGCGATCTTATGGCCATTGATGCAGATATGATGGTTTGTGAGAGATAGGGACAAGGAGAGAGATGTATAAGAGAGAGAAATCTAAATAAATTAGTCTTTTTATTTTTTAATTATAGGGGTAATTTGGTCATTTAACAAAACTTAACAACAAAATTATAACTGGGTTAGAAATTTGGACTCAAACGGTTAAGAAAAGTGGTTATAGGGACTCATGGTATTAAAAATTTTGATTTTGGACTCAAGTGATTAAAACCATTAAAACATAGGGACTCAAAAAGTAATTTACCCATATATATATATATTAAGATAGAACAACATTTTCCCCTATTATAAATCAGATCAAAATAAACACTTGCGTCCTTGACATGGACATAGACACATAGTCTGAATATAAATATGTTCTCTTCTAAATTATTTAACTTATCTGATTACTAGTTGACTTTTTTCGATCGACGAAGTCAATGTCTCAATCTATATTATGATGTTGTTATCGTAATGACTTGAATTTTTTTTTTTTTTTTATAAATTATCTAATACACCTCGACACAATACAAATATTTTTTTGAGAAAAAAGACAGCTGAATTTGAAAGCGTCCAAGGCCCATTAATGCTTGTTTATTTCTTTGTTACATAATTTCAAAACGTATTTTTCATTAGGAAAATAAAATAAATGATTTTTTTGTATTGTGTCGGGGTGTATTAGATAATTATATGCAAATAACTACGATAGACTAGGGGTGTGCAGAATTCGTTTCGAATTCGAAAAATTCGAAATTCGTTTAAATTCTATTCAATTATCAAGAATTCGAATTTGAATTCGATTCAATTTGAGTCAATTAAACCGAATACGAATTTATAATTTCAAATTCGATTCGAAATTCGAATAAAAATTATACATTTTTATTTATTATTTTTATCTATAATACATATATAACTTTGATTAGGCTATACTATAAATTATTTTCAAATTTTTTTCCAAGTATTAAAATTACCCATTACCAAACCCACTACATGGCCCATAACTAAGACCTAAGTAACAAATCTATCAATAGATTTTTAAGCGTAAAAATATTAACGTGTAATATGGAGTGGTTATTTCCGACTTCTCGTTTTGAATTTTAGACTTGTGGTACTTTATTTGGAACTTTTTAATGTGATATCGTGCTTTATGGCTGCTTTAAAATTTATGTTTCATTATGAAAGTTTTTTACATGTTTTTAAGAATTCGAATTTTTAATCGAATACGAATTGGGTTTTTTATTTAAATACGAATTCGATATTCGATTCGATGAACACCCCTGTGATAAAAAATCGACTTACTGATTATAACCAAAACATAAACAAAAAAAACGTCTTTAATGTATTGGTGTCTAATGTATTGATGTCTAATGTATTGATGACGTAGGTGGGTTCACTCTAATGAACTAAAACGCTTAAAAGGTGATTTGTATGATGGGACGTCAATGGTGACATGCTAAAAGTTTGTGCACCGAATAAAATGACTAAGGACAATTGTAGTACGTGGTTGAGTGAGGGATCCGCCATAACCCTTTGAGTCTCTGAGTTGGCCACTATATAAGAATACCTTGAGCATCTCAGATAACCATTCTCATTCCCACTCACTTCACTCTCTCACACTTTTCTCTCTAAACTCCTATTACATTCCGAGAAGTACTAACGTATTCTAACGCCGGAGTCCAAACGCTAGAGACCCCCTCCTATGTTAAGACAAATACAGAACCCTTTAAGCCTTTGAACAAAGGAGACATCTATACCATCCCCCTACCGTTTTGTTGTTTCAACAAGTTGGCTCCCACAATAGGTTTGCACTACTTTGAACGAGACTCTCTTGTAGTTCGACTCTCTGTTCTTAACTCTACTCCTTCATGACGAGGGAAGTCGCTCCAAACAAGGCTACTCCAACACCTCAGCCACCTGGCTCGTTGCCCGGACCAAGCCACATTTCTCCGGTCAGGTTAAGGGCTCCTTCTCCGGGTTAGGATGGAACGTCCATAGAACCCTCGGTCTTAGAGCTCTCCTTGTTTAGAACTCCATCTTCGTTCTGGATCAGGAATCCTTTATCCAAATCCACCACTCTGCTGCATGTAGAGTGAATGGATATAACCCTTGACGAAGTCAGAAGAAACTTCCTATAGTTGAGAGCCTTGCTTAATAACTATGTTAGCGAGGAACACTCGAAGGATGTAAGGATTAAGCTCAATTACAATAAAGAGCCTGAAGTAACCTTCTCACTCCTACAACCACCATTGAGTACCAATTTAGCACTCAAGATCCGCAGCAGGTCCGAGCTCATCTCCTTACCTTCTTACAATGGGTGGGATAAGCCCTCAAAGTGTTAGCACTCTAATCTCGCCAATGGTGGTTCCCGTAAGTCAAGAATACACACTAGAGAAATTTTGCAAACCCCTAGATCTGTGGTCCCGCTGCCTGCTTCAAGTTCCTAAGAACAGGACCTAGATTCTTTGCCTTTGGCAAGAAGCATGGTCACAACCGCACCAGCGGGAGTACGTTGATCTATGCTTCAATCTTACCCCCCGGGTTTCGCATACAGTAGATTCATGCACCCTCAAATTAAAGCATTCATGATGTCTCAGTACCCTTGATAACACTTCATGAACCAAACATAAGCTACTCAACCTTTGATCACAACAGTTACAACAGGTCCTAGGGTTGAAGACACAACAAATGACTTGATGAAACCTTATAAACTTGTTAACTTATTCAAATTCTCATACAGGATAGCAAACTTCGATTTTCAAAACAAGTTCAAGATGCCCGCAAACACAAAAACATACGATGGCATAAGACCTTGAAGACCACTTGCAAGTATTCACCGGAGCTGCAAGTATTGAAAGAAGGTACACCAAAGGCGTAACCATTATTTTCCAAGTAAAACAATAAGATCTTGAAAATCTCCAGGCTTTCATTAATCAATACAAAGAGGAAGGATTGTCTTACAATGGTGTGATAGAAAAGTTGAGGGTGGCCAGTTTCATGAATGCTATCCGTGAGAGGCACCTCATCAAACACTTTAACAAATGTATCCCTCAAACCCTAGAAGAATCCTTTGAGCGAGCAGAGGTAGAACGGAATAAGAGGTCGGAGACATCCAAGTTCCATGCAAAAGAAACTCTGAAATCTGGAGAAACCACAATTCTCCTCGGAAAAGGCAACAACTTCAGCCTTTTGTTGAAAAACGCTACAACGGTTCCAAATCTCGAAATTCAGATGGTTGAAACCATTTAAGGAATAAAGAATAGTCTGTAAACTTCATAGCACCTCTAAAGATGCCTCAAGAGATCATGGCAACCGAAAAAGTGAAATACAAGTTCTGATCTCCACGACCATTGCCTAAAAATAAAGAAGGTCGGAACTCGAATACTATGAATTTCATGAAGATAAAGGTCATCACATTAACGATTGTTATCAACTAAACAAAAGGATTGAAGATACCATGAAATTATAGATTCGTTTTTGGATCGAATTTGTAACACCGATGACTGCGAAGATCACGTATCACATGCGGAATCCGTGTACGTGAGTGGATGAGACACAATGACGTGCGTGCGGGTGTGTATATTTTTAGCCCCTTTTACTCGCCAATTTCAAGTTTTAAATTTATAAAACACGATATTCTACTATCACTCTACACACACGCTAGGGCAAGTGCACCCATCGCAGACGTAGTATAGTGATGGCAAGATACCGAGGTCGTCCAAGGACACAAGAGCTTTTAGTACCGGCTTATCGTCAACGTCTAGTCGAACCAAACTTTGAGAAAATATTTTTAAACTAATAAAAAGATAAAAACAGAAAATAAAATAAAATAAAATAAAACAGATAGACAAGAAAGAATCACTTGGATCCGACTTATCTTTCATGTACCCTTTTCATAATTTACGCACTTTGGGCATTTTAAGATAATATCTTAGTTATAGTAGTAGGCCTCTCTTTTGAAGGCGATGTTACCCTCAACCTAGTGGTTTGAGTTAGCAAGGATACAATCCCACTAGTTTGGAATACTGAAAGATAATTAAGTAAGTTATTAATGCAAAATGTGGTGGGCCCCCTTCCAGGCAACAGTCACCCTCAACCCATTGGTCTGAGTCAGCAGGGATACGGTCCTCGCGGGGTTGGTTTAAAGTTTTAATAGTAGTTTGTAAATAAGGGGTTCAAGCGGTTTCTTACTCTCAGTCAGGCAAGTCATTCCCGGCCAATCCATGGAGTAGTACTAAACTTGATCTAGGTTCTCGTAGGATCTACACACTGAACGAGACATAGAATTACCCAACCGCCCTTCTAACCCCCTTCCAAGTAGTTAACATGATTTGTATAGATCGTAAATACATGAATATGTGAATAAACGACATATGAGGAATGGTTGAATAAATTCTCCTTCAATATAAAAAACTAATTATTAAAGTCATTAATACATACCCAATTAAAAGTTGCCAAAGATTGGAAATCATAAAAGAAATATATAAAGGATATGTCTTCACCAACTGATGTAAGAATTTAGCCAAACATGACCTTTGTTTGACAAAGATTCTTACTATCAATCTTGGATCCCGAGACTACACACACACTCTAAAAGATAGAAAATGGATGATGGTGGTGGATGATGGTGTTGTAGTGGTGGTGGAGTGGTGGCAAGTGAGAGAGAAGTGGTTTGCCAAGGGATGGTTTGAAGGGGAACCAAGCACTTCTATTTATAGCTGAAATCAAAAGCTCCACTACGGCCCGTGCCCACCTGGCACGGCCTCATGGCCATCAGTCTCTCTCTTCTACATTAACTGCAATGTCAGATTTGTACTAACACGGCCTCGTGCATCAATGGCACCGTCCATGGCCAATGTACTTGCTGTACTTCTTCAGATTCTAGAATCCCAGAGTTAACCACGCCCCGTGTTGCTTTAGCATGGCCCCGTGTTGAGCTTGGAATTTGTCTTTTGTTGTTGTCTCTTTCTGCTGCAGTGAATTCCCACTGGGCACGGCCCGTGCTAGGTGAGCACGGCCCCGTGCTAGAGCGTTTGCTTTGTTATTTCTTGGGTTTGGATGTGGATGGGGGCTCGGCAAGTTTGGTCAATCCTTCTTTATTGCATTTTATGTTGGTTTTTACTGTCTTTTTGCTTCTTTTGTTCTTTTAAACCGTTTTAACCCTGTTTATTAAAAAGGAACAAAAACACAAGCTTTTTCCAATATTATTACTAAAAAAGGTTGATTTCATACCGCATTTGATGTAATTTATATGTTGTATTTTGAACACATCAAATACCCCCACACTTAAATTTTTGCTTGCCCTCAAGCAAAACTCTTTATTGTGGCTTACACACCTAAAAGGAATGAGTATAAGAGAAAGTTTTGGACCTATCTTTAGAGTGTTGGGAATCCAAGTTCCAATTTATTTGTTTTTATTTCATTTACATTCCTATTTGGTCATGACTTATTTACAACACAATTTAAGAAAACTTATTTCTTTTTGGGCATAGCATGCTTTATAAAATTCTTTTTTGGTTATATACATGTTTTACACACCTCACAAGTAATCACTCAACACTCGGCCGAAAATGTATAAGTGAGAACGCTCGTACCTGATTTGGAAATTACTCCTTCTATAGGCTTGACAAGTAATCAAACATTCTCCTTTTTTGACATTTTAACCCTTGTAGGTATCGAGAGGACTTTTAAAGGGTAGGCTAAGGCTCGGGTATGTGTATTTTATTTGCAAGTGGCTAAAATAGTAAAATGTCGGCTTTTCATTTGAAAAATCTATTTTATTGTGACTTAGTTGAAATTACATAAGCAATATTATTTTTGCTTATTTTATTCTAAGTAGCTATATATATATATATATATATGGTAAGGTTCATGCGAGAACCACCCTTATTGCGAGAACCGCGAGAACAAATGTGAACACAAAATAAAATCTAAAAAAAATCAAAAAAGCACTCAAATTTTTTTAATATTTTTTTTAAAAAAATTCGCTATATTTCGTTACCATAAAAAAAACTTTTTTTTTCGAGTAACAGTTATACATGCACATGTGCATATGTATCATTACTTCAACAAATTCGGTAATACGTTATCAGGAATAGACAATTGCACTTTAATTTACAATACCATTAGTAATACACTACTTTTTACATTACCAATATTCAAAATGCACATGTGCATCATTAGATATAACCATGATATAACGTGTTTTGGTACAAAAAGTTTGTGATTTTGAATGGAGAAGTAGGCCCATATACATGTTTTTTGGTTAGTTATATCTAGTGGTTGATGGTTTGGTTATAGTTGTCAATTTTTGATGTAATATGTTGATTGGATGGTACAAATGGTGTTTACATACATGTAATAAAGTGAAAATATTGTTAATGGTATTGTATTATGGATGGTAGGAGGTAATGGTATTGTATTATGGATGGTAGGAGGTAATGGTAGTGTATTATTGATGGTATGATAGATGAAAGGGAAAGTGTATTCAAAGTAGTGTACCAAAACACCTTATTTAATGTTGATACATATAAATGCACATGTGCATTTCTAATATTGGTAATGTAAAAAGTAGTGTATTACATATGGTAGTGTAAATGAAAGTGCAATTGTCTAATATGTGTAATGAATTACGGAATTTGTCAAAGAAATGACAAAATGCACATGTGCATGCTTGTGTATTATGGATGGAATGATAGATGAAAGAGAAAGTAGTGTACCAAAACACCTTATTTCATGTTGATACATATAGATGCACATGTGCATTTCTAACATTGTTAACGTAAAAAGTAGTGTATTACACGTGGTAGTGTAAATGAAAGTGTAATTGACTATTATTTGTAATAAATTACGGAATTTGATAAAGAAATGATACATGTGCACATGTGCATGGATAACTGTTACTCGATTTTTTTTTTGATTTTTTTTATTAACAAAATATAGCGATTTTTTCAAAAAAAATAGTAAAAAAATAAAAAAAAAATTGGGTGTTTTTTAGATTTTTTTAGGAATTACTGTTTGTGTTCACACTGGTTCTCGCGGTTCTCGCAATAAAGGGTGGTTCCTAACGGATCTTTGTCCTATATATATATATATATATATTGTAGCGACTCGCACGAAAATATCCTAAAACGCTCCGCAAGTGGAAACCCGGACCCCTAAAACCCCAATCCTTGTGAAAAACCAAGAAATCAAGAAATTTGGAGTCCACGCGGGCCGTGTAAGACTTAAGGTTAGTCTACGCGGGCAGCGACAGCAAGGCAATTACCGGATAAGCCGAAGGGACGCGTGGCATGACACGTGTCGCGACCACCAGTGACTTAGCAACCTCCGATCTGATCCACACTCCCACGCGGGCCGCGTAAGTGTTCCTTTAAAGTTACGCGGACCGCAAGGCGCCCTGTTTCCATCCTATATATAGCAGCCAATAGTTTCAATTCAAAGTCGCTCAATTCTTTTCTTCTTTTAGCTTCTATTATAGCAAAATTATAGCTCGGGTATTATACTCTAAATCCCGAAACTCTGCCCGTTATTAGGGTGATAACTCTAGTCACTGGTACGATTCAATGTCCGATCGATTGAAACTATCCGATGGATGTTTAAGTGCTGCCCGTAATTGGGATATGCCTTTGTCATTCATTGTAAGGGTTTTGGTCTCGTGAGTTGTCGTTAAAGTTGAATTGAGTTAATACACTAATACGAGTTCCATTGTGTCTATAAATTAGAATTCGTAATCAGGGAGCTGCTAAAATATTTAATAGCTAAGTAAATTTCGTAGTTAAATAAATTTATTAAACATACTAATTACGTACACTTAGTTGTTGAGATAACTTAGCAATTAAGAAACCTTAATAAATAAGTTAAACTTAATCAAGTTAAGTAAGATTAATTAATCAGTTAAGAATGATTAATTAAGTTAAGTATGATTAATTAATCAGTTAAACAAGATTAATTAAGTTAAGCAAGATTAATTAAGCAAAGCAAGATTAATTAAGCTAAGTAAGATTTATTAATCACCTAAATAGATATACATGAAAAAAATAGATATATATGGGGTAAATATTATCTAAGGAAGTAATTATCTAAGGAAAGTATTACCTAGGGAAGATATTATCTAAGGAAAGTGTTATTCAGTGAAGGCTTTATCTGGGGAAAACTTAGCTAGGGAAATTTTATATAGGGGTAAGACTTATCTTCTTACCTATAAATAGGAAGCTTAGGAATTCATTTCCTTTGCTCATTTCTTATATTCTTCTCTCTATACGTTAGTGTTCTAACTAAGAATCGCCGATGCAATGTTCTGTCCGATTGATTCAGGAACCAACTAACAAATGCCAAAGTGCTGTACTTTGTGAATTTCGTTAAACGGAATCCAAAGTGCTATACTTTGTGAATTTTTCTAAGGTTCGAATCTCGTGACTACCGTTAGGTTTGATTTGGGTTTTACACAAATACGTATTCCATTCTGTTAAACTATATGTTTAACTATCAGAATACTCCCAAATATACAATCAAACAAGCTGTTAAATCATCATAAGATTCAGAACAATAAAGTATACGCTTAATTATCAGAAGGAGTAGAATCAAGAAGCTTGTTAAATCAATACTGCATGCTTATGAAGTGAGTCATTCTCTTTTTACCAAATTGCTTTCAAAATCATGTTTATTTTCAAAGTTATAATTATAGGGATTAAGTCTTTGTAATCTCCAAATTACAGCCGGTATGTGGGGTTTTGTATACAATACCTGATCACCGTCACCATTGGACAACGGGTTAGCCAAGGGGTGATATGACCATAGTCAAAGACACCATTGGACAACGAGATTGCCAATAGGTGGTCGAGTGACAAATACCGTTGGTAGATGGTTGATATATATAAACATTGTAATCGCTATTAATACTGTAACTTATAACACTGTTTTCTAGTTATACTTTGCAGTGATTAAGTCTTTGCCAATCTTAAAGAAGCAAATGTAAAAACTCATAATGCTGTGAATTATAACAAATATGTTTTGTTCAAAAATGAATGAACTCACCAGTATTTCCTGCTGACAAAACCTTTTTAAAACGCGTTTCCGGTAATTACAGTAGATCGGAATAAGAGTTGGATACGACACCAAAAGGCTTACAGACGTGGCTTAATTTATCAATTCAATTAAATTAAGAAAAGTATTTTATGTATTCGGGTTTATCCCATATTAAAGCTACCTTTCAAAACATGGTTTTATCCCATCTATTTAATAAATAAAATCCGGTGTTTTCTAAACTCTGATAATTTTCCTAACTCACGGTCCTGATGAAATTTCCGCTGCAATGTTTTTCTATATAACCACCGGTACCACTTGGCTGCTCGCGGCTCCCGATTCCGTCCAGGGTGGGGTCGGGGGTCGTGACAGAAGGTGGTATCAGAGCCACTGATTTAAGCCAATAGGTGTTGTGATAATAATACCTAAGCTTAAATAAAAGAGTTAGGAAATTACTATTAACTGGTAGCACACATGATAGCATTTAGACTAGAACTTAAGAAAAGATGCCTTAGTATAAGCTCCGAGATAAGCTAAATACTTGTATAAATAAAGTATGAGGGGTTTTGGTATGCCGTGAGAATGATAACTAGAACGTTGCAAGTATAATAAATAAGCAATAACACTTGACCACTGTTATTTCTTATTTATTGGTACTACATTGTTCTAGAATATGATCCGTCATATGAATACTAATTGGCTTAGTCTTTGTTGAAAGTCATAATGCACTTTCCAAATCATGATTTAAGAAAGATCTATTTATGGGAAATATAAATTTCTTCTCCGGCAAGACTGGGTATGGTGTACCAGACTCTCTAGCTTGTCCGGATATAATGGGGTTACCTCTCCGGTGAGAACCGGATAAGACGGGGTATATAATATGTCAAACAAGTGACAAGATTTCCCTAAATAGTATCATGACCTGATATCTGACTTGTTTTTGGAAATGAGAATCTGTTAAATACATTGACCTTATGAAGGGTATGTATATTACAGCATGTGAAATATATGATTATATAGATATGCATATCTATAAGGAATTCCAAAAGTCAATTAAGAATAAAGCACAAGCATCTGTGTCAATAATAAATCTAGATTTCTTTATCAGGAATCTCTTGCATATGTCTATAATTCTGATATCAAACATTATTTCGTTTGATCATCTGTCTCGTAACTCGTGCAACAGTATAAAAAATGGAAACCCTTAAGTTGGAACGCCATTAAAAGTATAAGAATTTCCACTGCGTTACCATAAACTATTAACGCAAGTACAAAACATGTAAAGTTATGCTAGTGCACAAGAAAACACATGAAACTTAAATTATACGTCCACAGACGTCGAAGTATATAACACACGACTTTCAAGGCAAGGCCTCTGGAAAATATAATTGGGCATGACGACACCAATGCAAATCCCGTCAGTGGAATAATTACTAATCCAAAAAAAAAGTAACACTTGGCCACGTGATCCTACAAACGACATGAATCTTGCTGAGGTACGATAGAACAAGATTTCACAACAATCGGTGCATAGTCTAATCCAATTCTTGACGCTGCAAAAGAAGTCACATACCTTTACAATTCCCCTATTCCATTTTATTCGACATTCTCTGATAATGTCACTTAACAACGATTATCACCCAAAATTTCCAGATAAAATTCTTAAATTCCTTTTGTTAAAATTCAGACCTCTGCATATAGTGAATAGACTTTTGCATTTTCTACTCTCCTAATGGTCATCATGAGGATTTCTTTCATAATCACGAATATTTATTTGGTTGTTTCATTTCTTGGTAAATCCACACGTTACACATGCACTGTTTGTTGCGCATGTGATTAGTTTAAATTATGAAGACCATTGGAGGACTTCATTCCAATTTGTTGTTTTATCAAAAGTTCAAATCTCATTTTGCTATACTTGTTCTTTGCATTGTAAACCGCATTTTGCAAAATGATGACTCTTTGATATCGAATTGATGAATTTCTTGAAAAACTCGAATTTCTTTTGAATGGTATACATGGTTTTGTTGTGACCATGTTAGAACTTCCCATTTTGATACATGAACTCATTAAACCAAGTTCAATTGTTTGAACTTGCTCACATTACGTATTCAATTCAAGGTCCCATATGATGGATTGCAGCTATCATATTCAAAATAATCCCAACAAGCACTTCGTTTGTTTCGAACCATAATATGCTTGTTGATCTTCAACTTCATTGAATCATTTTTTGAATCACGATCACCTTATGGTGACGTTTTCACAAATTTGAAGCTTGCGCTAATCTCGTTGCACACATCATATACGGATTTAATTATTTATTTATTTATATTGAATCCGCTTTGTTGGTTTATCCTATAAAAGCAATCTTAACACAATCGTGTGCTAAGATAATGATACACAAATTCATGTCTTATTTCAGTGTATCTCTTAATGATTCTTACAACATCAATCAAGCCTTTCGTGATAATTATTGCTTTATCATCTTCAATCGAAAAAATTATTCAATTGTTTCAATTTCAATCAAAAATCTTACTAGATTTGTTTTAAACAAACATTCGGACATACTTCATTTGATTTAAAACACGGTGAACTCGTCCAGTCACCGCTATTATTATTTCGATCACTACGACACCTTGTGGTGGCGTTTTCTTTAATTTGAAACTTGAGCTAATCTCCTTTTCACACATGGTGTACAGATTTATTTATTTAATTTTGTTAGCTCATTATCTTAAAACAATCTTAATACAATTATGTGTTAAGATAAGAGTACCCAAATTCATATCATATACCGGTGTACCTCTAAAGTTTCTTTCATCATTGATCGAAAATTCTATGATATTTATTTGGTCTTATCATTATCAATTGAAAATCCTATTCGAAATGAATATCCAAATTTACATCATTAAAGCTTTCAGTTGATCACACAGTGAATTTATTCGATCACCATAATTATTGAACTATTTCAATCATTACGACACCTTGCGGTGTCGGTATAAACTTGTAGCTTGCGCTAATAATAATCATACGAATCATTCAAAACCACGTATGTCTTTCGTTTGACTCATCATTTAAAAATAGTCTTAATGCAATTATGTATTAAGACAATGATACACTAACTCTGTTATATATTGGTGTATCCTTGTAATTCAATACATATCAACCCATTGATTTTTTTTATATCATAACTCGATAGTTGACAAATTATTTTCATATTTCTATTTCATTCAAGCTTGTTGATTCCGAGTCGTCCTCAGTTGATAATCAAAGTAAGTTTCCTTTGACAATGACTTCTATTATTTCTAAAGTCATTTACAACTTGTAAATATTCACATCCATTGATCATATATCTCTTTTGGCTTGAACCTAGTCACCTTGGAAATTATATCATTTCACCCATTCATTTAACATCGATTTCTGAAACTAATTCAGTTGAACCAATTTATTGCAAAAATTTGATATTTTTTTTGTACCATCTACCTTAATATTGTTCTTACGGACTAAGACGTGACATAACTCTAAAAGAGATATCGTAGCACAAATCTCAAGGACTAGATTTAAAACAAGGTGGGGAGGATGTAACGAATCGCACGAAAATATCCTAAAACGCTCCGCAAGTGGAAACCCGGACCCCTAAAACCCTAATCCTTGTGAAAAACCAAGAAATCAAGAAATTTGGAGTCCACACGGGCCGCGTATGACTTAAGGTTAGTCTACGCAGGCCGCGACAGCAAGGCAATTACCTGATAAGCCTAAGGGACGCGTGGCATGACACGTGTCGCAACCACCGGTGACTCAGCAACCTCCGATCTGATCCACATTCCCACGCGGGCCGCATAAGTGTTCCTTTAAAGTTACGCGGGCCGCGAGGCGCCCTGTTTCCAGCCTATATATAGCAGCCGATAGTTTCAATTCAAATTCGCCCAATTCTTTTCTTCTTTTAGCTTCTATTATAGCAAAATTATAGCTCGGGTATTATACTCTAAATCCCAAAACTCTGCCCGTTATTAGGGTGATAACTCTAGTCACTGGTACGATTCAATGTCCGATCGATTAAAACTATCCGATGGATGTTTAAGTGCTGCCCGTAATTGGGCTATGCCTTTGTCATTCATTGTGAGGGTTTTGGTCTCGTGAGTTGTCGTTAAAGTTGAATTGAGTTAATACACTAATATGAGTTCCATTGTGTCTAGAAATTAGAACTCGTAATCAGGGAGCTGCTAGAATATTTAATAGCTAAGTAAATTTCGTAGTTAAATAAATTTATTAAACGTACTAATTACTTACACTTAGTTGTTGAGATAACTTAGCAATTAAGAAACCTTAATAAATAAGTTAAACTTAATCAAGTTAAGTAAGATTAATTAATCAGTTAAGAATGATTAATTAAGTTAAGTATAATTAATTAATCAGTTAAGCAAAATTAATTAAGTTAAGCAAGATTAATTAAGCTAAGCAAGATTAATTAAGCTAAGTAAGATTTATTAATCACCTAAATAGATATACATGAAAAAAATAGATATATATGGGGTAAATATTATCTAAGGAAGATTTTATCTAAGGAAAGTATTACCTAGGGAATGTATTATCTAAGGAAAGTGTTATTTAGGGAAGGCTTTATCTAGGGAAAACTTATCTAGGGAAATTCTATATAGGGATAAGACTTATCTTCTTACCTATAAATAGGAAGCTTAGCAATTCATTTCCTTTGCTCATTTCTTCTATTCTTCTCTCTATACGTTAGTCTTCTAACTAAGAATCGCCAATGCGATGTTCTGTCCGATTGATTCAGGAACCAACTAACAAATGCCAAAGTGCTGTACTTTGTGAATTTCGTTAAACGGAATCCAAAGTGCTATACTTTGTGAATTTTGCTAAGGTTCGAATCTCGTGACTACCGTTAGGTTTGATTTGGGTTTTACACAAATACGTATTCCATTCTGTTAAACTATATGTTTAACTATCAGAATACTCCCAAATATACAATCAAACAAGCTGTTAAATCATCAGAAGATTCAGAACAATAAAGAATACGCTTAATTATCAGAAAGAGTAGAATCAAGAAGCTTGTTAAATCAATACTGCATGCTTATGAAGTGAGTCATTCTCTTTTTACCAAATTGCTTTCAAAATCATGTTTATTTTCAAAGTTATAATTATAGGGATTAAGTCTTTGTAATCTCCAAATTACAGCCGGTATGTGGGGTTTTGTTGTAGGATCGATTTTGGATCCGAACGAGTCGGTTAGAAGAGCTTATCACCAAAACAAGAGGCGGAAACAAGTGTTTCGGTTCAATTCAGCGAGTATTCACTTTAATCTGTTGTTTCTATTTATCAAAATGCTGATTACAATGACAACAACACTTCGGCAGCACTTCGTGGCTCACCGAAAGACAACACACACAACTCTACTACCTGATTTCGCTCTTAATGACCCTATATATAGACAACCTGATTTCGCTCCTAGCTACACCTCACCATCAGGAGTGGAATCACCACTTAGCATCATGAGCGAAATCAGAACATAACACATTACGGGCGGAATCAGAACATAAGGGGTTTCGCTCCAAAAGACAAGATGTCATTTGGAGCGGAATCATATCTAAATACAATATCTTGGATTCCGTGCCCTGTTCTAGCTTATACTACACAACACTCGATACAAGACGTAGGCGACAGACGGATGCACCAACAAACTCCCCCTCGGATGTTGACGGAGTCTTCAGTGTCGAGTCTTCGGTTGTCAAACCTTCAGTCTTTATCAGTCTTCGAGCTTCTCTTCGAAGTATTCTCCAATGTAAGCATCCTCAAACAATCTTCTTTTCTCTCTGTTCCAGAATCACAATCTAGCTCTGAGCTCTCTCTTGATGTCCTCAGACTCCCCCTCTCACTAAGCTGGGATCGTAGTCTGGAAATCATCATCTGCTCAGATATCGGAATTTGGCTTTGATCAATCTTCATATCTGCAATTCTCTACCACACACATAAGTTTCTCAAAGATTAAATCTTTAAAATTTAGAAACCATATGCACGAAACATTAAAAAAATGATTTATTCTCTGCAAACCACTTGTAAAAACTTCTTCATATACTCTCTCCCAAACCTGTTCATCAAGTTTAGCACTTGGAATTTTGAACGTCAGCCTTCCAACAACAGTTGTCGAAAATCTTTTTGTATTTTTCAAAAGTTTATGCTAAAACACACTTAAAATCTTTTTGGATTTTTTGAATGAAACAGAAATGCAGTAGAATGAAATATTTACAAACAATATTTTTTGTGAGTTCGTGCAAGAGGATCATATCAGTTTATGAGACAAATCACTAACACCGTAAAGCTTGATTTCATTTTAAGCTCTAAACGATTCACATACATTGATGATACTGTTATCCACTTAAACTCAATCTAACAACTTTCGAAAAGCTTACCGATACGATTAAGGTATATTAATTTTGCACTAAGTTCTTATGGACCCCACGATCTCAGCATATCCCCTCATCATGCAATACACTGACTCAAGTAATGCCTTTAAACTTTTATCAACTGTGATTTGTGTGAAAACAAAGCAGAATGTTTAAACATTAACAATCAGGTCGATACTTCCGTATACGCAGAGAAAGTCCAATGTTTAAACAAAATAAGAAAAATAAAACAAGTTTAAGTTGTTTAGGCTTTAACCACCAGGTCGATACTTCCGTATACGCAGAGGAGGTCCAAAGCTTAAACGAAACACCAAATAAAATAAAGCAGAACGTTTAGGCAACAACATCCAGGTCGATACTCACGTATACGCAGAGGATATCCGATGCTTAAACAAAATAAAGAAATAAAACAAGTTTAAATCTTTGCAAAATGAAATGCACAATCACAGTGACTTTTCAGCAAAGTTGTGAAAGTTCACAAACTTAACTAGTTTTATGTCTTTCGACAATCAGCGATTACTGAGTAGGCACACAGTCTAGAAGGACAAAACTAAGTACTATGCTTTCGACCATGTTTCCCACTAGAACTAGGCTTTTTCATTTAAGTTTGTATCGTTATCGCAAATATACTAGTCTAGCTGAGCCTACCGTCACATCTTTAGTGAGACCGTTTATCACATTTTAACTTTCCATTTCTTTAGCGTGTTGTGACAGTCCACTGATGTACTATCATTTCCTCTTTTATGCAACAAAACTCATTTTTCATTTTATCATGTTTTCGGATTTTTCAAATTTTCTAATGTTTTTTTGGATTTTCTGAAAATATACTCCCCCTAAAATACAAATACATCTAAAGAAAATTTAAAACAAACTGTACAAGAACATGACAACTGATATCGAATTGCCTCAATTCTCCATCCACTTGGCATAAACAATCAGAACTCCCCCTCACAACAAACTATTTTCCCATTATGATCTCAAAACACTTAAGTTTATTTTAATCAAAATGGTTTTTACGGAAATTTAGTTTTGTTGATTTTACCATTTGTAGGTTCGGGGAAAACTCATCACATTGTTTACCAACTCTTTTAAATGATAGTTAAATCAAGTTCAACTTAATGACCTTGATTAACCACTTATAAGATCAAATATCAAACATTTTCAACCAATCATCATCTGTTGGTTGAATTCTCAAAGTGCCGATTCCTACTCCACACTTACCAACCTGGGAGTTCCGGCAATTCACACTTATACACAAACAATTTTCATAAACAATGAATGATGCCGATTCATGCTCCACGATTACCAACTTGGGAGCTCCGGCAAGTCAGGTTTTTACTGTTTGAAAAATATATCCACCCAAGCCTGACCTTCCTTGGGTGTAACAACCTCTTCTTCATATTTACTTTCCACAGACTTGTGAACATTCATTTTGGAAGCATAAAATTCTTTAACTCCTTTGGCCTTACCATCAACCATTTTTCCAAAAATATGTTTCACATTTCTGTTGAAAACCTTATCAACATTAAATTTCTTCTTGTCAGAATAAAATTGATTTGAAATTTCAACTTTCCCAACTTTCTTTTTAAAATTTTCAGCCCGCAGAGGTGGAAAATTCACATCATCCATATTCGGAACTGATTTCTCAACCTTTTCTTTAACAACTTTTGGCTCCTCTGATTTTGTGGAATCAGATTCATCACCAGAACTGTTTCCTGAACCCTTAACAACCCATTTTTGATTTTTCAGATTTTCTTTTCTTTTAACCACATTCTTTGAACATTCACCAATCTCAAAGGTTGAATTTTCAAAGCCTGTAAATTTTCTGGTTATAAGTTCAGTTTTCTCAACAACTTTTTCTTTCATTTTACCAGAGACTTCCTGTTTTGGTTTGAATGTTTTCGGACAATTTCTAGCAATATGACCAGCAGTTTTGCACTGAAAACAGGTTCTTGTCTCAATCTTCTTCTGAATAACACTTTTCTTCATCTCATCTTGCTTCTTTGCAAGGAATTCTTGATTTGTCTGCTTTCTGAATGCTTACTTTTTCTCATCTTCTAAAGAGTTTCCTGAAACAAACACAGTTTTTGGTTTATAAAATTTTTCATTTTTATGATTTTTCGGTTGATTAAATCCTAATCCTTTCTTTTTGAAATTACAGTTATGGTTTGGTTTTTTATGAATACCAGAACCAGAACTGTAACCCTTTTTCTTGTTTAATCTTTGTTGCACTCTTGAGGTGTAAGGTTTAGGTTTTCCAGAAAGATTAATATCTTTTATTTCAGAAATATTGATTTCTGTTAGTTTGAAAACCTTTTTAATCATTTCAGGTTTAACACCTCTTATTGGAAAAATCTCATCAGAATATAATTTGTCAGAATCTTTCAAAGTATATGCTACTTTGATCGGTTCGTCATTCAAATTAGATTTTGATAGCAAAAATTCTTTATCATAAACCCGTTTGTCCTTTTTGATTGTTGACTTTGACTTGTCAGACCCAAACTTTGACTCGGATTTGGACTCCGGTTTTGACTCCTCTATGTCATCTTTGTCTAACACCTGATCGACCACACTTTTTATCAACTCGGATTCATGATCAGTATCAGACGATGTGAATGTAAGATCAATATTTTCTGGCAAATTATCCGACGACCCTGACTCCCACTGTAAGTTAATTGCCTTTTTGACTCTTTCGGAATTTGGATTTCGAGACAAATATCCATTTTCGACTGGGGGCGGACATCTATTGTAGACAACACTTGGTTTCTTACCAGAAATTTCGACTTCATCCTCTTCTTTTGTCTCGGAATTCTTTTCTTCCAACGTCTTTTCTTTTTCAAATGTCTTCATTCTTTCAACAATCGGGTAAATCCTGTCAACAACAAAAGTAGAACATGAGTAACTTTTCAATAAATTGTTGACTCTTTGAGTTCCAATCTTTTGTTTTGCCAACTTCTATTCCAGCTCAGCACACTTCTCTGTGTAATATTTGACGTCATCAAGCTGTCTCATGTAAGCTCCTTTGAGTGTATTCAATGCAACAACTTGTTCACTGTTCAAATCAGTGTACTTGTTAATCTCTCTGTTCAAAGTATCATAAGATTCTTTCAATCTTTTTATATTGTGTAGCAACTCGTTGTTTTGTATGATCAAAGAATCACAATTCAAACACTTTTCAGGAACTTTGACTGCTTCAGTATCAACTTTGATTTCAAATTCCGAAACATCTTTGACTGTTCTTTTTGATTGGAAAAACTCAGCTCTTTTCTTTTTCTCGGCTTCAGCTTCAGCTTTTAATCTCTCTTCTTCTTCTTCTTCTTCTTCCTCTTCTTCAATTTTTCTCCATTTTTCCTCTTCAGCTTCCCTGACTTTTCTGTATTTTGCAGCCCAATACTCATCATAAGCATTAGCAATAAAGGCTTTACCATTTAACATCTCTTTTTCCGTAAATTCTTTATCTGGGCAAAAATTATCCCAACTGAACCCTTCTGGCAATTTTTCATCATCTTGATCTGCCAAACACACTTTACTTTCTGTTGGAATGTATTTATCCCAGCTAAATCCACCATCCTTTCCCTGATTAACCAGACACGCTCTCTTTGAATCTTCAATTTCTTTTCTACCATGTGCAGTTTGAGCCTGATGTGGTGCATGTTGTTGTTGATATGGCTATTGTGTGACTTGATGATAAATCGCCTTTTTATAGTAATCATTGTTTCCAAAAGGGTTTTGAGCTCCACATGCTTCTCGATTTGTGCACTCCCTCTTGAAATCCCCCTTTTCCCTGCAACGAAAACAAGTAACTTTAGTCTTATCAAAACCTAAAGGTGAAACATGTGCCTTGCGAAAATCATCTCTGCCTGTGATTTGTTTAAACTTTTCAGCCCGTCTCAACACACTAGCCATGCACCATTTAATATCCATTAATTCCATTTCCTCGGCATCAATTTGATCGTAATCCTCTTTTGTGAGCATTGGATTTCCGATCCTTCCTGCAACTAATCCTTCATAGGATTCAAGCACGGTCACCAACAAAGGTATGTGACTTTTAGCAACTTCCTCAGTATAGTTCTGATCATTCTCAAGCTTTAAGGAAATGTTGCATTGAAGAACTTTGCCACTCTTTATCGTAGAAAACTGTGGATCATATGTTGGAAACGAAGAGAATCCAGTTGTGCTGCTTGATCCCTGAGATGCACTTTCAGAAGAACCTTTTGCGTTATAAGCAGTTTCAACCTTTGGAGAAAAATTTGTCTTTTCACTAACACCACTCTGGAAATACAAGCCGATGTCTTGTTCTCCATCGTAGTTCTTCATCCTGTCAATCTTGCTTTGCTCCATTTCTTGAGCTTCCAAATGTTTGATAAATTCTCCCAATGTTAACTTTTTATATTCTTTCCGATTGTTTCTTAACATCATCAGGAATGTTCCCCAAGTATCATGTGGTAACGCATCTGCAAGTTTCTCAATCAACTCATCAGTATCCTTTTTGATGCCTAGCTTAGTCATATTTCTCACCAAGTTACAATATCTTTCAATAATCTGCTTGGTGTTTTTGGATTTCAAACCACGAAATAGATTAAATTCTTTCTTCATGAGAGACATCTTGTTTTTAAGCATATCATCACTTCCTATAGACTTTGCTTCCAATTCAGTCCAGATTGAATAAGCACTTCCATCATGTTGAAGCAAAATCAGAATGTCCTCTTTAATTGCTTGCTGAAGCAGACTCACCATCAATTTCTCATCTCTATACTTCTTTTTCTCCTCAGCACACATATCTCTGATTGTTAACTGAATACCATTTCTTGTGGGCCTTTCATATGGGACTTCAGTGTGTTCCCAAGCATCCAAGTGATAAGCTTCAACCCAATTTCCAAAACGTTCGGACCAACCATTGTAATCATCAATATCCAAGAGCTTAGGCGGTTTCTGTGATGTCCCGGTGTCATTTTCAAGCAAAGCATTCTGAGTAATGGTGATAGGACTAGCAAAAGCATTGTAGAACTCGTTGTCCATTGTTTCAATTTTCAAAAATCAACAAATTAACTGTTCAAGTGTAATATCCCGAAAGTATTTCAAGCTAAATCTCTAAATTCTGATTCAAGCGGAATTAATTAAAACTTGTTCAAGCGAAACCTTGTTCGAGCAAAATATCAAACTTCAACCAAAATCACAACTTGAGCGAAATCAACTCTGAAGTAGCACCCTTGATTCAAGCAGAATCAACAACACAGTTCAATATTTGGAGCGGAATCACAGAATAACTTTGGAGCTGAATCAGAAATCAATTTGGAGCGGAATTTGACTGAAACTCTGGAGCGGAATTAGACTTAAACTTAGGAGCGGAATCACTGATATGGTATCCTGGAGCGAAATTAAACTGAAATCTCGAGCTAAACCTGCTTTGGAGCGGAATCAAGATCAATTCACGAGCGGAATCAAAGTGAAAGCTGATTTGGAGCGGAATCAAGAGCAATTCTGGAGCGAAATCAAGCTGAAAACTGATTTTGGAGCGGAATCAATACTAATATCATGAGCGAAATCAAGCTGATGTCATCATACCATCGATCAATTTCGAGCTGAATCACAATTTTGTCAAGATTTAGTTTGATTTTGGACTTGAAATTTCTAAGGCTTTGTCAATACAATATTCCGAGCAAGGTGTGCAAAACTGAACCGATTCTGACCGTGAAATGATGTTCAATTTGAAAAGAAGATGTAGAAAAACAGAAATCGCAGCTGAATTGTATAGAACTCTTCAACCTGAGCTCTGATACCACTTGTAGGATCGATTTCGGATCCGAACGAGTCGGTTAGAAGAGCTTATCACCAAAACAAGAGGCAGAAACAAGTGTTTCGGTTCAATTCAGCGAGTATTCACTTTAATCTGTTGTTTCTATTTATCGAAATGCTGATTACAATATCGACAACACTTCGACAGAACTTCGTGGCTCACCGGAAGACAACACACACAACTCTACTACCTGATTTCGCTCTTAATGACCCTATATATAGACAACCTGATTTCGCTCCAAGCTACACCTCACCATCAGGAGCGGAATCACCACTTAGCATCATGAGCGAAATCAGAACATAACACATTACGGGCGGAATCAGAACATAAGGGGTTTCGCTCCAAAAGACAAGATGTCATTTGGAGCAGAATCATATCTAAATACAATATCTTGGATTCCGTGCCCTGTTCTAGCTTATACTACACAACACTCGATACAAGACGTAGGCGACAGACGGATGCACCAACATTTGTATACAATACTTGATAACCGTCACCATTGGGCAACGGGTTAGCCAAGGGGTGACATGACCATAGTCACAGACACCATTGGACAACGAGATAGCCAATAGGTGGTCGAGTGACAAATACCGTGGGTAGATGGTTGATATATATAAACATTGTAATCGCTCTTAATACTGTAACTTATAACACTGTTTTCTAGTTATACTTTGCAGTGATTAAGTCTTTGCCAATCTTAAAGAAGCAAATGTAAAAACTCTTAATGCTGTGAATTATAACAAATATGTTTTGTTCAAAAATGAATGAACTCACCAGTATTTCCTGCTGACAAAACCTTTTTAAAACGTGTTTCAGGTAATTACAGTAGATCGGAATAAGAGTTGGATACAGCACCAAAAGGCTTACAAACGTGGCTTAATTTATCAATTCAATTAAATTAAGAAAAGTATTTTATGTATTCGGGTTTATCCTATACTAAAGCTACCTTTCAAAACATGGTTTTATCCCATCTATTTAATAAATAAAATCCGGTGTTTATTAAACTCTAATAATTTTCCTAACTCACGGTCCTGATGAAATTTCCGCTACAATGTTTTTTCTAAATAACCACCGGTACCACTTGGCTGCTCGCGGCTCCCGATTCCGTCTAGGGTGGGGTCGGGGGTCATGACATATATATATATATATATATATATATATATATATATATATATATATATATTTGTTAAAGATAACTAAGTCACTTGCAGTTTTCAAAAGAGCCGCATTTACTGAAAATAAAAAGGTTGGATTTTTGGGGTGATGGTTGGTTATTTTTGCAAAAGTTTTTGCCGGTTTAAGAAACGTAAGGTTTTAAGGCTCAGAATGGTTTGTCTAGGGGAAGTATTTTTGGGAAAAGCAAGGGAAAATAAAGGTTTTTGGATGAAAACGAGGTTTAGTCCTAATGTCTCCGTCATTTACTTACTTGGATTAGCGTCGGTAAGGACTTGGAATGTATTGCTTTGGCAAGTTTTAGAGTTGTAAGAACCAAATGGGCTTAATCACACAAGAAACGAAAATTTGTGCGATTAGTATATATGTGTATTTGTGCTCATTAAAGGCTCAAAAACACACTTTTTGTGGGAAAAAGAGTTGTAGTGTAAAAACTTATATATAAACACGTCAATTTTTTATAAAGATTTGTTAGGCCCATTTTATAATTTTCTTAATTGGTTCTATTTATCATGTCGTTTTTAGATGTAAATTAATAAAAACATCATTTTTAGAACTTTATACCCAACTAAACTAAGATAAGTATAAGAAAATAAAGATTTTGAAAAAGTTTTGGGTGTTTTAGCGGTTCCAAAACGAGTTTTGTGTAAGGCTTGTTTTAGGACAAGTGATTCAAGGTTTTAACCTCCCCCCCCCCCCACTTAAATTAAACATTGTCCCCAATGTGTCCCAAAAAGGATTTATTTAGGTTGTATATGTAAAAAGTACGGAAAAATAACAAAATTTCGCAGTTATTGGGCACCGGACACGGGGGTGCGTTGGATGACCATGGCCCATGCCCAAAGTGCAAGTTACTGGGTTTTTAGAAAATTTACAGCGGAGTGAGCATGGGATCGTGCCTGCTGAGCACGACCCGTGTCCCTGTTTGGAGAAAAACTTTTTGACATCAGTGGACTGGGCACGGGGGCGTGTTGGGTGAACACGGCCCCGTGCTGTTCGTCTGTTTCAATTAAAAATGCAGGTTTGGCTCCTGTTTCCGGGCTTAGGGACCACTATGCTTAGTGTATCCAAGCTTCCCATGGTACTTGCGTTCTATAATACTACCACAACATAACATAACACAACAAACCCAACATAAAACCTACATTACCAACGTTTAAAGTTTAACCACCACCACATCGTTGAAACATAAAAACTAAATGCAAAAAATAAAATTTTCTAACGAAAAGTAAATTATCTTAACCGGGACGCAGCCCAAGGAAATGTCTTATTGTTCAAAAGAGTGAGAGATTTAACCTTCACGACAACCACGTCGCCAGCCACCAACGCCGTCAAGTCAGAATCCATCCGTTGTCCCTCGTCCTCGTCCTCCTCCTCCTCATCTTCGTCTCGAATCACCATATGATCCCAGATGTAGGTGATATCATTTAGTATGGAGAGGATGTTGCGTTCCATGCCGCCGATCTGGGTGCTTGAGCTTTGGCCTAAGCTATAAGCATTCTTCAAGACTTGATGTTATACAAATTCATAAGGTTAGGAAACTCAGCCCCTCCTTGAGATGAGGACCCCGGGAATTGTCCGGGACGAGGACGGGTCGGAATGTCTTCGATTGCCAATATCATGTCCGGGTCGTTTAGATTCCAAACACGACCTTTTGCATCCTTAAAGCGCATGGTACCATCGGGGAAATCAATGATGAGATTCATACTACGGAAAACCGCGAGATTACATTGGTAGTACCGACACCTTTGCTGAACGATGATGGAGTTCCCTGAATGAAGTGCTTGAATAACTTAGGGATCCATCCCCCGAAAAAGATCGGCGTTCGGGTGTCCGCGGTTGCGTTGGCTGGCAAGTTCCTAAGCAAGATATGGGCGACATCAATGGGTTGGTGAGTTACGAGGCAATAGAGGACAGTAAGTTCCCGTAAATTCACCACCCCACCATTGTTATCCCTTTGACACAAAGAAACACTAAGGAGCCGATGAATGTAGCGTATGAGAGGGTCCCTGATCTTTGTGCTCTTAGTAGAACTTGGGTTGTATGGTCCATCCCCAATCAATGCCCATGCAGTCTGGCGGAGGTTGTCAGGTAGTTCACGAAGAGCTTCAGCAAACTCTGGTTTAGCCGCGTCCTCTTCGGTATATAGGTCGAGGTTGATTCCAAATTGGGCGACTGAAATGCTGTACAATTTTGCCCCGCATCTAAACTCCACAGCATCTGTATCAAACAAATCCGGTTCGGTCCTTTTGAACTTGAGGGTGCTTAAGAACTCCATGTTATATTGATGTATGGATCGAAGCCGTGTTTCTAGAAAGATTCGAAGTGGACCAGTCACTAGTGCATCGTATCTCTCCATTTTCCCACTATCTCGAGCGTGTCGTAATAAACCTGCCTCGGTAGCTCTTCATGACGTTCTTTTAAGGTTTCTTATCGTGTTTCGAACTCCAACTCAGATGTTTTGAACCTCAAAAACTTGTGTGGAGCCATCCTGCAAGAAAGAACCAGTAAGACGGTTGATACATTCGAAAAAAGTAAAAAATATGATATCAGGGGGTCTAGACACGGCCCCGTGCTGTCTGACACGACCCTGTGTCTGAGGTTTATGTTGGGCACGACCCCATGCTGAGACAGAACGGCCCCGTGTCGAACAGTCTGTTTCTCCAAAATTTAAGGTTTTCGAGCCGGTTTCGAAAAATATGAAATTTTTGGTTCACCAGTAGTGGTTTACCCCGATTAAGAAACCCTAATAATCATTTTTACCAAAAACGGCCGTTTACCCTTCTGATTTTAAGATTTTCCGTCAAGAACAAGGGTTGGGTTAAAATAGTGTGAATCAATCGATTTCCTCAATAATGTTCAGACATTTACTTTCAAAATTACTAATACTAACTACTACTAACAAGATCTAAACAAAAATTCGAGATTAGCACGGGTCTAGTTCAAGAACCCTACATTAAACTCGATTTTTGGTGTTAAACTACATGCAAATCGTTAAACTAACTATCATGATGTTAGAATCATACCTTCTGGTCGGATTGGAGTGATCGAACGTTGAAAATCGTCGGAAAATGGACAGGAACCGGTGTGCCAGAGAAAACGGGTCGTGTTGTGTTTGAAAAATTGAAGATTGAAGGTTTTATATCCCAACACTCAGCCCACCACGGCCACGTGTTGATGCAGCACGGCCCCGTGCCGTGTCTTTATTTTTTGTGGTATCTTGGCGTTTGGGCACGGGGGCATGTCAGGTGGGCATGGCCCCGTGTTCAGACTGCAATTAACATTATTTTTTTATTCGTGCACGTGTGTTCGACCGTTTTTCTGTGGTTCCTTTGGTACTTACCTGTTTTTCTTCAAATCTTCATGGTTGATGCTTTCCAATGGTTCCTACAAGATGATTAAAAGGAAAAATATGCAAAATAAAAAAAATAAACATTTGATCGTTTTACCGATCATGTGTCTACCTCATGAAGATCCATTTCAATTTCCTCCTCCTCGATGAAGCCTCGATAGGGCTTAAGCCTTTGTCCTTTACCTTGAATGGTACACCGTTTGGAGGCTTAATTTCTATCGCTCCGTGTGGAAAGATTTGGGTGATGGAGAAATGTCCCGTCCGCCTTGACTTAAGTTTACCCGAAAATAATCGAAGCCTCGAATTAAATAATAGCACTTGATCCCCCTCTCGAAATTCTTTAGGTTTGCTTATTTTATCATGTATATTTTTCATGCGTTCCTTGTAAATTTCAGAATTAGAATATGATTGATTTCTTAATTCGTCTAATTCGTTTAATTGATAGAATCGATTTTTACCGGCAAGTTCTTGGTCTAGGTTTACGTTTTTTAAAGCCCAATAGGCCTTGAGAGCAATTTCTACCGGGAGGTGACGATTTTTCCCATAGACGAGCTTATATAGGGTGGTGCCTATTGGTGTTTTGTAGGCGGTTTGAAAGGCCCATAAAGTGTCATCTAATTTATCCGCCCAATCTTTCTTGTTTTGACCTACGATTTTCTCTAGAATTCTTTTTAGCCCTAGATTTGTTACTTCGGCTTGACCGTTGGTTTGAGGATGGTAGGCGGTTGAAATACGATGATATACCCCATATTTTGTTAAAATTTTGTATAATTGATGATTGCAAAAATAGGTGCCTCTATCACTAATTAGTGCCTTTTGAGCAGCAAAACCAGAAAATAGTCATTTTAAGAATTTTATCACAACTCTACCATCGTTGGTTGGAAGAGCTTCGGCCTCGGCCCATTTGGACACATAATCAACCGCTACAAGAATTTATTTATAACCTTTTAACGGTGGGAAATGTCACACCCTGTCTTTTGCGGAAGCGTGTGCGTGTGAATTGATCAGTTTTCATTGCATTCGATCATAATAAACAACTACATGATTAAAACAAGCGATGTCCATCCATTCATAAGTTTCAAAATATTACAACCACAAGTTGTTCAAGTTTCAAACCATCACAAGTATTTAGTTTAAGTTATAACCAAAATAATTTTTAAAGTTCCATAAAGGACTTGTTTAACAAAAGTTTAAATTCATGAGGCTTTGCATCCTATATCTCATCAAGGATAAGATATATGGATTAAACCCTCCAAAAGTGGATGACATCGAGAATTGAAACTCAAAAGCTTGAAAGTAACGCTGACACCAAGATCCATCTATTTCCCTAAAAACATGTAAGTTGAAAACATCAACAAAATTTCAGCGAGTTCATGTGTTTTATGTGTATGCGCATCAAATGAATCTCAAAAACATTTGAAAGTTCAGTTTTGTAAGTAGGTATGTAAAGCGTCTATGAACATGTTGATCATTAATGTTTTGCAATGACATTAATATATGTGACGACATAGGAGGTACTCAACCCGAGTAGACGATTTTTAGTGTCAATTCACTCTCGACTAGGACACAACAGCACTCTAAGTGGTCACCCATGGACCGTGAGTGGGGCTCGCGCGTACCCATTAGATCTAACCTTTGTTCCGTGGTCCTTTTAAAGGATTAATGGCACTTTAGTTACTACCTATGCTCACATGATCTAAGAGTTCATTCCATAGCTTAAACATACCCTAGTTCACATGTATTTCCCCAGAAAGTTGTAAACCGAAAACGTTAAAAGAAAAGGGGGACAGTTTTGCGTCCGTGCAAAGTGCGTACTCAAATGCGGTTTCCTGGGTTCGTTGTGCAACCTACAAACATGCTAGGTTTTGTTAGACACTTCGGTCTTGTAACGGTTCTTAGTCTTAAACACTTAATAAGACTTGTTTTGGATTTGTCTTTGTTTTGAGTTGCACTTTTAGTGTATGATGTCTTTATATAGTTTCTCATAATTATATAAAATTCAAAGTTTAGTATATTAGTTAAAATGTTATATTTTAACTTATATTATTTGCATGCCTTGCATGTATATCGTTTAAGGGTTTTGTTAAAAATAATATATTTTTAACTCGTTTTGTTATATTGTTTCCATATACGTGTGTTTGTAGTTTTCATAACCAAAATACCGTTTATTGAGTAATACACTTGTAAGTATTCCCAAGTATAGGTATACTTGTATTATGAGGATGTTGAGTATTTCAGTTTGTATTCTCATATTTATGTACAATACTTGTATAAGGGTATTTTTACCAAGTGTTGGTAGTGTATGTTGGCATGTGTTTGTACGTATAGGAATACGTGTTTTCTTGTATTTATTAAGTATTTCATACTTCATATATATTTAGTCTTTCCAGAATATTGTTTTTGCACAACTAAAACCAACATTCTTGCATTCTTAAAATATATATATTTTAAGATATGTTTATAGAAAATATCTATATTTTTGACTTGGTAAATACAAATGTTCACATATATTTTAAAAATAATTTATTCTTAAGATCAAGACTATAAAACATATATTTTTATTTTCCACCAAAATAATATATTTTTAAGTTCTTTTGGAAAATATATATTCTCATATGCTTTAAAAATAATATATTTCCATTTTTGACAAAATATGATATATTTTTATAATACTTGTAAAAATACATACTTTGTCATTTGTTTGGCTTGGAAAATACCGTTTACGAAGTTTTGTTATAATACCATTTTAAATTCCGGAATATTTATATAACTTATCCAATAAGTCCATTTGTCCAAATGTCTAATATTTGTGTACAAGAATATTTTTGTATTCTTGTAATTCTTGTAATTTTTAAATTACAATTTTTGGTATTTGTGTGGTATATTATTTCAAGTCCCTAAACTTTTAATATAAAAAATACAAATAATATATACATAGCACATAGTTTATGTGGTCTATAAATATATATTTTCCTAAATATATATTTAGTCATTTTTATTTTTGAAAATCAACCTCCATTACTTGTATTTTATACCAAAAATTATGGAAATTTTTATATTTAATACCATTAATCAAGATTACTTGTAAGAACTTGTTAAAAATATATTTTCTAAGTGTTTAAATTTTATAAAAAATTCGCCATAGTTTCCTTTGTAAAATGGAGGTTTCCATGCTTTCAAGCACATCATTTTCTTTTCAAAATCATCAACAATTCATCCACCACAATTTACAACCTAACATATGCATAAAAATGCATTTTTCATGAAGATATGAACTTGAAAGTTTGTAAAATTTTGTAGTCTTTTCACAATGTGTTTATCATGATCCATTAACCTTAAAAAACATGGTTTATTTCTTGATGTGAACCATTTTGTAAAAATTCATTCTTTACAACTTGTCACCCATTTTTACAAAAAATCATTTTCTTCAACATCTCAAGTTCTAAACACTTCAACAAGTTCATTTTTATATAGGTAACAAGTCCACTTAATTTCAAGTAACAAGAACCATGCTTACACGTAGTAATTTCTATTCTTTGAAACTTTAATCTTTCAAATCTTTCATTTTTCAAGAACTACACTTTGTAAGAACCAAATTCTACTCTTAAACATGATTATTTTTCAAGTTCATCCTTCATATAACACATGTTTAACATAGATCTTTCACGATCCTTTCACATACTTGTTAGACCATTTGTTTAATAATCATCTAACAAGTATTTATGTGGTGTTCATCATCAGACACATAAACAATCATCAAACAACTTCATCACATAACATAAACAACTTGTTTTCTTATGATTTTTAGTTTGGTTCAAGAGTTCATCTTCTTGGTTTTGTAAGATCTTCTAGATTCTTAGTTATACATAGGTTACAACTACTTAACCAAGATGAAAAATGGGTACTCAAGAGACTTACTACTAGCTCAAGGCTAGGGAAGTGGCTAGAGAAACAAGATGAAGATGATGAGATAAAGATGGCGGTTAATAGCTCCCCAATGAGGTCCTTCAACTTCCTATGCTTGACACCTTCTTAGAATGCCTTGATACACCTTAGATGAGTCTTGGATTTTCTAGGAATTGAATGAAAGTGAGGATGGGGGTGGGGGGTGCTTGCGGCTGAGAATAAGAGAGAGGGGAAATATAAGTGTGATGTTGTTGTGAATGTTGCAAATGATGGGGATTAGAAGTAGATAAGGTGTTCTACATGATGGTTAATACTTTCCCTCCCATATTTTACCCCATAGACTTCTAAATGTCATCTTTGACCACAACAAGGATTATTTAACATAATTAAGGGGGTGGGTCCCCTTGGGGACGGTCACATTAGGGGGGGGGGGTGTTGGTTTGTTAAATGTTGCTAAGTATTATAAGAATGGTAATATATATGATTAGTTAGAAAGTTTAGGTGTTTAATTGTTCCTGATACAAAACATGGTGTTTTAGACCATAAACTAGTTTCATGTCATGAAAATATTGCAAACTAGTTCACATGATGTTTTTAGATGTGTTCGGATGTTCGTTTGGTTATCGGATCGCTTAAAGGATCAATATTAGTACCTTGTATGGCGTAATGTGTTATTATGTCGTGATAATGTTTCTGCCACTTTTTAAGTTATTCTGAGCATTCTGGCGTTATTTCTGATTATTACATAAGCCGGAGAATGCTGAATTTTGCTGAATTATGCTATTTTGGCTAGTTTATAGCTAGTTTCGGGCAGTTTCTAGTGTTTGTTTGTCTCTCGGAAAGCAGTAACATAAACTCTTACTTCCTTACATGAAATTTATATAACATTGGCTCTGGGACTCAACCTGTGTCCTAAGCATGTTGTTTGTCTGAGTACTGAACTCCTGTCAGCACTTACTAGTTTATCTGATAAGTGTGCTAGTTAGTTCTCTGCACTGCCTAAACTGTTTTAAGTCGCGACCAATAAAAATAAGTATCTTGCATCATGAAATGTTTTTGCGAGTTCTTTAAATGTATGCCATGAAATCATGCACATCAGAAGTTTAAAATGCACAACCATATAATATCAAACACTGTTTACATGTACGGAAATTACACGAAAAGTGCCAATTGTCACATCCCCCCCCCCCCCGGTTAGAAGAATTTTGTCCCGAAATTCAAGCTGCGTTGCGTTATCGGTTGCAGGGGAGTTTTGAAACATGTGACGGTAGTTAGACTTGATTTGATCTTCACGTTCCCACGTAAACGCTGGGTCGTGACGTGAATTCCAACGAACTTTGACTAGCTTTATACGACTTCTCCGTGTCTTGTGGACCTTCTAATCCGTAACCTCAATAGGTTCTTCAATAAATTGGAGTTTGTCGTTGTAGGTCCCCGTAATCCCGTATGGATCGTAACAAGACTGTTAATCTATCAAGGGTGCGGAATCCCCTTGATTGATCTTCGAACACAGAAACGAGAATATGTAGATGAACAAGAACACGAAACTCAAACACACAAACTTTCAAACTGATCTTCTGTGATTATCAAACCCTTAGAAAACGTTTTACAATCACTAAGATCTACAAGAACCTAACAGCCGATTTCTGTTTTGTTCTTCCACTCTCAAACTTGAATGCTCTCTCCTGTTATCTAAAGTGTCTATGGTGTCTTATGTGTCTCATGTGTCTCATGTGTCTAACCCAAAACTCTAGTCTAAGGCTGTTTATATACACACAGCCAAGACCTACGAATTGGGCTTTGCCCATATTACATTTGTTACATAACTTGGGCCTAATAGACTTAATACAAACTTGGACTGATTGGGCTTCATAGAACTCGTTTTTCTTTAAGTCTTCATGATCCAATCTTCTGTTTAATATCCAAAGACCAATCCAAAGCTGTTGTCACATAACATGCACCAACAAACTCCCCCTTGACAATAGCTTGCAAAGGAAACTTTAGTCTTCAGAATCTCACAGTCTTTGGTCTTTGGATAGCGTCAGCTTCAACATGAATTCTGTCTTTGTCAGCAACATCTTTGTCAGCAACAGACTCCCCCTAAGCTGATGCATCCAATCACCAAATCTTCCAAGTTTTGAGTCAGCATTCAATGTTAGCATCCACTCTGCATTGTAGAAGGAGGATTCTACCAAGCAGCAACAAACTCCTCCTCTCTTCACAGCAACTTCTCATCAACAAAACTGCTTCAATCTGTATACTATAAAACAGATATCTCGAGAAACCATAAGAATTTTTCAACATAGTTAAAGAATTATTATTATCCAAGAGATTTGTTATACTGTATCAGATTAAGCTTTTTCAAATTTAGCACCAACACGCACAAATTTTAAACAAACACCTTATAACCTGCATGATTTAAAACATTTTGAACCCACTTTCTAACACAGTCTCCCCCTATCGGTAACAATTCCTCCAAGAATAACAGTTTTCCGTACATTAAGAATTTTAACAGAAAAAAAAACACTATTTTTGGATTTTTATATTTTCTGAAAGCAGATAAATACGAAAAGCAATAAACACTCTATTTTTGTGAGAATCACCGGTAAGAAGATCATATCAGCACAATCAAACTGTTTTCACACTATTAGATAATTCTTTATTTAATTTTTAGTGAAAAGCAGTTCAAGACGATTACCAGTATGTTTGTCCACCTAAACAAAATGCATGAACATTTCAAGTACCATTACCGTATGATACGTTAAGGTAATTTTATTATACCGAAATACTAGTGTGTCCCACTTCAGGATATACCCCCGCGATCAAGGTATGCACAAAGATTCATCGTAGTCGGTGAGTATACTGATTATCATCTGTTTGACCGTATAAATGATGTGAGAAACTCACTTATTTTGATTGAAAACAAGCCCTATGTGATAGAATCACTTATTGATGAGGAACTTGATTTTCATATGCATGAGGGCACAAGAGCAAGTCCGTGAACAGGTCAGTACTTTCGTACAGCAGAGAGACGAACTTGACTCCCGGATAAATGTGATATTTTATCACTTATTTGAGGGACATGTGATTGTTGATCACTTATTGAGGTCGAATGCAGTATGTTTACGTATGTATGGTATCATGGAAGATCTAGACTTCGTCTCCGTTTGTTTCGGTAAAAGAAACAACCATGATACCCAGATGATAAGCAGCATAAAGACCGAAAACCTCAGACTTTGGCAATCTATCAACGCAAGATTTAAGGTCATTAAACCATACACCACTGATGTGTTCCCCACTCATACTCAGTGCATATAGGTTTATATCACTTTGGTAAGTTGATTATTTCATGCTTTTGTCTACTGGTACATCATATAATGAAGCTGCTATCACACTTTAAGCAATTTTATGGTTCAATTTAGTGTGACAGTCTAACTTGCCGATGTACTATCATTTCTTCTTTTTCACACAGTGATAACTCAATTTTTGATTTTCTATTTTTTTTTTTGAGTTTTTGATTTTTCAAATGTTTTTGTATTTTTGATTTTTAAGAAAAAACAGTAAACTATTTACAAAAATTCTTATGAAAAACCAGTTATTCAGGATTCCTCATCCCATTGAGTTCGACTAAGTGTTCAAAGCGAGCTCGATCAAAAGCTTTTGTGTAAAGATCAGCAAGGTTATCTTCTGTGTCAACTCGGTGCAATTCAATTAATCGTTTTTCAGCACAATCCCGTATAAAGTGATGACGTATGTCAATGTGTTTAGTTCTACTATGCTTTACGGGATTGTTTGTGATTGATATAGTGGCATTATTATCTATCATAATAGGAGTACGAGTGAAATCCAAACCGTAATCGCGCATCTGCTGTTGGATCCAGAGAACCTGAGAGCAACAGCTACCCGCAGCAATATATTCAGCTTCACACGTAGAGGTAGACACACAGGATTGCTTCTTGCATTGCCAAGACACGATCCTGCCTCCTAAGAACTGACAACCACCTGTTGTAGATTTTCTGTTTGATTTGCATCCTCCAAAGTCTGAATCAGTGTAAGCAACGAACCTCAAATCACTATCAGCTGGATACCACAACCCAAGCTTAGGTTTCCCCTTCAAGTAACGAAGAATCCGCTTCATTGCTTTCATATGTGACTCCTTTGGATTTGCCTGATATCTGGCACACAAGCATACAACAAACATGATGTCGGGTCTTGAAGCAGTCAAGTACATTAGAGAACCAATCATCGCCCTGTATTGAGTTGGATCAACATCTTCTGTGCTTTCATGATCTGGGCCGAGATTGTGGTTTTCACAAATGGGTGTGTTGAAAGTAGAGCAATCATTCATTTTGAATCGAGCCAAAATGTCATACACATACTTTGTTTGATGTATAAACATCCCATCCTCCTTCTGTTCAACTTGTAATCCCAGAAAGTAAGACAGCTCACCCATAGTACTCATTTCAAACTTGCTCTTCATCACCTGTTCAAATTCCTTACACATGTTTTCGTCAGATGACCCAAAGATGATGTCATCCACGTATACCTGTACCAGCAGAAAATCTTCCTTCTTTCTCTTAATGAATAGTGTGCTGTCAATCTGACCTCTTTCAAAACCATTTTTGACCAGATGTGTAGACAGTGTCTCGTACCATGCCCTGGGAGCTTGATGTAACCCATACAAAGCCTTATCAAGTTTGTACACTCGATCTGGATAGTCTGGATCAACGAACCCATCTGGTTGTGAGACATACACCACTTCTTGGACTTTTCCGTAAAGAAATGCACTCTTCACGTCTAGTTGGTAAACTTTGAAGCCCTTGAATGAAGCAAAAGCCAGAAACAAACGAATTGCCTCCAACCTCGCCACTGGTGCAAACACCTCATTGTAATCAATCCCCTCTTGCTGATTAAAACCTTTGACAACCAACCGAGCTTTGTTGCGTGTGACAATACCTCTTTCATCTTTCTTGCACCTAAATACCCATTTAGTGCCAATCTCTCTCTCTCCTTTAGGAAGGTCCACTAATTCCCAAACCTTCAACTTAGCAAACTGGGCCAATTCCTCTTGCATAGCTTCAACCCATGAATTGTCTTTAAGAGCCATATGAATGTTCTTCGGCTCCTCTTGGGAAATAAAGCAACTATACAAGCACTCGTTTACTATCCCAGTCTTCTCAATCGAAACAAATAACCCAGAATTTTCTGCTATGCTTCTTCTCGTCTGAACACCTACAGTAGGATCTCCCAGTATCATATCAACCGGATGATCTCTATTTGCTCGTGTAGTAGCAACAGCATCGACTTCTAGATTATCACCCAGGTTTGATCCAATCTCCCCCTGAATATTCTGATTTGCAAACGGATTAATGAAATCCTCCCCCTGACTGGGTTCAGAGTCACTATCGCTTGAATCAGGATCAGCTGCACTTTGGGAAGTTTCCGGAGCATCTGACATATCTACATTCGATCTAGGCATAAATTCGCCTTCATCGTCTTCACCAATCACTGTTTGAATCAGCTGAGAAGCATCTGCATCAGAAACCTCAGGAATATTAAATGATTTAAACACACTATCATAATCATATAATATAGCAGGACCACTCGTTGATTGTTGAGGTTTGTAGGAAGTAATTTCCACATTAAAAACAACCTCAATTTTACCAGTTTTTAGATTAAAAACCCTTTTATTCGGTGTGCCAGGCACGTAACCCAGAAAGTAGCCTTTGTCAGCCACCTCACCGAATTTTTGTTTATCTTTGTTTCGCACAATGGTGCAGGGTAATCCAAATGGTTCAAAGCCTGTTAAGTTTGGTTTTTCGTTAAACATCAACTCATGACAAGTTTTGTTAAAACGTTTAACGGTCAAAACTTTGTTTAGGACATAGCAAGCTGTATTCACAGCTTCTCCCCAGAAAAGAACTGGTAGCTTTGAATCTGAAAGCATAGTCCTAGCGGCTTCAATCAACGTCCTGTTTTTCCTCTCAGCGACTCCATTCTGTTGAGGAGTATAAGGAGCAGAATATTGATGTTCTATTCCCTTTCGAAGACAGTAGAGATCCAGAACTCGATTCTTGAACTCCGTGCCATTATCACTCCTTATCCTCTTAATCCTTGCATCATGGACGTTTTCCAATTTCGTAAAAAGATCTATCAGCATCTCCGCCGTCTCATCTTTTGTACCTAAAAAGAAAACCCACGAATAGCGTGAGTAATCATCAGTGACAACAAGACAATAGTACTTTCCACCTATGCTCCTCACGTTCACTGGACCGAATAAATCCATGTGAAGTAATTCATAAGGGGCATTAATGGAATTTACTGTTTTAGACTTATGAGGTTTCTTGTGTTGTTTTCCCTTTTGACATGGAAGACATTTATCTTCCACTTGAAACCTCAGCAATGGAACCCCTTTCACTAGCTCATTTTTAATAATGTAATTCATTTTGCGGTAGTGAATGTGAGCCATGCGTCTGTGCCACAACATTGATTCAGCTTCAGATGCTTTTGACAGTAAACACGCCACTGCAGCAGTTGGATCCTTGGCACCCATGTCCATGACATAAGTGTCATTTTTCCTTGGTGCACGCATTACTATCCAATCGTCCGGAATGACCAAACCCGGTTTCAACACCAACGCCTCAGACTTGGTAAAATGGACCGAGTGACCCTTGTCGCAGACTTGTGACACGCTCATCAGATTGTGTTTAAGCTGCTCAACATAGTTCACTTTGTCCAATGTGATCTTCCCATTCGTCACTTTTCCTCGTCCAGTAATTTTTCCACCTTTAGCACCAGCAAAATTTACATGCCCACCATCGTATTCTTCAAAATCAGAAAATAATCTCGCATCCCCCGTCATGTGCCTGGAGCAGCCACTATCAACATACCATAAGTTGATAATCCTCCTTAGCAGCTCCTGCACCCACCAACCAAAAGATTAGTTAGATTGGGGGACCCAAGCCTTAATGGTCTTGGGTCGTCCAAATTCACCAACTACTTGAACATCCATCCAGGATCCATCACCCCTAATTGGAGTCTTGGATCTCGGACCTGTTGATGGAAATGGGGTATGATTTCCATAAGGTCTTTGGTCCTGAGGGTTCCTAAATGTGTTTGGACTATTTGACCTTTGAAAATGTTGATTTTGGTACCTTGAATTTTGATTCCAAGAAGCATTATTGTTGTAATTTCTAAAGCCATTGTTATAAAAAGTTCGACCACCGTTATTTTGGTATCGATTTTGATATTGACCTTGACTTCTGAAATTATTTGAGTTTTGGTTGTTCATTCTGGGTGAACTACTTCTAGGTCTCTCATATCTGCCTGATGTAGATGCAGGCTGAAATCTTGGTTGATTTCTTTGAAAACGAGGAACTTGAGGAGTTCCTTTTTCAGCCTTATCTACATCATTAGCAACACCCTGTTGTTGCTTAGGAGCAGATTTCTTTGGAGAGTTAGACTCTCTCTTCTTTTTATCACCTTCCGTTTCTGGTGACTTCCCTTTTTGTTTCTCACTAACTTGTGCTTCAATCTTTTTGTTAGGACAGCAGCTAGCTACATGTCCCTTTGTGTGACATTTGAAGCACGATCTCTTGTTCGAAGACTTCTTAGTTGAAGCCTTTGAACTAGATTCTGGTTTTGATGATGATGCCTTGGAAGGATTTTGTTCAGTTTGCTTAATTTCAGATTGTTCTATGTTTTTGTTTTTAGCAAACTCTACATTTGATTCCTTTTCGATAACAGCTGTTTCGGTTTTCATATCACTTCCTTGAACAAAATTAACCTTTTTAACAAAAGTTTGATTAGTGTTTTTAGAAAGTGTATTTTTCTTTTTCAAAACAGATTTGCTGTTATTTTCCTTCTTAGCATCATTATCTTCAAACACATCACCTTGACTGGATGTGGAACTACTTGGTGATGTTGACAGAAAGTCTGTAAGCTCATCCTCATCAGGTAGGAAAGAATAGTCATGACTAAGAGGAGGTGGGACTTCATTAAAGCCCTGGAATCCCACACTTGTCTTGTCATTACTCTTCTTTAACCCACCCATCATATGTTTCATAACAAAAGTAGAATCTCTGAATTGTCCTAACTTCTTTTCAAGTTCAACAATTTTAAGTTGTGCATCTGACAACTCTTTGTTTTTATCAGAAATCTCTTTTGTTTTCTCAGCCATCATGTCATGAGCTAAGTCTATGACTTGAAGTTTTTCATTTAACTTGCAAGTTAAAGCTTCAATTTCAGCTTCATAGCCTTTTATCTTTTTCAAATATGATGACTCGTTTCTTTTAGCAAAGAAATTTGATTCTTTTACGTTGGACATTTCGCTCACAAGACTTTTGTTTTGAGTTGACAATTTGTCAATTTCACCCTGTAGTTCACTACACTTCAAACAAACAGAAGTGGCGGAGTTAGTTACCTCTCCTGTCGATTTGTCTGAGTTGGCCATGAGAGCAGCAAGTTGAGCTTCCATTCTTTTGATGATTTCATCTTTCTCATCAGCTTCCATTTCATGCTCAGACTCTGGCTTTTCCTTTTCAGCACCTGTTGTCTGATCAGCCTTATCTTCCTCAGTTTCACTCTTCTTCTCAACTTTAGCCTCATCTACGGTAGCTTCACCATTATCGACTGGAGTAATCTCTGCCATGAATGCTTGCGTGACATTCTCATCATTTTCCAAGTGAATGCTCCAGTCATATGAGCCTTCTCTTGCAGTAGATATCAACGCCCTTGAGTTAGAATTGTTTGATGCATTCCGATTGTTTGAACTTTGATTCGTATTCTCATGCTTTTGTTTTTGACATTCCCTAGCGAAATGACCATAACTCTGACAGTTAAAGCACCTGACTTTGGCCTTGTCAAAACCTACACTCTTTCCTACAAACTTCCTTCCAGTTCTGTTCATGAACCTCTTCACACGTCTCGAGATCATGGCCATCTGCCATTGTAGATCCATCTCTTCTAGATCATCAGGGTCAATCTGATCATAATCTTCATCTAACGTGGCAGGATCAGATATTTTCCCTTGAATGTAGTTCTCCTAAGACGCAACAAAAGAAGCAAGTAGAGCAAGATGTTCTTCAGCAGACTTCACACTCATAGGCATTGACTTTGCACTACTACTTTGCTTTGAAGTTGATGTTCTCTTGACTCCTGTTGATCCTCCTGCAGCAGCTACAAAACACACATCACCATCCTGATTCACCATAACCTGCTCATTTTCACATGATAAAAACGCAGTAGCAGAGTCGCTAGAAGCGTTGTGAGATGAAGAAGATGTAAGCCCATTGTAAACCGCCGGATCTTGAACCTGATCATATCCAGTATCTTTCTTCTTCATGCTGAGCTCATAAGCCCTCAACTTTCCTACCACCTCTTCAAGCTCTTTTGTTTCATAATCTGCTTCACCCTTGATCATAAGAGTGTAGATATCCCACTTAGTAGGCAAAGCATCTAGCAGCTTGTCATTCTTCTCTACGTCAGAATAGCAATCGATCTCATAATTGTCCATTTCTGACATCAGATGGTAGTAACGAGTGATGACGTCTTCAAGTGACTCATGCTTCATGTACTTGAAAACGGCAAACTGCTTCTTCAGTAGATCAATCTTGTTCTTCTTGACATCAGCATTTCCAGCGTATCTTTTCTCCAAAGCATCCCACATATCCTTTGAGTTAGTGTACTTCTTGAAGGTATGTTTGATGCTATCAGGTAACGACATTTTGATTGCAGCCAAGGCTCTCTTTTCAGCCTCATACATCTTTTTATCATTATCTTGCATGTTCACATATTCTGTTCTACGTGGTCTGCCCTCAAAGTCGTGTGTAGGATTCACGTACCCATCTTCGATGCATATCCACATGCGCGTATCCTGATATTCAATGAAGGATTGGAAATGATCCTTCCATGTTAAATAATTCTCCACCTTCATCATCTTAGGTGGTTTGTTGGTAGTGCCAACCTCATGCTCCATTCTCAAAAGCTCATTTAAACTAGACATGTTCGACATTTTTAACGTTGCAGACTGTTAAAACCGTACAAAATTTTTCGAACACAGTGGTTACCAAATTACACCGTTAGAATCGTCTCGAAAAGACGAATCCAATGATATCTAATGTCGAAAACCGAATTCGGGATTTTCCAGAGTCTTTTTTTTTTTTTTTTTTTTTTTTTTTTTTTTTAAGTTTGCTGATTTTAAGTTTGCTGGTAAATTCGCTGGATTAGTGATTAATTTCGCTGATCAGTAAGTTGTCCAATTTCGCTGATTTTGTCGCTAAACAGTCAAATTCGCTGCCAATTTCGCTATTACAATGATCAGTAAAATCGCCGAAAAACCGTAATAATCTCGCTGAGGACGATTACACGGTTACCAAAGTCGCCTTTGGATTTAACTTCGCCGGTCACCGAATCTGCGAATCTGTTAAAATCGCTGATCAGCTGATTGGGCCACCCAGCCACCCAATCCTGAAACATGCAGCAGCTGACAATCCAGAACTTAATCAGCAGCTCCTGATAATTGCAGAAGCTGTTTTTCCCACGAAATCCAAGCAAAGTCTTCCCTACAAACACAAAAACAGTAAAAAACAATGATCAAAACAGATTAAAATACACGAATTTAAACTGTTCTTCAACTGTTCTTCCTGTTCTTCAAGTGTTCTTCCTGTTCTTCGCAACAACCCAGAAATTTAACTCGAAATTTCCAAACAACCAACTACCAAAACAGATCAAAACTCAGAATTTTGAACTGTTCTTCCTTGTTCTTCACGAAAGTTATGAGTGAGACACCAAAATTTCTTCAACCGAAACACAACTTGAATCCTTTCGATCAGTCTTGAACCAAGCACAAGAGCAAACGCTCTGATACCAAATGTAGGTCCCCGAATCCCGTATGGATCGTAACAAGACTGTTAATCTATCAAGGGTGCGGAATCCCCTTGATTGATCTTCGAACACAGAAACGAGAATATGTAGATGAACAAGAACACGAAACTCAAACACACAAACTTTCAAACTGATCTTCTGTGATTATCAAACCCTTAGAAAACGTTTTACAATCACTAAGATCTACAAGAACCTAACAGCCGATTTCTGTTTTGTTCTTCCACTCTCAAACTTGAATGCTCTCTTTTTTTATCTAAAGTGTCTATGGTGTCTTATGTGTCTCATGTGTCTCATGTGTCTAACCCAAAACTCTAGTCTAAGGCTGTTTATATACACACAGCCAAGACCTGCGAATTGGGCTTTGCCCATATTACATTTGTTACATAACTTGGGCCTAATAGACTTAATACAAACTTGGACTGATTGGGCTTCATAGAACTCGTTTTTCTTTAAGTCTTCATGATCCAATCTTCTGTTTAATATCCAAAGACCAATCCAAAGCTGTTGTCACATAACATGCACCAACAGTCGTTAACGTGAATCTCATCTGCTGGAATGACGACTGCTTCTTGAGTAGGACTTTTCTTGAGATTAGACACGTGAAAGGTGTCGTGTACACTGCTGAGTTCTTCTGGAAGTTTTAACTTGTACGCAGCTGTTCCAATTTTCTCCAAAATTTCAAAAGGTCCAATGTAACGGGGTTCAACTTTCCACATTTTCCAAATCTTACTACGCCTTTCCAAGGCAAGACTTTCAACAATACCATGTCTCGAACCTCAAATGCTAATGGTTTGCGTCATTTGTCGGTGTAGCTCTTCTGTTTATCACGGGCCGCCTTGATACGGTCTCGTATCTGAGCATCTTGTCTGTGGTTTCCTAAACCAATTCTAGGCCAATGAGTTGTTTATCTCCTGTCTCCGCCCAACACAAATGGGACTGAAACTTTCGCCTATACAAAGCTTCAAACGGGGTGGCCTGGATGCTAGGGTGATAGCTATTATTGTAGGAAAACTCAACCAAAGGCAAGTGAGTATCCCAACTTCATCCCAAGTCCATCACACAAGCACGTAGCATGTCTTCCAAAGTTTGTATCGTTCGTTCACTCTGGTCGCCCGTCTGAGGGTGAAAGGCCGTGCTAAGATTCAATTGAGACCCAAAGGCCTTCTGATACGTTTGCCATATCCTTGACATAAATCAACCATCTCGGTTTGATATGATAGAAACAAGCACTCCATGATGTGCCACAATCTCCTTGAGATATATTTCTGCCAGTTTCTTGGTGCTATCCTTCTCACTGATCGGTAGAAAATGCACGGACTTTGTAAGTCGGTCAACAATTACCCAAATCATATCATGGCCTCTTTGGGTTCTAGGTAACTTAGTAATGAAGTCCATCGAGATTTGTTCCCATTTCCATACAGGGATCTTAGGTTTTTTCAGTAACCCTGATGGCTTCTATTATTCCGACTTAACCTTGGCGCCTGTAAGGCAGTTACCCACATAAGTAGCAATATCGGCTTTCATCTTAGGCCACCAATAAAAGTCCTTCAAGTCTTGGTACATTTTATCTAATCCCGGATGTATAGAATACCTTAACTTATGAGCTTCGTCCAAAATCAGTGCACGTAGACTGGCGAAGAATGGAACCCAAATTCGCCCCATAAAGTACAATGTTCCATCTTCCTTTGGCACCAATTGCACTTCCATTCCACGCAATGATTCGGCTCGTAGATTATCCGGTTTAAGCGCTTCTTGTTGAGCCTCGTGAATTCGAGAAGTGAGATCAGTTTGTATGGTCATCTCTAAGGCTCGCACCCTTAGAGGTTTTGCTTCCTCTTTGCGGCTCAAGGCGTCTGCTACAACGTTCGCCTTACCCGGATGATACTTTATCTCACAATCGTAATCGTTCAATAACTCGACCCATCTTCGTTGCCTCATGTTTAAGTCTTTTTGATAAAAAATGTGCTGCAAACTCTTGTGATCTGTAAAGATTGTGCAATGAGTCCCATACAAGTAGTGACGCCAAATTTTCAATGCGAATATCACTGCACCTAGCTCAAGGTCGTGCGTGGTATAGTTCTTCTCATGCACCTTCAACTGACGAGAGGCGTACGCGATGACTTTATCCCGTTGCATCAACACGCAACCAAGACCTTGTTGAGACGTATCACAATAAACCACAAAACCATCGGTACCGTCTGGTGAGGACAAAATAGGTGCGTCACAAAGTTTATCTTTCAATAGTTAAAAAGTCGTTTCTTGTTCTTCGCCCCAATCAAACCTCTTATCCTTCTGTGTTAGGGACGTTAGCGGTTGACCAATCTTCGAGAAGTTCTCTATAAATCGTCTGTAATAGCCCGCTAACCCCAGAAATTGTCGTATCTCGGTTGGGGTTTTAGGTGCTTCCCAATTTTTGATTGCCTCAATCTTGGCAGGGTCGACATGAATTCCATTCTCATTTACCACATGACCCAGGAATTGCACCTCGCGAATCCAAAATTCGCACTTTGAAAGTTTCGCATAAAGTTATTCCTTCTTCAGGAGTTTCAAAATAGCTCGTAAATGTTGCTCATGCTCCTCCTTGGTTCGCAAGTAAATGAGGATATCATCAATGAACACAATCATAAACTTATCCAAATACGGCTTACACACCTGATTCATGAGATCCATGAATACCGCCGGTTCATTGGTTAAGCCGAACGGCATGACAAGGAACTCGTAATGTCCTTAACAAGTTCTAAAGGCCGTTTTGGGGATACTTTCTTCTTGTATTCTCAACTGATGATATCCCGACCTCAAGTCAATCTTGGAATAGTAGCTGGAACCTTGTAGTTGATCAAACAAGTCATCAATTCTCGGTAAGGGATACCGATTCTTGATGGTCAGTTTGTTTAACTCCCTTTAGTTAATGCACATACGAAAACTGCCATCCTTCATTTTAACAAACAACACTGGAGCTCCCCAAGGTGAAAAGATCGGCCTAATAAATCCTTTGTCTAGCAGCTCTTGCAGTTGAGTCAAAAGCTCCTGCATTTCTGACGGAGCTAGCCGATATGGTGCCTTCGCCACTAGTGCCGCTCCTGGCACTAAATCTATCTGAAACTCCACTTGTCACTGTGGAGGTAGCCCAGGCAAGTCTTCGGGAAAGACTTCTGGAAATTCCTTCACAACGGGGATGTCTTCTAATTTTGGCTCCTTGGTCTCTTTGTCGATTACGTGAGCAAGGAAGGCTAAGCAACCTTTTCGGAGACACTTCTGCACCTTAATACAATTAATAATTCGTAGGGGTGTCTCGCACTTCTCCCCATGAACTACGAGTGGTTCTCCATTCGACAATGGGATGCGAATGGTTTTCTCGTGACAAACCACTTCCGCATGGTTGTCGGACAACCAATCCATTCCGACAACTACATCAAAACTACCTAACCCAACTGGTAGAATATCGATAGAGAACGTTCGTTCCCCAAATTCGAGTGTACAACCCTTAATAACTTCATCCACTTCGACTAATTTCCCATTTGCCAACTCTATAGAATATGGGGTGACCAGTTTACTCGTTTCTAGGCCAAGTATATCATTAAATTCTATAGATATAAAGCTAAAGTCGGCGCCAGTATCAAACAGAACGGATGCAAAGTGTTGGTTTATAGAGAACGTACCCATAACAACGTTCGGGTCCTGGCGTGCTTCATGTGCTCCAATCGTGAAGACACTTCCACGGGCTTAATTATCTTTTGCGCAATCCTTCTTAAAATGCCCCATGTCTCCGCAACCAAAACAACCTTGGCCTTGGCCATCACCATTTCCACCTTGGTTGTTGTTGTTGTTGTTATTGTTATTGTTTCCGCCCTGATTGTTGTTATTGTTTCCGCCCTGATTCCCGTTACCACCTTGGTGGTAGTTACCATTCCTTCCACGGTTTGCATTTCTTCCTCCTGTTCCTACCCAACATGTTTCTTTGTTGTGCCCCTCCTTTCCACATTTGTCACACTTAACTCTCAGACATCGACCATCATGATGAAACTTGCACTTATCACACCCAGGCTTGGAACCCAAATAACCTTTACCACTAGCCTCAGTGGTGGCTCCATAAGCTTTAGTACCACAAGGTGGGTTCACTTCCCTTCGTTTGTTCACGTTTGAGTTGTCGTTGTTTGCTTGGGTGCCTTTCTTCAAGTTTGAAAACTTCCTTTTGTTTTCGCTTGAAGACTCCACATGAGTCTCTTTCTTGTTTGCACCAGGCTTCGAAAATTTTCCCAAACGGAGTGCCTCTTCAGTGAGTGCCGCACTCCAGTCAATAGCCTCAGCGATGGTAGGAGGCTTTGAAGCAGTAACCATGCTCAAGATCTCTGGAGCAAGACCCAAGATGAAATTCTCAATTCTCTTAAACTAAGGCTCTACCAAGTAGGGAACAACCCTTGATAAATTATGAAAACGCTAGATGTACTCAGCAAACTTTGGTCCATCCATCTTTAACTTCTAGAACTCAGTTTCAAGCTTCTGAAGTTCCGCCCTTGAGCAGTACTTCTTCCTCGTATGTTCTTTGAGCTCATCCCAGCTCATTGCATAAGCAGCAGCTTCACCTTTGGTCTCAACTTGAAGGTTCCACCAAGAAAGTGCACCGTCCAAGAACAATCCAGATATGTAAGTAACCCTCTGCTCACGCTGGCATTTACTCATCCTCAGAACTGAATCGGTCTTCTCAATCCATCGCACGAATGCCACGGCACCTCCTGTGCCATCGAAGTTCAAGGGCTTATAGTCTAAGAACTATTTGTATGTGTAGCTTGAAACATTTGCAACAGCAAACCACAAATGAGGATTGACAAAGAACGAATGGAAATACATAAGAGTATTGTAATGTGTAATCACTGTGACACATTACCAGTAGGGGGATTATTTCCTGAAGTGCCACCGCTGTGTTCTGAGCGGTTGGCTTCGTGCTACGCTATTGCCAGAGAGATACGCTCATTAAGTTCTACTTCGGTCCTTAGTAATGGGTTTACGTTTATGTTCCATCCGGGCGGCATTTTCTTCTATCAAGAAGTATCGGGTAGGTTAGACAAATATTCACCAAATAATTGTCACGTTGCCTATGTAGACATTTATGTTATATATATATATATATATATATATAACACAATGATCATCACATCATGCAAATAGGTAATCACATAAATAACACATGCACACATAAGTAACAATGTAAAATAAAGAAAACAACTACTGAGCTTTTATATATGTCTGACAACTTGATACATTGTTTTTGTAGAAGAAAAACAAAAGGGACTCGAGGTTACATCGCCTCGGTCATACAAGTTTCATACTACTAAAGTAGTAAGTCTTTTCTCCTACATTGGTCTTTATAGTCTTCAAGTGTCTCTAGCTCAAGCTTGGTCTTCATACATGCACAAAAGTGGGTCTGCAACTCCCACGCAAAAGTACCTACAAACAAAAGGCATCTAGGGTGCTGGAGGAGATGGAGGTGGGGCAGGAACAACCAAACTATGGATATGATCCATCTCATCCAAAACGTGACTCATACACGTGTCTGAGAGATTGGCTCGTTGCTCCAAGGTGAGCACACGAGCCTCAAGGCTAGCATGTGGACGTGGACGTGGTGGAGATGGTGGTGGCGGTGAGGGCATGGAATCCCTAAACCGATCTAACTCGTTGACGTGACGAGAAAGAACCTGAAACTGAAGCTGAAATGAGAATGTAACATCATCAGACGTGAAAACAGGGTGGTGACACGGGTGATATGGATCCGAATCAGACATGTGTGGCGAGAGGTATGGTGCGGACAAGTGATTGTTGGTGCATACGTCTGTCGACTTTGTCTTGTATCGAGTCTTGCATCGCTCATGGCTCGAAGTCCGAGAAATCAAGACGAAAGCCTGATTCCGCTTGAAGTGGTTCTGGATAATTCCGCACGGAATTAACTTGTAATTCCGTTTGAGTTGTTAATTTCGCTTGTATGCCTATTTTCGTTTGTAATGATTCCGTTTGAAGCATGTTTCATGCGGAATTAGGGACACTATATATAGATGTGATCTCGTGTCATTTGGTATGAAATTACTTAGAGGTTTTCCGACGGCGAAGCTCTGTCGAAGTGTCGTCTTGCTGTAAAACTGTTCCAGATCAATATAAACGACAGTTAAAAGTGATATCTTAATGAATTCAACTCATTATGTCTGTTTCCGCCTTTCATTTTGAGTAGAACGCCTCTGATCGACTCGTTTCGGGTCCGACAACGATCCTACATGTGGTATCAGAGCTTAGGAGGAAGAGTTCTTACCAAAACAGCCGTTATTTCTGACTTCTACACCTTCTTTTTGAAATTGAACTTCACATATTAAGTGCGAAACTGTGTTTTAACTAATCCTTGAAAGAATTGGAACCTAATTCGATCTTAAACTGGTAAAAATCGTAATTCCACTTGAAACTCAGATCGAAAAAGATGACGTCATCCTAATTCCGTTCGGAATCACAGCTTCATTTCAAACGAAATTACCTCATTTCGCTTGAAATTCTTAATTTCGCTTCTATGGTGTAATTTCGCTTGAAAGTTCACACGGAATTAAATAATTCCGCATGAAATTATTCTTTATTCCGCTCCAAAGTGTAATTTCGTTTGAGATTACCTTATTTTCATACGGAATTACCTAATTCCGTTTCAATTTGTATTTCAGTGTGAAGTAATTTCGCGTGGAATAACTAGTCTCGCTTGAAGCATGTTCATTGTTGTTTGAATATCTTATTTCATGTGAAAGTCATTGTTGTTTGAACTTTGTGATTTTGTGATATCTGTTATTAAATCATGGCTGAAGAATTTTACAATGCGTTCGCGACGCCCGTTGCTCCAGTTACTGCTGCTGAAACACTTTATAGTGAGAACGAAACGGGAACTTACCAAAAACCACCGAAACTGATGTATATTGAATATTTTAAAGGGTGGTAGTATCGGTTTGAGAACTGGGTACAGGCATACAAGTTTGATGCATGGTGTGCGCTAGAGAAAGATTATGAGAAACCGAAAAATGAACGTGGGCTTGAAAAAAGTTTTAGTGATTTTTGCAGAAACTGACAAATTAAAATACACAAGTGAAAAGATGATGATCAACATTCTCCAGCAAGTAGTTAAAGGAGATATCTTTGTGTTACTTCAACATTCGGGTACTTCACGGTCAATTTGGAATGCATTGATTCAGAAGTTCAAAGGAAGTGCAGATATGATCAAAAACAAGAAGGCGTTGTTGAATAAATCATTTGGTACGTTTACAGCCTTTGAAGGTGAATCAACAAAGACGACCATTGACAGATATTGTCATCTTGTTCTAGAAATGGGAAGATTGGATATAAAGAAAGATGATGAGGAGTGGGTTGATAAACTTACTGATGCATTACCACAGCAGAAATGGGGAACGTATTTGCTGATTTTAAAACACACAAGAAAGTCTGAAAATATGAACTTAGCACAATTTATTCAAAAGATTAAAGAATACGAGTTGGATATCCAGAAAACGGCTATCATGACAAATCCAAATGCTAAACAGGATGTCAGTCTGTATTATCGAGGAAACAAATTTGAAACCACTCCAAGTCCAAAGATTAGTACTGCTTTTAGTGCTGATGGATCGTCTAGTCCGAATGTTAGCACTACAACTCAGAGTGGTGGATATTCTTCATCATTTTCAAGTTTTGATCCAAACAGCACAACATCAAGTCCTCAACAACAAAATTCTACAAATCTTCAATGCAATGTGACTTTGAACATTCAGAATGGTCAAAATTTGTCTCCTAAAATTGCTAAGCAGCACATGGCATCACTCGTTGCTATGTTGGAATCATACGAAAGTTTAATTGCTGGCAAGATTGGGAATCCGATGCTTACAAAAGAAGATTATGACCAAATTGATGCTGAGGAACTTGAGTTGATGGATGTGAAGTGGTGTTTGGCTAGTGCTTGTAGGAGGGCAGAAAAGTTTCAACAAATTACTGGTAGAGATAAGTTTTGATGAATGGCTACCTCCCCGTTAGGTTTTGACAAATCAAAAGTTATATGTTTCCGGTGTAAAGGAAAGGGTCATTTTAAGAGAGAATGTACAAATAAAGAAGCAACCGGGAATCAAGAAAAGAACAATTATTATCAGAAATCAATATTTCATCAGATTGATCAACAAACTCAACAAAAGGATCCAAAAACTGCTCATGGAAAAATGATCGAAGATGCAAATAAGAAAGCTTATTTTGGGATAATTGATCAAGATGATGAGTTTGTTGCAGAGGGATTTAGCTGGGATAACTACATTCCACAAGGTTCAGGTCTAGTTGCAGAGGGATTTAGCTGGGATAAATATATTCCACCAGGTTCAGGTTTTGTTGCTAGAATTCTGGGTGAAGATGAGGCTAATCAGAAAAGAATCCCGATTTTTCCAGATCTAGGAAGTGATATTGATACCGATGATGAGGAAGAATATCTTAACAAAGCTAGAAAAGGCATAGATCCTGACAGTTTTAATTTCTTTTTTGCAGATAAAATGGAGATGCTGAATCAGAAGAAGATTGCCAGATTGAGGAAAGAGATGGAAGCAGCAAGAATGCTTGCTGATGAAAAAGCAAAGATGGAAGCTAGAGAAGCAAATGTTGAACCAGTAGCTGAGAAAGTAGTAGAAAAAATCGTTAAAGTGGAGAAAGTGGTAGAAAAAATAGTTGAAGTCGAAAAAATAGTTGAAGTTGAGAAATTTGTCGAAGTTGAGAAAATTGTCGAGATAGAAAAACTTGTTGAAGTTGAGAAGATTGTCGAAGTTGAAAAGATAGTTGAAGTTATTAAACCTTGTCAGAAATGTGTGGAGTCTTGCACACATTGTGAGAAGAAAGACAAGAAGATTAGTGAGTTGGAAGAGCTGAAAGAAAATTTGTTGTCTGATTGAAGTATATGAAAGAGTCATATGATGTTTTGAACAAAACAGTTGATAGTCTGAGAAAGACAAATTCAGAAATTTAAAATGCAATGAAAAAGATGAGTTCAACACTAATGATGAAGCAGAAGATCATCAATGAGTATATTGAAGATTGTGCTAAGCTAAAACAGGAATTAGAACTTGAAAAGATTGAGAGTGAAAGGATTAAACGATTACTGTTGAGTTATACTACTTGTGATTATTTGATTGATTGTGTTTATCCTACTGTTGCAGGTTTTGAAGTGTTTAAAGATAAAGAAACGGAAGACACAGTTGCTGGTAAGACACAAAGTGTCAAGTATAACAAGTGTCCGCCTCCAATCTTGGAGAGTTATTCTCCCAGGAATCCTAACGAGGAGCGTCTAAAAAAGGCAGTCAACATCAAGTTAAAGTCTGAAATCATTGATGAATTACCAGACAATATTGATGTCACATTCACAGCGTCTGACACTGAACATGAGTCTGAGTTATTAAAGAAAGTGGTCGATCAGGTGTTAGATATGGATGAAGAGTCAAAACCGGAGTCTAAGTCTGAAAGTTCGAGTTCGTCAGAAAAGAGTCCGAGTTCACCGGTTAAAAGAGTTTACAATAAAGAATTCCTGTTATCAAAATCTAATTTGAATGATGGACCAATCAAAGTAGCTTATACTTTGAATGATTCAGACAAATTATATTCTGATGAGGAATTCCCAATACGAAGTGTCAAATCTGAAATGATCAAACAGGTTTTCAAATTAACAGAAATTAACATTTCTGAAATAAAAGATTTAAATCTTCACGAAAAACCTAAAAAATACACTTCAAGAGTTCAACAGAGATTGAACAAGAAAAAGGGTTCTGGTTATCGAAAGAAACCAAACCACAACGGTAATTTCAAAAAGCAAGGTCTTGGTTTTAATTCTTCAGAAAATTATAAAAATGAGAAAATTTATAAACCAAAAACAACATTTGTTGCAGGAGGAAGTTCTGAAGATGAGCAGAAGAAACCATTCTGGAAACAGTCCAATCAAGAGTTTCTTGCTGAAGTAAAGAAGAATGTAAAGAAATTTGCTTCGAGAGTTGATAGAAGAATTTGCTTTAAGTGTCAAAAAGCTGGACACAATCCTTGGAACTGCCAAGAGTCCACTTATTCAAAACAGGGAGTGTCTTCTAACTTTGAAATGAGAAGAAAATATGTTGACAAATCTGAACAATCAAAAGAAAAAGTTAAAATGTTTGAAAAATCGACTGTGGAAGTTGGTGAAACTTCAAAATGGTTTTACAAAAGACAAGTTGATTTAAACAAACAAAGATGGGTTGTTAAAAGTTCAGATAGTAGTTCTGACAATGAATCTGATTCCATAAAATTAGAGGAGTCATCTGTTGAGAAGAAGAATGAGAATTCCGTTCCAGAGGTGAACGATGAAAATTTTCCTGAATTGTCAAAGGAAAATTTGAAGTTGAAGGTGGGTAAAACTGAGATTTCAGATCAATTCTTTGTTGGTAAGAAAGAATTTGATGCTGAAAAAGCTTTTAGTGGAAAAGTTAAACATATTTTCGGGAAGATGGTTGATGGGAAGGTTAAAAGTGCAAAAGAATTTTACAAATCAAAATGTTGGTGGGATAGATGTGTACCAGAATCTCCCAAGGCTGGTCAGGCTTGGGGGAAAGTTTTTCCTAACTGAAATCCTAACTTGCCGGAGCTTCCAGGTTAGTAAGAGTGGAGCAGGAATCGGCATCATTCTTGAATTGTTTGATTGATAAATTTACAGGTGATATCTTTATATTTTTATATTTTGATTAACAAGTGGTTATGGTTGGTAAGTGAACCTTCAAGAGGTTGAAGAAAGGTATTCACTTTCAAATGGTAAATCAAGGACATTAAGTTGTACTTGTTTTTCCTACATATGATTGAGAAACGATGTGATGAACCCCAATTTTACAAGTGATAAAATCAACGAAATTTATTTTCCGGAATAACCATTTGATTAAAACAAACTTAAGTGTTTTGAGATCACAATGGGAAATTAGTTTGTTGAAAGGGAGAGTTCTGATTGTTTATGCCAAAAGGATGGCGAATTGAAGCAATTCACAACAGTTGTCACTTTGTTTGTATAGTTTGTTTTCAAATTTCCTAAAATGTGTTTGCATTTTAGGGGGAGTAAAAATTTCAGAAAATCCAAAAACATTTGAAAATTTGAAAAAGTCAAAAACATGATAAAATAAAAAATGAGTTTTGTTGTGAAAAAGAGGAAATGATAGTACATCAGTGGACGATCACAGCATGCTAAAGAAATGGAAAGTCAAATGTGATAAACGGTCTCACTGATGATGTGTCAGTAGGTTTTTGCATATTTAGTAGATTGTGACGAGATATAAACCTAAATTTCAAACTTGCTTATATCGTGGGTAACATCTCTCGGATATATGGGTAACCCCCGAAATCTTGTTTGAAGGACCCCTCTTTCTGAGATACTAGGTCTTCATGTTTAGTGATATCTGGGGTATTATCCCCGGACTTCTGATAACGCGGAAGCAATGGCCTAGTCCCCGGAGAATACTTTACGCTTGCTTGAAATATAGCCTACCCTCAGCATAAAAAAATGATAAAACATTGCAAAATGCAAATCATGTGCTGTTGTAAAAAAAGATCCTCTAAAGGGGACCCACCAAAAGTTGAGCCGTCATCTCTCTGCTGAACGGAAGTTCTGACCTGAGCTCTCACGGTTTTCGCAATTTAACCCCTTACAGATATCATCTAGGTATACTCACCTGTAAGACTGAATATTAGGATCTGGATACGGGAGTATATTCTGAGGTGAGACACGCGAATAAGTTTAAGTCTCTTAAAACATTAATCTCGTATCTCGAAACAGTTGAACTTTGTGTGAAGATTTAAGTGGATAAGTATACTGACAATCTAAGTGAATCGTTTAGAACTTAAAATGTTTAAAGCTTAACGGTGTTGGTGATTTGTCTCAAAAACTGATATGATCCTCTTACACAAACTCACAAAAATATTGTATGTAAATATTTCTTTATTGCATTTCATTTTTGTTTTATTCAAAAATCCAAAAAGATTTTCGGAGTGTTTTAGCTTAAATTTCGAAAAATTCAAAAAGATTTTCGACGACTGATATTGGAGAGCTGATTTTCAAAATTCCAAGTGCTAAACATGATGAGCATGTGGTGAGGGGGAGTTTGTGTTTTAAATGAGAAAAGATTTTGAAAATTTGCCTAATAAGTGGTTCATCAGATTCTAATATTGATAAATCATTCTGGTTAAATTTGAGAGAGAGTCTGGTTATATAAATTTGTCAAAATGTTAAATTTGTGAAATTTATTGTGAGGTAGAGAATGTGCAGGATATCTGAGTGATAGAGAGCCAAGTTCCGATACCTGAAGACTCTGTGATTTCAATAAGCCAGACTACGATCCCAGCAAATCGAGAGGGGGAGTCTGAAAACATCCGAGTAGAGATTATATGTTGAAGAGGAGTTTGTTGGTGCAGATGAAGAAAAAGAGCGATCAGACAGATAAAGACTGAAGACGTTGAAGACTCGACACTTAAGACTCGTCAACATCCGAGTAGGAGTCTGTTGGTGCATACATCTGTCGACTTTGTCTTGTATCGAGTCTTGCATCGCTTATGGCTCGAAGTCCGAGAAATCAAGACGAAAGCCTAATTCCGCTTGAAGTGGTTCTCGATAATTCCGCACGGAATTAACTTGTAATTCCGTTTGAGTTGTTAATTTCGCTTGTATGCCTATTTTCGTTTGTAATGATTCCGTTTGAAGCATGTTTCATGCGGAATTAGGGACACTATATGTAGATGTGATCTCGTGTCATTTGGTACGAAATTACTTAGAGGTTTTCCGACGGCGAAGCTCTGTCGAAGTGTCGTCTTGCTGTAAAACTGTTCCAGATCAATATAAACGACAGTTAAAAGTGATCTCTTGATGAATTAAACTCATTATGTCTGTTTCCACCTTTCATTTTGAGTAGAACGCCTCTGATCGACTCGTTTCGGGTCCGACAACGATCCTACAGTGATCAACGGGTTCTCGAGTATCAGAACAAGTGGGTTGTCGGGACATGCCCTCCCCAGGACGGGGCGCTGGGATCTCATGGGAGAATATGGTAGGTAGGTCAGCACGGTGGGGATCAACGGTGCAAGTGGGTGTCCAGAAGTAGGAGTGACGGGGCTAGTGTGGGGAGTATGGGTATCAATAGGGGCTGAAATAGGAGCAAGTGTATAATCAGTAGATTGGGCAGCAATGGGTATAGTGTCGAAGCTGCTATCAGTAGCATCCGCTCGTAACCCAGCTCGGCGAATGTCAGAGGAAGATGCGTCATCGCAACATCTGAAGAGGAAATGTCTATGACAGAAACGACAGGCGACGATATCTCCAAAATGGCTATATCGAGAACATCACCATCACCAATCTCGTCATCAAAATGTTCGACATGAATAACGGGGACGTTATCCTCGTCATTGAAGACAACAATAACTCCTGGAACTACAGCTAAGGGAACAACATCTAAAGGTATGTAGTCAACAATATGGGCTCCATCTGGGTGACCGTGTAAGTCCAGAATCACTACAATCGGATATCAAACACCAAACAAGTAGCGGAATTACAAGTAAGATGTGAAAGATTGAAAGCAAAGTGTATTGATTCAAAGCACAAGAGCACACAATTTCTAGGAATCGTCTGGTACTCTGGATTGCCCAAAACACAAGTATGCAAAAAGAATCAACAACCTACATCAACTATGGATTCCCCTATTTATACTAACATAGGAGATCCATTTACATTGGGCCAAGCCAATACCCCATAAGACTTAAAACAACTAAACAAGCCCACTATACATATCGAACCCAAAACAAACAAGATAGCCCAAGACAGACGCAAACCTATACTAGTGTATGCCCTTACAATATCCCCCTAGTTTGTGTTGGCTTGGCGTCTCCTGCTTCACTGTTGCTTCCTCTTCTGCTTCTTAGCTTGTTCTTTCTTTTTCCTTTGTAGCTCAGGCAAGATCGGTATATTTCTTCCCACATATGGACCGAACAGCTGTGTTTCAACTCTCGTACGTTGCCCTGACCACAGGCAAGATCGGTATATTTCTTCCCACATAAAAACTTTGTGCAAAGGACTTTTTATGAAAATTCGGTCCTTTTTTTTCAATTCCTAAACACAAGGCCATATAGTTTTATATAAAAAAAAACTAAATATTTACACAAAAATAAATATTTACACAAGAGGAATAATATAAGATATTTACAAGCAACAAACATTTTACACACCAATTTTTGCATGCACTTTTCTTACGGGATCAAATCAGAGAGTTTCGGGCTAGACTGCATTTTTCAACACTAATTTACTCTGGTAGATCCGAGCGACTGCCCGTATGTTTTTCCTCTTAAACTTATCTCCCTAGGCTTTCATCAAATAACGGACTACAACTTATTTATCATGTCTTCATTTTAAATTATATGAACACTCAAATCAATCACGATCAAATCCCAGAATATTAGATTTGAACAGGCTATCATACGAGTAGTTTCCCTACCACATATTTCACAAGCCCATTCTAGAATTCTGAAACCTTGACTGGACTGGATTGAGAAAAGAACAGAATGGATCAGCAGAGATGGATATAATATACAAATCAAATGAGATTTTCTCAGTTTGATGTAGGTTTTTATTTTGGGGTTTCTTTTGGGCACTAGAGGGCCTCTTTCAGGTGTATTTGATCCACAGATCAACAACGTACAGCTAGGTCTTTGCTCACGCAAAACAGAAGCCGACGTTGCCTAGCACCTCCAGGTCTTTGCTCACGCAAAACAAAGGAGATACACGAGTTTGTTAGAAAAGATTTTAGAACTAGAACGAAATTGTGTGTATCGGGACATCACACACGCATTCAAATAGCTATGCTCTAATTCCAAGTGAACGTTCTTTCCTGAGGTCATAGAATAAATTAGTTTTCTATGCAGTACCAGTCAAAGAGTCCAGCCATCAGGATAAAGCCTACCAGCACATCACTCTGGAGTCAGAACATTTCAATATTGGTCTTACATGAGTCAGCCTTAATCCAAATAGTGAAAATTCATTTCATTTCTCGGGTTGTCGCCAAGGCATGGCAAAACCAAAGAACTATTTTTGTATTTTTCTGATTTCTCAATTGTTTTTGTATTTTTCTGATTTTTTTAATGTTTTTTTATTTTTCTGAGAGACTACATCCCCCTAATTTTTTTGCTTAAAATAAAAGAAAGGTTATTTTAAGAAACAAATTTACAAAAACGAAGAAAAATATTTATGTGTGACCGCGGTCAATCCTCGAACTCGACCATTTTGAGAAGTTCAAGAAGAGCAAGAAAACGTGCTTTATCAACCGGTTTTGTAAAAACATCTGCGACATTGTCGTCGGTATGAATTTGATCCATTTTAATTAAACCCTGGTTGAACGAATCACGAACAAAGTGAATTTTTATGGCAATGTGCTTGGTTTTTGAAAAATACACCGGATTTTTCACTATTTGGATAGTTGCATCATTGTCACAATAAATGGGAGTTTGGGAAAAATTCAAACCGTAGTCCACCAGCTGGTGTTGAATCCAGATAACCCGTGAGCAGCAGGCTGGAGCGGCAATGTATTCCGCTTCTGCAGTCGACAGAGAGACAGTTTGCTGCTTCTTGCATTGCTAGGAGATGAGGCGATTGTGACACCGCAGGAAAACTAGGAAAACCATGCAACTTAACTAGCTTCCTCAGTGAGTACGTGCTAAATTTCGGGACGGAATTTCTTTCAACTTGGGGATAATGTGACAACTCGTATTTCAAACCTCTCTTTGTACTTAAATGTAACGTATGTGGATCCTATGTGATTATGTGAACTTTATTGATTAATGAAACGTTATGTTTGATATGTGTTTATGTGTAACGAATGTATGTATATAAACGAACCGATCGCACAACACAACCCGATCGCACAAGCCCATTCGGGCCACACTCCTTGTATCCGAACCAAGGGCAGCCCATGATGGGTTCGGCCCACTCCTTTACGCACATAACCCAAGAGGTGGGTGTATACTCCTCATTTGTTGCAAATCTCATAACACACACAAAACCCTACTCTCTTTCTCTCCCCTCGAAGCCGACAGCAGTAACACTCTCTCTCCATCGAAGCTTTTGATTCGGATCACCCTCATTCATCTTTAATCGATTAGTGTTTCATGATATGTGTTTGTAAATGATGTTATGATTCCATGATTTGTGAACGATAATGGTTAGGGTTACATGTATGATGAACGATGATGTTTATGTGATAATGTTTATGTGAATCGGATTACATGATATTGAGCTAAGAACCGATTTAATGCATGCTAACCGGCGGTGATGTGTTTGACTCGGATGATGATGTATTGTTATGTTGTTATGAATGCTAATAATAAAAAAAACATGAATCATGTTAATAAGTATAAGGGTTATGATTATTATTCATATGTTATTCATTAGGGTTCATAGAGATTTGATGATAAAAACCCTGTTTTGATCGACATATCGTTTGGTTAGGAACTGTTGTTTGATAAATTGCAAATATGGAAACTGTTAGCATAGACTGATTGAATAGAAATTGGAAACTGTTTGAATGATTGTAACTACTGCATGAATTAAGGGAATTAGTTAACCAATCGCACAAGTTCCCTCTCGGTCGCACAAGATCAGGTCACACAAGACCTGATCTGATCGCACAAGGTGCTTCGCACAAGCCGGGTACAATCACATTAAGCACCGTGTACAATCAGGCTATGCATTATGGCACAAGACCTTGTGGATCACACAAGACGGTGCCGATCGCACGAGGCTTGGGCCACACACGAATCACTTAGACTTTTACACTGTTGGGCCTCAAAGCCCAATCCCAATCGCACAAGGATTGGTCAGTCGCACAAGATCATCCGGACCGCACAAGACCAATGTTTATTTTTTGGGCCGTTTACATGCTGGACTGCTTATGTTATATTGGGCCGAGTATCTTTAGGCTTCAATGGGTGAATCGCACAAGGCTGTTAGACTTGTGCGAGCCCAATCTTTTGAATCGTACAAGTATGACTATGTTACGTACTGGACTTTTAATATGTTGCCATGATCAATACGTGTTCGTAATCTGTTAACTTATGTGTGAACATATGTGCACTACTTGAACCTAGACCTGACTTGTATGGTAACCATGTTAGGACGTGGTTGACCACATATAGATCAAGTAACCTTTCTGTGTATTTGCCGAGCAAACCAAGGTGAGTTCACACTCTTTCCAAGGCATGGGATTCCCAAGGGCTGGGAATGGGTTAATGATTGAAACGGTAACTACAACCATCCTCCGTGGGTAGGATGCCAAGATTACACACTTGACCAAACCTCTATCACTGACGTCCCTCATTTATATCGACTTAATCGCCGAGGCCTATGACGAGCGGGTCATTAGTTAATAGCGCTATTAGGTTTAACAAACCTCACACCGTGCCAGTCGGACGGGCGTGTACAAATGGACTATGGGCAAAGGGTCAATGCTGATAGACATTGACTTAGGGCACCACTTATATTTTCGTAGTAGTCGATACGCACGGTCTAGTAACACATGGGAAGCCCCCACTAATCTTCGTAAACATCTCTGGGAGACCACGATACTAATTAATACGATACATGGTTTACAAAACGAACATATGATTTATAAAACGAATGCTATAACTAAACCACAAACTGTGAAGTCGCACAACTTTGTTTTTGATTCGTTGCTACATGCCTTGTAGGTCGTTAGGTACTCTTGGATCTTGCACAGGGAGGCGCGGTCGTTGTGGGACATGGCAGTGTGTGCCATGCTAAAAATATTACTCTATTTCGTACTTAATACTTACATTGGGTTTTTACAATTATGCTTCCGCTAAACACTTAACTACGTTTGTGATTTGAAACACCTTTCATATTGTGTGGTTGAATTTTACTTATTACTATATATGTTCAATATGATTGGTGGCTTGATCCTGGTCAGTCGCGCCTCCGAGCGGTGATACTCCGCGTGTGGATTTTGGGGGTGTGACAGATTGGTATCAAAGCCATTGGTTATAGTGAACTTGGTTTTAATAAGGGAAAAAGTTTTTGTTAAAACCAGACTATAACCTGTACAGTGCTCAACGATCCACAACGACGCTTCGCTCCACGTGCAAGACTCAACATTCTAGGTGATATGAATTATGTTTACATTGCCTACTTGCTAGTTACATAGAACTTTGCTCATGGTATGCTTAGATGAACGTAACAACTATTGTTCGAAACCACCTGTGTGCTTACTCTCTTCTGTCATCGTACTTACGCGAACCTCTCTCACTCATGTTTCCCTTGATATGAAGATCATGGCTGGAAGCGTTAACATGACTCAAGCCCAGTTGGCGGCTTTGATCATTGAACAAGTTACTGCAGCACTCGCAGCTGCCCAGGCAGGAGGTATATCCTGCAGTCGCAACTCACTCTAGGATCTTTAGATCCTACACTCCTAAACCAACTCTTGTGAGTTAACCTTGTCCTGTTCTTATACACGCAATAGGTCAGAATGCTCAACCACCTGTGTACACGTTCAAGACGTTCATGGATTGTCGTCCTAATACCTTCAGTGGAACTGAAGGGGCCGTTGGACTCCTCCACTGGTTCGAGAAACTCGAATCGATCTTCGAAATGTGTGAATGCCCTGAGGCTCATAGGGTGAACTACGCCACTGGTACTCTCGAAGGCACGACGCTAACTTGGTGGAACACGCAAGTTCAGATGATGGGCTGGCGGCTGCTAATGCCACCCCATGAAATGATTTTAAGGAACTGATTAAACGTGAATACTGTAGTCGTGATGACATCCACAAGCTGGAAGTGGAGTTCTTTAACCTGAAGATGACAGGGTCAGAGATAGAAGCATACACGAAACAATCCAATGAACTAGCAGTGTTATGTCCAACTATGGTGGATCCTCCCATCAAGCGCGTTGAGCTGTACCTCAAAGGCTTAGTACCTGAGATTCAAAGCCACGTGACATCTGCCAACCTTGCTACTATCCAGGATGTTACTCGCCTTGCAATCGTCTTACAGACCAGGCAGTAGAACAGAACAAGCTGCCTAAGCGTATTGGTGCTACTACAATTACTACTTCTACTACTCCCAGGGATAACAAGCGAAAATGGGATGGAAGCTCCAGCAAAGGTTCGACTTCAGTTCAGTCCCAGGCACAGCAGCGAAGGACTGATGACTATCAGAGCCCTGGTCAGCAATCTTCTGGTAGTCAAGGGCAGGGTGGATATCGAGGAAATCATCCAAAGTGCAATAGATGCAACAGACACCACAGTGGTCAGTGCAACAAGGGTCGTTGTCAGAGGTGTCTCAAGATGGGGCATGAAGCCAAGGATTGCAGGAGCTCACGACCTGCGAATTAGAACTAACAACAACAACCAACAGCTCCACAGAACCAACAGCGACAGCGAGGTAACAGGGGAGGCTTTCAGTGCGGTGCTGAAGGCCACTTCAAGCGGGACTGCCCCCAGTTAAACCAGAATCAGAACAACAACAACAATAATCAGGGCAATGGGAACAACAACGGGGGAAACAATGATGGAAACAATGGTGCCAGGGGTCGAGTGTTCGTGCTGGGTCAGGGTGACGCGAGGAATGATCCTAACGTAGTGATGGGTAAGTTTCTTCTCGACGACTTATGTTACTGTTTTATTTGATTTGGGTGCCGATACCAGTTATGTATCTCTAAAAGTTAGTCAAATGCTTAAGCTCACACCAACTCCCTTAAACATCAAGCATGTCGTAGAGTTAGCAAACGGTAAGAGTGTAGAAGCCACACACATAGTTAAGGGTTGTAATCTCGTCTTAGCTGGTCAGACTTTCTCTATCGATCTCACTCCTATAGTTCTGGGTAGTTTCAACATCGTGATTGGGATGGATTGGTTATCCCAACAGCAAGCAGAGATCCTATGCAAAGAGAAGATTGTTCGTATTCCCCGTTCTGGCAAGGAACCTCTCGAAATTCAAGGCGACAGGAGTGGTACTATAGGGGGCATCATCTCCTTCCTTAAGGCCCAGAAGTGTTTGCGAAAGGGCCACACTGCTATTTTAGCACTCGTTACTGATGTATCGACAAAAGAGAAGAAGATAGAGGATATTCCAGTTGTACGCGACTTTCCTCAAGTGTTTCCTGAGGAATTACCTGGGCTACCGCCTCATTGCCAGGTCGAATTTCAGATCGAGCTAGCTCCTGGAGCAGCACCCATAGCTCGAGCACCTTATCGCTTAGCTCCAACCGAACTGGAAGAACTGTCCAAGCAACTGCAAGAGCTCTTGAACAAGGGATTTATACGTCCTAGTTCTTCGCCCTGGGGAGCTCCAGTGTTATTTGTGAAGAAGAAAGACGGTACCTTTAGGATGTGCATAGATTACCGTGAACTCAACAAAGTGACCGTGATGAATCGCTATCCTCTTCCACGCATTGATGACCTATTCGATCAGTTGCAGGGGTCGAGCTACTATTCGAAGATTGACCTGAGGTCAGGTTACCATCAATTGAGAGTCCGAGACGAGGACGTCTCTAAGACAGCGTTTAGGACTCGGTATGGACATTACGAGTTCCTGGTTATGCCTTTCAGACTGACAAACGCGCCTGCAGTCTTCATGGATCTTATGAACAGAGTGTGCAAGCCTTACTTGGACAAGTTTGTAATTGTATTCATCGATGACATTCTGATCTACTCCAAGAGTCGGGAGGAACACGAGCAGCATTTACGACTCATTATGGAACTCCTTCGAGCAGAACAGCTGTACGCCAAGTTTTCAAAATGCGACTTCTGGCTTCGCAAAGTCCACTTTCTAGGCCACGTGGTAAACAAGGATGGGATTCATGTTGATCCATCCAAGGTAGACTCGATTACGAACTGGCCTGCACCTCGCACACCAACGGAAATTCGCCAATTCTTGGGTTTGGCGGGCTACTATAGAAGGTTTATCAAGGACTTCTCCAAGATTGCACAGCCTCTCACCTCACTAACTCAGAAAGGCGTTGTCTATCGTTGGGGTACTACACAGGAATCAGCATTTCAGCACTTAAAGGATAGACTTTGTAGCGCACCTATTCTTTCATTGCCAGAGGGCACAGCCGATTTTGTGGTTTATTGTGACGCATCCATCCAGGGACTTGGTTGCGTGTTGATGCAACGTGATAAGGTCATTGCTTACGCATCACGTCAACTTAAGGTTCATGAAAGGAACTACACTACGCATGATTTGGAGCTGGGAGCTGTTGTTTTCGCCCTCAAGATATGGAGACATTACCTGTACGGTACCAAGTGCATCATTTACACCGATCACAGGAGTCTCGAGCATATATTCAAACAGAAGGAGTTAAACATGCGGCAACGTCGATGGGTCGAGCTATTGAACGATTACGAATGCGCGATCAAGTACCATCCGGGCAAAGCCAATGTCGTGGCCGACACCCTTAGTCGAAAGGATACTACACCTAGGCGTGTGCATGCTTTACAACTCACTATCCAATCTAATCTACCTACTCAGATACGAGATGCTCAGGTAGAAGCATTGAAACCAGAGAACGTCAGGGCTGAGGCCCTACGCGGCTTAAGGCAACGGTTAGGACAAAAGGAAGACGACGCATACTACGTGACAGGGCGCATCTGGGTCCCACTTTATGGAAACTTACGCGAACTTGTGATGGATGAGGCACACAAGTCTCGTTACTCAGTACATCCTGGTTCGGATAAGATGTACCACGATCTCAAAACTACATACTGGTGGCCTAGCATGAAAGCCCACATAGCAACCTACGTTAGCAAATGTTTGACTTGTGTGAGAGTCAAGACTGAATATCAGAAACCATCGGGCCTACTCCATAAACCAGAAATACCACAATGGAAATGGGAGCAAATTTACATGGATTTCGTTACTGGCCTGCCTAGATCTCAACGTGGAAATGATACTATTTGGGTGATCGTGGATCGACTCACAAAGTCTGCACACTTCTTGGCTATCAAGGAAACGGATAAGTTTTCCACTTTGGCAGACGTTTACTTAAAGGAAGTGGTTTCAAGGCACAGAGTGCCGACCTCTACTATCTCTGATCGTGATACACATTTTACTTCAGAACTGTGGCAAGCGATGCACAAATCTTTTGGCTCTCGATTAGACATGAGCACAGCTTATCACCCACAAACGGATGGGCAGTCTGAACGCACCATCCAAACTCTTGAAGACATGCTTCGTGCATGTGTAATTGATTTTGGCAACGGCTGGGAAAAGCATCTGCCACTTGTGGAATTTTCGTATAATAACAGCTACCACACCAGCATCTAAGCCGCTCCGTTTGAGGCATTGTACGGGCGTAAATGCCGATCACCTCTTTGTTGGGCAGAAAACCACTCGAATTCCAGGTTGGGGATCGAGTCCTACTCAAAGACTCACCCTGGAAGGGTGTTGTTCATTTTGGCAAATGAGGCAAACTTAACCCACGATACGTCGGACCTTTCGAAATCATAGAGGAAATAGGCAAGGTGGCCTACAAACTGAACCTACCAGCAGAACTCAGTGGAGTTCACAACGTTTTCCACGTGTCAAATCTGAAGAAGTGTCTGTCAGATGAGACCCTCATAGTTCCTTTGAAGGAGCTCACTATCGACGATCAGCTGCGATTCGTCGAGGAACCAGTAGAGATTACTGACCGAGAAGTTAAGGTTCACAAGCGCACTAGAATTCCTCTCGTTCGAGTTCGTTGGAACTCCCGTCGTGGCCCAGAGTTCACCTGGGAACGCGAAGATAAGATGAAACACAAGTATCCCCAATTATTCAAGAACAACGAAACCACTACTGAGGCTGAAGCTACCGCGGAATTTCGGGACGCAATTCCCAACCAACGGGGGAAGGATGTGACACCCCAGGAAAACCAGGAAAACCATGCAACTTAACTAGCTTCCTCAGTGAGTACGTGCTAAATTTCGGGATGAAATTTCTTTCAACTTGGGGATGATGTGACAACTCGTATTTCAAACCTCTCTTTGTACTTAAATGTAACGTATGTGGATCCTATGTGATTATGTGAACTTTGTTGATTAATGAAACGTTATGTTTGATATGTGTTTATGTGTAACGAATGTATGTATATAAACGAACCGATCGCACAACACAACCCGATCGCACAAGCCCATTCGGGCCACACTCCTTGTATCCGAACCAAGGGCAGCCCATGATGGGTTCGGCCCACTCCTTTACGCACATAACCCAAGAGGTGGGTGTATACTCCTCATTTGTTTCAAATCTCATAACACACACAAAACCCTACTCTCTTTCTCTCTTCTCGAAGCCGACGGCGGTAACACTCTCTCTCCATCGAAGCTTTTGATTCGGATCACCCTCATTCATCTTTAATCGGTTAGTGTTTCATGATATGTGTTTGTAAATGATGTTATGATTCCATGATTTGTGAACGATAATGGTTAGGGTTACATGTATGATGAACGATGATGTTTATGTGATAATGTTTATGTGAATCGGATTACATGATATTGAGCTAAGAACCGATTTAATGCATGCCAACCGGCTGTGATGTGTTTTACTCGGAACGATGATGTATTGTTATGTTGTTATGAATGCTAATAATAAAAAAAACATGAATCATGTTAATAATTCTAAGGGTTATGATTATTATTCATATGTTATTCATTAGGGTTCATAGAGATTTGATGATAAAAACCCTGTTTTGATCGACATATGGTTTGGTTAGGAACTGTTGTTTGATAAATTGCAAATATGGAAATTGTTAGCATAGATTGATTGAATGGAAATGGGAAACTGTTTGAATGATTGTAACTACTGCATGAATTAAGGGAATTAGTTAACCAATCGGACAAGTTCCCTCTCGGTCGCACAAGATCAGGTCACACAAGACCTGATCTGATTGCACAAGGTGCTTCGCACAAGCCGGGTACAATCACATTAAGCACCGTGTACAATCAGGCTATGCATGATCGCACAAGACCTTGTGGATCGCACAAGATGGTGCCGATCGCACAAGGCTTGGGCCACACACGAATCAGTTGGACTTTTACACTGTTGGGCCTCAAAGCCCAATTGCACAAGGACTGGTCAGTCTTACAAGATCATCCGGACCGTACAAGACCAATGTTTATTTGTTTGGGCCGTTTACATGCTGGACTGCTTATGTTATATTGGGTCGGGTATCTTTGGGCTTCAATGGGTGAATCGCACAAGGCTGTTAGACTTGTGCGAGCCCAATCTTTTGAATCGTACAAGTATGAGTATGTTACGTACTTGACTATTAATATGTTGCCATGATCAATACGTGTTCATAATCTGTTAACTTATGTGTGAACATATGTGCACTACTTGAACCTTGACCTGACTTGTATGGTAACCATGTTAGGACGTGGTTGACCACATATAGCTCAAGTAACCTTTCTGTGTATCTGCCGAGCAAACCAAGGTGAGTTCACACTCTTTCCAAGGCATAGGATTCCCAAGGGCTGGGAATGGGTTAATGATTGAAACGGTAACTACAACCATCCTCCGTGGGTAGGATGCCAAGATTACACATTGGACCAAACCTCTATCACTGAAGTCCCTCATTTATATCGACTTAATCGCCGAGGCCTATGGTGAGCGAGTCATTAGTTAATAGCGCTATTAGGTTTAACAAACCTCACACCGTGCCAGTCGGACGGCCGTGTACTAATGGACTATGGGTAAAGGGTCAATGCTGATAGACATTGACTTAGGGCACCACTTATATTTTCGTAGTAGTCGATACGCACGGTCTAGTAACACATGGAAAGCCCCCACTAATCTTTGCAAACATGTCTGGGAGACCGCGATACTAATTAATACGATACATGGTTTACAAAACGAACATATGATTTACGAAACGAATGCTATAACTAAACCACCAACTGTGAACTCGCTCAACTTTGTTGTTGATTCGTTGCTACATGCCTTGCAGGTCGTTAGGTACTCTTGGAGCTTGCACAGGGAGGCGCAGTCATTGTGAGACATGGCAGTGTGTGCCATGCTAAAAATATTACTTTATTTCGTACTTAATACTTACAGTGTGTTTTTACAATTATGCTTCCGCTAAACACTTAACTACGTTTGTGATTTGAAACACCTTTCATATTGTGTGGTTGAATTTTACTTATTACTATATATTTTCAATATGATTGGTGGCTTGATCCTGGTCAGTCACGCCTCCGAGCTATGATACTCCGCGTGTGGATTTTGGGGGTGTGACAGTGATCCCCCAGAAACTGGCATCCAGCTGACGTAGACTTCATGTCCTGACTAGTACCTCCAAAATTGCTGTCAGAAAAAGCACACAAATCAAATGGAGATTCTTTTCGATACAAAAGTCCAAGCTGAGGCCTGCCCTTAAGATATCGAAAGATTCTCTGAACAGCATTTAAATGAGAAAGTTTAGGAGCAGCCTGATAACGAGCACACTGACACACAACAAACATGATATCTGGTCTACTGGCTGTCAAGTACATTAACGAGCCAATCATCGACCGGTATAGTGTAGCATCAATAGCTTCCCCTTCCATATCTTCAGTCATCACTGGTATTTCTACTATAGGAGTATTCGCAGGTTTAGGATCTTGAAGTTTGAACTTTGCAAGAATATCATCAACATATTTTCCCTGATGAATGAGAATTCCTTTGGAATCTTGACGAATTTGCAGACCCAAAAAGAAACTCATCTCTCCCAACGCACTCATTTCAAATTGCTTCTTCATAACTTCTTCGAATTCCTTGCACAGTGCTTCACTAGTGGATCCAAAGATGATGTCGTCCACATAGATCTGCACTAAGATTTGATCCTTTCCCACTTTTCAAATGAACAGTGTCTGATCAATCACACCCCGAATGTATCCATGAGTGAGCTGATGCTCTGTTAGAGTAGCATACCATGCACGAGGAGCCTGGTGTAACCCATATAAAGCCTTATCAAGCTTCTACACAAGACGGGGACACTGTTTGTTCACAAAGCCCGGTGGTTGTGACACATAGATCTCTTCCTTTACTTTACCGTAGAGAAACGCCGTCTTGACATCCATTTGATATACCTTGAATCCCATGTAGGATGCATATGGCAGAAGGATTCGGATTGCCTCCAGTCGAGCCACGGGAGCATACACTTCATCATAGTCAAGTCCTCCAATCTGTCTAAACCCTTGGACAACCAGTCTTGCCTTGTTTCTAACAATCACTCCGCTATCGTCTCCCTTGTTGCGATAGACCCATCTAGTTCCGAGTGATTTCTTTCCAGCAGGTAGAGTAACTAGCTTCCAGACTTTCAGCTTCTCAAATTGATTCAACTCATCCTGCATCGCATCTACCCAGCTAGGTTCCAAAAGAGCCGTATCAACTGTCTTTGGCTTGATTTGTGAGATGAAACATGAAAACAAGCAATTGTTGATGATTCCTGACTGACTTCTAGTCAACACTCCAGCTTCTACTGGTCCAATCACATTTTCGATGGGATGATCACGTTGGACACTTGTAGGAATAGCAACTTCTGGTGCAGTTCCAGTTGGAGAGATGTCCGTTAAGTGATCAACTGCTACTGACTCAGTGTGGTCAGAGTCTTGCTCTTCTTCTTCACCGTTTACAACAAACTCTTCAGGAATGGGACCATCAAACATGTCACTTTGATCGATGGGTGTGTCCTCCTCATCAGATGAGTCCAACCCCTCCCCTCCATCATTAAGAATGTCGGTATAATCAAGAGCCACTTGAATCTCTGGTGTAGATGTTAAAGATGAGACTGCAGGTGTGTGATCCCCACAGCTGTAGAATCCCCCTCAAATTCAACATCCCCTCTTCTTCAGCATTATGTGGAACAATTGAGGGTCGAGAGACAGCATTAGTTGTACCAGAAGTACCTGCATGAGTAACGGGAGGATCATCAAGAATGTCAAAAGATTTAAATAGATAGGCATAATTATAAAGAGTAAATGGCCCGTTTCCAGCGTCCGTCTGATTTTCTTCGAGCCACTGCACATCATAAGACTCAATGATCTGTCTAGTCTTCTTGTTGTACACTCTATATGCCGTCTTGTTTTCATGAGCAGCCTTCCCAGCATATCCAATGAAATAGCATTCATCTCCCCTAGCGTCAAACTTTGGTATGGATTCCAAATGCAAAAGGGTACATTGACAACCGAAAGCTCTAAAGTGCCCCACATATGGTTTCTCGCCAAACATTACTTCATGAGGCGTTTTCATGCGTGCCTTGTTGATAATAACTTTGTTTTGAACGTAGCACGCAGTATTAATGGCCTCTTCCCAGAAGAAAACTGGGAGTTTCAAATCACAAAGCATCGTACGAGCTGCTTCAATCAGGGTTCTATTCCTTCTTTCAGCAACTCCATTTTGCTGAGGAGTTCTAGCAGCACTGTATTATCGAGCGATTCCCTTTTCGGCACAAAAGAAGTTCAATTCAGCATTCTGGAATTCGGTTCCATTGTCGCTTTGAATCCCTTTCACTTTCTTACCAGTCTGATTCTCCATAAAGATTATAAATCTCTTGATTAATTCTGCAGTCTTACTTTTGTTAACTAAGAAGAAAACCCAAGTAAAACGTGAGTAGTCATCAGTAATTACAAGACAGTAAGACTTTCCAGACAGACTGAGCACATTCACTGGACCAAAAAGATCAATGTGAAGAAGCTGCATCACATTGTTAATGGTGTTTACAGTTAAGGGAAAATGAGGTCTTCGATGTTGTTTACCCTTTGCACAAGAGACACATTTTCAAAAGTTATGAAGTCTTTTACAGGTAGACCCCTTACCAACCCCAGTTTTGCAAAACGGTTTAGATTTTTTACGTTAGAATGTCCTAAACGACGATGCCACAGCATAGCATTGTGCTCAGAGATTTTGGTAAACAAACAGGCAACACCTTCAGTGGGAGGTTTATTCATGTCAATGACATAAGCGTTGCCTTTTCGTTCAGATTTTAATAAAATCCATTCATCAGGAATGACCATTCCTAGTTTTAGAATAAGACAGTGTTTATCAGTGAAATGAGTTGAGTAACTGTTGTCGCAAATTTGAGCAACACTTAGCAGACTATGCTTCAACTTAGGAATGTAGTTGACATCTTTGAAACAGAGATCACCATTCTTGACTGTACCTCTTTGTGTGATCTTTCCTTTCTCACCACCCGCAAAGGCAACATATCCTCCATTAAATTCCTCAAGATCAGAAAGTTGGGATAGACCGCCAGTCATATGCCTGGAACAGCCACTGTCAATGACCCATAGTCGAATGACAACCCTCCATAGTCGTTCCTGCACATTACGCGGGATTAATTAGATTTTGGTACCCAAGCCATAGTTGTAGTGGGTACACCTTGTTCTTTGAAATATGTAACTTGCATCCAAATCAACTTTTCTTTAGAGTATATAGGTTTAGTGTTGATGCACGATGATTTAGGAGAGTTGTTTGGAACATATTTCTTAGGTTTCTAAACTTGCCTAGGACTATTCAATCTCTTGGATGCCTTGGGTGAATCAGAAGTAGAGTTTGGAATGTAATTGTTTGATTTCATTTTCATTTGTTTAGCTTTGTTCCAATCTCCATCAGAAGGCTTCACTTTGGAATTCAGCTTCCTAACAGGTTTAGAGTTTGAAGTCTTCTCCTGTTTTGAAAGTTTGAGATTCCCTCTTGGAGCCTTCTGATGCTCTCCTCTTTTGAGTTTATCAGGACGATGCTGACAATTTCTTGCAATGTGTCCAGCAATTCCACATGTGTAACATATTTGTCGTTTCACATGTGGTTTTGCTTGACATCCATCAGTCTTTGCAGAACCTGAGGGCTTGTGTGGTTGCTAAGATGCAAACGAGACTTGTTTAGTCGTAGCTTTAGAAATAGAATGTTGTTTAATTTGCTTGTTTGATCTTGATTTTGGAGGAACATATTTAGCTTCATTTCCTCTTTTATTTTGTTTTACCAATAGATTTTTAGACTTGTCAACTTTATTAGGCAAAACAACTGAATTCAAATCAACATAAATAGAACCAAAATAAATGTCAGAACATTCATCACTCTTTAAAACAGAGCCCACACAATCCAAAGCATCAGAAGAAATTGAAATATTGTTTGACTTTTCAAAAATTAAAGAATTGTTTTTCTGAATTTTATTTTTCAAAACATTCAAAGCAACGCCGTCCTCATCATCTCCATCTACCCAATCTTCAATAATTACTTGGTCTGCATTTGAAGCAACATGGTTAGTATCATTATTTTCTTCATAAACAGTATCACTTGATGCTGCAGAATTGCTCTCAGCCTCTTGTGACATCATAGATTCAGAGGAATCAGAATTTTCTTTTGAACATTCAGCAGGGGCGTCTGTGGTTTCATCACCATCTAACTCAACAGAGGCTCCTGATGTTGTTTCTGATTCTTCTTTAAGCGTCTTTGAATCAACTGTTTCAGATGATTCATTTGTTGACTCCACTGAATCAACTGACTCTGAATTATCATAGTCAGTCGTTTCATAGGATTTACAGGTTGAGTTAGATGAAACTGATGATTCAGTCTGAGGTGCCTCTGCTTCCTCATGTGATGTATTGTTGACAATGGACGATTCATCCATTTCTGATTTCTCAGGAGTGGCTGTATCGTTAGTTGTATAACACGGAGAAACAGATTCACTTTGTTTACCTTTGTTAAATTCTTTCATAACTTCAGTCAAACCTTTTATCATGGCAAACTCAATGTTGTCTACATTAACTCTAGGTTCTCTTACCTCAGGCTCTTGTGTTGGTGATTTATTTTCAAAATGTTGTTGTGGCTCACACGACTCTTCTTTTTCCAACACTTGAAAATGTTTATCAACGCTTACATTTTTCTCAAAATTTAGGGTTTCAGTGTGATTTAAAACATTTTCTAATTTAACAAACGTTTGTTTATAAGCATGCTTTTCTAAAATAACTTCAGTATTATCAGGCCTAGTGATTTTTATCTTGCAAGGCTTGACATGCTCAGGTTTCTTATCCTCTGGTTTTCCATATTCCATCTTGGGTAAATTGTCTCTCCCCTCTTTAGTCATTGGAATTGAGGAATAGTTGTGGTTATAAGGTGGAGGTATGCAAACAAAACCCAACCCTTCATTCATCACTTCCTTTTTGCTATACTTTAACTGTTGATTTATCATTTTCTCGACTTTTTCGCTTGAAACATCAAACTTTTTAAAATTAAATTCAGTATTTTCGAAAGTTGATTTTAAGTCGTTTAATTCAACAGTTAATTTTTCAGATAGCTCCTTGAAGTGGAGATATCGACAGTTCGCTTCGCTTAAATCACTATGCAACTTTCGAATATCACGTTTTTGTGCTTCCACCATATCCTTATACCCATCCAGTTTCTTTTTAACTTCATAACTACTGGATCTGGTATATTGCAGTTGCATAGTAAGTGATTCGGCCTGTTCCTTAAACCCTTTTACCTTCTCTTTACATTTTAAAGTGCAACAAACATCATCTACACATACCTCAGCCTCAGAAGGAGTGTAGTCATTCATTTGAGCCATGAGGGCATGATAAATCGTTCCCTCAACGTCTTCATTGGCCGAGTCAGCATCTTCTTTCACTTCTGCCATAAGAGCTTGATTTGACTAGTAGAGAGTGTCTGTAGTGATTTGCAGATAATTCATCTGTTGAGTCCAGTCAAATCCCCATCCTTCCTGAACCACCAATGCATTTCCAGGACTTACAACAGATTCTACAGCTTGAGTTCTGACAGCAGTGCTTGAGGTTGAACCTTGAGTGGGATGAGAGACAGTGATGTTCGAGGTCGACACAACATTAGGAGCTGGTCGAGCTGCTGAACTAACAGTGACAGTAACATTTGGATCGACTCTTTCCCTTCTTGGCTGTTTGCACTCTCTAGCATAGTGTCCAAGCTCATGACAGTTATAGCATCTAAGCTTAGCCTTGTTCCAACCAATCTCACCATCAACCGTTTCCCATTTGTTTCTACCAGTTCTCTTCACAAAATTCTTGGCACGAAACACTGCCATGGCCATTTGCCAAGTGATATCCATTTCTTCAACATCACCAGGATGGACTTCCAGCAGTTCAGCAGAGTCAATGTTGTTTGCTACCCTTCCAGCAATGAACGTGTGATAACAGTTCATGACCCCTGTCATGAAATCCATAGCTTGCTCAAATTCTCTTGTAGTGGCCACTGAAGTGTTTGTTGCAGCAAAAGCAGTAGTGATGTTAGAAAAAAGTTGTGTGGGTGTAGGAGCAGGTTGATTTGTAGGCTATGGAGTGGATGGGGTTTGGTTCACTTGTTGAGTAGTAGCAGAAAAGTAGCCAGATTGGTTGACATAAGTTCCAAGATTTGCAGGGAACTGCACAGTAGAGGGTGCTTGAAGCGAGCTCATCAAAGCACTGTTGGTCAACACACCTACATTATTGTAGCTTGAAGTGTGGTTGTAAAGCCTTTGTTTGTCGTCCATTTCATAAGATTTTAACAGTGACATTAGCTCAGAAAGAGTCATTCTAGCTAAGTCTCTGGTTCTTTTAATGAGAGTTACATTCGTATCCCAGCTTCTTGGAAGAGCGTTGAGCAGTTTCTTGTTGGTAACAGACTTTTCCAAATCGATGTCATGAGTTTTCATATCACTGACCAAGGCAACGAATCTTTGGATTTGATTTTCCAAAGTTTCCCCTGGGAAGTGATTGAACAGGTTAAACTTCTGAGTAAGCATTTCCCTTCTGCTTTCCTTCATCTCTTCGTTTCCCGCATACATAGCCAGAAGAGCTTCCCACATTTCCTTAGCAGTTTTGCAATCACGAACTCCAATGTCGATTTCTGGTGCAAGAGCAGAGTGCAGCATAGCAAGAGCCTTGACATCAATGTCATGCTTTTCATGATCCTCTTCAGTAAATTGACACTCAGGCTTAGGAGCAGTAGTTCCCTCAGCTTCATTCACAATGTAGGTGATCACAGTTGGTCCATTGCAGATAGACCTCCAGGCCTTTGGATCCTTGATTCTCATGTATTGAATGAACCTGAACTTCCATTCTGAAAAGGATCCCCTAGAAATGAGCCTGGGAATCCTGTTATTAGTTCCAATTATGTTATCTAGATCCTGGTTAATGGCAGCTGTTTCAGTCAAACCCACTTGATTAGTTTGAGCCATTTCTGAAAAGACAATTGAACTTATGAGTAACAGGTAATATTAAATATGAGAACCAGATGAATATCACAAATGATTACAATATAGTTCAGATAATAATTCGAATGGTTCAACAGATAATTAAAAGATCCAATACAAAACAGTTTTGTAAAACATTCCACAAGCCCAATTGGTCCAGTCCACGTGAATAGGTCCAATCACAGTTGCACAAGATGACTTCTTGGATCGCACAAGATGAATCGCACAAGACACCTTTCAGCTGAACCTTTTGTCAATCGCACAAGTCAGTATGACCCCTTTGATCGCACAAGACAGATCACACAAGGTGACTCGCACAAGACGTCTTCAGTTGAACCCTTTCCCAAACGCACAAGATAATATGGCCCCTTTCAACTGAACCTTTGAATCGCACAAGAGTTCAATCGCACAAGATCTTCTCAGTCACACAAGAGCTAATGGATCGCACAAGTCACAAAGTTTGGGCCTGAATCCTTGAAAGCCCAATTTTTATGATCGCACAACCCAAACTGAATCGCACAAGTCACAATATTAGGCCTCCGTCCTTTAAGAACCCAATGCGCACCAGTCGCACAACACCTTCAATCGCACAAGCCAAACTTTAGAAATGCAATTTGCAATCTTTTCAACCAAAATCCCGAAAGATATGGTAATTTTAATTTTCGAATCTGTTCGATTTTTACTGCAACAACTTTCCAAAGTTTCTGCAAACACGGTCAACTTGCACACAAACAGATCAAACCCACAAATTTTCAAAAATTCTGATGAATAATTTATGAAATCGAAGCACAAGAACCCAGAAATTTTAAAATCTTTCAAACAACTTTCAGCCAAAAATTTATATGTATACCCAAAATCCTTTCAATTTCAACAATAAAAACTTTAATCTCAAAAATCAATAACTGAATTTCAATTTTTAATATCCAAAGCAATTGGTTTTCACAAAAATTTTAACCAAAACAGACCAATTTTTCAGATTAACGAGAACCTTTTGTTTCACAGAAGTTTAACTTTTATTTTGAACAAAATAGAAAAACCACGTTAAAATCAGTTTTCGTGCCACAACTTGGGTTGATATTCAGATGCAAATAAACAGTTTTTTAAACCAAAAGATGAACAACTCAAATCCACTATGACCCAAGAAATATTCGACAGAAGAAAGAACTATAAAATAGACTGAAATAAAACAGAAATCAGACCTTTCTTGTCGAACTTTGAACACAATCAGCAGCAAAAGCAACCTTCAATCTTCAAGATATCCGATCCAACCGAGCCTTCGTGAGACTACTTAGGCTCTGATACCAATTGTAAGTCCAGAATCACTACAATCAGATATCAAACACCAAACAAGTAGCGGAATTACAAGTAAGATGTGAAAGATTTAAAGCAAAGTGTATTGATTCAAAGCACAAGAGCACACGATTTCGGGGAATCGTCTGGTACTCAGGATCGCCCATACCCCATAAACCTTAAAAACGACTAAACAAACCCACTATATATATCGAACCCAAAACAAACAAGATAGCCCAAGACAGACGCAAACCTATACTAGTATATGCCCTTACAGACCGATAATCACAATCTGGTTCAGTTGTGGCCCCACAGCTAGGACATCATCCTCTATGGGCTTGCCATCGAGGACAGGGTCGGGTAGCGCAAAGGGATGGAAGTCGTCGAGATCCTCGTCGTCGGACAAAACAATCTCCACAATGGGCTCGTCATCAGATGATACGTCCATGTGGTCGTGGTCATCGTATACTCCGCTACTAGCAGATGATACCATGGTATCCTGGTAAAATAATCCGTACACATATATGTGTATATATATATATATATATATCAATGAATAACAATGTTACTTAGTATACACAGGCAAGTAAAGGTAGCGTATCAAATGTAATCACATTGTTCTTATGTGGGTCATTTTTAGTTTGGCAAGTCTATCCCATATAGACTATGTCCTAACTAATGTCCTTGCTTTGTTTTTCTTTTGAAAAATGTTTGGTTCGTGGATCTTTGCGTTTTTGTAAATGCAATGAAAAATATTTGTGTTTGTTGTAAAAATGCTTTCGTGAGAGAATCCTAGTGATTGTAGACTAGACTCGAGAAGGAAACCTAGTTCACTACAATCGAAGCTCTGATACCAACCTGTCACACCCTGTCTTTTGTGGAAGCATGTGCGTGTGAATTTTGATCAGTTTTCATTGCATTAGATCATAATAAACAACTACATGATTAAAACAAGCGATGTCCATCCATTCATAAGTTTTAAAATATTACAACCACAAGTTGTTCAAGTTTCAAACCATCACAAGTATTTAGTTTAAGTTACAACCAACATAAGTTTTAAAGTTCCATAAAGGAGTTGTTAAACAAAAGTTTAAATTCATGAGGCTTTGCATCCTATATCTCATCAAGGATAAGATATATGGATCAAATCCTCCAAAAGTGGATGACATCGAGACTTGAAACTCAAAAGCTTGAAAGTAACGCTGGCACCAAGATACATCTTGATGAAACAATGGTTAACCGAGAGGGTTAACTCACTGGTCTCGTCAAGTAGGGTTAATCCCTTCTTTCCGAGGATCGCTGGCTAGATCGTCCGCTGGTTGATCTCCTGCACAAGGAAACAAACCGTGACTCGTAACAAGGAGGATGGGGTGGGGGTGCTCCTTGTTACCACTCTCCGGCGTGGGAATCAGTAACTTGCTTGGGAAGCAAAGTGTGATAATAGTAGTAGTGAGAGAGTTGTGAAGAGATACCTCAAAACTGGTTTGGGATGGTTATTTATAGCCGAGGAGTGAAGGAGGGTAGTTGAGCGGCTAGTCTGACATCGCACAGCCTCCTGCAGGTGTGTCAGGCCTGTCGGTTACGGTGGTGATGCCACGTCCTACTGTGGTGTCAGTCTGTTGCTTATATGTGGGCTGACAGGCGACTGTCTTCAGTGCCACTTGCACTGTGGTGTCAGTCCCACTTGCCTTGTAGGCAGGATACGGTGTCGGGCCGCATCGCTGCTCGCGGTAACTGATGTTGTTCCCGCGTTCTTGTTCTGGCCAAGATGTAGGCGGGATGCGGTGCCGTACCGCATCGCCGCTTGGTGAATGCTACTGTTGTCCAGATCCCTTGTCGTGATGAAAATGTTCATAGGGTGCGGTGCCAGGCCGCATCGCTATGTATACACCCATTTTCATACATAAGGTAAGTATTCCCATATCTTGACTGATTGGATTCGATCGCTGTGTTCGCGCGTGCCCGCACAGACACATATAAGTTCTTGCTGGTGGGGGTTTTTGATAAGGGTAATGGTCACTCGCGGTTGTGCTGACGCGAGATCTGGGACCATACCCCTTCAAGTCCTCCCAGTCTAGTGTTGCTTCCTTATGCAAGTTGCATGTGGGAGGAATACTGGACTATGGTGTCTAGAAGGTAGAATATGGGTTGGAGAAGATTTTAGGCCATGCGAATGGCTCCTGCTTCAAGTAAATCAAGCTGGGGGTCCTGTAGAGTCGTGTGACGTCTCTTCCGTACCGGTGAGCAAGTTCCGTCTGATGCGGAATTCTCAGCCAAGGATTTGATTCGGTAATATGGTCTACCTTTTTCTGATGTCATCAGCCACCTGTTGGTGTTTCGGACCAACCTTTGAGAGGGTGACTGAAGATGTCATCAAGGTTTGAACCAACCTTTGAGATGGTGACGGAAGATGTCCGTGATCGCAACTCTAGTTGTAACCTCTCCGTCAGTTGATGCAATGCTGTAAGTGCTTTACTCAAGCTCTATGTTTATCAACTGGACATGCAACGATGATCCCTACTTTGGGGAGTATTCGCGTTCTCCATTTTAGCTCTCAAGTAACCGCACGTCCTTTGCGGTTACCTCGTTGCCGCATATCGTTGGCCATGTTTGGTCGAACAATGTGGGGAACTTGCGTCATTGTTTGCCGTGTTTGGTCGAACAATGTGAATCTGTACTATGGGCAAATAAACATGGTCATAGGCATGGTAGTGCCCACCATTGTTTATTTTATACGGTCCATAGGTGGGCAAACAAAGTCATAAGCAGACTTGTTACCACTATTGCTTGGCTTGCTACTCAATGAGATCACCTTAGATACTTGGGAATCTGGGTGAAACTCGTCCGCATTCGTTCCTTAGCTACTTTCCTTCACGCTTAGGTGGAAAGTAGTTTTCCGTAGCTATCGTCCGCGTACTTGTGTTTCGCCGTGGCTACTCGTGAGTGTTTGTGGTTTGCAGCAAAGATCTCGCTTTAAAAGAGCTTGAAGCTTGGATGTGGCTCTTGAAGGATCAGGAGTCAGGGTTGCTGATGTGCGGTTGCTCACCATACTTGTCCTTTATCCTAAGGAGAAGCTGTTTGCGTCCCCTCTGTGGTTGTGAACCGGACACGAGGGATTTGAAGCTTGAAGAAGCTTGCATGGAATGCGGTTTACCGCATCCTGAGAAGCGGTTTTTGCAGTCCAAAGAACAACGCTGGTTCTGGGTATCCGACACACCTGTACGGGCTCGTGTGGGTCATCTCCGCGTATTCCATGTGTGCTCATGGGTATATGCGGATATTGGTTATACCCCTTTACATAATGTAGAGATATATATTTTGCCTTTTTTAGGGTTATGTAAAAAAAATACATGCGGTATGGGTAATGGTGCGGTATACCAGGAAACCACATGCCGCTTAGTTTGGATATCGTTGTCGCTTTTTCGTTGCATACGTGGCAGGACGCACGTGTGAGTTGGTAGAAGTTGGTGCGATTTTGCTGGCATGTGCTGAAACGACAGGGCGTTTGCACTGCCCGAGGTAATCACTATAGTGTAGCAGGATCACCAAAAAGTCTCTTTTGTCAGGCGCGTGGACAGCTACTCGCGAGTGGTAACCTTCAGGAGAACTGTCGCTTATATACGTGTCGTCGTATGGTTTGTTGCCTTAGCGCATGACGTTTCGGTTTCTGATCCGCATTTATTGCGATGAGTATAAAAGGGGAAACCCTTTGTGGTTTCCTCTTACTCGTTTAACATTTCAAAAAAATTTCCGGTGAGAGAAGTTAGAAATCCTTCATCTTCTCTGATCAATCCTTTGCTTTTTCTGTGAGGTTTTTCTGAAATTTCTGGATTTCATCTTTCGTTTCCTTCTTCTACATTCTGATAGCTGAACCATCCAATCCCCATATTGCTGATGGTGAAAATCCTGACCCTCAGTCGGCGGTGGCGGCTGAGGAGGAGGAAGGTGGTGGTGCCCCCGGTGGAGGTTTACCAGTGTTGAGGTGGACGAAGGCTCAGTTCAATAATATGATGACCGACGTTCAAATGCCCCAAGAATATGGGGCTGTATACCCACAAGAGGGTGATACTAGTGCCGACGCTCCGGCCGGTTATATTACCATGTGGGCTGATTTCTTTGGTGATGGCAATCTCCGACTGCCGTTAACGGTCTTCGTTGCTGAGATTTTGGAGTGGTATAAGATCCACATTTCTCAACTTAGCCCCTTTGGGGTGATTCGGGTTCGAAATTTTGAGTACACTTTTCGTGCTCTTGATCTGGAACCTACCGTCGCAGATTTCCGGCGATTCTATCAGTTGACGGTGCATACCGGTTTTTTTTCTTTTAGGCAACGTTATGGTAGCCCTAAGTTGATGACCCCTCCGAAGGGCATTACGAAGTGGAAGACGAAGTCCTTTTACGTTATGGCCGCTGCGGTTGTTGCCAAAATGACGTTTCGGAACATGACCGAAACGATCATAGCGGAGACTATTGTTGTCCCCCGGGCTAATACAGTGGACTGGTTTCCAAGGTTGCGGACCATTGAGTTCAAGAAACTGAACAACTCGCAGTTGTGGGTGCTGCGGATGATGCTGACCAGGATGAAGAGGAAGTCAAGGCCCGTTGTGCGGGAGAAAAGTGGTGGTAAGTACTTTTCTTCTTTTGCGGTTTCCTTATTGCCTTATCTGCGTTATTGATTTGTAAGTGGATTATCAGATGATGCTGCCCTTTGGAGGATATTTGCTCCGAATTTTGAGGGCAAGGTTGAGGTGGTTGCGTGTGCAGAGAATGAAGAAGGTTTTAACTTCACCATTCGCAACAACTACCGGGTGCCTGCAGAAGATGCACTGGCGGCTGAGTTGCCACAAGGCAAAGGTATAATGAATCTTTTCCCTTAACTTGGTTGTAAAGAAGATGGCCCAGCTGATTTGCTTTTTTGATGAATTTAAATGCAGGTGATCTTGGTGCTCTGGGGGATATTGAAGCGAAGGGTGTCCCCAAGAGGCACTTGGAAAAAGGCATGCGGTTCCGCCAGAAGAAAAAGCATGAGCCTGCTGTTATTCCTCCGTTGGTGCCGCAGGTGGCAGTATCTCTCGTACTAGTTTCCGCAGATACACCGATTACGTGGTAGTATCTGACACCCTTGAGGGTTTGGGTGTTCCAGATGGTGTTGCGGCTGCAGGTGGACCCGCTGGGGGTTCAAAACCCGCTGATGAGAAGAAGAGGCAGAAGGTAGAGGATAAAGCCGCTGGTGCTGGTGAGCTGAAACGTCCGAGGTTGAGAACGACTCGGACAACTTCTGTTACGCAGCATACGCCTGCGATTGTGACCGGTAAGTCTACTAGATAATCAAAAGTTTTTGTCATTATAAGTTTGTGACTTATAGTTGTGTTTGCTTTGTTGTAAAACCACAAGAGGGAAGGTTTTCCTTGTTTGAAACTCCTATTTCTCCTCCGCGTGACGTGGCTGCGGATGTTAATAAGGAGTTTACAAGAAGCCCTTCGGTCGAAGTGGTTACCGAGCCCTCTGTGCAAGCGGAGAATATCGGGAAGAAAACCGCGGATCAGATTTTTGACACGTTGGATTCTTCTAACAACCTGATCTCCCCGCATGATACTGATGTTAAGGGGGGTAATTTGAAGTCTGCTGATGTTGAAAAGCATAAATCTCCTGTTGCTGAGAAGGCTTCTGGTTCTGCCGCTGGGGGTGCGGGTTTTGAAGAACCATCCATTCAGCCTGGTGAGTCTGAATTGGAGTTTTACTACCGTACTTATACGGAAAACCGGAGTGTGAACTACCACCGCCTCCCTTGGACTGTTATGCAAGGGGATCATATTTCTAATGATCCAACCGCTTGCCGGGACATCCTGAGCGGTGTGGGCACTCCTTTTGAGGTTCTTCGGGCCCACAGTTTCCCTCGTGAGAATCAGATGAATCAATTCTCTTCCATGCTAGTTGGAAGTTCCATAATGGCGAATGCCATTATGGAAGACTACAAGATTCTGAGCCGCAAGGAGGAGGAGACTGCTCGCTTGCGGGTTGAAGCCTAGGCGATGGTTAAAGCTGCTCGGGAAGGTGCAGAGCAGCTTGAAAGAGAAAAAGCTGCTTTTGAGAGGCATAAGCAGACCGAGGCTTGGGCTACAACAGCTGGCCTTAAACAGGTTCGTACCCTTGCTAAGTTACTTTCTGACGAGCGCAAAAGTTGGAGGGAAGCGTGCGCTCGAGAAAATGAAAAACTTTACCGTGTTCGCTAGGAGGTCACTAATCTCAAAGCAGCGAATGCTGCTTTGATGAAGGAGAAGGCCGCAGCTGAGGCGGTTGCCAGTGAGGCCAAAGAGGCAGAGTGCCACGCTGCCAAGGCTCTTGAAGAGGCAAATGCTGACCGCACCCGTTTGAACAAAGTTGCTGAGGATCTCAAGGTATGGGTTGCGTTTACTCTTGAATTTGGATTCTTGGTTCACAAGTATAACTGACTATCTTTGTATACTTGTGTTTTCTTTGTTGTTGAAAGGCTGAATTGCAGAACCAGGTGACCATTATTGAGGAGGTAACTGCCCGCGCAGCTGAGGCTGAAGCGCGGGCAAGGGAGGCTGCTGAGGCTAGGGATAGCCTGATTTCTTCTTTTGTGCAGCTTAAGGCAGACCGTGAGTGGATGCGTGATTATGGTATCGGGCATGTAAGTAACTGGTGCCTTTGTTGTCCTTCGGTTTTGCTTTTGTTTACCTTTTCTCCTTTTGTGTTTGCAGATTATTGGAACCGTTCTTGACGCGCCTGAGAATACAGCTACTGTAAATGAGCTTAGGGAGCGTGCGCGGGAGGCGGGTTTCAAGGCTGGTTACGCTCGGTGTATTAGCCATATGAACCCATTGTATCAAAGCAAATTTATTGATAAACGATCTGGGTTCCAAGGCGTAGATACCGAAGCGCGGCTTGCTGCAGCCATCGAGGCGTACAACAACCTGTCCATTTCCGCTATTGATGACATTGATAAATGCTTGGAAGCAGAAGATTACGTGGACCGTTTGCGGTTGTTGTACGGCGATCCGGAAGAGGAAGAAGAGGAAGAAACTGTTGGAAGTGGCAAGGGTGGTGCGGGTACCAGTGGTACAAAGGAAGATTAGGTTGGCCTGCGTGCCCTTCTTTTTGCTTTCCTCTTCATTGTAAATAGTAGAAAAACTATGTAAATTCCTTATGCACCGCGTAGGTGTAGAAATTGTTTGGAATATAAGGTTACCCTTTTTACTCAATTTGCATCCTTTTTACTCAATTTGCATAAGTGTTTTGGCTTCATGCGTTTGAAAATTGGTGAGTTAATGTTAGAGAAAGCCAATGTTTAAGGCCAGTTGTAACATTATCTCTAAATCTGTCATTTGCGCATCTAGATGATACGCAAGTATATGAATGACTCTGTTGGCTATAAAGCACGGTTTAGTCAATTTCCATTAGGATCCCGTATGGGAGTAGGGATTGTAAAGCTTTGTAATTCCCGTATGTGCGTATCCAGCCGTGTTTTGGTCAAAAATTACCGAAGTAATTAAGTGATCAAATTAGTTAAGTGAGGTAGTGTGCTAGAAATGTGTGTTAAAAATATGCTAGTTAGGCTATTTGCAAAAACAGTTTCAGGATACGACTCAGGATATAGAGTTGTATCTATGATCAAACTATGAGTAAAAATGTAAAGAGTGACACGAGATGTACGAGGAAAGCCCTTGATCAATCTAGATCGCTGGCATAAAACCTCGGGAGTTGACAATCGCAGCTGCCTTGTTCTTCTATTACTTCAAATATCAGGATACAATGTAGGATATGATGCGGATCAACTAGGTGTTACAATGTAATTTGAGTACAAGTGTTTGTGTGTAGTGATTGCTAGTAGCTAGAGAGTAAAGTGTGCGAAAGGGAGTGAGTGACTTAATCTGATCCGATCAATCTATATATAGTTAAACGAAATCAACTAACTACCCTATTAAACCGGGATGCTTTGAATATTCCCCAAGTGAACGTTGTAGTCCACTTCTTCCGGGTTCAACGTCTCTCACATAACTGGTTTGCCCGAGTCTTAAGGAGAAGAGGTCCACTTGACCGTTAGGGACCCGCACCTTCTAATCTGCACGTGGTTAAATTAGTCATTACCAGAATATCAAATCAGGATGTTACCAATATCCTGATCCGCTATCGTGATCACAAATAAACAATTAAAAGCAGAATATTAGTCAGGATATATGTTCAGATAATGGCCCATAACAATTGTCCCCAAAAATATCTGTTGGTATACCAATCCAACGGATATATTTAAAACTTTATTTCGTAAACCGAGGCAATCAATGTGACGAGACTCTTGAAATGACAATGTGCAACTTCCAAAGCGTTATTTACTCTTTACCCCCTATTATTAAGCCTATAATTAGCCAAAATAATTTGCATTTCGATCATTTCTTCTCAGGCGAATCTCAGGTATTTCTCTCTTCTTCTCTGTTTTATTTTCTTTGGATTTCTTGTTTCTTGATCAATACCCTTCATGGCATCTCGAACAAGATCTCGGTCGAACGAACCAGTCACAACCCTCACGAGTCAAAACCTCATACGAGAACCACAAAACGAGATTTGCTCTTTCAACAATGCCGATATCGCCTCTTTGAAGGATTCCAGTGCCTTTCCTACCGGAGCGGTCATTCGTCCTTTTGATCGGGAAGTTCGATCAAATGTGTCGTCAAACGAATGGGTCTGCTTCCTTGCCTATCCCTTTTCTTTGGGACTCCGGTATCCATTTCCACCCTTTATCTCTCGATTCTTTGAGCTTACCGGCCTCATTTATGCCCAGACCATGCCCATGGTATGGCGAGTTTTAATAGTGTTAAACCAAATCAAATCTCGTCATTGCCCTGACCTATGCATTGAAGACTTTCCCATAGAATACCGACTGAGATCCCATGGCAACGGCCGCTTCCTTCTGTTCTCCACTTCCAAGAATCCCTTAGTCCTTAAGGCCACCAAAAATGAAGATCAATGGCAACGAAAGTTCTTTTTTTTGTAACAACAGACTCTATTGACAAGGGTTTCGATCTGCCAGTTAGATGGTTAACCAAGGGTAGGATTTAGGGTTTTAGGAATATGCCCAAATGTATCCTTAAACTATATCTTAGACTGATATCCTGATATTTTGTGCAGCGAATTTCAGAGATCTAGCACCCCCAAGCGCGGAATCAGAGCCCAGGATCAAAGAGATCTACCGACTTCCTGCTAGTGAAAGAACCTTCTCCCTGTCCCTTACGAACTCAAGTAAAAAATCAAGCTCAGAGATGTCTGGTAAGCACAAGATTATAGTGAATATAAAGTATAAGTGTTACAAACTAAATATTTCTTCCCTTGTTCAGTGCCGGTCATCAACCTTGAAGGCTTCCAGCTTGACGAGTTGGACAGTTACTCTAGCCTCGCACCTCCCAAGCAAGAATCCAATCCGAAATCATCTGTCACACCGAAGCCTACTAGTTCAAAGACTACTTCTGCTCCTAAAGCTCCTCCAGCATCCAGGACCCGGGCCTCTAGCTCCCAGAAGAGAAAGGAAGTTGAGCCTCCCGCTACGCCCCATGTGTTCCCATTCGAGAACCACGGGTTTACGGAATCCAACAAATTCATGACCGGCTTCCTCAACCAGGTTGGTATCCTGACCCATATCCTGCAACATATGCTGGTTAATAAAGTCAACTAAAGTCGATACCTGATTTCTTTGCAGGGTCTCGAACGCCTGGTGTTTCTCTATGAGGATGCATGTGGCTCAAATGTCATGCTTGAAAGCCAGCTGAAAAAGGCTGAGGCCACCATCGTAGATCAAGCAGCAATTGCCATCGCCAAATCGGAGCACAACGAAGCTATGTACAAGGCTATGACTCAAGATCACCAGTATGCCATCCAGAAGATCACCCAGGAGGCTCAAGCTAAGTCCGACGCCGCTCAGGTTCAACACGAGCAGGCCATGGCTTCATACCGGGAGAGCCTCAAGAATTCTGTCGTCATCTCCCTTCTCCAGGCCATACTGAAAATGGCTTACGAGGCAATGGCTTTGGGTTTGCAATGCCCTTCTTGGAACACCAAGGCCTGGGAGGCGAAACTGAGAGATCTTGGGGGGAATTCTGTGGAGCCTCCTGCCAAATCTTATGCGGAAGAACCTGCCAAGATGGTGGATACTAGTGCTGTTGGTGCATATTTGTGACAACAACTTAGATTTGGTCTTTGGATATCTTCTAATTAGTTAAACGATAAACAGTTAGCGGGTTTAGCTTTGTATTAGTGGAATAATAGAGTTTGGGCTAAACAAAACCCAGTTTGAGTCTAGGGGCACGAATTGGGCTTTGCCCCTGTAGGAAACCTTAGCCCAAGTTGCAAACCTTGTGTTATATAAATAAGGTTAGGCTTTAGGGTTTAGGTCAATCAGCCAAAGCAGTGTTTGAGAGATAGTAATTTCGTGAGAGCTAGGCTTGGACGAAATTGAGTGTTGGTTAGGGTTTAGATTGATTGTAATTCGTGAGATTGATAATCAATAGAAACCCGGTTTGATTGTGAATTGCTGATTTCTGTTCCTACACGTTTTTTGCTATATTCTTATCAAGAGGATTTCGCACTCTTGATTAGATTGATAATTCTGTGAAAGATCCATACGACCAAGGGACCTACAATTGGTATCAGAGCATTAGGCTCTTGAAGGCTCGGTTCAGAATTGTGATTGGCAGAAACAGGGATATTTTTGAATTTTTTTTTTTAAATCTGACAATTAGGGTTTCGAAAATTTTTGGCTGGTTTGATACAGATTTTCGAATTGTTTGATCTTCTGCATTGTTTGTTTGCTATTTTGCAGGTTGTCAGGAAAGATTTTACTGATTCTGGTTGAAGAATTTTGACTGGAAAGGCTTGAAGATTCGAAGATTTTCTTCTTGTTCTTCACATTATTCATCTCTTCTTCGTTGTTTTTCGTAAATTACTGATTTGTTTGCTGTTTCGATTCTGCAGGAAGATGTTAAGAGATCCGGAAAATCATCAAAATTTTCGAGAAGATTGAATTTCCATATTTACAGACCTGCGAAATTAACTGGACCTGCGAAGTTAAATCCAAAGGCGACTTTGGTAACCGTATAATTTTCCACATCGAAATTATCACGGTTTCGGCGACTTTATCAGTCGTAGACCTGCGAAATTAACAGCGAATTTGGCAGCGATATAACCAGCGAATATAACCAGTTCAGCGAAATTAATTACTGACCCAGCGAAATTAACTGAGACCAGCGAAATTAACTGAGACCAGCGAATTTAACAGGGTGGAATCTTAGTTGGCAAGCGTCGATAAAATTTCATTGTTTTGCAAATAGAAATTGATCAGTAGCTCGTTTGACAGATCCGTCTGCACCGTTAAATTCCTTGCATTTTGAGGAAAAAAAAGGCTCTGGAAAATCCTGAATTCGGTTTTCGACATTAGATATCATTGAATTCGTCTTTTCAAGACGATTCAAACGGTGTAATTTGGTAACCACTGTTTTCGGAGAAATTTTGTACGGTTTTATTAGTCTGTTGCGTTAAAATGTCGAGCATGACGAATTTGAATGCACCTAAGATGATGAAGGTGGAGAATTATCTTACATGGAAGGATAGCTTCCAATCATTCATTGAATCTCAGGATGCACGCATGTGGATCTGTATTGTAGATGGGTACACAAACCCAACACACGATTATGAGGGCACACCACGTAGAACAGACTATGTGAACATGCAAGAGGATGATAAAAAGATGTATGAGACTGAAAAGAGAGCCTTGGCTGCGATAAAGATTTCCTTACCTGATAGCATCAAGCATACCTTCAAAAAGTACACTAATTCAAAGGATATGTGGGATGCATTACAAAAGCGATATCAAGGAAATGAGAGTGCCACTCAGGCATTTATGGCAGAAATAGTGCCAGTTGATGAGGCTGAAACTACTTTGAGTGATGCTGAATCTGAAGTGAAAAATGCTGAAGCAAAAGTGGATGCTGAAGTAGAGAAAGAGAGTGTAGCTGAACAAGTTGTTGCTGATGAAAATACAGAAGTTCATGAGGAAGAGGTACAATCTAATTCTGTGTGTTTAAGATGTCGTGAACTACAGGGTGAGGTTGACAGGTTGACAACACAAAACCAAAGTCTAGTAAGCAAGATGTCTAACATAAAAGAATCAAACTTGTTTGCTAAAAGAAACGAATCTTTATCCTTGAAGAAGATAAAAGGATATGAAGTTGAAATTGAAGCTTTAACCTGCAAACTAAACGAAAAACTTCAAGTCATAGACTTAGCTCATGACATGATGGCTGAGAAAACAAAAGAGATTTCTGAAAAATGCAAAGAGTTGTCAGATGCACAACTCAAAATTGTTGAACTTGAAAAGAAATTGAGTCAATTCAGTGATTCGTCTTTTTTAATGAAACACATGATGGGTGGATTAAAGAAGAGTAATGACAAGACCAGTGTGGGCTTCCAGGGCTTTAATGAAGTTCCACCTCCTCTTAGTCATGACAATTCATTCCTGCCTGATGAAAATGAGCTAATAGACTTTAAGTCAACTGCACCAAGTAGTTTCGCATCAAGTCAAAGTGATGGATCTGAGAGTGATGATGCTAAGAAGAACAATAACAGGGAACCTTTGAAAAGGAAAAATTCACCGCCTAAAAGTAAAAATCAAGCTTTTGTTAAAAAGATTAATTTTGTTCAAGGTAGTGATATGAAAAATGAAACAACTGTTATTGAAAATGAATCAAATATAGAGTTTACTAAAAATAAAAACAAAGAAATATATAAATCCAAGCAAACTGAACAAAATTCTTCCAAGGCATCATCACCATCTGATAAGGGATCTACCTCAAAGACTCCAGCTAAGAAGTCTTTGAAAAGGAGATCGTGCTTCAAGTGTCACACAAAGGGACATGTAGCTAGTTGCTGTCCTAACAAAAAGAGTGAAGCACAAATTAGTGAAAACAGAGAGGGAAATCACCAGAGAAGAAAGGTGATAATGAGGAGAAAGTTGCAAATTCTCCAAAGAAATCTGCTCCTAAGCAACCAGAGAATGTTGCTGTTGGTGAAGATAAGGCTGAAAAAGGAACTCCACAAGTTCCTTGTTTTCAAAGATATCAACCAAGATTTCAGCCTAAATCTCCACCTGGCAGATACGAGAGACCTAGAAGCAGTTCACCTAGAATGAACAATTTTAATGGAAATACAAGTAATTTCAGAAGTCAAGGTCAATATCAAAATCGATATCAAAATAATGGTGGTCGAACTTTTTATAACAATGGCTTTAGAAATTATAACAATCAAGCTTCTTGGAATCAAAATTCAAGGTACCAAAATCAAAATTTTCAAAGGTCAAATAGTCCAAACACATATAGGAACCCTCAGGACCATAAACCTAGTGGAAATCAAAATCAAATTCCATCAACAGGTCTGAGATCCAAGACTCCAGTTAGGAGTAATGGATATTGGATGGATGTTTAAGTAGTTGGTGAATTTGGAGGACCCAAGACCATTAAGGCTTGGGTCCCCCAATCTAACTAATTTCTTAGTTGGTGTGTGCAGGAGCTGCTAAGGAGGATCATCAACTTATGGTATGTTGATAATGGCTGCTTCAGGCACATGACGGGGGATGTGAGATTGTTGATATACATATATATATATATATTAAATGATTTAAATTGAAGTTCAAAGTGCTAAGTCGACACACTAGATAACCTGGCAGATCTTTATACTAAAGCTTTTGACAAGGCTAGCTTTGAACATTTAGTCGAACTCAACGGGATGAGGAATCCTGAATAACTGGTTTTTCATAAGAATTTTGTAAATAGTTTACTGCTTTCTTAAAAATCAAAAATACAAAAACATTGGAAAATAAAAAACATAAAAAAAATAGAAAATAAAAAATGAGTTATCACTGTGTGAAAAATAAGAAATGATAGTACATCAGCACGTTAGATTGTCACACTCAGACTATATTAAATTGCTTAAGTGTGATAGCAGGTTCATCATACGATGTACCAGCAGGTAAAAAGCATGAAATAATCAACTTACCAATGTGATATAAACCTAAATGAATTGTATATGAGTGGGGAACACATCAGTGGTGTATGGTTTAATGACCTTAAATCTTGCGTTGATAGATTGCCAAAATCTGAAGTTTTGGGTCTTTATACTGTTATTTCATCTGGGGATATCAGGATTGTCCTTCTGCTGCATCCAGATATATGCTGACCTAGGCACAACCAGGATATCTTAAAAGAGAAAAAACATATGCCAAAACCCATAAATGAAGAAGCTCTCATAGAGAGTCTTTCAAATGTGAAAAAAGCATAAATCGTACCAAAAATGGTATTTGTCATAGCCCTCGTTAGATATTTTGGTCTATTTGCTGTACGGAAGTACTGACCTGTTCACCAATTATCTAAACGTTGAAAAAGAAAACGGATGAATTCAGTATACTCACCCACTACGATGAATCTTTGTGCACACCTTGATCGCGGGGGTATATCCTGAAGTGGGACACACTAATATATCAGAATAAAATTACCTTAACGTATCATACGGTAATGGTACTTGAAATGTTCATGCATTTTGTTTAAATGGACGAACATACTGGTAATCATCTTGGACTGCTTTTCATGAAAAAATTACATAAAGAATTACCTAATGGTGTGAAACAGTTTGATTTTGCTGATATGATCTTCTTACCAGTGATCCTCACAAAAAATAGAGTGTTTATTGCTTTTCTTATTTATTTTCTTTCAGAAAATACAAAAATACAAAAATAGTGTCTTTTTCTGTTTAAAATTCTTAACGTACGGAAAACTGTTATTCTTGGAGGAATTGTTACTGATAGGGGGAGACGGTGTTAGTAAGTGAGTTCAAAATTTTAAATCATGCGGGTTATAGTGTGTGTGATTAAAAAGTTTTGCGTGTTGGTGATAAAAATTAAAAATGCTTAATCTGTGATACAGTTTAACTATCTCTTGAAAAATAATAATTTATTTAACCTTGTTAAAAAAATTTATGGTTTCTCGAGATGTTTGTTTTATAGAATACAGATTGAAGGAGTATGTTGCTGAGAAGTTGTTGTGAAGATGAGAGTTTGATTGGATGCATGGTAGAACCTCCTTTCTACATTGCAAACAAGATTGAAGAGTTTGGAGATTGCTTTGCAAATGCTAACCTGGCGTTTACTCAAATGCTAACGTTTTGAAGATTTGGTGATTGGATGCATCAGCTTAGGGGGAGTCTGGTATCAGAGCTATTGAAGCTGAAGCTATCCAAAGACCAAAGACAGTGCAAGATTACATGAACATTGCAAGAAGACTGAAGACAAAGTTATTTTATGACGCTATTGTCAAGGGGGAGTTTCTTGGTGCATATTTGTGACAACAACTTAGATTTGGTCTTTGGATATCTTGTAATTAGTTAAACGATAAACAATTAGCGGGTTTAGCTTTGTATTAGTGGAATAATAGAGTTTGGGCTAAACAAAACCCAGTTTGAGTCTAGGGGGACGAATTGGGCTTTGCCCATGTAGGAAACCTTAGCATAAGTTGCAAACCTTGTGTTATATAAACAAGGTTAGGCATTAGGGTTTAGGTTAATCAGCCAAAACAGTGTTTGAGATGTAGTAATTGTTATGGGTCATTTTCTGAGTATACATATCCTGACTAATATCCCGCTTTTAATTGTTTATTTGTGACCAGGATACTGGACGGGGATATTGCTAACATCTTGGGCGATATCCTAAGTTTGAGTGAATTAAACACGTGCAGGTTAATCGCTGTAAGTTACTAACGGTCATCAGGACTTCTTCTCCTCAAGACTCGGGCGTATTTGTTATGAGGAAGCCGTTGAACCCGAAAGACTTGGTCCTCAACGTTCGAGTGGGAATATTCGCTGGATCCCGGAAGTTTAGGATAGTTTGTTACATTATCTTTACTATAAATAGATGGGGGCGGATCAGTTTAAGGCACACAATTTACACTGACACTCTCGAACACTTTCACTCTCTAGCTCATCGCAAACACCACACTTGTATTCAAATTTCATTGTAACACATAGTCGATCCGCACCACATCCTGCACTGTATCCTGATATTTGAAGCAATAGAAGAATAAGGCAGCTGCGATTGTCAGCTCCCGAGGTTTTATGCCGGCGATCTAGATTGATCAAGGGCTTTCCTCGTATATCACGTGTCCACCTTTACATTTTTGCTCATTGTTTGATCACAGATACAACTCTATATCCTGAGCCGTATCCTGAAACTATTTTCATATCTAATTTTGTTAACACATTTTTCACACATATTTCTAGCACACTACCTCACTTAACTAATTTGATCACTAAATTGCTTAGGTAATTTTTGACCAAAACAATTTGGCGCCCACCGTGGGGCCAGTGGTGCTACTTTTACTAAAAATCTTTGCAAAATCATTAATCGGTTTTCTATTTTCTAAACTTTTTGCCACATTGTTTACAATGGCCTCAAGATCAAACATGAGCTCTTCCATTATGTCTGCTACAACCCCTGCTACCACTGGTTCGGTGCTTCCACCACCTCCTCCAAGGATGTCGTTTTCTTCTCAACCTCAAGACGTTATCCCTACTCGGAGTGTCCAGGGATCTGCTCCTGTTTTAGCCTCTAATGATGAAATTTTGACTTTATTTGGAAGTGTGCAGGAACAAATGAGGCAGCAACAGAAGACAAACCAAATGCTATTAAGAGAAATACAACTCTTAAAAGCTAGCTCGAGTAGACCCGCTGAAGAAACTGTCACTCCTATACAGCCCAGGGCTTTGAACTTCAGTTCCACAGTTTACACTGAGGATAATAGGGGGAATATCGTCCCAAGCCATTCTCAGAATCATACCCCTGAGATACCCTCTTTGGTCAGAATATCGACTGTGAGAAGTTCAGGATATGCTTCAGGATATGGCCAAAATCCTCAGAACGGTAATGTGTCAAATAATAATATTCTTGCTACTAACAATAATGGCTCTTTGCAGGATGCAGGTATGACGTCAACATTTACCAGGGAGCTGCAGAAATTGAAGGACATGATATCCAGTGTGCCTGGAGTGGTCCAACCAATTCCGGAAATATACCAAGACAGCCACAGGATATCTCGCTTTGCATATCCCATCTGTGATGCTGAAATCCCAAAAAGATTTCAGACTCCCAACATGAAGCTGTATGATGGGACTACGGATCCTGAAGAGCATATTGCTCAGTATAGGGAAAGAATGGAGATTAACCCTATCCCTCCGGAGCTCAAGGAAGCATGCTTGTGCAAGGGATTTGGCTCTACTCTAACAGGATCAGCCTTAAAATGGCTGTTAAACGTTCCTCCTCACTCAATTACTTCGTTTGTTCATTTGGTTAATTTATTTAACAGTCAATTTTCTTGTAGTCGGAGTTTTGAGAAACTAACCAGTGATCTTTACAGGATAACTCAAGGGCCTCAGGAATCCTTGAGGGATTATGTGAACAAATTCAGTCGAGAATCCTTAGATATCCCACATCTTGATGTTGCAACAGCTGTGCAAGCTTTTAAGATGGGATTACAAAAGGATTCTCAGTTTTATCAGGATCTTGTAATGAATCCCTGCAGGAATCTCGATGAAGCTCGTAACAGGGCTTTGAGATATATCCGTCTGGAAGATGACAAGAAGATGCAGGAGAGGATGAACTCTACCTCAACCTATGAATCAACTAACAGGAAATCGGAGACCACGTATAAGCCATATCGCTCTAGGCCATACGGCAGAAATGATAACAAGAAAGTGAATGCTGTTGAAGACGAGGATCCTGCAGAATATCCTGACTTATCTGAATACTGCTTTTCTGTTAATATACCCGAATTAATGTATGCTATGCAGGGCTTAGGGGACAAAGCTAGGTGTCCTCGAAAGAACCAGCAGAAAGCTGATTGGAAGGATAAATCCAAATGGTGTGCCTTCCACGAAGACTTCAGACATATGACCGAGGATTGCATTGCTTTAAGGAAAGAGATAAGTTACCTATTAAGCAAGGGGTATTTGAAAGACTTGCTGGGAAAAAAGAAGAATAAAGGGCAGGATCCCGAGAAGGATCCTGAACGAGCAGCATCACCCCCAGCAGATGCCAAGATAATTAACTTTATTTCAGGAGGGTCCGACATTTGTGGGACTTCGTATTCGGCGGCCAAGAGACACGCAAAGGAAGCTAAGAGCGAGAGGGGAGACAGACCAGTCAGAATGACTACCCTCACAACTGATAAAGTGATCACTTTCGATAGTGATGATAGGGATACTGTTCAGGATCCTCACCATGATGCTTTAGTAATAACATTATATGTGGCTAACCATTTTGTACGCAGGATACTGGTAGACAACGGTAGTTCTGTCAATATAATTCAGCTGGAAACGTTGAAGAGAATGAATGTATCTCCGATGGACATCACTTCGAAGTCCACTGTGCTTGTTGGTTTCAGTGGAGAAGCTAGAAATACCGTAGGAGAGATAAAGTTACCAGTATATGTTGAAGGGGTCAATTCAATACAACGTTTCTGTGTGATGGACTCCTTATCCTGCTATAACATCATACTGGGAAGACCATGGATTCACGATATGAAGGCTGTGCCATCAACATATCACCAATGCATCAAGATCCCTACCCCTTGGGGAGTTGTCAAGGTTGAAAGTGATCAGCAGGAAGCGAAGGAATGCTACTCATCCTCAATGAAATCCTCAACTAAGCCTAGTACAGCATAGCAATTAAAGATGCGGGCCCAGGATATCGCGGAGGATTCGGAGCAGGATGTAAAGAAAATCATCCTGGATCAGGATAAGCCTGATATCTCGGTGCTCGTAGGAACCAATATCCCTCAGGATATTGAAGAACAGTTAACAAACTTTTTGAAATGCAGGATGTCAACGTTTGCATGGAAGCATGAGGATATGACAGGCATATCCAAAGACATTATCACTCACAAGCTTGGAATTGACAAATCATTCAAGCCTGTTCAACAAAAAAGAAGAAAATTTGCTCCTGAGCGGAATGCGATTATCCAAGAGGAAGTTGAAAGGTTGTTGAAGTCCAGGATGATCAGAGAAGTCAAGTTTCCAAGATGGCTAGCTAACGTAGTTGTGGTACAGAAGAAAAACGGGAAATGGAGAGTCTATGTAGACTACACGGACTTGAACAAGGCTTGTCCTAAAGACCCATTTCCTCTCCCTCATATCGATGCAATGGTAGATGCTACTGCTGGACATGAGATGTTAACGTTCATGGACGCATCCTCAGGATTTCAGCAGATTCAAATGGAGCCTTCGGATCAGGAGGACACTGCTTTCATGACACCAACAGGTATATATTGCTATGCCTTTCGGTTTGAAAAATGCAGGTGCAACATACCAGAGATTGGTAAACATGATGTTCAAGGATAAGCTGGGGGACACCATGGAGGTATATATCGATGATATGGTGGTGAAATCTAAAAAGGCTAAGGATCACCTCCAGGATATCAAGGGAGCATTTGATATCCTGGATCGATACAACATGAAGCTGAATCCTGCTAAATGCCATTTCGGAGTGGGGGCATGAAAGTTTCTTGGATATATGGTGACAAAAAGGGGGATAGAAGCAAGCCCAGAGCAGATCAAAGCTATCCTGGATATAAAATCACCCTCAAATATGAAGGACGTACAAAGATTGACAGGCCGAGTAGCAGCTTTGAATAGATTTATTTCAAGATCCTCAGAAAAATGCAAGGAATTCTATGATATCCTCAAGAAGAATAAGAAATTTGAATGGGGAGCAAAGCATGAAGCAGCCTTGCAGGATTTGAAGCGATATCTCTCAACCGCACCTCTATTGATGAAGCCTGAAAATGGTGAACCACTATCCCTATACCTTGTTGTATCAGGGAATGCTGTAAGTGTCGTTCTTATAAAAGACCATGAAGGTCAGCAATATCCTGTTTATTATGTTAGTAAAAGTTTGTTAGATGCTGAAACTAGGTATTCTCATTTAGAAAAATTAATATTAGCTCTAGTCATGGCATCGACAAAGCATTAGGGTTTAGGTTAATCAGCCAAAACAGTGTTTGAGATGTAGTAATTGTTATGGGTCATTTTCTGAGTATACATATCCTGACTAATATCCCGCTTTTAATTGTTTATTTGTGACCAGGATACTGGACGGGGATATTGCTAACATCTTGGGCGATATCCTAAGTTTGAGTGAATTAAACACGTGCAGGTTAATGGCTGTAAGTTACTAACGGTCATCAGGACTTCTTCTCCTCAAGACTCGGGCGTATTTGTTATGAGGAAGCCGTTGAACCCGAAAGACTTGGTCCTCAACATTCGAGTGGGAATATTCGCTGGATCCCGGAAGTTTAGGATAGTTTGTTACATTATCTTTACTATAAATAGATGGGGGCGGATCAGTTTAAGGCACACAATTTACACTGACACTCTCGAACACTTTCACTCTCTAGCTCATCGCAAACACCACACTTGTATTCAAATTTCATTGTAACACATAGTCGATCCGCACCACATCCTGCACTGTATCCTGATATTTGAAGCAATAGAAGAACAAGGCAGCTGCGATTGTCAGCTCTCGAGGTTTTATGCCGGCGATCTAGATTGATCAAGGGCTTTCCTCGTATATCACGTGTCCACCTTTACATTTTTGCTCATTGTTTGATCACAGATACAGCTCTATATCCTGAGCCGTATCCTGAAACTATTTTCATATCTAATTTTGTTAACACATTTTTCACACATATTTCTAGCACACTACCTCACTTAACTAATTTGATCACTAAATTGCTTAGGTAATTTTTGACCAAAATAGTAATTACGTGAGAGCTAGGCTTGGACGAAGTTGAGTGTTGGTTAGGGTTTAGATTGATTGTAATTCATGAGATTGATAATCAATTGAAACCCCGTTTGATTGTGAATTGCTGATTTCTCACAAAAAGATGTATTGTAAATATTTTTGTGTTTAGTTTAATTTGTTTAGTTTGTTTAAAAAAAATCAAAAAATTCCAAAAAGATTTCTTTTTAAAAGACTTCCATTTTGATTTGACAGGTAGTTGTTTTTGCATGATAAGATAAAATATTGGTTTATCTTTAAATGTGAAAAAGACTAATGGTTTTTCGAGATGCTTGCTTGTGTTGCTAAACAGATTGATGAAGTTATCAAAATGAAGTGCAGAATACAAGTAAAGTGCAGATTAAGAGTGATGTGAAGAACGTGTAAAGATGCATGGTAGGATCCTTCTACTACATTGCAGAGAGAAAGTGATATGAAGAGTTGGAGCTTACTTGCTTAACCAAGGATTGCTAGCTAACTGATCTACAACGAATGAAAGTTTTGGAGATTGGAAACATCAGCTAAGGGGGGGTCTATTGATGTCAGAAGTTGTGTAGCTGACGCTATCGAAAGACAAAAAGAAGACAAGATGTTTGAAGACAAAGTTACACTATGAAGCTATTGTTAAGAGGGAGTCTGTTGGTGCATATTTGTGACAATAGCTTAGATTTGGTCTTTGGATATCTTGTAATTAGTTAAATGATAAACAGTTAGCGGGTTTAGCTTTGTATTAGTGGAATAATAGAGTTTGGGCTAAACAAAACCCAGTTTGAGTCTAAGGGGACGAATTGGGCTTTGCCCATGTAGGAAACCTTAGCCCAAGTTGCAAACCTTGTGTTATATAATCAAGGTTAGGGTTTAGGTTAATCAGCCAAAATAGTGTTTGAGAGATAGTAATTTCGTGAGAGCTAGGCTTGGACGAAATTGAGTGTTGGTTAGGGTTTAGATTGATTGTAATTCATGAGATTGATAATCAATAGAAACCCGGTTTGATTGTGAATTACTGATTTCTGTTCCTACACGTTTTCTGCTATATTCTGATCAAGAGGATTCCGCACTCTTGATTAGATTGACAATTCTGTGAAAGATCCATACGACCAAGGGACCTACAAGTGCTTCAAAGGATGCTGCTGATAATGCTGGGGCAAATGCTAGAGAGGATGCTGGTGTAGACGTCATGATGAACGAAGGAGCTGCCCCTTAAGTGCAGTGATGTGGGCGATGATGGATATACGCGCCAAGGCCGGAGCCCACTTTTTTAAATTTCGTGGTTGTGGTCTGTATAAACAATTTACTTTTTTCTGCTGCTGAACAATTTACATTTCCTGCATTAGAACAAAACGATGACCAAAGGTGGATGGGTCCTGTGTTTCAGGATGAAGCCCTTGGTCATCAGTTAGTATAAGTCGTTTTGGATGATGCAACGGTTGGAGGCAGATGGGTCTCGTTTTGAGATGAAACCTTCAACCGTCACATAAATATGGTAAAAACTAATCGTGCTTTTGGTGGATGGGCCTCGGTTTGAGGTGAAGCCAAAAGCACAACTTTTGACTTGTTAATAATATAACCATCTTTTGACTTATTTGTTGTCTCCTTTTAATTTTTGTCATGCATCACTTAGTTTAGATTTTAGCTTTGCACAATTATTTCCTGAAAACATCCTGATCAATATACTTAGTGGTATCCTTCGAAGACTTTTGTCAAATAGGACTTCTCAAACCCCAAACAATTTAGACAAAGTCTCTAAAGGACAAAAGATAGTTTATTTTTCAAAATCCACTTTGATAACACTTATTTGACTAGAGTATTTATTTTCAACCCAAATATTATTTCCCAATCAAATATCCTGAAATGTATCTCGAAAACACATTTTGAGAACATATCCTGAAGATATATTCTTATCAGGATATTTGAGCCTTAAGCACAATTTCAAAAGTTAGACAACTTATGTAAGGTTCACAAAGGAAAGATCATACCAGGAATAGGGTGTAACCCTAGTACCGAACTTCAATCCTTTTGCAACTTCTTCAACTAAGATGTCCCCAGTCCGAAATACTTAGTACATTAGGTTTGAGTTTGATTTTGATTTTGATTCTTCGAGCCTTACGCAATCGCCTTGGGAGGAATGTCCCCTGTGCATAAAGCCTTCAAACACTTAGCTAATTTTTGAATTCAAATTCTAACTGTTTGGACAGTTCTTGTGTTACTGGGGTAAAACCCAAAAACATACTGGAGATAAATCCTTAGTGTCTTGGGGAAAATCCCATAGGTATCCTGGGGAAAATCCCAAATTTTCATGGGCTACAGGCGGGGTGTTTAAACCCAATTCGAGAGAAAGGTGAATACCTTTAAACCTGTGAAGGGATCAGGATCCCTTAAACGTGAGAGAGGGGGCCAATCCTCTAATCTTTCGAAGTATGCTGAATGTATATCCTGGAGCTATACACTGCAAAACAACTGTAAGCTAAGGTGGGTGTTAGCCTGGCCAACACCCCTCCAATGCTTAAGTCAGTAATGGGTTCAAAACAATAAATAATATTAAATTTAATAAAAGATATTTAATCCATACCATTCTGAGTTAGAATTTAAATTTAAAACTCACTTGAAATAGAGCTTTAGATGTATAGCATTCCAGGATCTTGGTAGCATATCCCCCTCCATATCCTTGAGTCGGTATGCTCCTTTTCCTGATTCTGATTCAATCTTATTGGGTCCTTCCCATTTTGGAGCCAACTTTCCATCAGTAGGATTAGTAATATTCTGAAAAGCCTTTCTCAATACCCAATCTCCGACCTGGAACCTTCTAGTCCTTATATTCTTGTTATATGCTTTAGATATCCTCTGTTGATATGCTGCCATCCTTAGCCTTGCCGCGTCTCTTGTCTCATCAACAGTATCCAATTCCTCACATAGGACTTCAGGATTCTGCTCAGGATCCCGGAGGTTGGATCTTGCTGTAGGTATTACCATTTCTATCGGGATCACCGCTTCTGCTCCAAATACCAAGGAAAACGGGGTTTGGCCAGTTGCATTTTTCACCGTCGTCTTATCAGCCCACAAAACAAAGGGTAGTTCTTCTACCCATCTTCCTTTTTTAGCCCCTAGTCTCTTTTTCAGGTTGTTGACAATTATCTTGTTTGAGGATTCTGCTTGTCCATTTGCTTGAGGATGTACCGGTGTGGATGTAATCATTTTGAATCCCCAACTCTTGCAAAAGTCAGTAGTCCTCTTACTTATAAACTGAGATCCATTGTCACAAATTATCTCAGCTGGTACTCCAAACCTGGTCAGGATATTCCTTTTTTATGAAGGATACCACTTCCTGCTCCCTAACTTGAACGAATGCTTCAGCTTCGACCCACTTAGAGAAATAATCGGTCATTGCCAGCATGAAGACCTTTCCTCCTGGAGCCTTTGGAAATTTTCCTACTATATCCATTCCCCATTTCATGAATGGCCAAGGGGAAGCTATAGGATAAAGTGACACGGCCGGCTGATGTAATATATTACTGTGTCTTTGACATGCATCACATCTTCGGGCATATTATGCGGCATCTTTTCTCATCGTCGGCCAATAATATCCTGTTCTTAATGCCTTTGAGAACAGCGACCTGCCCCCAGTATGGTTACCACAATCCCCTTCGTGTATATCCTGAAGCACTTCCTTGGTTTCGGGATCCTCTAAGCACCTCAGATATGGTCCTGCAAGAGATTTCTTATACAAGACATTATTTATAATAGTGAATCGTGATACCTTCATTCTAAAGGCCTTAGGATTCTCATCCTTTGGGATGTGTCCTTCCTTAAGATATCTTATGATTGGAGCCATCTGTTAGGACCGGAGGCTCTAATGATTATGCTTGTTTGTATAATTTGAACAAGTTAAATAGAAATGAACAGAGTTTAAGTGCAGCGGAAATGAACAACAAACTTTGTAAACACAATCAAAGAGAGAAACAGTTTTGATAAACACATGCTTTTCATTAAGTCGAAAGATTTACAATACAAATCAAAAGATTAGAAGCATGCTTACAAACTAAACTCCCCCACAGCCTGATACTCCATGGTTGGTTGCACAAGATGAAAGGATTGAATTGAGGAGAAGAACTCACTCAAATCGATCAAATGTAACAGTACAGGGTACTGCTCCATTTATAGACAATCCAAACCACTGAAGCATCTCAGCTGACGTCACCATGAAAGCGACGTCTAACAGCCTAACAACCTGTAACTACTATTCCTATACACACACTGCTAATCTTAACCACTGACTATATATAAAACAGATGACATACTAAACTACTGCTTTCTCTTTACATCAGTGCTTTCCTCAAGGTTGATCAGTCCTTGATTGGGCAGTGCTTTGTCATCAGTAGACTAAACCAGCAAGGTTTACTTCTTAGCAGTCTTCAGGGCTTCATCAGTAGTTAGAAGAACAACATTTATTGTATACGGATAGTGGATAGAGGACCATCAGATGTTATAATCACTTTCAAGGGAGAAGTCTAGTATAAACAGCTGCTTATTATGAATCACTGTTGTGAACCAGTTTTAGCTTTCATTATCTGTTCCTCTGGTAGGGTTCAATCCCAACAATCTCCCCCTTGGAACAGATAATGCCAAAACATTTCATTATTTTGGATCTTTATTCCTCATCAGAAGTTCACTAGCTTGTCTTTTAAATTCTGCTTCAAAGTCTTTGGAACTTAAGTCATCCTCATCCCTGCACAATGATAGTTCAAGGAGATATTGTAGATCTTCAACACCAAGGCTTAGTGCTTGTTTCCTTGATATGTACTTCATTTCACCATTGGATCTGATAAGGTTCAATACATGGGTCTTTTGATCAGAGAGCCACTTTAGTATTTTTGAACCCAATGGGTTTCTTGAGAGAGATTTATTTACTGATGAGCTTGGAGATTTTGGCCTTGTGAAAATTTGTAAAGCAGTATCCTGAGCTTCAGACATTCGTTTGAAAGCCTTTTCTATGACTTCATTTGCTGCAGCTATGTCTTCTGCAACTTCTTTGTCAATCTGCTCTTGTTTCTTTTGTTGATCTAGCTCATTGTCTGAGATATCTGCTGATGTGTTTGGTGATGATGATTGGTTCAAAACCTTTTTGGCAAGGTCTTGAAGCTTTGCTGATTTGTCTTTATCTAAAGCCATTTTCTTGATGGCTTCTTCAAAATACTCAACTTCTTTTTCTTTTTCCTCTGCTTTAGTCAGGTGTTTCCTCTTTTCTTGGTTTATCGCAATGATTGAGGTATCTGCTGATGTGATCAGCGGGTCAGAGGTTTTAATCTGTTGTTTTGGCTTTTTGTAGTCAGGCTTCTTTGGAGTGTCGAAAAACCGTTATCCTCCTTTTCTTGAGCCTTTCATAAGCCTCGTCTGTATATTGCTTTGTCCATTTTGCTATGGATTCAGCATCTCCAACGTTTGCATCCACCAGCTCCTGTTTCTTTCTTTTGTATTCAGAAGTAAGATCAGCAATGAGCTTTTTGTATTTTCTCCAGTTTGGAGCATTCCTCTTCTTGGTTGGATCATTTTTAATTCTTTCAATTATGTTTGCCTCATGCTTCAATGCAACTATTGGCCATTCTTCAAACTGTTTTTCTTCAGCTGGATAGAATTTTTCTTTCATGATGTATGCAGGGTATTCTTTTCTCATTTCTTTTCGTAGATCTGCTTTGGGTGGTAAATCTGACATTTATTTGCTCAGATCTCTTGCATAATCTTCCATCTGTTTGACTTTAGTGAGCAAGAATTCCATTTTTTCTGAAATGGCTTCGTCACCTTGGTCTTTGCACTCAAGCTTAGCTCTTATCTTAGCTTGCCTTGCTTTGAGCTCGAGATATTCATCCATATTTTTTGGGACTATGAAGCCTATGAGAGAAGGAAATCTTCTTTTTGAAGGATCATCCTCAGTGTAGAATTGTCTCATCTTATTTTTTACAGCTTCAGGTTCCAGTGGATATTTTGCAGCCATAGGATCATATTTGTCATCACCTGCCTGAGTTGTTTTTCTTTTTCTGGTGTAAAGATTTATGGGTGATTTGTTTATTGTAGTGAAGATGGTTTGAAGTGAGGTGAGGGTAGTGGTGAATGGTGACTGACTAACAGTTGTTGAAGCAACTGGTGTTTCAACCTATGTTGTCATTACAACTACTGATGTGTCAGTAGATGTCTTCTGCTTTTGAGCTGGTGGTAATTTGGTGGGTGGTGGTGTAGTTTTAGGTAGTGATGATAGGGCAGTGGTTGTAGTGTGTGTTGTAGTGGTGTGTGTTGAGGAAATGGCAGCTGTTTGGCTAGCAGTTTTTGAAACTACTGACATATCAACTGTTTGGATGGAAGTTTGAGATTTTGTGATTTGAGGTTTGGAGCCTTTGGGAGGTGGTTTAGATGTCTGTTTTTCTTGTTCTGGTTCAACATATAGGCCATCTTCAATTCACTTCTTCTTCAACTGCTTGATTTTCTCCCCCTTTTGGCATTATCTGGAGGGGGGTTATCCATGAAGAGGATAGTGGGAGGAACTTTTCCAGTGGTGCTTTGGATATGAGCCTTGATAGCTTTGATGTCTGCTTTAGTGTCTTTAAATCTTGACTCCACCATGTTTGTCAGCTTTTTTACATGTATTGCATGCTGCTGATCAGCCATTTGTTTTTGTTTTTCAAGCAGGGGTTGAAATATACTCTATAGCTCATTTGCAGCAGGTGCAGGTTGTGCAGGTGCTTGAGCTGGAACAGCAGTGGATTGTGCTCTTTGAGCTTTTAACAACTGTTGCACCATATCCTTTATTTCAGCAACTGATGTTTCAAGTTTTTCAAATATGTCCGTCAATTCCTGATATTTTAAATCATCACCCACGTTAATGGGATCATTTGATTCCCCACCAGCAGTGGTTGTATCAATGTGTGACTTAGGAACTGAGTCCCAAAAATCACCCATTGATGCCCCTTGTTCTTAGTTCTGGGGTCTTCTCTCTTCAACACTTGATAACCTTTTGAGGGTACCAGTGGTTAAAACAAACTCACTGGTGGTTACCAGAGGTGCTATAGAAGAAATTGCCTTCAAGGGAGTCTTACTAATGAAACAACTGTCCAAATGTAGATATGTTGTTCCATCACTTGTCGTTGCTGCTCCACTTGAACTACCACCAAGAGTTACTTGTAACTCAAGGGGTGTAACCTCCTCAGTTGTTGCTGGGATAGTAGGGGTAGTAGCATCAGACCCAGTCACTTGTTGCTGGGATAGCAGGTGATAGAGAGGAACTGGTTTGTGTCTGAGCTATAGCAACTGCATGCAACAAGGGTATTATGGATTGTGGTAATGTGATTGGTGAAGGTATGGGTGTTGAAAGAGACATGTCCTTTGGATCAGGACTGAGGAAGATGGATCTAATTGAATCCAGAGCTTCATAATGTAGGGTCCCTGTGCTTACAACCTGATCCTTTTGTGAGGATGCAGGAGGAGTTTGAGGTAATGGTGGAGATCTTTCTTCCAACTGCTGTGAGGAAGTAGCAGCAGTGGTTGTAAGTGACATTTGTGTTGTCACTGGCAGTGGCTCTGGGATCTCATCTTCCAGAGTTGCCTTTGTTTTGGGTTTGGAGGGCTTTCTAGATGTTTTCTTTTTGGTCTTTTTGGTAATGGCAGGTGTGGGTTTCAAAGCAGTGGTTGTGCTGCTATAATCACCTGGAGTAGTGGGCTCAGCAGCAGATGCCTGAGGAGCAGTGATATTTGCTAAATTCTACTCAGGCACCTCTGCTTTTGTTTTTATAGGTGTCAACATTCTAGTAAATGTTTCAGGTGTTAAACCTTTTATTTTAAAATAAACACCTTGTTTGAGCAAATTTTCATTTTCTTTTCCAAATTTTTGTTTAAAATAGTAGCTTAGAAACCTTGGAAAAAGTAGAAATGCTTTGCTATCAAAATTTTTCACCAAATCATCAAAGATCTCCTTGGAATAGTTATAATTTTCATTATTTAAAATAGCATAACCCAGACATTGGATCTTTAATGGTATTTCATTAAAAGCAGTTGTTTTATTTGAAACACACATCAAAAGTGTGTGGAATAAAAACCTAGGTGCAGAAGGAAAGAAACCTTTTTGTAAGGTATCCCTTTTTGGTTGTTCTGCATACCCCCTTTTCAAGAAATCAGTTTTGAACTCGGTTTTAGAAAAAGAAGTTTTACCTTTCTGATCATCGAGTTTAAAGACTTTTGAAATTGATTGTGGAGTAATTTGAATCGCTTTACCCTGTATAGAGGAGTTGATGGCTATGATGATGTCTTCTTGTTTTTCAAGGGTAGCATTTTTCCAGAACTCTCTCTGGGTTTGTTGGTAAATGGGAGCATCTGCTATTAAAAAAGTTTTGTATTTTGATGCAGATAAGATGTCGATGATGGAATCGAAGGTGTGGTTGTTTGTGGGTTTTGTCAGTAGACCCAAGTAGTTGTGAGGAGATTTGTACGGGATTTCAATGGGTTCTTCAGCCGTTTGAGCGACCTATTTGGAAGATGATGATGATTTTGACTTAGATTTTGATTTTGATTTCGTCATTTTGATGAAGAAAGACGAAGAATGCTTTGAAAAGGAAGGTTGAAAATTGCTTTGAGAAGATATTTTTTTTTTTTGGAATTCAATTCGACAGTGTAAAACCCTGTTTGGGGTTTTGATCAGGGTTTTATTTAGGAAAAAATGGATGCTGATGTGGCAGCGGTTACAAAGATCTGATGGCTAAAAACTGACCACGTGCCGACCTTTGATGACAAGATGAATAATGGAGGATAGTTGTTTTGGAGAACCACTGATGAAACAAATATCAGTGGTGACAACGGTAATAATTATGTGAGCAGTGGATGATTTTCACTATCAGTGGATAAAACACTGAGTTTGAGCATCAGTGCTTGCCAAGAAAATGAAAGGTCAGTGGTTGACTTTCAACAGTGGACAATATTTAGGAAGCAGATGTTTGAACAAAACAGTGATTAAGGGTAAGGTAATGGTAAGGATTTGAAGACTAGTATATCAACAACTGTTAGTGCATCAGTGGATAAGCTTTTACAAAGATTTTCATTCAAGGTTTTGCCACATGTCACTTACAGGTTTTGAAATTTTTATAGAATCCTGACAGTGGTATAGTATCCCAGTGTTTTAAAATCTGTTAACAATCAATATTTGATCAGTGTTAAAACCAAACTTGAGTTGACATGACCTTAACCTTGACACATGCACCATTTCCTTTTGATCCATTTTCGAGGATAATATCACAAAAAAATAAAGGGTCTAAATCCTGTTAGGAGAATGAAACTTTTACTATAAAAAACCAGTAAAAGTACAAAAAAAAAATATATTATTCTTAAAGAAAAATAAAGAATAATATATCCTGCTTTTTTTGAAAAAATCCTTTTCCAAAAAATTATTAAAGGATTTTCTGAAAACAACACCAAAAGGATCTGGTATAATTTTCACTAAAGCTCCTAATTATATCATTCTCAAGTTTATGAAAATGGTCAGTGGTTTGACAACAGTGGTATGACATTTTAAATACATTTTGACCACTGTTTGGTACCATTTTCTTGTTGATTGATTGACAACAAAAATGGGGACACATGTTCACATGAGTTTTTGAAAACCCTGTTATAGACTTTGTTACCATGTGATGATTCTGAAACTTTGTCTAGTCCTCTTGTAAGTTCATTCACTGGAGATACTATTGTTACCTGAACTTTCCTGACCCAATGAATGCATACAGTTGCTTAATGACCATCTTTACCCCAATTTTGAACTCTTAAGTGTTTTGTGTTTATACTCTTTACTTTTGACTCCAAGAGTTTTGAGATAAACACACTTTCGAGTTTTTGTGAATTTTCTTCTTCCCTTTTTACCCTTCCCATTCATAAGTAACAAAATACTTACTGGGAAGTCTTTATTGAAGAAATACTTAATCCAGAATCATTTTGCAGTAATTTTTTTGAGAGATCTGGTCATATTTTGTACATGCATATGTCAAATCTCACATTACACATGAATTGGACTATTTTAACACCTGATTTTCTTAATGTGTTTATAACAGAGTTGATTTGGTCCTTCTCAACAGGATTCCCAACCTGTTTTTCAACACATAAGATCTTGTAACTAAATTTTTGATATCCCTCTTTTTATGTTAACAAAACACTAATGTTATTTAATTAAACATAGGTTTTGTTGACATGAGGTACATACTTTAGCAGCAAACATTATGGAAACAACACGAACTTCAAAACAACAATTGAAATCAATTTTCGTAACTAATTATACCATAGTTATCATATATATTTTCAGATCTGAGAACTATAGGTGATTTATGTATGACGTCACTCGTTGTATGAAATTTGTGTGTCCTATGACCTCTTGGTTGTTTTACAGAGTTTTTGAATAGCCATTTTAAACGTGATTACTCGTTACTCTATTTTTTAACTGAATACAATCAACCTTAATATCAATGAATTTTGAGCTGAACTGTTATGTCAAATTGACTGTTAGATCGAATTTGACTGTCCAGGCTCTGATACCAATTGTTAGGACCGGAGGCTCTAATGATTGTGCTTGTTTGTATAATTTGAACAAGTCAAATAGAAATGAACAGAGTTTAAGTGCAGCGGAAATGAACAACAAACTTAGTAAACACAATCAAAGAGAGAAACAGTTTTGATAAACACATGCTGTTCATTAAGTTGAAAGATTTACAATACAAATCAAAAGATTACAAGCATGCTTACAAAATAAACTCCCCTTCATCCTGATACTCCATGGTTGGTTGCACAAGATGAAAGGATTGAATTGAGGAGAAGAACTCACTCAAATCGATCAAATGTAACAGTATAGGGTACTGCTCCATTTATAGACAATCCAAACCACTGAAGCATCTCAGCTGACGTCACCATGAAAGCGACGTCTAACAGCCTAACAACCTGTAACTACTGTTCCTGTACACACACTGCTAATCTTAACCACTGACTATATATAAAACAGATGACATACTAAACTACTGCTTTCTCTTTACATCAGTGCTTTCCTCAAGGTTGATCAGTCCTTGATCGGGCAGTGCTTTGTCATCAGTAGATTGAACCACCAGTGTTTACTTCTTAGCAGGCTTCAGGGCTTCATCAGTAGTTAGAAGAACAGCAGTTGTTGCATACGGACCGTGGATAGAGGACCATCAGATGCTATAATCACTTTCAAGGGAGAAGTCTAGTATAAACAGCTGCTTATTATGAATCCACTGTTGTGAACCAGTTTTGGCTTTCATTATCTGTTCCTCTGGTAGGGTTCAATCCCAACACCATCCAAGACTTAGGATCCTTCTCAGGATACTCATCAGGATCCTGAACACTTAGTACTTCCTTATCCTGAGGATCCGTCGCAGGATATAGGATATGTAATATTGGTATTCGGGTTCCTTCCGGTATCCTGACTGATGATCCTAGGTTTGCCAAGGCATCAGCTTCAGCATTATCCACTCTTGGTACCTGTTCAAGTGTAAAAATATCGAAATATCCTGCTATTTTTTTTGAGAATTTCGAGATACTCGATTAACTTCTCACCTTTAACTGCATAGGTTCCATTAAAAGGATTAGTGATTAACAAAGAATCAACATATACTTGCAAACTCCTGATATTCATACTTTTAGCCAATTCTAATCCTGCAATTAAAGCTTCATATTCTGCCTCATTATTAGTGGCAGGGAACTCACATCTAATAGCCTGGGGTAATATATCCCCCTGTGGCGATTTTAGTGGTATACCCAAACCTACACCTCTTATATTAGATGCACCATCAGTATATAGCGTCCAGGATTCTAAATTTTCTCCTAGCTGGTGTACTTCTAGGTCTACTTCATTTTGAATATCACTACTGAAATCAGCCACAAAGTCAGCTAAAGCCTGAGACTTTATGGCATTTCTAGGTTCATATACTAGATCAAAGGCACTTAATTTCACTGACCATTTAGCCATCCTACCTGACATCTCGGGTTTCCTAAGCACGTTTTTAACAGGATAGTTGGTTTTAACATGAATCCTATGTGTTTCAAAATAATGTCTAAGTTTGTTGACGCCATAACTAGGGCTAAAATCAGTTTCTCTAAGTGGGAATACCTAGTTTCAGCATCTAATAAACTTTTGCAAACATAATAAACAGGATACTGCTGACCTTCATGATCCTTTACAAGGACGGCACTTACTGCATTCCCTGATACCGCAAGATACATGGATAATGGTTCACCATCCTCAGGCTTCATCAATAAGGGTGCAGTTAAAAGATACTGCTTCAAATCCGGCAAGGCTGCTTCATGCTTTGCTCCCCATTCAAACTTCTTATTCTTCTTCAGGATATCATAAAATTCCTTGCACTTTTCCAAGGATCTTGAAATGAATCTATTAAATGTTGCCACTCGCCCTGTTAACCGTTGAACATCCTTCACATTTGAAGGTGATTAGATATCCAAGATAGCTTTAATTTGCTCCGGGCTTGCCTCTATCCCTCTTTTAGTCACCATATATCCTAGAAACTTTCCTGCCCCCACTTCAAAATGGCACTTAGCAGGATTTAGCTTCATGTTATACTGATCCAGGATATCAAATGCTCCCTTGATATCCTGGAGGTGATCCTCAGCCTTTTTAGATTTTACTACCATGTCGTCGATGTATACCTCCATAGTGTCCCCCAGCTTGTCTTTGAACATCATGTTCACCAATCTTTGATACGTTGCACCTGCATTTTTCAAACCAAAGGGCATAACTGTGTAGCAATAAATACATGTTGGTGTCATGAAGGCAGTATCCTCCGGGTCTGAAGGTTCCATTTGGATCTGCTGGAATCCTGAAGATGCATCCATGAAGGTTAACATCTCATGGCCGGCAGTAGCATCCACCATTGAGTCAATATGAGGAAGAGGAAATGGGTCTTTAGGACAAGCTTTGTTTAAGTCTGTGTAATCTACACAAACTCTCCATTTCTCATTTTCTTTTGCACCACAACTACATTCGCCAGCCATTTAGGAAACTTCACTTCCCTAATCATCTTGCTCTTTAGTAGTCTTTCAACTTCCTCTTGGATGATCACATTTCGCTCCGGATCAAATTTCCTTCTCTTTTGTTGGACAGGCTTAAATGACCTGTCAATACCGAGCTTATGTGTTATAATATCCTTGCAAATACCTGTCATATCCTCGTGCTTCCACGCAAATGTTGACATCCTGCATTTCAAAAAATTAGTTAATTGATTTTCAATATCCTAAGGGATATTGGTTCCCACGAGCACCGAGATATCCGGATTGTTCTGATCCAGGACCACTTTCTTTACATCCTGTTCTGAAGCCTCCATGATATCCTGGCCTTGAATCTTTAATTGCTATGCTGCACTAGGCTTTGTTGAGGATTTCATCGAAGAAGAATAACACTCCTTTGCTTCCTGTTAATCATTTTCCACCTTGACAACTCCCCAAGGAGTAGGGATCTTGATGCATTGATGGTAGGTTGACGGAACTGCTTTCATATCATGGATCCAAGGCCTACCTAGTATAATATTATAGCAGGATAAAGAGTCCATGACACAAAAGCACTGCATTGAGTTGACCCCTTGAATATACACAGGCAACTTTATTTCCCCTACGGTATTCCTAGCTTCTCCACTGAAACCAACGAGCACAGTGGATTTCGAAGTAATGTCCATCGGGGATACATTCTTCCTCTTCAATGTTTCCAGCTGAATTATGTTGACTGAGCTGCCATTATCCACTAATATCCTGCATACAAAATGGTTAGCAACATATAACGTTATCACTAAGGCATCATGATGGGGATCCTGGACAGTATCCCTGTCATCATTATCGAATGTGATGACTTTGTCAGTTGTGAGGGTTGACATCCTTGTCGGCTTATCTCCCCTTTCTGCTTTAGCTTCCTTCGCGTGTCTTTTTGCCGCAGAATATGATGTGCCGTATATCTCGGATCCTCCTGAAATAAAGTTGATTATTTTTGCATCTGCAGGAGGCGATGCTGCCCGTTTAGGATCCTTCTCATGATCCTGACCTTTATTCTTCTTTCTTCCCAAGAGGTCCTTCAGATATCCCTTACTCAAGAGATAGCTTATTTCCTTTCTCAAAGAGATACAATCTTCAGTAACATGCCCGAAATCCTCATGGAAGGCACACCACTTGGACTTGTCCTTCGAATCATCCTTTTGTTGATTCTTTCGGGGCCACCTTGCTTTGTCTCCTAAACCCTGCATAGCATACATCAGTTCAGGTATGTTAACAGAAAAACAATATTCAGACAACTCAGGATACTCCTCAGGATCCTCTTCTTCAACAGCATTCACTTTTTTGCCATCATTTCTGCCAAACGGTTTAGAACGGTATGGTTTATACGAGGATTCTGATTTCCTGTTGGTTGACTCATAGGTTGTGGACGAATTCATCCTCTCTTGCATCTTTTTATCATCCTCCAGGCGAATGTATCTCAAAGCTCTGTTACAAGCTTCATCCAGATTCCTGCAGGGATTCATTACAAGATCCTGGTAAAATTAAGAATCTTTCTGCAGCCCCATCTTGAACGCTTGCACTGCCGTTGCAACATCAAGATGTGGGATATCCAAGGATTCCCGACTAAACTTGTTCACATAATCCCTCGAGGATTCCTGAGGTCCTTGAGTTATCCTGTAAAGGTCACTGGTTAATTTCTCAAAACTCCGGCTGCAAGAAAATTGATTATTAAATAAATTAACTAAATGAGCAAAAGAAGTAATCGAGTGAGGAGGAACGTTTAACAGCCATTTTAAGGCTGATCCTGTTAAGGTAGAACCGAAACCCTTGCACAAGCATGCTTCTTTGAGGTCTGGAGGGATAGGGTTGATTTCCATCCTTTCCCTATACTGGGCAATATGCTCCTCAGGATCCGTAGTTCCGTCATAGAGTTTCATGTTGGGGGTTTGTAACATTTTTGGGATTTCAGCATCACAAATAGGATATGCAAACCGAGATATCCTGTGGCTATCCTGGGATACTTCAGGAATTGGCTGAACCACTCCAGGTACACTGGGTATCATATCCTTCAGTTTTTGAAGCTCCTTAGAAAATGCTGATGTCATACCTGCATCCTGCAAAGATCCAACACCATTAGTAGTAAAAGTATTATTATTATTAGATACATTACCAGCTTGGGGGTTCTGGCCATATCCTGAAGCATATCCTGAGCTCCTCATAGTTGATACTCTTACTGAAGAAGGTATCTCAGGAGTATGATTATGGGAATGGCTTGGCATAATATTCCCCCGGTTATCCTCCGTATAGACTGCAGAACTGAAGTTCAAAGCCCTGGGTTGCAAGGGAGTGACAGTATCTTCAGCAGGCAGACTCGGGCCAGACTTCAAGAGTTGTATCTCTCTCATCAGCATCTGGTTGGTATCCTGTTGCTGCCTCATCTGTTCCTGTACACTACCAAACAAATTTAAAATCTCCATTAGAAGCTAAAACAGGACCGGATCCCTGGACATTACAAGCAGGGATAACATCCCGAGCCACATGACTTTAAGTTCCTTGCGAAGAGGCCTGCATTCTCGGAGGAGGTGGTGGAAGCACCGAACCAATTGTTGCAGAGGTTGTAGCAGACACGGTGGAAGAGCACATGTTTGATCTTGAGGCCATTGAAAATAGTGTGGCAAAAAGTTTCGAAAATAGAAAACCAAGTAACGATTTCGCAAAAGCTTTTAGTAGGAATAGCACCACTTGCCCCACAGTGGGCGCCAAATTGTTTTGGTCAAAAATTACCGAAGCAATTAAGTGATCAAATTAGTTAAGTGAGGTAGCGTGCTAGAAATGTGTGTTAAAAATATGCTAGTTAGGCTATTTGCAAAAACAGTTTCAGGATAAGGCTCAGGATATAGAGCTATATCAATGATCAAACAATGAGCAAAAATGTAAAGAGTGACAAGAGATGTACGAGGAAAGCCCTTGATCAATCTAGATAGCCGGCATAAAACCTCAGGAGCTGACAATCACAGCTGCCTTGTTCTTCTATTGCTTCAAATATCAGGATACAGTGCAGGATATGATGCGGATCAACTAGGTGTTACAATGTAATTTGAGTACAAGTGTTTGTGTGTAGTGATTGCTAGTAGCTAGAGAGCAAAGTGTGCGAAAGGGAGTGAGTGACTTAATCTGATCTGGTCAATCTATATATAGTTAAACGAAATCAACTAACTACCCTATTAAACTGGGATGCTTCGAATATTCCCCAAGTGAACGTTGTAGTCCACTTCTTCCGGGTTCAACGTCTCTCACATAACTGGTTTGCCTGAGTCTTAAGGAGAAGAGGTCCACTTGACCGTTAGGGACCCGCACCTTCTAATCTGCACGTGGTTAAATTAGTCATTACCAGGATATCACATCAGGATGTTACCAATATCCTGATCCGCTATCCTGATCACAAATAAACAATCAAAAGCAGAATATTAGTCAGGATATATGTTCAGAAAATGGCCCATAACAAGCCGGATAAACATTGATATTTCGCTTTTGCTGGCCAATTATAATTCTTGCGTGTGGTCACCACTTTGTATGGGTATCGCGAATGAAGATTTTGCGAATCTGTTTTTGAAAATACTGTAGAGTGGAGCACGCATTTGTAATAGAAGTAATAAATAATATTGCATTGAATCATTCATTTATTTATTTGGAAATGGCATGCGGCCCGATAGGTTACATGGAACGGGAAAAACATGGCATACATGTAACAGCGTTTAAGCTGTTGTGCATTCCATGTGCGTGCGATAGGTTCACCGTCTAATGTTTGTAATTTATATACGCCTTTGCCCAGGACCTCTTGGATGAGGTAGGGTCCTTCCCACTTGGGGGCAAGTTTCCCTGGGCGTTCCGCATTAGACGCTTCGTTATCGCGCAGGACGTAGTCTCCCGGGTTGAAGGTACAAATGCGAACGTGTGAATTGTAGTACTTTTCAAGCTTGGTCTTGTACTTGGCCTCGTTGATGGCAGCGTTTTCACGCCTTTCTTCTAGGAGATCCAAGTCAAACATGTGTTCATCATCGTTATCTATCTTGTTGATAGCCAACATTCGTGGTGAGGGGAGACCTACTTCCGTGGGGATCACGGCTTCTGAGCCGTAGACCAGGCTGAATGGTGTCTCACCGTTACTTGTCTTTGGGCTAGTCCTATGAGCCCATAAAATACTAGGGAGTTCATAGACCCAGCCGTGTCTGGCTGTTCCCAAACGTGCCTTTATGCCTTCGACTAAACTTTTATTGATACTCTCGACTTGGCCATTTCCTTGCGGATGAGCCACTGATGAGAATATGTGTTCAATGTTTAACTCTTCTAGCCATTTTTGGAAGTCATCGGCGATGAAGTTGGTGCCATTGTCGGTAACGATGCACATTGGTAGGCCGAAACGGCAGATGATATGTTCCCAAATGAATTTCCTTGTTATCATAGCGGTGGCGGAGGCGAGCGGTTTTGCCTCTACCCATTTCGTGAAATAGTCGATAGCTACTATGATAAAGTTCACCGCACCTGGTGCGTCAGGAAATGGTCCCACCACATCGATTGCCCATTTTTGAAATGGCCATGCGGTGGTGACCGGGATCAGGTTGTTCTTGGGGCGTAAGGTTTTGGGAGCATGCCGCTGGCAATTAAAACACTTGCACAAGACTTTGACCATGTCCAAGTGCATACCGGGCCAGTAGTACCCAGCATTCATGATTTTGGCCACCACCATACGTGGGCCTGCGTGTATGCCACATATTCCATCGTGTATCTCTCTGATTAGGTATGTGGCATCTTGGGGGTCGACGCATCGTAGGAGTGGCCCCAGGTATGACTTACGGTATAAAATACCGTCTCCCATCTGATAATGGCACGTTTTGTGTTGTAACTTGCGTGCCTCTACTTTACTTTTGGGAGTAATACCTGATTGCAAGTATGCAATGATTGGTGTCATCCAGGATGTTGTTCCGTACTGGATGACGTTGACCTGGCGGAGGGGTACTGAGGGATTTTTCAGAACCTCGATGCGTATCTCCTTTGCCAGGTGTTGGAAGCTAGTGGATGCGAGTTTCGAAAGTGCATCCGCAGGTTTGCTTTCACTTATGTTGATATGGCGGATATTGAAGGAAGTGAACTTTGATTTCAGTTGCAGGGCTTGTTCGAGGTAGAGGATCATGATGTCGCCTTTTGCGGCATAGTCACCGCGCACTTGTCGAGCTTAGAGAGGATCGGCCCGATCCTATAATTGGTTAATACGGTGATGACGTGATTTGCAAAGTAACGTCGTAACCGTCTTGATGCGTGCACCAGTGCGAGTACCAATTTTTCCATGATGGAGTATCTTGTCTCTGGGTCGTTTAGCATTTTTCTGATATAGTAGATTGGTGTTTGAACCCCCTCTCGCTCAACTATGAGTACCGCGCCTACATCGTTTTCTGCGGCAGATAAGTAAAAAATAAGTGGTTCTTTCTTGCGTGGTGCGGTTAGAGTGGGGAGTTGGATCAAACACTCTTTCATCTCCCGGAAAGCACTTTCAGCCTCTGCGGTCCATTGGAATTGTTCCTTCTTTAAGCAGTTCCGCAGGGTCTTGATGAAAGGATAAGATTTAGCTGCATGATTGATCAAGAATCTATTTAGTGCGGGTAGCCTGCCAGCTAGTCGTTGCATTTCTTTCATCGTGGAAGGCGATGGCATGACCTCGATCGCCTGAACCTTTTTTGGGTTTACCCTAAATCCATCTTTGGTGTCGATGAATCCATGGAACTTGCCTTCCTCCATTCCAAACGAGCATTTCCCTGGATTGAGCTTCATATTGACGCTTCGCAGAGTTTGGAATGTTCTTTCGATATCATTGAGCATGGTATCCTCCTCCATGCTCATGACGACTAGGTCGTCCATGTAGATCTCGACACTTTTGCTGATTTGATCACCAAAAGTGTCGTTCATCAGTTTTTGGTAGGTTGCGCCCGCGTTGCGCAACCCGAACGACATTTTTGTATAACAGTAATTCCCGGTAGGTGTGCGGAATTCCATTTTATCTTCGTCCTCGATTGCCATCTGTACTTGGTGATAGCCTTTGTAACAATCCTTGGGGCAGGCTTTGTTGAGATCTTTATAATCGACGCACATGCGCCAGCCCCCGGTAGGTTTTTCTACCATGACTGGGTTAGATAACCAAGTCTGGTACTTGACTTCCCGCATGATGCCTGCGGAGAGCAGTTCCTTGACCTGCTCGTACATCGCCTCGTTTTTCGCGGACCCAAGGTGGCGTTGGCCTTTGATCACCGGCTTGATACCTGGTAAGGTATTCAAGAAATGTTGATCAATTTCGCGTGGCACCCCTATCATGTCTGCGGGTGTCCACGCAAAAATATCTTGGTTCCTGAAGAGGAGCTCCTTCAGGCGCGCTCTGATGCTGTGAGACAAGGCGTGGCCCAACGTGACCGCTTGCTCTGGGTGTCTTGCGTTAAGAACCCATTTTTTTGGTTGAGTGTTGGGGGTAGGCCTTGCTATCTTGGTCGGACGTAGCTCGTCCGTGGACATAACCTCTCGGCGGGCATAGATTATTACGACCCCTGTCTCAGTTGGGAAACCGATAGCAGAATGGGGTACGGACGTGATCATGTTGAAGTCGCCTTAGGATTCTCGCCCAAGAAGTACGTCGTATCGGGAGGTGTGAGGTAAAACCATGAAGTTTACCTCCTTCATTCGTGTGTGCCTTCCGTTGGTTAGGCGCACAGGAAAAGTGATTTAGCCTAGGTGGAATACGGTTTCCCCCGCGAACCCGGCCAATGGGTAATCTACCGGCTGCAACCGATCTTTGTCTTCTTGATCGAACTGGTTGAAGCACTGCTCGTATATGATGTCAGATGTACTGCCTGGGTCGATGAATAGTCTTTCCGTGCAGTAATGAGCCAGGTAGCCTGTGATTACGATGGCGTGTCTGTCGCGCGGTCCGCCACGGACTTTTGGGAAGACAACCTGTTCGTCTTTCCAGTCATTGTCCGGCCTTCTCGCCGCCTTGCGCGGCTTTCCTCGTCCTCCATTGATCATGTGGGATGAGGCCACGTACATGGTCCTCTTACCCGTGGAGGTGCCCTCGTTGTGGGGGGTGATGCGTTTGGTTTGCTTTTGCGCGGCTGACAGTAAGTGTTGCAGCTTCCCCTCCTTCAGGGCTCGCTCACTCTCTAGTCGGAGACTGATGCAATTGTTTGTTGTGTGGCCCGAGTCCTTGTGATAATCACAGTAAAGTGTGATATCCTGGTTCTTCTTGGACTTCATTGGTTGGGCCGGTCGCAGGAATTGTGCGTCCGTGAGGAGGACGTCGCTTGGCGACTAGTTAATCTCGGTAAAGTTACGGTCCCGAAATTCTTTTTTGGATGCCCGGTTGTCGCGTTGGGCATTGATGGTTGCTCTTGAGTCGGGCTGGTGGCTACGGGGAATGTACGGTTTGGAATCGCTGCCGTGATTCAACGTGTCCCGGTTGCGCTTGTTGTTGCGCTTGGAGTCTTGGCGGGAGAACTGGCCTTCCGCTTGGGGCTGTGCCCTGGTAGTATGCGGTTTGAGAGACCGCTGAGTTTGGGCATACGTCTTGACTGTGGCCATGACGTCGTCCCATTTTTTTTGGCAAGCCCTCCTTGCCTGAGATGGTCATAACTATTTCCTGGTCCTTGATGGCTCGAATGAAATGGTTTCGTGCCATTTGGTCTGCAACACCGCTATCTCAAGGCATTCTTTGTTGTAGTGGATGACAAACGATTCCAGAGTTTCGTTGTCTCCACGCCAGATGTTCATGACATCCATATAATCACATTTGTGACGTCGCTGCTGGCTGAAATGTGCGAGGAACCTTGATTGTAGGTCCTCAAATGAAGCCAGTGATCCAACTGGCAAAGAATCGAACCAAGCCCTTGCCAGACTAGTGAGGGCCTGGGGGAAAAAATGGCACCAAGTGGCCTCGTCCCACTTACCGTTGCACCCGGCGCCGGTAAAGGTGTTCATGTGATCGTCTGGGTCGGACGAACCATTGTATTTCCCAATCGTTAGTGGGAATTTAGTCTTGGTGACATCGGCGTGGGCAATCTCCGGGATGAATTTAGAGTTTTCGGCCACGAGTTTTGGTCGGTAGGGTTGGCTTTGGTTGCGCTTTACAGCGCGGAGGTATGTTGTGCGGGGTTGAGTGGGAGGAACGTAATTGCGCCCTCCCGGTCTACTGTTGGTTGTGTGGGACTCCCCGCAGTATGTATAGTCGTCCAGATCGGTACGGCCATACCCCTCATTGTGGGATTGTGGTCCCAGCCGGCTATGGATGCCGGAGCCGCGGTGGGCTGTAGACTGCCGCCTAGTTTCGCCATGGGGGCCCAGGCGGCTATGTATAGGGCCCCTGCGGCGGGACCCATATGAGGAATCGTCCTCATCAAGTGTACGGACGTCGCAGTAAGAGGAACTGCGGTCTTCATGCCTGCTTTGGGAGGCTGGGTGCTTGGGGGCCCTGCCGTCATATTGTAAAATACGAACCGCAGGGGTATGTGGTGCTGGGGTAGGCCCGACAGGTATTGAGCTTCTGCATAAGCTCTGTTGTATGTTGTGGCCAACATAGCTTGTTGTTGGTCGTACCAAGCATGGAGGTCTATACCTGGAGGTATCACAAAAGCATACTGTGAAAAGTCTGGTGCGAATGTAGGGGGTGTGCCCCCTTGTGTTGATGTGCCAATGTGGCCAGTATTTGGGGCTGAGGGGTGGTCCCTATGGGCCCTGGGTGTACGGGGTTTAGGTTATCCCCGGTATTGCTGTTTAGACGATCAGACATGATCTCGGGAAAGAAAAAGGAATGTGGAAAAAAGTGCTAAGAGTAGCGGTGGGCGCCAATGATGAAACAATGGTTAACCGAGAGGGTTCACTCACTGGTCTCGTCAAGTAGGGTTAATCCCTTCTTTCCGAGGATCGCTGGCTAGATCGCCCGCTGGTTGATCTCCTGCACAAGGAAACAAACCGTGACTCGTAACAAGGAGGATGGGGTGGGGGTGCTCCTTGTTACCACTCTCCAGCGTGGGAATCAGTAATTTGCTTGGGAAACAAAGTGTGATAATAGTAGTAGTGAGAGAGTTGTGAAGAGATACCTCAAACCTGGTTTGGGATTGGTATTTATAGCCGAGGAGTGAAGGAGGGTAGTTGAGTAGCTAGTCTGACATCACACAGCCTCCTACAGGTGTGTCAGGCCTGTCGGTTACGGTGGTGATGCCACATCCTACTGTGGTGTCAGTCTGTTGTTTATACGTGGGCTGACAGGCGACTGTCTTCAGTGCCACTTGCACTGTGGTGTCAGTCCCACTTTCCTTGTAGGCAGGATGCGGTGCCGGGCCGCATCGCTGCTCGTGGTAACTGATGTTGTTCCCACGTTCTTGTTCTGGCCAAGACGTAGGCGGGATGCGGTGCCATGCCGCATCGCCGCTTGGTGACTGTTATTGTTGTCCAGATCCCTTGTCGTGATGAAAATGTTCATAGGGTGCGGTGCCAGGCCGCATCGCTATGTATACACCCATTTTCATACATAAGGTAAGTATTCCATCTCTTGACCGATTGGATTCGACCGCTATGTTCGCGCTTACCCGCACGGACACATATAAGTTCTTGCTGGTGGGGGTTTTTGATAAGGGTAATGGTCACTCGCGGTCATGCTGACGCGAGATCTGGGACCATACCCCTTCACATCTATATCCCTGAAATACATATAAGTTGAAAACATCAACAAAAGGTGAGCGAGTTCATGTGTTTTATGTGTATGCACATCAAATGAATCGCAAATACATTTGAAAGTTTTGTTTTGTAAGTAGGTATGTAAAGCATCTATGAACATGTTGATCATTAATGTTTTGCAAGGAGATTAATATATGTGACGACATAGGAGGTACTCAACCCGAGTAGACGATTTTTAGTGTCGATTCACTCTCGAATGGGATACAACAGCATTCTAAGTGGTCACCAATGGACCATGAGTGGGGCTCGCCCGTACCCATTAGATCTAACATTTGTTTTGTAGTCCTTAAAACGATTAATGGCACCTTAGTTACAGCCTATGCTCACATGATCTAAGAGTTCATTCCATAGCTTAAACATACCCTAGTTGACATGTATTTCCCCCTGAAAGCTGTAACCCTAAAACGTTAAAAGAAAAGGGGGACATGAACTCACAGTTTTGCGTCCGGGCAAAGTGCATACTCAAATGCGGTTTCCTGTGTTCGTTTTGCAACTTACAAATGTGCTACGTTTTGTTAGACACTTCGGTCTTGTAACGGTTCTTAGTCTTAAACACTTATTAAGACTTGTTTTGGATTTGTCTTTGTTTTGAGTTGCACTTTTAGTGTATGATGTCTTTATATAATTTCTCATAATTATATAAAATTCAAAGTTTAGTATATTAGTTAAAATGTTATATTTTAACTTATATTATTTGCATGCCCTGTATGTATATCGTTTAAGGGTTTTGTTAAAAATAATATATTTTTTACACGTTTTGATATATTATTTCCATTTATTTTTTACACGTGTGTTTGTAGTTTTCATAACCAAAATACCGTTTATTGAGTATTATACACTTGTAAGTATTCCCAAGTATAGGTATACTTGCATTATGAGGATGTTGATTATTTCACTTTGTATTCTCATATTTATGTACAATACTTATATAAGGGTATTTTTACCAAGTGTTGATAGTGTATGTTGGCATGTGTTTGTACGTATAGGAATACGTGTTTTCTTATATTTATTAAGTATTTCATACTTCATATATATTTAGTCTTTCTGGAATATTGTTTTTTCACAACTAAAACCAATATTCTTGCATTTTTAAAATATATATATTTTAAGATATGTTTATAGAAATTATCTACATTTTTTACTTGGTAAATATAAATGTTCACATATATTTTAAAAATAATTTATTCTTAAGATCAAGACTAGAAAATATACATTTTTGATTTCCATCAAAATAATATATTTTTAAGTTCTTTATGAAAATAAATATTCTCATATGCTTCAAAAATAATATATTTCTATGTTTGACAAAATATGATATATTTTTATAATACTTGTAAAAATACATACTTTGTCATTTGTTTGGGTTGGAAAATACCGTTTACCAAGTTTTGTTATAATACCATTTTAAATTCCGGAATATTTATATAACTTTCCAATAAGTCCATTTGTCCAAATGTCCAATATTTGTGTACAAGACATATTTTTGTATTCTTGTAATTCTTGTAATTTTTAAATTACAATTTTTGGTATTTGTGTGGTATATTATTTCAAGTCCCTAAACTTTTAATATAACTAATACAAATAATATACACATAGCACATAGTTTATGTAGTCTCTAAATATATATTTTCCTAAATATATATTTCGTCATTTATTTTTGAAAATCAACCTCCATTACTCGTATTTTTATACCAAAAATTATGGAAATTTTTAAATTTAAAACCATTAATCAAGATTACTTGTAAGAACTTGTTAAAAATATATTTTCTAAGTGTTTAAATTTTATAAAAATTTCACCATAGTTTCCTTTGTAAAATGGAGATTTCCATGCTTTCAAGCATATCATTTTCTTTTCAAAATCATCAACAATTCATCCACCACAATTTACAACTTAACATATGCATAAAAATGCATTTTTCATGAAGATATGAACTTGAAAGTTTGTAAAATTTTGTAGTCTTTTAACAATGTGTTTATCATGATCCATTAACCTTAAAAACATGGTTTATTTCTTGATGTGAAGCATTTTGTAAAAATTCATTCTTTACAACTTGTCACCCATTTTTACAAAAAATTCATTTTCTTCAACATCTCAAGTTCTAAACACTTCAACAAGTTCATTTTTATATAGGTAACAAGTCCACTTATTTTCAAGTAACAAGAACCATGCTTACATGTAGTAATTTCTATTCTTTGAAACTTTAATATTTCAAATCTTTCATTTTTCAAGAACTACACTTTGTAAGAACCAAATTCTACTCTTAAACATGATTATTTTTCAAGTTCATCCTTCACATAACACATGTTTAACATAGATCTTTCAAGATCCTTTCACATACTTGTTAGACCATTTGTTTAATCATCATCTAACAAGTATTTATGCGGTGTTCATCATCAAACACATAAACAATCATCAAACAACTTCATCACATAACATAAACAACTTGTTTTCTTATGATTTTTAGTTTAGTTCAAGAGTTCATCTTCTTGGTTTTGTAAGATCTTTTCGATTCTTAGTTATACATAGGTTACATCTACTTAACCAAGATGAAAAATGGGTTCTCAAGAGATTTACTACTAGCTCAAGGATAAGAAGTGGCTAGAGAAACAAGATGAAGATGATGAGACAAAGATGATGGTTAATAGATCCCTAATGAGGTCCTTCAACTTCCTATGCTTGACACCTTCTTAGAATGCCTTGATACACCTTAGATGAGTCTTGGATTTGCTAGGAATTGAATGAAAATGAGGATGGGGGGGTGCTTACGGCCGAGAACAAGAGAGAGGGGAAAGAGAAGTGTGATGTTGTTGTGAATGTTGCAAATGAGGGGGATTAGAAGTAGATAAGGTGTTATACATGATGGTTAATACTTTCCCTCCCATATTTTACCCCAAGGACTTCTAAATCGCATCTTTGACCACAACAAGGATTAGTCAACATAATTAAGGGGTGGGTCCCCTTGGGGACGATCACATTAGGGGGGGTGTTGGTTTGTTAAATTTTGCTAAGTGTTATAACAATGGTAATGTATATGATTAGTTAGGAAGTTTAGGTGTTTAAATGTTCTTGATACAAAAAATGGTGTTTTAGACCATAAACTAGTTTCATGTCATGAAAAGATTGCTAATTAGTTCACATGATGTTTTTAGATGTGTTCGGATATTCGTTTGGTTATCGGATCACTTAAAGGATCAATATTACTAACTTGTATGGCGTAATGTGTTATTATGTCGTGATAATGTTTCTGCCACTTTTTAAGTTATTCTGAGCATTCTGGTGTTATTTCCGATTATTACATAAGCCAGAGAATGTTGAATTTTGCTGAATTATGATGTTTTGGCTAGTTTTTAGCTAGTTTCGGGCAGTTTCTAGTGTTTGTTTGTCTCTCAGAAAGCAGTAACATAAACTCTTACTTACTCATATGAAGTTTAGTATAACATTGGCTCTGAGACTCAACCTGTGTCCTAAGCATGTTGTTTGTCTGAGTACTGAACTCCTGTCAGCACTTACTAGTTTATCTGATAAGTGTGCTAGTTACTTCTATGCATTGTCTAAACTGTTTCAAGTCGCGACCAATAAAAATAAGTATCATGCATCATGAAATGTTTTTGCGAGTTCTTTAAATGTATGCCATGAAATCATGCACATCAGAAGTTCAAAATACACAACCATATAACATCAAACACTGTTCACATTGTACGGAAATTACATGAAAAGTGCCAATTGTCACAGGAAAGGTCCCATAAAATCCATACCCAAACATCAAAAATTTCACAAATAAGAATGCCTTTTTGGGGCATTTCATTTCTTGTAAAGATATTACCTGTTCGTTGGCATGCATCACAAGTTTTAGTGAAATGGTATGCATCCTTATGGATGGTTGGACAATAAAATCCTGAATCGAGTACCTTTCGTGCGGTGCTTGCGACTCCATGATGTACTCAATATGATCCTTCATGACAATGGCGAAGAATTTTTCTTGCTTCTTGACCATGGACGCATCTTCGAATAAGTTGATCGACACACATTTTAAAAATATATGGGTCTTCCCAAAAATAGTGTTTTGCTTTGGCAAAGAATTTTGTTCTTTGTTGATGTGACCAACATTTGACTAAAATGCCAATAGCGATGTAGTTAGCATAGTCGGTGTACCATGGTTCTTCTTGGTATTCAACCATTTCCAAAGGTTTGGTGGGGAACTTTTCATTGATGAGCTCTTCTCGAGTCGACTCCAAAGCAGGATCTTCTAAGCGTGAAAAATGGTCAGGTGGCGGTATTTTCGGCTCCTCTTTTATCTTTTATTTCAATGTCGAATTCTTGGAGGAGAAGAATCCATCGGATCAAACGTGGTTTGGCATCTTGTTTTTTGAAGAGGTATCGGATGGCGGCATGATCTGTATAGACTATTGTTTTAGAAACAACAAGATAGGAACGAAATTTATCAAAAGCAAATACTATAGCTAGCAACTCTTTTTCGGTTGTTGTATAATTTTCTTGAGCATCATCAAGAGTTTTACTTGCATAGTGTGACACCTGTGTCACTTCAACCATCAAACAAATGCCAAACCAATGAAATATTGTATTTCATACTTGGGATTTGTAAAAATATGTGTATCGTTTACACATATCAACTCTTGTTCGATTTTAAGCTTTAAATCGATTTCTAGAGGGTTATACGCGCTCTGATGCATAAATATAACCAGTTTAATCCAACGAACACTCCGGAATAGTGAAATAGGCTTAACATACCTTAAATAACCTTTACATAACTTAGAAATAAGTTTTAAAGGCTTTGGTATGGCAAAAACAAGTTAATTCGCTTACAGGGACTAAACTTGACAAACTGCGAAAGTATGCCAATTTGAACTGTAACAGACATTCTGGAACATGACCATAAGTTAAACACACCTTAAATATCCTTTATATAGCTTAGAAATAGTCTTTGAGAGGTTCGGTGTGCTAAAATAAACTTTTGGGTCATTCAGTGTCAAAAAGTGCATAAGTTTGCATTTTCGCGCATAACTTACGTTCTGAATACATCTGGACATCCAAAAATTTATGTAAGCACTAAAATATTTTATTCTATTGTTTGGCATAAGAAAAATCCATTCGTCACGTCATTTGGATCGTTTTTCGCGCTTATGCGCATTCCGTCGTAATTAACCGAACAACGCAATCGTACGGCCAAACGAACCGACATCCGAGATATTTTTTGGCACATTTTAAGTTCCCTATACTTTAACTTCATTTTAGAGCTTTGAAATGGGGTTAACGGGGCTTAAACGTGTCAAAAATGTGTCAAATAGCAAGTTTGGAGCTTCAGGGGCCTGTTCTGCCATTTTTCAAACTTTCTGGTCTGCAGGTCCTTGCGCACCTCAACACAAATTGTGTTATGGTGCGCAAGCAGGGTTCAGATGCAGAAAATTGTGTTGGCTGCTGATTTATGGCTTCCAAACACCCCAAAGGCCAATGCCAAGTGTCAAACTCTTGTGGTGGGGGCAAAATGAGCTACCACAACATTCCGACAAGTGTAGGAATGTGATCATTCCCTCTTCTCCAAGAAACGATCCTAACGGTGAACCGAAATCTATAAATACCCACCTCAACTTCACTCATTCCTCACAAGAATCTGATTTGAGAAGCTCTAAGTTGAAACATTTGTTTCATACCTGAGCTACTTGAATCAAGTTTAGCATTCGGGGACCCTTTGTAAGTGTTCCTTCATTCTTTTATTGCTTTTCGAGTCCGAAATTCAAACTTTGTTTGACTTTCTGCATTTACCAGTTTATGGTCAATGCGAAGTTCGTTTGAACTTCGCAACGTGAGCGTAATCACAATGGTTATAGTCCCTTGTGACTATGCCTACTGATTACCACGTTGTCTAGGGTCGTAAGGGTAAGCGATCTAATAAATCGCTTATACCTTCGAACCCGACCCATTTGGTCGATCATTAGGATCCGACCAAACACATTAGGTGACCATAGTATGTAGGGAATAACCTTCCGAGGTTATACCTTATGGTCGCTTCGTTTAAGTAGTTGTATGATAGGTAGTTTATATGCCTTAGGTAAATTACCAAAATACCCCTTTGATGCCAAAATTCATTTTAAACATATGTAACATAACTTTTGACATCTAAACTGATTTGACAACAATATTAGACATGTTAAGGCATATGTTACTTGTCATAGGACTAGTTAAGCGGTCCAAACGCGTTTCACGCGAGCGACGCGTTAAAGTAGCATAAGCTACCTAAACGGGTCGTAATGGGTCGAAAGCACTTAGGTTAGGTTCCGATTTAGTATGTAGGCTTTGTTAAACCATATTACATGAGTTCCCATACTCATTTGGTTTACAAGCCCTCATTCTATCCGATCCTCCGATTTAGGTCCGGTTAATTAACATAGTTACTTATATTAGGTGTCGTTTGATTTCCGGGATCTCTAGCATTGCTTGGTGGTTATCCTAGGACTTCTAAGCAATCTCAAGTGAGTACATAGACCCCTCTTTTACTGTTTTCAAACTGTTTTGGGGTGAAGCATGTGTACCTATCTGTTATTTTCATGTTTTCCAAAAGTATAATTGATTATACATGTTAGTACTTATCTATTGACAAACTGAATAACTATCTATGGTTTAAACACTTATTTTTTAAAGACTATAACATAAATTGTTGAATTGTACTTATTTTGTTCACCAGACCGGTTGTTAGTATGATATAGCGCTATAGGATTTGACACCCCATTAATGTTATCATGGAATGTCTGAAACCAATTTGTTTCTCCATCCAAATAGGGATTTCCTTTGTGGTATCCCTATAGTCTCAAAGGTGTATTTTGATGCACTAGGTCTGAATGAATTCTTAAATCACATTATTTTTGTATATTTAGTTATACTCCCAAAAGTATAGTTTGATATGCTCCCATGTGTGATATTGTACAAAACCAACATATATTTTGTTAATCATCCAAAGCATATTTTGATATGTTATTTACAAAACCAAAACATAGTTTAATATGTTATTTATCACATCCAAAGCATATTTTGATATGTTATTTATAAAACCAAAACATAGTTTAATATGTTATTTATAAATCCGAAGTATACTTGTAATATACTACTTAAAACTATTATTTTAAACAACGAAGGTATATTTAATGTACTATCTATCTATCGATTGGGTTTTGGTTAGTGTTTAGATAACGGGATGGGTGTAATGTGATGAAAACATGGTAGATACGCCGCTGGTACTTCTTATATATAAGTGTTTTCATTGCATTACATACCGTGGCGTTATTTAGTACACTTGGGTTAACGATATTGGAACTGAAATATACTTTAATATATTACTCATTCGATTCTCTTAAAATCCAAAGTATATTTTCAAATATACTATAAGCCTTTTTATCAAAATATTATTTTACAAACAACTTATCTTATACAAACTCATTTTACATGGTTATTCATTTAACCTTACATTTATTTATACATATCATCTGATCTTATTGTTTTTCAAACGATTTACAAAACAAATCAATTTACAAGGTTCATGACTAAACTTTATTAAACATTTTCTTAAACTTACAAGTCATGAATCCTATTTTCACAAAACCTATGTATCTCATAGGCATTTTTATGCTGACGTACCTATTTTTACACATGTTTCAGGTACTGCTTTGCAATGATTGTTGATACATGCTACATTTAGGATGGACTCGTGCCTTAGCAACTTTAAAACTTGGAAGATCATAGTTGTACTTATTTGATTGTATTAAAACAATGAGTTCATTTATTCAATAAAACAGAATTTATTTATTCCATGGTTATGAAACAATGATTGTGTTACGACACTCCCCGACGTTTCCGCCACGTCTAGTTGTTCTACGTGGTCGGGGTGTGACAGAAAAGTTGGTATCAGAGCCAATGGTTATAGGGAATTAGGTTATTAGTAATGCTTTAACCTAGACTATAACCTTCCTAGGACCCTAACACAAGTTTTCTTGTGTTTAGTTTTAAAACAATTCCGCCACTTATTCTTAGGTGACAACCACAATAAGAACATAAATTTCTATCCCGCTTTGAAAACTAATCATCTGTTCTAGGATGATTTATTATATGGTTTTGAACCCTTTAAGTTTTCAAAATCCCGTCAAAGTTGGCCTAAATAATGTGAACACGTGCAAACTTGAAGGGTGGGTGCCTGTACCCTGAGTTTTCTGTCTAAGGCTAGAGTGTTCGTACAAATCCACATAATCGGACCAGTCACTCTTACCTGGGAACTCTTGGGGTGAGTGTCCAGTTATAGGCAAGCATGTCTTCGCGATACATTATTTTTGGCCTATTTACTTTGATTAATCACCGGGGTCGTTTGTTGCTTTGTAGTAACAAACAAATGACCACTATCCTTGCTTTCATCAGATTTGTTTCGTCTCATTCTTTTCATCAAATTCTCTCACTCGTTTCCTTTCATGTTTCCTCTTTTAGAATGCCTCCTCGACGCGACAATCAGATGGCGAATCCCGAACTGGCGGAAATCATCGCGCAACAAATGGCTGCTGCCTTCCCAAATCTTTATGCTCAAATGATTCAAGCCATCAACAACAACAATGCTCCATGCAATTTCAAGAATTTTAACTCAGCTAAACCGCTCAAGTTTAGTGGTTCTGAGGGAGCAACTGGGCTTCTTCAATGGTTCGAGAGCATTGAGAATACTTTCCGTCACGTTCAGTGTCCTGAAAATCGCAAGGTCGAGTTTTCTTCGAGTGTGTTTCAGAAGAGGACTCTTGCATGGTGGAACGGGGTTATGAGAGACCGCGGTGCTGAGGTTGCATTAGCACAGACTTGGGCTGAGCTTAGGGCTCTTATGATGAAGGAATTCTGTCCTCGTCATGAGCTAAGGGCTCTAGAAAGGGAATTTGACGATTTAAAGCAAGACAGTGGGGAACATCGAGCCTATACTGACCGCTATGAGGAATTGAGCTTGTTATGCCCTACTATGGTTACGCCTCTGGATAAGGCGATTGAGAAATACATTGATGGTCTTCCTGACGTAGTTCAGGATATCGTTACTGGCAGCAACCCTACTACTGTCAGACAAGCCATTGAATTGTCTGCCACTCTGACTGAATCCCATATCAGGAAGCGCAAGCTGTTTCGGAAGGGCGACTCAAGACCATCTGACAAGACTGCTCAAGTGGAACCAAAGGAAGAAAATGTTGAGGTGTCAAAGAAGAAGAAGCGCAAAGCCTCTCAAAACTACGCTGTAACTGCTCAAGACAAACAGGTTGCACCAAACCAGCCAGCACAACCTCGCAAAAGGCAAAACTATGTTGGTACCGCACCTTTGTGCAACAAGTGCAACAGTCATCATCTGGAGCAAGAGCAGTGTCACAAATGTACCCACTGTGGGCGGTTGGGACATTTGATCAATGTTTGTCGTTATGCAAATCAAGCTGCTGCAAACCCTGCTGCTGTTCAAGCACGGTTCCCTCCGGGGTCATGTTATAACTGTGGTGACCTTACCCACTACAGGAACAATTGCCCAAGACTTGTTAACATACCTCCAGCGCGTGGACGAGTGTTTAACATCAATGAGGCAAACATGAACAATGATGCAGCAGTGAACAATTAGTGTTTTGTATTTCCTTGGTTATTATCTTTTGACACTTCAAGACAATTCGGTTGTTACATAAATAAAGATTTGTTTTTTTTTATTTCTGCAAAATTTATGCGTTTGTGTGAATGCTTGATGCAACCTTATGATGTCAACCCAAAGACAAACTACTCGTGTGGTTCTGTCATTTTATGATCACTTGTGATCTCCCCAAGAACCTTAAACACTTGTTTCTTTTAAGAAACAAAGCCAAACTCTTATTGAAAATCCTTCTATCTTTATAGACGGATCCTTGAAAATGATTAAAGTGCCAAATAAAATCCACTGATTGGATTCCTGGTGTGCTTTAAATATCCATGCCCAAGGATAACGAATTAAAGAATCAAGTTAACTAAATTTGTGCTTATGTGTTTTTCTTACATGTTTTGTGGTTGTATGTGATCCATCCAAATCCTTATAGAATCTTCCATATCTCATACGAGAGATTCATAATAGGATATCCAAAGATACTATCTTAAATCCTTAATGGACTTCAACATTGTAGTTAAGTCCCTCGGGTTATAAAGTATTATTCTATAATTGGACCTCTTGAATGGTCTGGTTAAACAGATTGATTTTGAAAATCTGATTAGAAATATCATGTGATGATGTAACTAAAAAGATCCCTTAAGTGGTCTATTTAAGGAGATCGTACGACGGTCTAGTTAAGAAGATCATGTGTTGATCTAGTTAAAAAGATCGTTCGTTGATCTAATTATAAGGATCCTTTGGTAGTCTAGTCGAGTCGCTTCATGTTTATTCAAGTGATTTTTTTCCTACGCATTATGAAATGAACTGTGCGGACTGTGCAAGGAATTACGTAATTATTGAGGCCTACATAATTATGGAATTCAGTGCACAGAAACCACAGGAAGCTTTGTTATGTGTTAAGACCTGTAGTGACAAGAATAATGATACGGGAGAAGTCTTGGACCTCGACCAATGTCATTTATTCTCACACTCCCCAATTCTGATCTCAATCACACACCAAGTTTTCTATGATAAGTCTTCATAAGAAACGTTCTTCTGTCTGTAGTTCAAAATTTCCATGTTTTACTATTACAAGGAATTCACTTTAAGGGTTAACAAATTCGCTAAGAGTCCTAACATGGCCCCGAGTTTTACTTAAGGGTTCAATGGATCTATTAGAAGGCGAAACCGTCACAGCTGTCTTCACAAGTTTCCTCTAGAATTAAATTTCGGGACGAAATTTCCTAAAGTAGGGGAGACTGTGACACCTGTGTCACTTCAACCATCAAACAAATGCCAAACCAATGAAATATTGTATTTCATACTTGGGATTTGTAAAAATATGTGTATCGTTTGCACATATCAACTCTTGTTCGATTTTAAGCTTTAAATCGCTTTCTGGAGGGTTATACGCGCTCTGATGCGTAAATATAACCAGTTTAATCCAACGAACACTCCGGAATAGTGAAATAGTCTTAACATACCTTAAATAACCTTTACATAACTTAGAAATAAGTTTTAAAGGCTTTGGTATGGGAAAAACAAGTTAATTCGCTTACAGGGACTAAACTTGACAAACTGCGAAAGTATGCCAATTTGAACTGTAACAGACATTCTGGAACATGACCATAAGTTAAACACACCTTAAATATCCTTTATATAGCTTAGAAATAGACTTTGAGGGGTTCGGTGTGCTAAAATAAACTTTTGGGTCATTCAGGGACTAAAAGTGTCAAAAAGTGCATAAGTTTGCATTTTCGCGCATAACTTGCGTTCTGAATACATCCGTACATCCAAAAATTTATGTAAGCACTAAAATATTTTATTCTAGTGTTTGGAATAAGAAAAATCCATTCGTCACGCCATTTGGATCGTTTTTCGCGCTTATGCGCATTCCGTCGTAATTAACCGAACAACGCAATCGTACGGCCAAACGAACCGACATCCGAGATATTTTTGAGCACATTTTAAGTTCCCTATACTTTAACTTCATTTTAGAGCTTTGAAATGGGGTTAACGGGGCTTTGAAATGTCTTTCAAAAACCTTATACATAATTTCAAAATTCATCTCGCATGATTTTAAAACATTTTTGTAAATATATCTACCTAATACACCTACTTTATGATTTCAAAAAGTATTATATATAAGGTTTCAAAAACGTTAAATACATTTTTTCTTAAAAGAACCCCATGCATAGTTTTCAAAATATTTTCCTCATACATTGACTTAACCTTCAAAATTCTGCTTCATATGTCGCCTTGACATATCAAGCATCTCAACTTCATAAGCATTTTACATCATGTTTTGACCTAAGCACATCCAGTGCAAGGTTTCAAAACATCTTCAACTTCTAAAATTCATATGGGATCTTTTTATCTTTACAATTAGATCCTTGTGGATGATTATCGTTCAAATCAGAGTCCTTAATTGGATTCCTTATGTACCTTAATTCGAACACTTCGGTTCCTAGTAATCGAAATCGAATTTTCTTTTTGAATCTTTCTATCTTTATAGTTGGATTCTTGATAACGTTTAAAGTACCAAATGAAATCCACGGAATGGATTCCAAGTGTGCTTTAAATGCATGTACGCAATTTACAAGACAAATTAACGAACAATTTTGTGGTTATGTGATATGTGTTTATGTGTTCTCCTCTATGATTTTGTGTGATCCGATTTTCAAATCCTCATAGAATCTTTTATATCTTCATATGAGGGATTCGTAGTAGGATATTCAAAAGGTACTACCTTAAATCCTTATGGGCTTCTACGTGGTAGTTAAGACCCTTGGATTATATAGTACCACTCCATGATTCTTAAGAGACCTTAAGTGGTCTAGTCAAAAAGATTGATTCACAATCTGGTTAAAGAATGACATCTAGTGATGTAGCTGAACAGACTCCTTGATAGTCTCTTTAGATCATTTATTGATTTAATTAAAACGACTCTATGGCGGTCTAGTCACACTCATCACAGGATTGTTCATTTGGTTTTCCCCTACACATTATAAAATAGACTGTGTGAACTGTGCAAGGAATTGTTTAATTATGGACGCGTACATAATTATGAAACTTAGTGCACAGAAACCCAGTAAGATTTATTATGTGTAAGAACCGATAGTGACAACAATAACAAAATGAGAACAATGTAATGGAGGTACGGTGGACGCACCAATGACGCTTCATATACTTGTATATAAGTATCCCTCTTACATTGCAAACATGATGTTATTAAAGTTACTAGAAGTTCAGAACCCTAACCAATGTTGTTTGATCTTTTCAACTTCATATTTTCAAGCTCTCACAAGTTTCCTCTAAATAAATTTCGGGACGAAATTTCCTAAAGTAGGGGAGACTGTAACACCTGTGCCTCCACGGCCATCAAACAAATACCAAACCAATGAAATATTATATTTCATACTTGGGATTTGTAAAAATATGTGTATCATTTGCACATATCAATTCTTGTTCAATTTCAAACTCTAAATCGCTTTCTGGAAGGTTATACACGCACTGATGCGTAAATATAACTAGTTTAATGCAACAAACACTCCGGAATAGTGACATAGGCTTAACATACCTTAAATAACCTTTACATAACTTAGATATAAGTTTTGGAAGGTTTGGTGTGGTGAAATCAAAGTTTAATCGCTTACAGGGACTAAAGTTGACAAACTGCGAAAGTATGCCAATTTGAACTGTAACAGACATTCCGGAACATGACCATAAGTTAAACATACCATAAATATCCTTCACATAGCTTAGAAATAGGCTTTGAGGTGTTCGGTATGCTAAAATAAACTTTTGTGTCATTCAGGGACTAAAAGTGTCAAAAAGTGCACAAGTTTGCACTTTCGCGCATAACTTACGTTCTGAATACATCCGGACACCCAAAAATTTATGTAAGCATGACTATATTATGCTTTAGTGTTTGGCTTGCCAAAAATCCATTCGTTGCGTCATTTGGATCGTTTTTCGCGCTTATGCGCATTCCGTCGTAATTAAGCGAACATCGCGTTCGTACGACCAAACGAACCAACACCCGGCATATTTTTGAGCATGTTTCATGCCCACAATGTTTAGGCATCATTTTAGGGCCTTAAAGTTGGCTTTACGGGCCTTGGAAGTGTCGGAAATGGCCTTAAACACGTGCAGGGACTGAAACTGTAATTTCTGAAACTTATTGCTGATCTGTGACTGCTAGGCGGCCCGCCTCAGTTCCTGAGCATCCTTAGGCGGCCCGCGAGCCACCTTCTGACCAGGTTAAATGTTTCTAACAGCAGATTGCAGCTGTTTGTTTCACCACCACACAATCCCAATTGTCTAGTCAGCTGATAAGGATCACATTTTAGTCACCATAAGGTCCCGACACTTGTACGGGTGGGATTAAGGCACGTTTTCCATGAAACGATCTTAACGGTGGACCTTTTACTATAAATACCCCACCCCCCCATGCTTCAAAATTACAAGAACTTTGATTTGAGAAACTCTAAGTTGAAACTATTGTTTCATACCTGAGATTTTTGAATCGAAGTTAGCATTTGGGGACCCTTCGTAAGTATTCTTTCGTTCTTTTATTGCTTTTCGAGTCTTTCGAGTCTGAAAGTCAAACTTTGTTTGACTTTCTACATTGACCAATTATGGTCAATGCGAAGTTCGTTTGAACTTCGCAACGTGAGTGTAATCACGTTGGTTATAGTCCCTTGGGACTATGCCTACTGATTACCACGTTGTCTAGGGTCGTAGGGTAAGCGATCTAATAAATCGCTTATACCTCGAACCCGACCCATTTGGTCGATCATTAGGATCCGACCAAATACATTAGGTGACCATAGTAGGTAGGGAATAACCTTCCGAGGTTATATCCTATGGTCACATCGTTTAAGTAGTTTTATGATAGGTAGTTTATATGCCTTAGGTAAATTACCAGAATACCCTTTTCATGTATAATTGGTAATTAAGCATATGTAACCTAAACTTTTGTCACATAACTGATTATGTAACATGTTTAGGCATATAACACTTGTCATAGGACTAGTTAGACGGTCTGAACGCGTTTCACGCGCACGACGCGTTAAAGTAGCATATGTTACCTTAATGGGTCGCGATGGGTCGAAAGCACTTAGGTTTGGTTTCATTATAGTATGTAGGCCTTGTTAAAACCATATCATATGAGTTCCAACACTCATTTGGTTTACCAAGCCTCATCCTATCCGATCTCCCGATTTAAGTCCGGTTTATTTATATAGTCTTAGATTGCCGACTGATTCCGTGCTCCCTCTAGCTTTGTTTGGTTGTTGTTCAAGACCTCCAAGCATTATCAGGCGAGTACATTATTCCCCTATTTTACTGCTTTCAATTGTTTTGGGGTGACTCATATGTGCTAAATGTTTTCGATGTTATAACAAATGGTTTCAAAAACGATTAAGACGATTTATACAAAACTAATAACGATTTCAATAAAGTGAACAAACTTGTTGGTTGGGTTACATAACAAATGACATTCATTAGCAATGATCAAGCCGACCAGTATTAGGTTATGGTACCATAGGATCTGACTAATCCCGTTATTTACTACACCCGTGGTTATATGTGGGTGTGGTGGGTAGCGACTGAATCTGAAATTGTTAACTTACCCTTTGGTAAGGGTTTGTTAATGCGAAAACGAGAAGCGACGAAAACGAGAAGCGACGAGTGATGAGTCACGAAGGTTTGAATGTTGTTAGCGAGACGACCACATAAGTAGTTTCACGACCTAAAAACGAATTAAACGATTGGGTAAACGATTGATTTTCACACGATGTTTTAACGATTGGGTAAACGATTGGTTTCAAAGCGATATACGATTGGGTTTTGGTTACATATTACATGATTTACATTGGGCATGAACATTACTTTGGTGGTTGGGTTTGGGTAAGTGATTTGAGTAACGGTGCGTGTGTAATATGATACAAGCATGGTGGATACGCCGCTGGTACTTCCTATATATAAGTATTTGTATGGTATTACATATTGTAGCGTTATTTGAATCATTTCAGTTTGAGACATAGAACATTTTATACAAGTAACATACTTTTCACAAGACATTTATTTACAAACAACTTATCTTATACAAACTCATTTTACATGGTTATTCATTTAATCATGCATTATTCTCTTATTATACATATCACCTGAACTTATTATTTTTCAAATGATTTACAAAGGCAAAGCAAATTACAAGGTTCATGACTAAACATTTTTTAAAACAGAAGTCATGAATCTTATTTTCACAAAACCTATGTACTCGCCAGCATTTCTTTGCTGACCTCGTTTTCACATATGTTTCAGGTATTGTTGAATGATATCGATTGATAAGATGCATACTCACATAGGACTGGACAAGGCCTTAGTGACTCAATAACAATGATAGACTATGTTTAATTTGTGTATTTAGATTTCCAGACGATGTAATTATTCAATGTTTAATAAAACGAAACACTTTTTGGTATCCATGGTTATGAAACATTAATTCTGTTGCAACACGCCCCGATGTTTCCGCCGCGATTTGTTGTTTTACGCGGTCGGGGTGTGACAGAAAAGATGGTATCAGAGCCAATGGTTATAGGGAATTAGGTTATTAGTAATGCTTTGACCTAGTCTATAACCTTCTTAGGACCCTAACGCGAGTTTACTTGCGTTTAGTCATAAAACAATACCGTCACCTATCCTTAGGCGACGACCACAACAAGAACATAAATTTCAAAACCGCTTTGAAAACTAATCATCTGTTCTAGGATGATTGATTACTAGGTTTTGAACCCCTTTGAGTTTTCAAAACTTCGTCAAGGTTTTGGGTTTTAAATAATGTGAACACGTGCAAACTGGAAGGGTGAATGCCTGTATTCTGGGTTTTCTGTCTAGGCAAGCACTTCGTATACATCTCATCAGACGCGAGACCAGTTGTGCTTACCTGGGAATTCTTGGGATGAGTGTTCACTTATAGGCGAGCATGTCTTCGCGATACATTATTTTTTACCCATTTACTTTGATTAGTCACCGTCTCATTTGTTTGCCTTAGGTAACAAACAAATGATCGCAATTTTCATGCGTTATCTTTCTGTTTTGATTGTCCAATAATCTTTCACCTGTTTCTCCCTATGCCTTTCTTTTTCTTCAAGAATGTCTCTTCATCACGATGACGCCCAGATATCTGAGCAAGCAGCCAAAATTCACTCAGCGAATAGGCGAAGTAGTCCTGAAGACTGTTGAATTAGCTACTGCCATGTATCATCTCCAGGATGAAGCCACTCAAGAGTCACCAAGACAGGCAGGACCTAGTCAGGCGACAACACCATCAGCCAATAAACCAATCGAGGAATCAAAGACCATGGATGAACGATCCCCTAAGAAGTCAAAGAAGCGAAAGGCTTCTCAAGAACTTCGCCATGGTCGCTCACAATGGTAAAGCAGTCCCCAACCAACCAGCTCAACCCCCTGCTAGGTGTGTATGGCTTTTCCTATGATACCTACATCAAGGAACTATGTACCTTACAAACTACTCTTGTGATTTCTCTCTTTCAAATGATTGCTCATAATTCCCTCGAAAACTTTAAGTACTCGTTTCACTCTAAGAAACAAAGTACAGAAAATTAAGTGACATTATGAGTAATCGTGCTTTTCGCACATCTGTGCCTTTAAATCTTTGGTTAGATAACTAAGGGTATTTTCAAATCTCATACCCATTACGTTTTGATTTTTCAACATACACAGTACCAGTATTTCAAAACAATCTTCATGATCTCAAAACATTTCATATAGTTTGAAAAAAAAATTTCTAGATGCATTGTCTATGTTATTTCAAAAAACATTGGCCATGTTATCAAAACCAACCTTCCTAATTTCAAAATATTTCATATAGTCTGAAGACAATATTAACACAATACATTTTCTGATCAAGTGCATGATTTCGAAAAGCATCATTCATGTCTTTCAAAAACCTTATACATAATTTCAAAATTCATCTCGCATGATTTTAAAATATTTTTGTAAATATATCTACCTAATACACCTACTTTATGATTTCAAAAAGTATTATATATAAGGTTTCAAAAACGTTAAATACATTTTTTCTTAAAAGAACCCCATGCATAGTTTTCAAAATATTTTCCTCATACATTGACTTAACCTTCAAAATTCTGCTTCATATGTCGCCTTGACATATCAAGCATCTCAACTTCATAAGCATTTTACATCATGTTTTGACCTAAGCACATCCAGTGCAAGGTTTCAAAACATCTTCAACTTCTAAAATTCATATGGGATCTTTTTATCTTTACAATTAGATCCTTGTGGATGATTATCATTCAAATCAGAGTCCTTAATTGGATTCCTTATGTACCTTAATTCGAACACTTCGGTTCCTAGTAATCGAAATCGAATTTTCTTTTTGAATCTTTCTATCTTTATAGTTGGATTCTTGATAACGTTTAAAGTACCAAATGAAATCCACGGAATGGATTCCAAGTGTGCTTTAAATACATGTACGCAATTTACAAGACAAATTAACGAACAATTTTGTGGTTATGTGATATGTGTTTATGTGTTCTCCTCTATGATTTTGTGTGATCCGATTTTCAAATCCTCATAGAATCTTTTATATCTTCATATGAGGGATTCGTAGTAGGATATTCAAAAGGTACTACCTTAAATCCTTATGGGCTTCTACGTGGTAGTTAAGACCCTTGGATTATATAGTACCACTCCATGATTCTTAAGAGACCTTAAGTGGTCTAGTAAAAAAGACTGATTCACAATCTGGTTAAAGAATGACATCTAGTGATGTAGCTGAACAGACTCCTTGATAGTCTCTTTAGATCATTTATTGATTTAATTAAAACGACTCTATGGCGGTCTAGTCACACTCATCACAGGATTGTTCATTTGGTTTTCCCCTACACATTATAAAATAGACTGTGTGAACTGTGCAAGGAATTGTTTAATTATGGACGCGTACATAATTATGAAACTTAGTGCACAGAAACCCAGTAAGATTTATTATGTGTAAGAACCGATAGTGACAACAATAACAAAATGAGAACAATGTAATGGAGGTACGGTGGACGCACCAATGACGCTTCATATACTTGTATATAAGTATCCCTCTTACATTGCAAACATGATGTTATTAAAGTTACTAGAAGTTCAGAACCCTAACCAATGTTGTTTGATCTTTTCAACTTCATATTTTCAAGCTCTCACAAGTTTCCTCTAAATAAATTTCGGGACGAAATTTCCTAAAGTAGGGGAGACTGTAACACCTGTGCCTCCACGGCCATTAAACAAATACCAAACCAATGAAATATTATATTTCATACTTGGGATTTGTAAAAATATGTGTATCATTTGCACATATCAATTCTTGTTCAATTTCAAACTCTAAATCGCTTTCTGGAAGGTTATACGCGCACTGATGCGTAAATATAACTAGTTTAATGCAACAAACACTCTGGAATAGTGACATAGGCTTAACATACCTTAAATAACCTTTACATAACTTAGATATAAGTTTTGGAAGGTTTGGTGTGGTGAAATCAAAGTTTAATCGCTTACAGAGACTAAAGTTGACAAACTGCGAAAGTATGTCAATTTGAACTGTAACAGACATTCCGGAACATGACCATAAGTTAAACATACCATAAATATCCTTCACATAGCTTAGAAATAGGCTTTGAGGTGTTCGGTATGCTAAAATAAACTTTTGTGTCATTCAGGGACTAAAAGTGTCAAAAAGTGCACAAGTTTGCACTTTCGCGCATAACTTACGTTCTGAATACATCCGGACATCCAAAAATTTATGTAAGCATGACTATATTATGCTTTAGTGTTTGGCTTGCCAAAAATCCATTCGTTGCGTCATTTGGATCGTTTTTCGCGCTTATGCGCATTCCGTCGTAATTAAGCGAACATCGCGTTCGTACGACCAAACGAACCAACACCCGGCATATTTTTGAGCATGTTTCATGTCCACAATGTTTAGGCATCATTTTAGGGCCTTAAAGTTGGCTTTACGGGCCTTGGAAGTGTCGGAAATGGCCTTAAACACGTGCAGGGACTGAAACTGTAATTTCTGAAACTTATTGCTGATCTGTGACTGCTAGGCGGCCCGCCTCAGTTCCTGAGCATCCTTAGGCGGCCCGCGAGGCACCTTCTGACCAGGTTAAATGTTTCTAACAGCAGATTGCAGCTGTTTGTTTCACCACCACACAATCCCAATTGTCTAGTCAGCTGATAAGGATCACATTTTAGTCACCATAAGGTCCCGACACTTGTACGGGTGGGATTAAGGCACGTTTTCCATGAAACGATCTTAATGGTGGACCTTTTACTATAAATACCCCACCCCCCCATGCTTCAAAATTACAAGAACTTTGATTTGAGAAACTCTAAGTTGAAACTATTGTTTCATACCTGAGATTTTTGAATCGAAGTTAGCATTCGGGGACCCTTCGTAAGTATTCTTTCGTTCTTTTATTGCTTTTCGAGTCTTTCGAGTCTGAAAGTCAAACTTTGTTTGACTTTCTACATTGACCAATTATGGTCAATGCGAAGTTCGTTTGAACTTCGCAACGTGAGTGTAATCACGTTGGTTATAGTCCCTTGGGACTATGCCTACTGATTACCACGTTGTCTAGGGTCGTAGGGTAAGCGATCTAATAAATCGCTTATACCTCGAACCCGACCCATTTGGTCGATCATTAGGATCCGACCAAATACATTAGGTGACCATAGTAGGTAGGGAATAACCTTCCGAGGTTATATCCTATGGTCACATCGTTTAAGTAGTTTTATGATAGGTAGTTTATATGCCTTAGGTAAATTACCAGAATACCCTTTTCATGTATAATTGGTAATTAAGCATATGTAACCTAAACTTTTGTCACATAACTGATTATGTAACATGTTTAGGCATATAACACTTGTCATAGGACTAGTTAGACGGTCTGAACGCCTTTCACGCGCACGACGCGTTAAAGTAGCATATGTTACCTTAATGGGTCGCGATGGGTCGAAAGCACTTAGGTTTGGTTTCATTGTAGTATGTAGGCCTTGTTAAAACCATATCATATGAGTTCCAACACTCATTTGGTTTACCAAGCCTCATCCTATCCGATCTCCCGATTTAAGTCCGGTTTATTTATATAGTCTTAGATTGCCGACTGATTCCGTGCTCCCTCTAGCTTTGTTTGGTTGTTGTTCAAGACCTCCAAGCATTATCAGGCGAGTACATTATTCCCCTATTTTACTGCTTTCAATTGTTTTGGGGTGACTCATATGTGCTAAATGTTTTCGATGTTATAACAAATGGTTTCAAAAACGATTAAGACGATTTATACAAAACTAATAACGATTTCAATAAAGTGAACAAACTTGTTGGTTGGGTTACATAACAAATGACATTCATTAGCAATGATCAAGCCGACCAGTATTAGGTTATGGTACCATAGGATCTGACTAATCCCGTTATTTACTACACCCGTGGTTATGTGTGGGTGTGGTGGGTAGCGACTGAATCTGAAATTGTTAACTTACCCTTTGGTAAGGGTTTGTTAATGCGAAAACGAGAAGCGACGAAAACGAGAAGCGACGAAAACGAGAAGCGACGAGTGATGAGTCACGAAGGTTTGAATGTTGTTAGCGAGACGACCACATAAGTAGTTTCACGACCTAAAAACGAATTAAACGATTGGGTAAACGATTGATTTTCACACGATGTTTTAACGATTGGGTAAACGATTGGTTTCAAAGCGATATACGATTGGGTTTTGGTTACATATTACATGATTTACATTGGGCATGAACATTACTTTGGTGGTTGGGTTTGGGTAAGTGATTTGAGTAACGGTGCGTGTGTAATATGATACAAGCATGGTGGATACGCCGCTGGTACTTCCTATATATAAGTATTTGTATGGTATTACATATTGTAGCGTTATTTGAATCATTTCAGTTTGAGACATAGAACATTTTATACAAGTAACATACTTTTCACAAGACATTTATTTACAAACAACTTATCTTATACAAACTCATTTTACATGGTTATTCATTTAATCATGCATTATTCTCTTATTATACATATCACCTGAACTTATTATTTTTCAAATGATTTACAAAGGCAAAGCAAATTACAAGGTTCATGACTAAACATTTTCTTAAAACAGAAGTCATGAATCTTATTTTCACAAAACCTATGTACTCGCCAGCATTTCTTTGCTGACCTCGTTTTCACATATGTTTCAGGTATTGTTGAATGATATCGATTGATAAGATGCATACTCACATAGGACTGGACAAGGCCTTAGTGACTCAATAACAATGATAGACTATGTTTAATTTGTGTATTTAGATTTCCAGACGATGTAATTATTCAATGTTTAATAAAACGAAACACTTTTTGGTATCCATGGTTATGAAACATTAATTCTGTTGCAACACGCCCCGATGTTTCCGCCGCGATTTGTTGTTTTACGCGGTCGGGGTGTGACACGAAAGCACTTAGGTTAGGTTCCGATTTAGTATGTAGTCTTTGTTAAACCATATTACATGAGTTCCCATACTCATTTGGTTTACAAGCCCTCATTCTATCCGATCCTCCGATTTAGGTCCGGTTAATTAACATAGTTACCTATATTAGGTGCCGTTTGATTTCCGGGATCTCTAGCATTGCTTGGTGGTTATCCTAGGACTTCTAAGCAATCTCAAGTGAGTACATAGACCCCTCTTTTACTGTTTTCAAACTGTTTTGGGGTGAAGCATGTGTACCTATCTGTTATTTTCATGTTTTCCAAAAGTATAATTGATTATACATGTTAGTACTTATCTGTTGACAAACTGAATAACTATCTATGGTTTAAACACTGATTTTTTAAAGACTATAACATAAATTGTTGAATTGTACTTATTTTGTTCACCAGACCGGTTGTTAGTATGATATAGCGCTATAGGATTTGACACCCCATTCCTGTTGTCATGGAATGTGTGAAACCAATTTGTTTCTCCATCCAAATAAGGATTTTCTTTGTGGTATCCCTATAGTCTCAAAGGTGTATTTTGATGCACTAGGTCTGAATGAATTCTTAAATCACATTATTTTTGTATATTTAGTTATACTCCCAAAAGTATAGTTTGATATGCTCCCATGTGTGATATTGTACAAAACCAACATATATTTTGTTAATCATCCAAAGCATATTTTGATATGTTATTTACAAAACCAAAACATAGTTTAATATGTTATTTATCACATCCAAAGCATATTTTGATATGTTATTTATAAAACCAAAACATAGTTTAATATGTTATTTATAAATCGAAGTATACTTGTAATATACTACTTAAAACTATTATTTTAAACAACGAAGGTATATTTAATGTACTATCTATCTATCGATTGGGTTTTGGTTAGTGTTTAGATAACGGGACGGGTGTAATGTGATGAAAACATGGTAGATACGCCGCTGGTACTTCTTATATATAAGTGTTTTCATTGCATTACATACCGTGGCGTTATTTAGTACACTTGGGTTAACGATATTGGAACTGAAATATACTTTATTATATTACTCATTCGATTCTCTTAAAATCCAAAGTATATTTTCAAATATACTATAAGCCTTTTTATCAAAATATTATTTTACAAACAACTTATCTTATACAAACTCATTTTACATGGTTATTCATTTAACCTTACATTTATTTATACATATCATCTGATCTTATTGTTTTTCAAACGATTTACAAAACAAAATCAATTTACAAGGTTCATGACTAAACTTTATTAAACATTTTCTTAAACTTACAAGTCATGAATCCTATTTTCACAAAACCTATGTATCTCACAGGCATTTTTATGCTGACGTACCTATTTTTACACATGTTTCAGGTACTGCTTTGCAATGATTGTTGATACATGCTACATTTAGGATGGACTCGTGCCTTAGCAACTTTAAAACTTGGAAGATCATAGTTGTACTTATTTGATTGTATTAAAACAATGAGTTCATTTATTCAATAAAACAGAATTTATTTATTCCATGGTTATGAAACAATGATTCTGTTACAACACTCCCCGACGTTTCCACCACTTCTAGTTGTTCTACGTGGTCGGGGTGTGACACATAGTATATTGGGTGATAATGTTTTTCTTTTCGTTGTCCTAAGATGGCTCCAACTGCAAAGTCACTTACATCGCACATGATTTCAAAGGGTAATTTCCAATCGGGTGCTATCATGATCGGTGCATTGACTAACATTTCTTTTAAGGTTAGAAATGCTTTGTTGCATTCCTCGTCAAAGACAAATGGTGTGTCTTTTTCAAGTAATTTTGTTAGAGGTCTGGAGATTTTTTCAAAGTGTTTAATAAATCGCCTATAAAATCCGGCATGTCCTAAGAAACTTCGAATGGCTCGAACGGAGGAAGGTGGAGGTAGCCGGGAAATAGTGTCTATTTTGGCCTGATCCACTTCTACTCCTTCGCTTGAGATCTTATGACCGAGTACTATTCCATCCGTTACAATGAAATGGCATTTTTCCTAGTTAAAGGCGAGGTTAGTTTCCTCACATCGGGATAGCATTCGTTCAAGGTTATCGAGGCATTGGTCAAATGTATCTCCAAAGATAGAAAAATCATCCATGAAAACTTCCATAGTTTTTTTCTATCATATCGTGGAAGATCGCTACCATGCAACGTTGAAACGTAGCGGGGGCATTGCATAGACCAAAAGGCATGCATCGAAAAGCAAAAGTTCCATAGGGACATGTAAAAGTTTTTTTTTTCCTTGGTCCTTCGATTCTATAGGAATTTGAAAATAACCATATAAACCATCGAGAAAACAATAAAATTTATGACCGGATAGTCTTTCTAACATTTGATCAATGAAAGGTAAATGAAAGTGGTCTTTCCTTCTTGCTTCATTTAACTTACTGTAACACCCGTGTCACTCCAACCATCAGACAAATGCCAAACCAATGAAATATAGTATTTCATACTTGGGATTTGTAAAAATATGTGTATCGTTTACACATATCAATTCTTGTTCAATTTCAAGCTTTAAATCGCTTTCTGGAGGGTTATACGCGCTCTGATGTGTAGATATAACCAGTTTAATCCAACGAACACTCCGGAATAGTGAAATAGGCTTAACATACCTCAAATAACCTATACATAACTTAGATATAAGTTTTGGAAGGTTTGGTGTGGTGAAATCAAAGTTTAATCGCTTACAGGGACTAAAGTTGACAAACTGCGAAAGTATGCCAATTTGAACTGTAACAGACATTCCGGAGCATGACCATAAGTTAAACATACCATAAATATCCTTCACATAGCTTAGAAATAGGCTTTGAGGTGTTCGGTATGCTAAAATAAACTTTTGTGTCATTCAGGGACTAAAAGTGTCAAAAAGTGCACAAGTTTGCATTTTCACGCATAACTTACGTTCTGAATACTTCCGGACATCCAAAAATTTATGTGAGCATGACTATATTATATTTTAGTGTTCGCCATAAGAAAAATCCATTCGTCGCGTCATTTGGATCGTTTTTCGCGCTTATGCGCATTCCGTCGTAATTAACCGAACATCGCGTTCGTACGGCCAAACGAACCGACATCCGAGATATTTTTGAGCATGTTTTAAGTTCCCTATACTTTAACTTCATTTTAGAGCTTTGAAATGTGGTTAACGGGCCTTAAACGTGTCAAAAATGGCCTAAATACAGTTCAGGGACCAAAACTGACTTTCTGCCAAACTTAACCCCTACGATGCGCAGGGACTTTTGCCCTACGATGCGCAGGGGTTATCCTGACCAGATACAATGTTTAAACAGCCTGTTTTCAGCTGTTTAAACCACCACCACATGTTCCTACTTGCTTAGTCATGAAGATAAGGAGCATATGTGGCCTCCATAACCTTTCAACACTTGTACGGATCGGATCATGGCACGTTTTCCATGAAACGATCTCAACGGTGGACCGAATACTATAAATACCCCACCCCCCATTGCTTTAAAACTCACAAGAATTCTGATTTGAGAGCTCTAAGTTGAAACCATTGTTTCATACCTGAGTTCTTGAGTCGGGATTAGCATTCGGGGACCCTGGGTAAGTATTCTTTCGTTCTTTTCCTTATTTTACTGCTTTTCGAGTCAGAAAGTCAAACTTTGTTTGACTTTCAGCGTTGACCATTAATGGTCAATGCGAAGTTCGTTTGAACTTCGCAACGTGAGTGTAATCACGTTGGTCGTAGTCCCTTGGGACTATGCCCACTGATTACCACGTTGTCTAGAGTCGTAGGGTAGGCGATCTAATAAATCGCCTATACCTTCGAACCCGACCCATTTGGTCGATCATTAGGATCCGACCAAATACATTAGGTGACCATAGTAGGTAGGGAATAACCTTCCGAGGTTATACCCTATGGTCACATCGTTTAAGTAGTTGTATGATAGGTAGTTTATATGCCTTAGGTAAATTACCAGAATACCCTTTTCATGTATAATTGGTAATTAAGCATATGTAACCTAAACTTTTGTCACATAACTGATTATGTAACATGTTTAGGCATATAACACTTGTCATAGGACTAGTTAGGCGGTCCGAACGCGTTTCACGCGAACGACGCGTTAAAGTAGCATAAGCTTCCTAAACGGGTCGTAATGGGTCGTAGACACTTAGGTTAAGTTTCATTTAGTATGTAGGCTTTGTTAAACCATATCACATGAGTTCCTACACTCATTTGGTTTACAAACCCTCATGCTACCCAGTCTTCCGATTTAGGTCCGGTTTATTAATGTAGTTACCTATATTAGGTGCCGTTTGATATTCCGCGATCTCTAGCATTGCTTGGTGGTTATCCTAGGACTTCAGAGCAATCTCAAGTGAGTACATAGACCCCTCTTTTGCTGTTTTCCAAACTGTTTTGGGGTGGAACACATGTGCCTACTTGTTACTTTCGTGCTTTCCTGTTTTCATATCATATACTGGTTATGTTCATTAGTACACTATTAGTACATTGATTTACATGACTTTTCTGCTTTGTATGTTAACTTAGCATACTTAGTACATCGTTTTACATTACATTTCTGTTGCATATGTTTACTCAGCATATGGACACATTATCTCAGTTCACATGCTATGTATGTTTGTTGTTGCATACTTAGTACAGATATTTCAGTTTACATGCTATGTATGTATGTTGTTGCATACTTAGTACACTTATTATTCATTACATGCTTACATTTTGGCAATTGGTTTAAACATAGACATTGTACATTGTTGGTTTGGTTTGATTAAGTGATTAAGTAACAATGCGTGTGTAATATGATACAAGCATGGTGGATACGCCGCTGGTACTTCCTATATATAAGTGTTTGTATGGTATTACATATTGTAGCGTTATCTGAATCATTTCAGGTTGAGACATAGAACATTTTATACAAATAACATATTTTTCACAAGACATTGATTTACAAACAACTTATCTAATACAAACTCATTTTACATGGTTATTCATTTAACCATACATTATACATTATTTATACATATCATCTGATCTTATCGATTTTCAAATGATTTACAAAACAAAGCAAATAACAAGGTTCATGACTAAACATTTTCTCAAACATAAGTCATGAAACCTATTTTCACAAAACCTATGTATCTCACCGGCATTTTTATGCTGACGTACCATATTTTCACATGTGTTTTTCAGGAACTGTTGCATAAGATGATCAAGATACATATAGGCAGATTTGGGCTTTAGTGACAATAAAAGATGCAAGACTAGTTAATTATGTTGTATTTCTTTGTTTATTAATACATTGTAACACTTTTAATCAATAAAACGAAACTTCAATTGCCATGGATTTGAAACAATTAATTCTGTTACAACACTCCCCGACGATTTCGCCACGTTTTGTATGTTCCACGTGGTCGGGGTGTGACAGAAAAAGATGGTATCAGAGCCAATGGTTATAGGGAATTAGGTTATTAGTAATGCTTTGACCTAGTCTATAACTTTCTTAGGACCCTAACGCGAGTTTACTTGCGTTTAGTCATAAAACAATACTGTCACCTATCCTTAGGCGACGACCACAACAAGAACATAAATTTCAAAACCGCTTTGAAAACTAATCATCTGTTCTAGGATGATTGATTACAAGGTTTTGAACCCTCTATTGTAAGGTTTTGAACCCTCTGTTATATGGTTTTGAACCCCTTTGAAATTTTCAAATCTCGTCAAGATTTTGGGTTTTAAATAATGTGAACACGTGCAAACTGGAAGGGTGAATGCCTGTATTCTGGGTTTTCTGTCTAGGCAAGCACTTCGTATACATCTCATCAGACGCGAGACCAGTTGTGCTTACCTGGGAATTCTTGGAATGAGTGTTCACTTATAGGCGAGCATGTCTTCGTGATACATTATTTTTGACCTATTTACTTGATTCTTCACCAGGGTCATTTGTTGCTTTGTAGTAACAAACAAATGACCACTACCCTTGCTTTCATCAGATTTGTTCATCTCATTCTTTTCGTCTAATTCTTTCACTCGTTTCCTTTCATGTTTCCTCTTTTTAGAATGCCTCCTCGACGCGAAAATCAGATGGCGCCTGCCGAGCTGGCGGAAATCATCGCGCAGCAAATGGCTGCTGCCTTCCCAAATCTTTGTGCTCAAATAATACAAGCCATCAACAACAATAATGCTCTCTGCAGCTTCAAGACGTTCAACTCGGCCAAGCCATCAAAGTTTTCTGGGTCTCAAGGAGCGACAGCACTTCTGCAATGGTTCGAGAGTCTAGAGAGCACCTTCAGGCATGTACAATGTCCAAACGAGCGAAAGGTAGATTTTGCATCTAGTGTCTTTGAGAAGCGAGCTTTGACGTGGTGGAACGGTGTGGTGAGAGATAGGGGTGCCGATGTGGCACTGGCTCAGACATGGGAAGAACTTAGAGCACTGATGATGAAGGAATTCTGTCCTCGTCACGAGATCAGGGCATTGGAAAGAGAATTCGACGATCTTAAGCAAGACAGTGGCGAACATCGAGCATACACTGATAGATATGAGGAGCTGAGCCTGTTGTGTCCTACCATGGTTACACCTTTGGATAAGGCGATCGAAAAATACATTGATGGTCTCCCTGACTTGGTTCAAGACATTGTTACCGGTAGTAACCCCACTACGGTTAGGCAGGCCATTGAGCTATCTGCAACCCTGACTGAATCTCAGATCAGGAAACGTAAGCTTTTCCGAAAGGGTGACAATAAACCGCTCGAGGAATCAAAGACCATGGATGAACAGACTGGATCCCTTGAGTGGTCAAAGAAGCAAAAGGCTTCTCAGAACTTCGCCATGGTCGCTCACAATGATCAAGCCGCCCCCAACCAACCAGCTAAACCCCGTGCTAGGAAGCCATACAACGGAACTTCACCCTTGTGCAACCGATGTGGTATACATCATCATGCTAATGTGAAGTGCCACGAATGCCAAATTTGTGGACTTAAAGGTCATGTGGCAAAAGTTTGCGTTGCAGCAGTTGCACCGAATCAAGCTAACAACAAACCTGCTCGAGCTCGCTTTCCACCAGGTTCTTGCAACAAGTGTGGTGAGATGGGACATTTCCGAAGAAATTGCCCAAAGCTTGCTAATGCTAATCCAGCACAGAGATGAGCATCTGATCGACTAAAAGACAACACTCTTTAGAAATAATCATGTCTTATGTATTATTTTCTTTTGTTGTCAAGGTCCATGAAACAGTTGTTATCATTGTTAATAAATAAATCTTTTTATTTACATTACAATGTATATTATGTAGTTGTATGCATAAACAACATATCCCCTACAATACCGACAATCAAGGAACCACATTCCTTGAAGAACAAACTACCCCCAAAATTCTTCCATCTTACAATCTCTTGCGTTTTACACAAAGATCCTAAGTACCCGTCTCTTGCAAAGAGACGAAGTACAAGGTGCAAGTTATAATTCTGTACGAATACCCCAAGTACCACTATAAAATTTTAATAGGGTACCCAAGGGTATTTCCGTATGTCCTAAATTATTGTGTACCTTAATTCGAATATTGCGTTTTCCTGAAAACGAAAATCGAATTTTTGGTAGATCATCCTATTTTCATGGATGGATTCTTGAAATGATTAAAGTGCCAAATGAAATCCACGAATTGGATTCCTGGTGTGCTTTAAGTATCCGCGTCCAAAGATAACAAATTAATAAACAAGTCAAACAACTATGTGATTATGTGCTTATGTGTTCTCTTTAATGTTTTCATGTGATTCAAATTCTTGTTATCCAAATCCTCGGAGAATCTTCCATATCTTTGTATAAGGGATTCATAGTAGGATATCCAAAGGTACTATCTTAAATCCTTAATGGACTTCTACGTTGTAGTTAAGTCCCTTGGATTATATTGTACCATTCCATACTTAGTCCCCTGAGTGGTCTAGGTAAACAGATTGATCCAAAAATCTGGTTAGGAATATCATGTGATGATATAGCTGAAAGGACTCCTTGGAGGTCTAATTAAAAAGATCATGTGTTGATCTGATTAAAAGGACCCTATGGTAGTCTAGTCACACTCATCACAGGTTTGATATTTTCTTCCCCTACACATCATGAAATGCACTGTGCGGACTGTGCAAGGAATTACGTAATTATGGACGCGTACATAATTATGGAAATTCAGTGCACAGAGACCACAGCCAATTTTGTCATGTATTCGGTTCATTTTTGTTTCTGAAGATGTAAAATGACTCATTCGGTTCATTTTTGTTTCTGAAGATGTAAAATGACTATTCCATTCATTTTTGTTTCTGAAGATGTAAAATGACTCATTCGGTTCATTTTTGTTTCTGAAGATGTAAAATGACTCATTCGGTTCATTTTTGTTTCTGAAGATGTAAAATGACTCATTCGGTTCATTTTTGTTTCCGAAGATGTAAAATGGCTATTCCGTTCATTTTTGTTTCTGAAGATGTAAAATGACTCATTCGGTTCATTTTTGTTTCTGAAGATGTAAAATGACTATTTCATTCATTTTTGTTTCTGAAGATGTAAAATGACTCATTCGGTTCATTTTTGTTTCTGAAGATGTAAAATGACTCATTCGGTTCATTTTTGTTTCTGAAGATGTAAAATGACTCATTCGGTTCATTTTTGTTTCTGAAGATGTAAAATGACTATTCCGTTCATTTTTGTTTCTGAAGATGTAAAATGACTCATTCGGTTCATTTTTGTTTCTGAAGATGTAAAATGACTATTCCATTCATTTTTGTTTCTGAAGATGTAAAATGACTCATTCGGTTCATTTTTGTTTCTGAAGATGTAAAATGACTCATTCGGTTCATTTTTGTTTCTGAAGATGTAAAATGACTCATTCGGTTCATTTTTGTTTCTGAAGATGTAAAATGACTATTCCGTTCATTTTTTTTTTTTTTTTTTTGTTTCTAAAGAATGCCTGTTGAAAATAACTCCGTTCATTTTTCAATTCTGAAGAATGTCCGTTAAAGAGAAATAACAGGATTATGCCTTTCATATCTCTGGTGGTTATTTGACACAAAGCCACAGTTAGACTCCTACGAATTAATTTCGGGACGAAATTTCCTAAAGTAGGGGAGACTGTAACACCCGTGTCACTCCAACCATCAGACAAATGCCAAACCAATGAAATATAGTATTTCATACTTGGGATTTGTAAAAATATGTGTATCGTTTACACATATCAATTCTTGTTCAATTTCAAGCTTTAAATCGCTTTCTGGAGGGTTATACGCGCTCTGATGTGTAGATATAACCAGTTTAATCCAACGAACACTCCGGAATAGTGAAATAGGCTTAACATACCTCAAATAACCTATACATAACTTAGATATAAGTTTTGGAAGGTTTGGTGTGGTGAAATCAAAGTTTAATCGCTTACAGGGACTAAAGTTGACAAACTGCGAAAGTATGCCAATTTGAACTGTAACAGACATTCCGGAGCATGACCATAAGTTAAACATACCATAAATATCCTTCACATAGCTTAGAAATAGGCTTTGAGGTGTTCGGTATGCTAAAATAAACTTTTGTGTCATTCAGGGACTAAAAGTGTCAAAAAGTGCACAAGTTTGCATTTTCACGCATAACTTACGTTCTGAATACTTCCGGACATCCAAAAATTTATGTGAGCATGACTATATTATATTTTAGTGTTCGCCATAAGAAAAATCCATTCGTCGCGTCATTTGGATCGTTTTTCGCGCTTATGCGCATTCCGTCGTAATTAACCGAACATCGCGTTCGTACGGCCAAACGAACCGACATCCGAGATATTTTTGAGCATGTTTTAAGTTCCCTATACTTTAACTTCATTTTAGAGCTTTGAAATGTGGTTAACGGGCCTTAAACGTGTCAAAAATGGCCTAAATACAGTTCAGGGACCAAAACTGACTTTCTGCCAAACTTAACCCCTACGATGCGCAGGGACTTTTGCCCTACGATGCGCAGGGGTTATCCTGACCAGATACAATGTTTAAACAGCCTGTTTTCAGCTGTTTAAACCACCACCACATGTTCCTACTTGCTTAGTCATGAAGATAAGGAGCATATGTGGCCTCCATAACCTTTCAACACTTGTACGGATCGGATCATGGCACGTTTTCCATGAAACGATCTCAACGGTGGACCGAATACTATAAATACCCCACCCCCCATTGCTTTAAAACTCACCAGAATTCTGATTTGAGAGCTCTAAGTTGAAACCATTGTTTCATACCTGAGTTCTTGAGTCGGGATTAGCATTCGGGGACCCTGGGTAAGTATTCTTTCGTTCTTTTCCTTATTTTACTGCTTTTCGAGTCAGAAAGTCAAACTTTGTTTGACTTTCAGCGTTGACCATTAATGGTCAATGCGAAGTTCGTTTGAACTTCGCAACGTGAGTGTAATCACGTTGGTCGTAGTCCCTTGGGACTATGCCCACTGATTACCACGTTGTCTAGAGTCGTAGGGTAGGCGATCTAATAAATCGCCTATACCTTCGAACCCGACCCATTTGGTCGATCATTAGGATCCGACCAAATACATTAGGTGACCATAGTAGGTAGGGAATAACCTTCCGAGGTTATACCCTATGGTCACATCGTTTAAGTAGTTGTATGATAGGTAGTTTATATGCCTTAGGTAAATTACCAGAATACCCTTTTCATGTATAATTGGTAATTAAGCATATGTAACCTAAACTTTTGTCACATAACTGATTATGTAACATGTTTAGGCATATAACACTTGTCATAGGACTAGTTAGGCGGTCCGAACGCGTTTCACGCGAACGACGCGTTAAAGTAGCATAAGCTTCCTAAACGGGTCGTAATGGGTCGTAGACACTTAGGTTAAGTTTCATTTAGTATGTAGGCTTTGTTAAACCATATCACATGAGTTCCTACACTCATTTGGTTTACAAACCCTCATGCTACCCAGTCTTCCGATTTAGGTCCGGTTTATTAATGTAGTTACCTATATTAGGTGCCGTTTGATATTCCGCGATCTCTAGCATTGCTTGGTGGTTATCCTAGGACTTCAGAGCAATCTCAAGTGAGTACATAGACCCCTCTTTTGCTGTTTTCCAAACTGTTTTGGGGTGGAACACATGTGCCTACTTGTTACTTTCGTGCTTTCCTGTTTTCATATCATATACTGGTTATGTTCATTAGTACACTATTAGTACATTGATTTACATGACTTTTCTGCTTTGTATGTTAACTTAGCATACTTAGTACATCGTTTTACATTACATTTCTGTTGCATATGTTTACTCAGCATATGGACACATTATCTCAGTTCACATGCTATGTATGTTTGTTGTTGCATACTTAGTACAGATATTTCAGTTTACATGCTATGTATGTATGTTGTTGCATACTTAGTACACTTATTATTCATTACATGCTTACATTTTGGCAATTGGTTTAAACATAGACATTGTACATTGTTGGTTTGGTTTGATTAAGTGATTAAGTAACAATGCGTGTGTAATATGATACAAGCATGGTGGATACGCCGCTGGTACTTCCTATATATAAGTGTTTGTATGGTATTACATATTGTAGCGTTATCTGAATCATTTCAGGTTGAGACATAGAACATTTTATACAAATAACATATTTTTCACAAGACATTGATTTACAAACAACTTATCTAATACAAACTCATTTTACATGGTTATTTATTTAACCATACATTATACATTATTTATACATATCATCTGATCTTATCGATTTTCAAATGATTTACAAAACAAAGCAAATAACAAGGTTCATGACTAAACATTTTCTCAAACATAAGTCATGAAACCTATTTTCACAAAACCTATGTATCTCACCGGCATTTTTATGCTGACGTACCATATTTTCACATGTGTTTTTCAGGAACTGTTGCATAAGATGATCAAGATACATATAGGCAGATTTGGGCTTTAGTGACAATAAAAGATGCAAGACTAGTTAATTATGTTGTATTTCTTTGTTTATTAATACATTGTAACACTTTTAATCAATAAAACGAAACTTCAATTGCCATGGATTTGAAACAATTAATTCTGTTACAACACTCCCCGACGATTTCGCCACGTTTTGTATGTTCCACGTGGTCGGGGTGTGACACTTACGATAGTCGCTACAAACTCTCCATACGGTGATAGTTCTCGTTGGTATTAATTCATTTTTATCATTTGTTATTACCGTCATACCCCCTTTCTTTGGAACTACTTGGACGGGACTTACCCATGGACTATCGGAAATGGGATAGATAAGTCCGGTTTCTAGTAGCTTGATGACTTCATTTTTAACCACCTCTTGTACGTTTGGGTTTACCCTACATTATGGTTGTATTACCGTTTTATAGTCATCTTCCATCAAAATTTTGTGGGTGCACATGGATGGGTTGATGCCTTTGATATCCATGAGCCTCCATGCAATTGTATTTTTTATGTTTTTTTCAAACGCTTTATTAATTTTCCTTTTTCAAAAAGTGTGAGTTTAGAAGAAATGATGATGGGGAACTTACCATGTTCGTCTAAAAATGCGTATTCTGGACCTTTAGGTAGTTCCTTGAGTTCAAGTGACGGTGGGTCTTCAAGAGACCGCTTATTTTCTTCTTTATTTAGGTCGATGGTCGAAAAAGTTTGCTCTACGGCAATTTCCTCTTCGACGAACTATTCTTCTTCTTCCATATCGGGTGGTTCCACTTCATCTTCAATTAGGGGGTCGTCATCAACAATTGGATATTTCATTGATTGGTTAAGATTGACGTACCTTTTGTCGGCCCCTAATCGAAGTGGGAGGTAGTTTTGCTTCCGTTGGGTCAAGGCTTGATGGGATTTTAGAAATGGTTGTCCCAACACGAGGGGGGCTTCATCTAAGATGACAAAGTCGGTTGGGACCACCTCTTGGCTTGTTTGAATTAAGACATTTCCGACCATTCTCGTGGTATTAATCATTTTGCGATTTGAGAGAAAAATAGGAATTTTAAAGGAGAAAAATCACTAGTACCTAATTTTTCGAAAATATAGTTTGGAATTATGTTAACGCAAAGATCTTTATCAATTAACACATTGCTAACAAAGATGTTTTGAAAAAATATGGTACCGGTTTTATGTTCATTTCATGATATTCATCTTTTATTAGCGAAGTTTGATCATTTGTTAACGTGACGCTTACTAATTATTCGGTTTTAATAGAAGTGTTTAACTCTTTTAAAAACTTAGCATGTGAAGAAACCAAACAATGATTTTCAAAAGAAAGTTGTAAACGTGAATTTCTGAAAAAAGTTGGATCTAGTTTAGAATCGTTAGTTTTAGACTTACCTTCTTGTTGAGTTGGTTCATGCATGAGTTTTTCATTTTGTTCTTCTATTTTTACCTCTTTGATTATTACCTCTTTAGTACAAATAGCCTCTTCTTTTTCACGAGATCTCTTAAGTAAGAGTTCTAGATTTTTGAGACCTTTTATGAGTCTTTCGGGTTCGGGAGTGATTGTTGGTGGTGTGTCGTAAGTTTCAATGGGATTGGCATCCCAATCAAAGTTTGACTTTGGGAGCTCAAACCTTGGTTCTTCATAAGTGGCTTATGAACAACTCGGTGTGGTGTATGAGGTTGATGGTTTAAAAAGGTAACAATGTTGTACCGAATGGGATTCTCCGCAAATGGTACAATAAGGTTCCTCATAATCATCCTCAATATAATAGGTGTAGTCTTTTGAGTAGTAATCCGTTGTATTGGAAGATACCCAGAAGAATAACAAGCCTCGGGATCGAAAACATAATTTAAAAAATTTATTAGAGGATTGACCACGGCCCCGTGCTGAACTGGCATGACCCCGCGGGCAGTTCTGTATCTAGGAGTTTGAAAAGTTTGTAAGAAAACTTTGCAGCACGGGGGCGTGTCCCGGTAGCACGGCCCCGTGTTAAACCTACTGTAAACAGAAAAAAAAAGTTTTAAAAACGGGTGTGCAGTTTTGAAAAAATGTTAGAATTTAATTAGGTTTCTAATTTTAAGCTTCTTAAAATCCTTGTGTCCCCTGCAACGGCGCCAAAAACTTGACGTGCGTGCGGGTGTGTATATTTTTTTAGTATATTTTTAGCTTTTTTTACTCGCCGATTTCAAGTTTTAAATTTATAGAACACGATATTCCACTATCACTCTACACATACGCTAGGGCAAGTGCACCCATCGCGGACGTAGTATAGTGATGGCAAGAACCGAGGTCGTCCAAGGACACGAGCTTTTAATACTGGCTTATGGTCAACGTCTAATCGAACAAACTTTGAGAAAAGATTTATAAACTAATAAAAAGATAAAAACAGAAAATAAAATAAAAATAAAAACAGATAGACAAGAAAGAATCACTTGGATCCGACTTATCTTTCATGTACCCTTTTGATGATTTCCGCTCTTTGGGCATTTTAAGAGATTATCTTAGTTATAGTAGTAGGCCCCTCTTGTGAAGGCGACATTACCCTCATCCTAGTGGTTTGAGTCCGTACGGATACAATCCCACTAGGTCAGAATATTGATAGATAATTAAGTAAGTTATTAATGCAAAAAGTGGTGGGCCCCCTTCCAGGCACCGGTCACCCTCAACCCGTTGGTCTGAGACAGTAGAGATACAGTCCTCGCAGGGTTGGTTTAAAGTTTTAATAGTAGTTTATAGATAAGGGATTCAAGCGTTTTGCACCTTTCCCGTGGTGGGTAATGCCCGCTCCTACTCGTGAGGTGTTACTAAGCGTGAACCAGGTTCTCGCAGGATCTATACACTGAACGAGACATACAATTTACCCAACCACCCTTCTAACCCCCCTTCCAGGCAATTAATGCGCTTTATATAGACCATAAAGACACGAATATGTGAATCAACGACATATGAAGAATGATTAAATAAATTTTCCTTCAATAAAAAAAACTAGTTATTAAAGTAATTATTACATACCCAATTAAAAAGTTGCCAAAGATTGGAAATCATAAAAGAAAATACGTAAATGATATGTCTTCACCAAGTGATGTAAGAGTTTAGCCAAGCATGGCCTTTGTTTGACAAAGACTCTTACTATCAATCTTGGATCCCGAGACTACACACACACTCTAAAATATGGAAAATGGATGATGGTGGTGGATGATGGTGTTGTAGTGGTGGTGGAGTGGTGGCAAGTGAGAGAGAAGTGGTTTGCCAAGGGATGGTTTGAAGTGGAACCAAGCACTTCTATTTATAGCTGAAATCAGAAGCTCCACCACGGCTCGTGCCCGCCTGGCACGGCCCCGTGGCCATCAGTCACTCTCTTCTGCATTAACTGCTGTGTCAGATTTGTACTAACACAGCCCCGTGCGTTAATGGCACGGTCTGTGGCCAATGTACTTGCTGTACTTCTTCAGATTCTGGAAATCCAAGAGTTGACCACGCCCCGTGTTGCTTTAGCACGACCCCATGTTGAGCTTAGAATTTGTCTTTTGTTGTTGTCTCTTTCTGCTGCAATGAATTCCCACTAGGCGCAGCCCGTGCTAGGTGAGCACGGCCCTGTGCCAGAGCTTCTGTTTGTTATTTCTTGGGTTTGGATATGGATGGGGGCTCGGCAAGTTTTGTCAATCATTCTTTATTGCATTTTATGTTGGTTTTTGCTGTCTTTTTGCTTCTTTTAAGCCATTTTAACCCTGTTTATTAAAAAGGAACAAAAACACAAGCTTTTTCCAACATTATTACTAAAAAAAGGTTGATTTTATGCCGCATTTGATGTAATTTGTATGTTGTATTTTAAGCACATCATTGATCATAATGAAACTCCATTATTTAATATTTATACATGTTACATACTTGTGTTATACGTTGTAATCTTGAATACATGCTTTTACAAGAAAACCTATATTGCTTGAAACATCAATTATATGTGCCTTATACTCATACATTAAACTCGTATGCTTGAAATACTTGAAACCGGCTAAAATACGCGAAACTGACCCAACTTATAGCTCTCGCACGGATGAAACCCTTCGCACGAATGTACCCTTCGTGCGAACAAACCCACTCTCGTATGAACCAAGTCCCCTTCGTGCGGACTTACCTTCACTCGTATGAACTGGCACCCTTTCGCATGAACTAACCACCTTCGCATGAACGACTCACATCCGCACGAGCCTCACATCCGCGTGAATGGATTTGGCAACGGGATGACGGGCAGAAAACGCAAACAGCCGCGTTTTCACCCACTTTTCACCTTTTTACAACACCCAACTACCTCCTACTTCATTTATGACTTAAACCCTAATCCCACACTATAAATAAGAGCCCTCTTTCACTTCTAAACACTTTCTAAACACTTCAAACTCTCTTTATTCTTCACATTTTTCCCTCTAAATCTACACACTTTGCGCAAAAAATTACAAGTGTTCTAAGTGAGTTCTAGCTCACTTCCTTACTTATTTCTTCCTATTTTCTTCTATCATTCTACTTGGACAACCTCTAGGAAGGTTTTCACAAGTTTGTCAAGGCAAACTAAGGTGAAACCTCACCACATTTGAGGTCCAAAGTAAGGTGAAAATTATGTTTTTGTTTAAGTTCTTGTACATTACATTTCTTGATTAAAACTTGGTGGAATCTTGTACCCACCAAGCTCATAACTAAGTTCATAGTTGTGGGTTTGTGTTGAGGTTGATTTCCACCAAGAAATGGGTTCAATGACTCTTTTAATTTATGATCATACATGTTCCAAGTGTTGAAACCATACAAGATTCACCATCCTCAATATGGATGAACTTGTGTTTTGGTAGAAGTGTGAACCGTGGGAGCTTTGGCTTTCCAAACTAGATCCACTACCTCACTTGTGGAATTATGTATGAACATCAAAGTAGTTTCCAAGAATCAAAGTAAGTTAACCCCGCCTCGCCTCCAACATTTGCCATGTTGGGTATGACAAGCCCGGGTTGTTCTTGTTTGGCTACTTGGATAATCCATTAGTTAGTTTATGTTATTCTTATTCATGACCAACCGGGTTTATCAACTATGCTGATAAACTTTGTGCTTTGGTGAATCATACAAAGAGGTATACATGTATGGATCGTTTCCCGAATGCTCTGACCGGTCAGAAATCCTCATATCTCATGCGGAATCCGAGTATGAAAATGAAAAACACAAGAACAATCTAATTAAACTGGTTTCCATTGATTATCTGAAGGTACACAATCCTGAAACCAAATGGACAGAGTTTCCCCTCTCAAGTCCACCAAAATTCTAAATGACAAGAACCAACACCTCTACATATAGGCCTGCTCATTCATCCAAATAGCTAGGAACGACTAGGACATTATGAGCGAGAGGATCTGGGATGACTGGGTTGCCCTTTCTCACGAATTGCCCTTTCGTGCCACAGGGTACATACATTACAAATTCGTCTTTTCTAACACGAAATCCTATACAATCACCTACGACTCAATACATTGATGACTATAGATATGATTGACGGAGGCAATAAACATAATGCAATCACAGACTCCCCCTTGGATATTGCTGCAGTCAATCTTTGACATAGTCAATCTTCATTTTCTTCAGAGTCTTCAAAATTTTTGACACTTTTTGTATCCAAACTCCCCCTCTCTTCAGACTCCCTCTTTGCATTCTTTCATTTGCTTTCATTTGACAATTTAGCTCCACGATCTTTTCCTGGTCTTTGAGCTTTATATCCATTTGACACAGTTATCAAGCTCCCCCTATCAATCAACTTTATGTCATGGAATTCGCACATTCAAATATACATTTTAGTTTTGACACTTTGAGAGAACTTTCTAAACATATAAATATCTAATATCATATTTGACTTTTAATCATGATTAACTTCAAAACCCTCACATATAATCAAGTTCAACTTAATGACCTTGACTATCCAATTATCTACCAAATCCAAATTAATGACCTTGGATGATAATCTAAAACTGCTATTTTTTTTTTCATTTTCAAATTCAAGTTTAAAATTAATGAACTTGTAATTTTTTCGAGACATGTTCATCATACTTAGATTTTGAAATTCAGCTTTCCAACATCGGTTGTCGAAACATAAAGCAGAAATAAAATATTTTTATATTTTACAAACTTTATGCTAAAATACACCCAAAATCTTTTTGTGGTTTTATCTGTAATGAAATGTAACAACAAAAATCATATGTACAGGCATATTTGTGTTAAGTTGTGTTAGAGGATCATATCAGCTTTTAACAAATCACAAGCACCATTGTTCTATTTAAACTTTAAGTTCTAAACAGTTCACTTAGATTGTCAGTATACTGATCCACTTAAATTTTCTCACAGACTTCAAGTGATCCAAGATACGAGATTAATGTCTTAGGAACTAACTTAATCGCGTGTCCCACCTCAGAATATACTTCCGTATCAAGATTCCCTAGATTCAATCTTAAAGGTGAATATACCTAAATGATATCTGTATTAGGGTTAGAGCGAGGCCTTGAGAGCTCAGGTTAGAACCACCGTTCAGACAAAGAGATGAAGGCTCGACTTAAGGTGTGTTCCACTTAGGAATCTTATGAACTGCACTTGATATATCTTTCGATATTTTCAATTTTTATGCAGTTTTGGGGTTTAAGCACAAAAGTATTCTACAAGATCTAGGCCATTACTGACGTAAAATCAGAAGATCTTGTATAATATCCCAGATATCAATAAGTATAAAGACCAAATATCTCAGAATCAGACAATCTCTCAAACGAAATTTCGGAGTACTAAGTCCATATATCCGAGAGATGTTACCCACAAAGTGAGAAAGTTTTTGATTTAGGGTTATATCTCGAAATCAATTTACTAAGTGTGTAAAAATCTACTGGCATATCATCAGTGAGACCGTTTATCACTTTTTAGCAATTCATTTCTTTAGCATGCCGTGATTGTCTACTGATGTACTATCATTTCCTCTTTTCACACTAACTTTTTTTTTTTTACTTTTTCATGCTTTTGTATTTTTTTTCATATTTTCAAATGTTTTTGATTTTTTAATATTATTTATATTTTTACTCCCCCTAAAATCCAAAACATTTTAAAGAAAAGTTAATAAACCGATGTAGACAACGTTATCTCACCATCCATTTTTGCTTCATATTTAGTAAATTGTTTCTTTTCACCCCCATGATAACAAAACACTGATATGTATACATTTTGAAACTATTATCAAATCTTGTTTTATCATGTTTTGTTTGTTCAGCCGTGAGGGTTTGGCGATTTGCTTCTCAAATTTTCAAAAATTTAAATTGTTCAATCAAACCAATCACTTCCTGTTTTTCAAAACATCATTTTTCTTCATGTGTCATGCTGCTTCGTTGTTCATGCTAAACTTGTATTGTCCTCCAGAACACCTACACATGCTCGAACTTAATCATTTGAACAATGCAACCCAAGCCTGCTTGGTCTTGGCTATCTTGACATGAATTGCTTCATTCAAACTCGGAAAATCTTTTTCAGTTTTCTTAAAAACATTATTTTTCTTGACTTCAACTTTCTCAGTTGAATCAAGTTTCTTTTCAGCATCAGATATTTTTTTTTTCTTTTTGAACACCCAAGTTTGACCTTTTGAAACATTCTTTACCTAAAACTTTAAATCATTTTGAATATTTCCTTTTGAAACTTGTTTTGATACAAACTTTGGTGATTTCTGACTCAAATCTTCTGATTTATCCTTTTTCATAACATAAACAGGCTTTGAATTTTGTGGACATTTGCGGCCATTGTGTCCAACTTGATTACGTTTAAAGCACGTTTTATTTGAAACATCTTTAGCCAGTTATTGTTGTTTCTTCTGAGCAAATAATTCCTCATTAGTTTGTCGACTAAAGTGTGATTTTTTCTCCTTTTCTAAACTTGTTTCATGACAAAGTTCATCTTTTTCTCAAAATTTGACTTTTGAAACCATTTGTTTGATTTTTCTTCTTTTTATAACCCAAACCAACTCTTTCATTTTTCTTTTGATAATGTGAATTTCTTGGTTTGTTATAAAAAGACTTCTCTTTCTTCAAAATTCTTGCTTTAGCTGCAAGATTTTCAACCTCTGAAAATTCAATTTCCACCAACTTCAATACTTTTTTGAGTTTTTCCACAATCACAATGTGAATCGGAAATTCAATATCTGAAAATAATTTGTCAGATCCAACCATTTGATACATCAAAATTATTGAATCATCATTCATTTGTAAATCAGATTTTGAAATTTTCAGATAATTCTTGTGAAAACTTTCTTCATCTTCAAATTATGATTCAGAATTCTCATTTTTGGTGAAACCATTTTGATTTTCACCATCAAAAACTTTTTCAACAACATTATTTACCAATTCTGACTCACAAACATGTGATTTGGTATACGTGACATTAATATCATCAGGCAGCTGATCAACTTCATTTGAAACAGATTTTAATTTGATATTCAGCGCCTTTTCCACCCTCTCAAATTTTCTTTGACAATAATTTTCCATCATAGCAGGTGGAACCTGATGATACCCTAATCCTTTGCCATTTCCAACATCCTTTTTTACAGATTCATTCTCTTCTGTTGGCTTTTGAAAAATACGATCAAGAATATATGATGAAGATGAGTAACTAATCAATTGCTTATTGACCCTTTCAGTTTCAGCCAATTCTTGCTTAAGCAATGCAATTTGATCAAGATATACATTTATTGTCACTTGTTTATCTTTCAAAGTAGCTTCATGCATTCTTTTAGTATCAACATCTTTATGCATTGTTGGGATGTGGCGAGGCACGCTACAAAATGGGCGAGAGTCCCGCAAGCGAGATAATCGTCAAAAAGGACGAAAACAATCTCGTCTGAAACTCGTTCGGATGCTCGTGATAAGGAGCTTGATATAAACTTGGATGACGATGATCTAAGCTTCGAGGTGGAATTGAGTCGCCCACCCGGTAGAGATAAGTCAAAAGAGAGGGCGCAAAAATCATCTACATCGGACTCTACGTCGGGTAAAGGTGAAGCGCCATCGTGGAATTAAACGAGCTAAATAGTCATATTATTGAATTCAATACCATTCAACAAAAAGGCTCGACGAGAGGAAAGGTATCAAGGAGGCTTTCGAAGAAAAAATTAGTATGAAAGAAAACGTAAAGATATGAAATTCCTCGCTATGCTCGTCGATCACCTTTCCGGACCCGAGTTGGAAATGACATTGCAAATAAAACAAGAAATAATGAAAAAATAGAGCATGTAGTAGGTTTATATTATTTGATGTATTTATTTTATTTAATTTGATGTATTTTTTAATTTAATTTAATGTATTTTTTAGTATTATTGTCATTGTCTGTTTTTTTAAATTAATATAAATGTCTTTTCTATATATTTAATTCATTTATTTGAAAAAAGCAAGTATAAAAAATGTCATGTGTCAACTCATGCCCCAAACTCAAGCCCTCAACTCCCCTACCTTTTGGGACTTGAGTTGGGGAGCCCACACAAAACACGTGTCAACTCAAGCCCCCAGCCCAAGCCCCTCCACTCCCCATAGTCTAAACACACATGAATAGTCCATTAAGCAACAAGTTCAATTACCAATCCCTTGTGATTTAGGGTTTCTAATTTGGTTAACTGAACAACTTCCGGATTACAACTCATACAAGGTCAATGAGAAGAAAACCTAACTAGTTTGTAGATCTATTTATTTAGACAATTCCCGTAGGTGGCTCACACATTCATCCAACTCAAGAATCAGTTTATTTATCACCGGTTAAGTTTACAAGTCCCGAGTTAATGATCAATATATAACATAGAGATAGAATATAGGGAATCTAGCATGTAATAAGATAATAATATGCAATCAGATACTTCATAAAAAGACCTATTTAAGCACACAAACAAACTCAGGGATCAATAATAACATGCAATTTAAAGTTTAACATAGAGATTTATCATGCCTAACCAACCATAAAGTAGTTAGTTGACCATGTTGAACTTCAAATCACCAAAACAAAGAGTAACCATGGTTAAAATAAAACAAGAATGGTCAAACTTCCATCTCTTAGTTTCGTGTAAGATATCGATGGATGCATTGGGTAAAGTTAAAATGAGAACCCATACATTTCGTGAGGATCGCGAGAATTTTGTCAAAACCATTCAACAAAATTATTATTATTATTATTATTATTATTATTATTATTATTATTAGAATATAATATTTAAAAATAAATTTATAGTTTAAATTTACTGGTACTCGTAAAGAACACATTTGAAAATTTACCGTTTATACATATGTAATATTATAATTTATTTACACATGTGTAAAAAATCTATTATGAATATTGAAGAGTAAATTCCTTTTAATGCTGAATTTAACAATAATAATGATAGTATAAAAAATTGAGACTCCGTAGGCTTCTAGTAATATTTAGAGTTGTTAAAATAACATTTCTAGGGGTATGAATTTCTAACACGATACGAACCTAAAACGAAATTTGCGGGTTTTGAATCCGCCAACCCGTTTAGCTAAACGGGTCATGTTTGGGTCAACCCAGTCGGGTTGACGGGTTGATCCGTTTAACCCATTTATGTAATATTATATTTTTTACAATATGTTTTATGTTATAAATTAAATTTGGTGTGTATTTTATGCTATACGTATAACTTAAAAATAGAGTTGGCAAGATAACTTTTTTCACCGTATCCATAATATATATGTATAAAATACCTATTGCTAAATCTTTTAAGAAACAACTTACACATTAATGCTTTCCTTTCTAGTCCTAACAACAAAAATCTAGTCACCTATTTTTTTTTTCATGTAAAAGATAATTTTTTTATCTAGTCATCTAGAAACCAGAATATGGTCTGCAATCTCTCTCGTGAAGCTCCAGCACATCTGTTTGGTTTAGTATACACCATCATAGTGATATCGATTTCCAACCTATATATAATGACATGATAAGATTACCATAACCTCTATATTAATTTGTTGTGGCTAATCATTCGATGACCCTAATAATATGGCTCTAGTTTATTTGTTTTGCTTATTCTTTAATTTCTAATAAAATAAAAATAATTAATATATTCGTTCAAAAGGATGTCCTTAACTTCTCACATTTTTTTATAAAGGCAAAGAGATATTCCTTCAGCAAAAATGCATCAGGCCACAAGGAAGTTACTGGCAACCTGAGGTCCTGAACGACCTCAAAGAATTACTTGTAAAAGATCTAAGGACTGTAAACAACACAAAACAAGGTCACATTACAATTTGGTACACCAAAGTAATCTTCACAAACTTTATTGCCGACTTTGCAAGTTTCAATGCATGAATTATTGCATCATTTTATAAACAACAACCTTGGAATACGATATTAGCAAATGATAATCAATAATACTTACATAGATTTTCAATAACAATTAGATTAAAATGCTATATATTAAAATAATAAAATCACCGATATCATATTCGTCAAATATAATAATAATAATAATAATAATAATAATAAAAATAATAATAATAATAGAAATAACAATAACAATAACAATAATAATAATAATAATAATATGGGATCTCTATATAATATATATTAATAAAAGTATAACTAATATATAACAGATCAGGATGCCAAGTAAAAGGTCAACTTGATAAAACAACAAACTTCATTAAACACCTTATTTAAATATGTTGTGATAGGCTACTTCTTATTACACAAGCGGGTTCTTTTGTTAGGGTGTAAGGGGCACTCCTCTAAGTGGGGAATGACCTCTCTTACCCACAGACAATAAGCATGCGCCACGTCAACTCCCCACTTAACTCCCCCTACACCCTCAATTTGATGGCGGCACTCCTCTTTTGGGGGACTTATTTTTTTATTTTTTTAATTAAGTTGAAAAACTCAAAAAGAATAAAAGGGAAAATAACTTGATTGGTTGAAAATCTGGTGGTCACCCTCTCCCTCTCTCCCTTCATGCGGTAACCTCTCGCCGAAATCCATCCCCTCCATGCGGTGAAAGTTGATGGTGGCACCTCCTCCCCGCGCGGTAACCACTCCCAGCACCTCCTCCCCGCAAAGCGCCCCCCACACCCTTATAAAAGCAACGATGTGATGAGTGGATGCTATATGTGACAACTGTGTTCTGTAAGCATCGTATAATGTAAAACAATGTTGGTTATCAATAAAACAATGTGCTTTGGTGTTATTATATGTGTTATTGGGTTTGATGATTTTACAAATTGATTCGATTCCGATTACAAGCTTTAAATCACTTTCTGGAAGGTCATACGCAAACTGGTGCATAAACGCAATCAGTTTAACGGGACGTACACTCCGGAACTGTGACGTAAGCCAAACATACCCTAAATATCCTTTACATAACTTAGAAATAAGTTTCGAAGGATTCGGTATGACAAAAACATGTTTATTTGAACTAAAGGACTAATTACGACAAAACTACGAAACGAACGTTGGTGACCGCCCGGATAATATTTAAGTCCCAAAAATATTCTGTTATGATTAAAATTTTATTTTAATCAGGTTCGCGTTGAAAAATAAATTAAAAGGCTTAAAAACGTTATTTTTCAAGTTTAAGCGCATACCGTGTGTTTCTGCGCAACACAGTGCTTCTACTGCAAAACACGGACAACGCAGTCAGTCCTGGCAACTGAAATTTATTTCAGTAATGTTTTGGCAAGGTTATTTTTATAGAATAATAAAAATAATTTAGAAGGCCATAAACCGGGATTTAAACGCAAGATAAAATACCCGGTACCCAGTTAAACACCTACTTCTACCTTATTTACCAGCAAAGTTACACTTTAACCCCCCCCTATAAATTTACGGTAATATTTGAGTGGCCCCCACCAAATTTTGTTTAGATCTTGCAAAATATTTCATTGATTTAGTGTGGACAAGTGTAAGTGCATGACACTCTCATAATCATTCCATATCTCCTATATCTTCATACAATCCAAGCAAGATCATTTGAACACTCCAAATCCTCACTCTTTCTCTCTCCCAAAACCGTAACCCCTCTCCCTCTCTCCATCATCATCTTCTTCAAACTTTGTTCTTCATATTCAAGTCCCTTTCCAAGCTTGTTTCAAGTTAGTGTGAAGATCTAAAGGTGTTTCCAAGGTGTTTTCTAGTGATACAAGCTTCCTATCATCAAAATCTCATCCTACAACCTACTTGAATCTTGAAGGTATAACACTTATGTTTAAATCATACTTTTGATTCTTGGTTGTTCTTGATGATTGAAGTTTCTCTTGAATCTTGGGAATTTTCACTAAACTTGAAATCTAAATTGAAATGGGTCTTGAAACAAATAAAAATGGTGGTGTATATATATATGTATAACCGTACATATGCATGTGTGTATATGAGTTTTGAAGTTTGATATCTTGTTAAGTACTTGTTTATGTTGTTACATGTTCTTGAATGGTGGTAAAAATGCAAGTAATTGGTGATTTATGTATGATATGTTAAATGTAAATAACATCAGCAAATAAACCTGAATATATCACATATTTGATGCATCTAAACCCATATAAAACGTTGATGTTATGATAGTATGCTTTAGGCACTTGTACATGTGAAAATATGTTGATTTAAAGCTCAAGAAATGATGAAAAATGGTTATATGACAAAAACTGTTTTAGATCAGGTTACAAACACTAAAAATAATATTATTTGATGTATTATAGTGGCATGAAACTTTAACGTAGGTTTACTAGCTTTGCATGTTGTACATATAGCTTAAAAAGTGTTAAATTACGTGAAATTTGCATGATTTATGTGCTTTGTTTAAGACCTGCACTATCATGAGTATAACCATTATTTTATTCAGTAAATAACATGGGTTGTTCATGGGTTATTTTATGTGTTACAGTGTGCTATGTGTTTTACAATATGTGTATGATGATGTGCTAGTGTTGACGAGTTTATGTGTATTACGCTTGAGTAAATGTATATATACAAATACACCAAAATAATAAAAAATAATAACTTTTCGAGAAATCTCAAAGTTATGTGGAAATTCTAAGTATCGGAGAAACTTCGGTATTTTTGTGAGTTTTGATTATTAAATCATTCTTATTTAATTTAGGACGAATAAATTGAGGGATTGTGTTAACATATAAAAACGCACCCAAAGGTGAGTACATAGATCCCCTCTTTTTACTGTTTTCGATTGTTTTGGGGTGATTCATATGTATCAAACGATTTCAATATTTCAACGATGGTTTCAAAACGATTGAGATGGTTTATATTAAACAAATAACGATTTCAATAATGTGAACGAGCTTGTTGGTTGTAGTTACATAACAAATGACATTCATTAATTTTGGCCGAACCGACCAGTATTAGGTTATGGTACCATAGGATCTGACAAATCCTGTTATCAGACTGCATCCATGGTTATGTTTGGGTTAGGTGGGTAATGACTGAATCTGTGATTGTTAATTTACCATTTGGTGGTTTATTAATGCGAGAAGAGATAGGCGAGGTAGTCGAGTCACGAAGGTTTGGATGTTATTAGCGAGACAATCAAAAGTAGTTTCACAATCTAAAACGAGAATGATTTAAACGACTAAAGCGATTTTTAACGAATTAAACGATTTGGGTAAACGATTGGTTTTCGGTTAGTGTTTAGATAACGGGACGGGTGTAATGTGATGAAAGCATGGTGGATACGCCGCTGGTACTTCCTCTATATATATATGTTTTCATCATATTACATACCGTGGCGTTATTTAGTTCACTTGGGTAAACGATTTGGAACGATGTCACACAAACGAGGTTTTCGAAACGATATAAACTATACGAGTTTTATTAACGAGATTTTATTAAATAAATGTTTTGGGTTAAGAATCATGGCTACGAGATTTTATACACTATAACCAACTTGATTTGAGTTGGTTAGTTATGCCGCAATACAATACTTTTCAAAACAAGGTTTTTAATTAAGTATTGCAACATGTAAACTAGTCATGAATTCGACACTCTCAAAACCCTATGTACTCGCCAGCATTTCTTTGCTGACTTTGTTTTTCACATATGTTTCAGGTGTTGTTGAACGATGTTGATTGCTAGGATGCATGCTCACATAGGACTTGACGAGGCCTTAGTGACTTAATAACAATGATAGACTATGTTTAACTTGCTTGTTTAACTTTAAGACAATGTTTAATATTAAATAAAACGAGACTCTTTTGTATCCATGGTTTCGAAACAATGATTCTGTTAGAGCACTCCCCGACGTTTCCGCCACGATTTGTTGTTTTACGTGGTCGGGGTGTGACAGAAAAGCTGGTATCAGAGCTCATGGTTATAGGGAATTAGGTTATTAGTAATGCTTTGACCTAGTCTATAACCTTCCTAGGACCCTAACGCAAGTTTACTTGCGTTTAGTCATAAAACAATACCGTCACCTATCCTTAGGTGATAACCACAACAAGAACACAAATTTCGAATCCGCTTTGAAAACTAATCATATGTTCTAGGATGATTTATTGTAAGGTTTTGAACCCTTTAAGTTTTCAAATCTCGTCAAAGTTTGGGTCTAAATAGTATGAACACGTGCAAACTGGAAGAGTGAGTGCCTGTACCCTGAGTTTTCTGTCTAAGGCTAGAGTGTTCGTACAAATCCATATAAACGGACCAGTCACTCTTACCTGGGAACTCTCGGGGTGAGTGTTCACTTATAGGCGAGCATGTCTTCGGCGATACACTATTTTGACCCATTTACTTTGATTGGTCACTCCGTGTCATTTGTTTGTTTGAGATAACAAACAAATGATCGCCTTTCTGGTGTTTTGACGATATTTTCAATACCTCTTTTGCTTTTCAACCTCACTCGTTTCTTTTGTTTCCTTATTAGACAATGCCTCCTCGACGTGAAGCATAATCTTTCACTATTGAAGAAATCGCAGCCCTAGTCTCTCAGCAAGTGGCTGCGGTGCTTCCAAGCGTTGTGACCCAAGTCCACGAGATATACAACAACAATAACAACAACAATGCGCCGTGTAACTTCAAGAGATTCAATTCTGCTAAGCCTCTAACGTTTTCTGGGTCGCAAGGAGCAACTGCGCTCCTGCAGTGGTTTGAGAGCATCGAGAGCACGTTCAGACATGTGCAGTGTCCGAATGCGCGTAAGGTTGAATTTGCTTCAAGCGTGTTTGAGAAGCGAGCGCTTACCTGGTGGAATGGTATTATGCGCGATAGGGGTGCCGAAGTGACGTTGGAACAAACATGGGAAGAGCTCCGGGCTCTCATGATGAAAGAATTTTGTCCCCGTCACGAAATTCGGGCTTTGGAGCGAGAGTTTGACGATCTAAAACAAGATGGGGGTGAACACCGTGCCTATACGGATCGTTTTGAGGAACTCAGTCTGTTGTGTCCCACTATGGTTACCCCTCTGGAGAAAACAATCGAGAGATATATCGATGGTTTACCCGATTCCATTCAGGATATTGTGACCGGCGTTAATCCTACTACCGTCTGTCACGTAATCGAATTGTCTGCTACCCTGACTGAGTCGCAAGTCAGAAAGGGGGACAAGAAGAAGTCGCCTGATTCTGAGAAGAACAAGGATAAGGGCAAGGGTAAGAAATGTGAGTCATCGAAGAAATCGAGGAAGCGAAAGGATGCCCAGAATTTTGTTGTTACAGCTCAGACTGCTCAGAACCCGCAGAACCCACCAGCTCAGCCTCCTGCAAAGAAGGCATATGTTGGTACCGCACCTCTTTGTGCACGCTGCAACAGTCATCACGTTGCATAACAAGCTTGCAAGCAATGCACAACGTGTGGAAAACTTGGGCATTTGGCCAATATTTGTAGTCTGGGACAAAATCAGGTTGCTCAGGTTCAAGCTCCGGTTCAGGGGAATGCTGCGAGATTCCCACCGGGTTCATGTTTCAACTATGGAGAGTTTGGTCACTTCCGCAACAATTGTCCAAGACTGGTGAATGCAAACGCGAATGCTAATGCAAACCAGAATGCGAACGTCAACGTCAATGTGAATCGAGCACGTGGACGAGTGTTTAACATCAATGAGGCAATCAATGATGCAGCAGTGAACGATTAGTATTTTGTAATTTCCTCTGGTTGTTATCTTTTAACATTTAAGAACAATGCGGTTGTTATATAAATAAAAATTTGTGGTTTTTATTTTTAACTAATACAATTGTATGAATGTTTGATGTAACCTTATGATGTCAACACAAAGACAAACTACTCATGTGGTTCTGTCATTTTTTTATGATCACTTGTGATCTCCCCAAGAACCTTAGACTCTCGTTTCTTTTAAGAAACAAAAACCCAAGGTTATTTAAGAAAAGGATATGTTGCTTTCCTAGCACGGGTCACCAAGGAGGAAGACAAGAATAAGAGTATTCAGGATATCCCGATTGTTCGGATTTATCCAGTGGTGTTTCCTGATGAACTGCCTGGTTTACCTCCAGTTCGTCAATTCGAGTTTTATATTGATCTTGTACCCAATGCCAATCCAAGTGCGAAAGCACCTTATCATCTTGCACCGTCGGAGATGCAAGAGTTATCGAAACAACTTCAAGAGTTGTCTAATAAAGGATTCATCCGTCCGAATTTTTTCGCCTTGGGGAGCTCCTGTCCTCTTTGTGAAAAAGAAAGATGGGTCTTTTCGAATGTGTATCGATTATCGTGAGCTTAATAAGCTTACCATCAAGAATCGATATCCCCTACCTAGAATTGATGATCTCTTCGACCAGCTGCAAGGTACTTCATGTTTTTCCAAGATCGATCTGCGTTGTGGGCATTACGAGTTCACTGTCATGCCTTTTGGTTTGACGAATGCCCCAGCTATCTTCATGGACTTAACGAATAGGGTCTGTAAACCTTATTTAGATAAGTTCATCATTGTGTTCATCGACGATATTCTCATTTATTCAAAGTCTCGAGCCGATCATGAGCAACACCTTCGTTTGACATTGGAACTCCTAAAGAAGGAACAAACTTTTCGCTAAATTCTCCAAGTGTGAATTTTGGCTTAACGAAATTCATTTTTGGGTCATGTAGTCAACAAGCAGGGTATTCATGCGGATCCATCCAAATTGCTGCAATTAAGGATTGGAATACACCAACGACACCTACAGAAATTCGTTCTTTTCTTGGTCTCGCTGGTTATTATCGTCGTTTTATTTCAAACTTCTCGAAGATCGCAGTGCCACTCACTGCTTGACTCAGAAGAATAAGCCTTTGGAGTGGGGATACAAGCAAGAAGAAGCGTTCCAAACGCTGAAACGGAAGCTATGTGATGCTCATGTTTTGTCCTTGCCCAATGGAAACAATGATTTCGTTATCTTCTGTGACGCGTCGAATCTAGGCTTTAGTTATGTTCTTATGCAACGAGGTAAAGTCATAGCTTATGCGTCTTGACAGCTAAAAATTCACGAGAAGAACTATACGACTCATGATCTTGAATTAGGAGCTGTGATTTTCGCACTCAAAATCTAGAGACACTACCTCTATGGAATGAAGTGTGTGGTTTTTACAAGACCACAAAAGTCTCCAGCACATTCTTAATCAGAAGGAGCTGAACATGAGGCAGCGATAATGGGTTGATCTCTTGAACGATTACGATTTCGAGATTCGCTACCTTCCTGGTAAGGCGAATGTCGTAGCCGATGCGCTTGGTCGAAAGGAGCGAGTCAAGCTTCATTTTGTTCAAACTCTATCTGATATTCAATCCCGTGTCCTTCAAGAACAACGATTTTGTGTAAACGAGGACTTATTGAAGTATGAGCTACCACTTCAACACGAGCTTAAACACGAAATGAAAGGGCGATGGGTTGCTCTATTTTAAGAATCCTTGTGGATGATTATCGCTCAAATCGGATCCCTTATTGGATTCCTTGTACACCTTAATATGTACATTACAACTCAATAAGGACAAACCGAATTCCTATTAAGATCTTCCTATCTTCATAGTTAGATTCTTGATAATATTTAAAGTGCCAAATTAAATCTACGGATTGGATTCCTGGTATGCTTTAAATACTCGTGTCCAAAGATAACAAATTAAAGGTCAAGTTAAACGATTAATGCGATTATGTGTTTATGTGTTATCTTTTATTATGTGATCCGATTTTCGTTATCCAAATCCTCATAGAATCTTCCATATCTTCATATGAGGGATTCATAGTAGGATATTCAAAAGGTACTACCTTAAATCCTTAATGGGCTTCTACGTGGTAGTTAAGACCCTTGGGTTATATAGTACCATTCCATGATTCGAAAAGAGACCCTTGAGTGGTCTAGTTAAAGATTGAATCAAAATCTGGTTAAGAGTGGCATGTGACGATACAGCTGAAAGGACCCTATGGTGGTCCAGTCACACTCATCACAGGTTCATTCATTTGGTTTTCCCCTACACATTATTAAATGCACTGTGTGGACTATGCAAGGAATTACGTAATTATGGACGCATACATAATTATAAAAATTCAGTGCACGGAAACCACAGTAAGATTTATCATGTGTAAGAACCAATAGTGACAAAAATAGCGAAACGTGAACAATGTAATGGAGGTACGGTGGACGCACCAATGGCGCTTCATATACTTGTATATAAGTGTCCCTCCTACATTGCAAGCATAATGTTATTTAAAGTTACTAGAAGTTCGGAACTCTAACCAGTGTTGTTTTATCTTTTCGACTTCATGTTTCAACCTTTCACAAGTTTCCTCTAAATAAAATTTCGGGACGAAATTTCCTAAAGTAGGGGAGACTGTAACAACTGTGTTCTGTAAGCATCGTATAATGTAAAACAATGTTGGTTATCAATAAAACAATGTGCTTTGGTGTTATTATATGTGTTATTGGGTTTGATGATTTTACAAATTGATTCGATTCCGATTACAAGCTTTAAATCACTTTCTGGAAGGTCATACGCAAACTGGTGCATAAACGCAATCAGTTTAACGCGGCATACACTCCGGAACTGTGACGTAAGCCAAACATACCCTAAATATCCTTTACATAACTTAGAAATAAGTTTCGAAGGATTCGGTATGGCAAAAACATGTTTATTTGAACTAAAGGACTAATTACGACAAAACTACGAAACGAACGTTGGTGACCGCCCGGATAATATTTAAGTCCCAAAAATATTTTGTTATGATTAAAATTTTATTTTAATCAGGTTCGCGTTGAAAAATAAATTAAAAGGCTTAAAAACGTTATTTTTCAAGTTTAAGCGCGTACCGTGTGTTTCTGCGCAACACAGTGCTTCTACTGCAAACCACGGACAACGCAGCCAGTCCTGGAAACTGAAATTTATTTCAGTAATGTTTTGGCAAGGTTAGTTTTATAGAATAATAAAAATAATTTAGAACGCCATAAACCGGGATTTAAACGCTAGATAAAATACCCGGTACCCAGTTAAACACCTACTTCTACCTTATATACCAACAAAGTTACACTTTAACCCCCTCGCCCTTATAAATTTACGGTCATATTTGAGTGGCCCCCACCAAATTTTGTTTAGATCTTGCAAAATATTTCATTGATTTAGTGTGGACAAGTGTAAGTGCATGACACTCTCATAATCCTTCCATATCTCCTATATCTTCATACAATCCAAGCAAGATCATTTGAACACTCCAAATCCTCACTCTTTCTCTCTCCCAAAACCGTAACCCCTCTCCCTCTCTCCATCTTCATCTTCTTCAAACTTTGTTCTTCATATTCATGTCCCTTTCCAAGCTTGTTTCAAGTTAGTGTGAAGATCTAAAGGTGTTTCCAAGGTGTTTTCTAGTGATACAAGCTTCCTATCATCAAAATCTCATCCTACAACCTACTTGAATCTTGAAGGTATAACACTTATGTTTAAATCATACTTTTGATTCTTGGTTGTTCTTGATGATTGAAGTTTCTCTTGAATCTTGGGAATTTTCACTAAACTTGAAATCTAAATTGAAATGGGTCTTGAAACAAATAAAAATGGTGGTGTATATATATATGTATAACCGTACATATGCATGTGTGTATATGAGTTTTGAAGTTTGATATCTTGTTAAGTACTTGTTTATGTTGTTACATGTTCTTGAATGGTGGTAAAAATGCAAGTAATTGGTGATTTATGTATGATATGTTAAATGTAAATAACATCAGCAAATAAACCTGAATATATCACATATTTGATGCATCTAAACCCATATAAAACGTTGATGTTATGATAGTATGCTTTAGGCACTTGTACATGTGAAAATATGTTGATCTAAAGCTCAAGAAATGATGAAAAATGGTTATATGACAAAAACTGTTTTAGATCAGGTTACAAACACTAAAAATAATATTATTTGATGTATTATAGTGGCATGAAACTTTAACATAGGTTTACTAGTTTTGTATGTTGTACATATAGCTTAAAAAGTGGTAAATTATGTGAAATTTGCATGATTTATGTGCTTTGTTTAAGACCTGCACTATCATGAGTATAACCATTATTTTATTCAGTAAATAACATGGGTTGTGTCAAAATTTCAAGTCGTTTCGATTTGGGAAGGTTCGGGTAACATTTGATGCAAAACTATGCGGTAAAACGGTCAAAAATCGCCTTTTCGGAGGATTTTTATTAAACTGTTTTAGATCAGTAACCAAACTGATATTATTGCTATAAAAATAAGTAATTTAACTTATATTAAGTTTACTTGGTGATTGGTTAGTCATACGTGACTTCCGACGCCCAAAAATGTTACCGAATCGCAAAAATAAGTGTTTTTCGACATACACTAGAATGGGTTGTTCATGGGTTATTTTATGTGTTACAGTGTGCTATGTGTTTTACAATATGTGTATGATGATGTGCTAGTGTTGACGAGATTATGTGTATTACGCTTGAGTAAATGTATATATACAAATACACCAAAATAATCAAAAATAATAACTTTTCGAGAAATCTCAAAGTTATGTGGAAATTCTAAGTATCGGAGAAACTTCGGTATTTTTGTGAGTTTTGATTATTAAATCATTCTTATTTAATTTAGGACGAATAAATTGAGGGATTGTGTTAACATATAAAAACGCACCCAAAGGTGAGTACATAGATCCCCTCTTTTTACTGTTTTCGATTGTTTTGGGGTGATTCATATGTATCAAACGATTTCAATATTTCAACGATGGTTTCAAAACGATTGAGATGGTTTATATTAAACAACTAACGATTTTAATAATGTGAACGAGCTTGTTGGTTGTAGTTACATAACAAACGACATTCATTAATTTTGGCCGAACCGACCAGTATTAGGTTATGGTACCATAGGATCTGACAAATCCCGTTATCAGACTGCACCCATGGTTATGTGTGGGTTAGGTGGGTAACGACTGAGTCTATGATTGTTAATTTACCCTTTGGTGGTTTATTAATGCGAGAAGCGATAGGCGAGGTAGTCGAGTCACGAAGGTTTGGATGTTATTAGCGAGACAATCAAAAGTAGTTTCACGATCTAAAACGAGAATGATTTAAACGACTAAAGCGATTTTTAACGAATTAAACGATTTGGGTAAACGATTGGTTTTCGGTTAGTGTTTAGATAACTGGACGGGTGTAATGTGATGAAAGCATGGTGGATACGACGCTGGTACTTCCTATATATATATGTTTTCATCATATTACATACTGTGGCGTTATTTAGTTCACTTGGGTAAACGATTTGGAACGATGTCACACAAACGAGGTTTTCGAAACGATATAAACTATACGAGTTTTATTAACGAGTTTTATTAACGAGGTTTTATTAAATAAATGTTTTGGATTAAGAATCATGGCTACGAGATTTTATACATTATAACCAACTTGATTTGAGTTGGTTAGTTATGCCGCAATACAATACTTTTCAAAACAAGGTTTTTAATTAAGTATTGCAACATGTAAACTAGCCATGAATCCGACACTCTCAAAACCCTATGTACTCGCCAGCATTTCTTTCTTGACTTTGTTTTTCACATATGTTTCAGGTGTTGTTGAACGATGTTGATTGCTAGGATGCATGCTCACATAGGACTTGACGAGGCCTTAGTGACTTAATAACAATGATAGACTATGTTTAACTTGCCTGTTTAACTTTAAGACAATGTTTAATATTAAATAAAACGAGACTCTTTTGTATCCATGGTTTCGAAACAATGATTCTGTTACAGCACTCCCCGACGTTTCCACCACGATTTGTTGTTTTACGTGGTCGGGGTGTGACACTATAAGGCTATTTGGTATGTTGACCATCCTCCAATGATCCGACATGTAGGTGTCACATCATAGTCCTCTTAAGGATGGTCCATCTCACAAAACTAGTGAAAATGGGAGGATGGTCCTAGATGATTCTACCTCACCACTTTTATATATATTTTTTTTAATCTTCTACTTTTTTTAACATTTAACAAATAAACTAAAAAAATATTTTCATTAATATTAAAAACATTACATAACTTAATATAATTTTTGAACGTCGTGTGCTTGATATAATTTTTGAACGTCGTTTGCGTTCGGTCTCCGCAGGTATTTCTTGCTATATAATTTCACAACCCATTCGCAAAACTTGTGCAAACATAGACGTGTGGTTCTTTCGGACATCCTTAAATACTCGTCTAATGCATCAGTTGTGTAACCGTATGCCAGTTGGCGAATGGCCGACGTACATTTTTGTAAATTACTGAAACCCCTTTGCCCCCTAGCGTCGTTTCGCAGTGTAAAAAACGGATCAGACTGGGCCATGTCGCCTGCGATACGTAAAAAAAGTCGACGACTCATGCGGAACCGACGTCAAAACATCTCGTTTGTGTACACGGGTTCCTCAGCAAAATAATCGGCTACTAGTTTATCGTGGGCGGCTGTATATTTAAAACGAACATAGATGAAATTAATTATAAAATACATTTTCAAATCTATATAAAACATATGGAAAAAAAATAGTAAAGTACCTTCTTGATCTCAGTTTAATTTTGCTCGTCTCGTTAGCCGTTAGGATGACGCTTCATCACCCGCCATGAAGACTTGAGCCGCGTTCATAGTCATGTTTTCCATAAATGCGTCATTCTCTTCCGAAGATGATGAATACCACGTAGACGACGAATATGAAGAAATTGAAGAAATGGAAGAAGGTGAAGCCATGGTAATTTTTGAGAGAGAGATGGGGTGGTAGTGGGTAAAAAATTGTATAAAAATTGTTTAGTTTTTATATAAAGGGAAGAAGGTTTATAAAATGTGAGAGAGATATGAGATTGTAGTGGGTGAAAAGTTGTGAAAAATGGTGTAAAAGAGGTGAGTATTTATAAAAGTGGGAGTGAATTTTGTATTTATTTTAAAAATAGCCGTTGCTTTTTAAATTAAAAGTTGAATTAATTTTTTTTTTATTTCAACGGTCATAAACAATCTCGGTCCCCACATTTTTTTGTCGTTTTATGCCCGTCTCAAACGTCTTGATGTCGATGGAGACGACGGGACTGTGTGGTGGGGGGATGGTGTACACGCGCGCCGGTACTCGACGCGTATGGGGACGTACCCCATACCGCACAGCCTAATAAACCAAGTAAATTGCAAAGCTTAAACTTGGCCGGTGGTTTGAACATTCCCCTCTTTTGCAATTGACTTGGTTCGATCCCACACAGAGCCGCCCACGTCTTTCCAGTCATTTATTAGGCTCCATCTATTCTTCACCCCCAGGTATATTTTAACACTCAATCGTCGTATATTCGTCTCGTATAGGCTCATACAGGGCCGTCTCTGAAAATCACTAAGAATTTTTAGGCCCTGTGCGAGTAGGAAAACTGAGGCCCTCAATATAAATACGTGTATATAAAATCAGTATTAGTATTATGACCATGGTTGTAATAACAATAAACAATAAAAAATTATTATAGCAAAATGATCTATGTTAAATAGTAAGGTCTCCATATGTATTAGACGGATGAACAAGTTTCAGAATCGGACGACAATTTCTATATCTCAATGTCCACAATAAGCAACAGAGATTTTAATATGCACATTACATGTTTCAATCAACATATAGGGTTCAAGTGTTATCTAAACATCGATATGAAAATGAGCTCAATTAATTTAAGAATTATTAAAAAAACTTATCAATTATCACAACTATTCATGTTCATAGAGTTAATACAAACCTCAAATTAGCATGGATTGAGAAAAATATATGAGTTTTATGTTACAAATAAATTATTACACCTAACATTAGTTTCATGAACAAGCAAAAGTAACTAACACTTCAATTCTTTAAGCAAAAAGAACTGTAATATGTATAAACATATCTAAATTAGTTTGCAACACTAACCATTTCATATAAGAAAAATAAATGAAACTAGAAAACGGAGTCCTACTAGGTTTATATTCTAAAAGAAAGAACTTATTATGTAAATGATAACATTAGAAAACCAGAACTGCCCCTTGTCAATTATCTGCGCCTATACGCCGCCACGTATAGGTCAATACTGACTGAGTTTCCATCGCGAAGCGCGAAAAAACCCCACTAGTTCATAAAATTTATCAGTTTACACAAATATCTAATGCAATGTAATTAAAAAACTATATATTTATAATACTATTATGTAAAAACTAGACTCACCTTTAGAAATTTTATGTATAATTAAATGGACAAACTAATTTGCAAGAAAAGGACTTAAGGCCTTTCTAGTACTAGCTGGTACCACATTTTGTAACACTGAAAATTATGAGACAACAAATAAACATGCATACTTAAAAATATAAGACGATGTTGTGGAAACTAAAATTTCTATACGTGACCGATGTATTATTTTTTTTTTTCAAATTTAGGTAGATTATTGGGATTTTTGTGGGCTATACGCCTCGCATAGACCAATACCAGACGTATAGAGTTTAATTTTTAACTTCGAAATTGTTTTGTTTTATTTAATATCTATAGTTTTAATGAGATTTAAAAAGGTTTTTCTTATAAAAAAATAATACATGCAATATTTTTTTCATTTTAAATATTATAAATACTACAAAAAAAAGTTATTAATATTTATGAATATATATATATATATATATATATATACATACGGTAGGGTTCCAGCGTGAACCTAATCCCATGCGTGAACTGCGTGAACTGATCTGGACCATTGATTTCCTTTTTAGTTGTTAAGGGTATGATTGTAATTATATAAAAAATTATATTTAAATCATTATTTTAATAATTGAATTAAGTTACATCTTTCCTATTTTAAATTCATTATCCACATTATCTTTTATTTCATTTTTATTTTTTAGATTTCGCCACCAGAATTCGGATTATGATTTTATGATTCACGTAACCTTCATATTTCAACGGTATACACATGTGTACTGTAACACCTGTGCCTCCACGGCCATCAAACAAATACCGAACCAATGAAATATTGTATTTCATACTTGGGATTTGTACAAATATGTGTATCATTTGCACATATCAATTCTCGTTCAATTCCAAACTCTAAATCGCTTTCTGGAAGGTTATACGCGCACCGATGCGTAAATATAACCAGTTTAATGCAACAAACACTCCGGAATAGTGAAATAGGCTTAACATACCTTAAATAGCCTTTACATAACTTAGAAATAAGTTTTGAAGGCTTTGGTATGGCAAAATCGAGTTAATTCGCTTACAGGGACTAAATATGACAAACTGCGAAAGTATGTCAATTTGAACTGTAACGAACATTCCGGAACATGACCATAAGTTAAACATATGTAACCTAAACTTTTGTCACATAACTGATTATATGCCTTAGGTAAATTACCAGAATACCCTTTTCATGTATAATTGGTAATTAAGCATATGTAACCTAAACTTTTGTCACATAACTGATTATGTAACATGTTTAGGCATATAACACTTGTCGTAGAACTAGTTAGGCGGTCCGAACGCGTTTCACGCGAACGACGCGTTAAAGTAGCATAAGCTACCTAAACGGGTCGTAATGGGTCGTAAACACTTAGGTTAAGTTTCATTTAGTATGTAGGCTTTGTTAAACCAAATGACACGAGTCTCTACACTCGTTTGGTTTATGAACCCTCATGCTACCCGATCTTCCGATCTAGGTCCGGTTAATTAACATAGTTACCTATATTAGGTGCCGTTTGATTCCGTGATCTCTAGCTTTGCTTGGTGGTTATCCTAGGACTTCTGAGCAATCTCAAGTGAGTACATAGACCCCTCTTTTACTGTTTTCCAAACTGTTTTGGGGTGAAACACATGTGCCTACTTGTTACTTTCGTGCTTTCCTGTTTTCACATCATATACTTGCTATGTTCATTAGTACATTTATAGTACATGATTTCATGGTGTTCTATGCTTTGTATGATGACTTTGCATACTTAGTACATTGTTTTACATGACTTTTCTACTTTGTATGATGACTTTGCATACTTAGTACATTGTTTTATATTGCATCTCTGTTGCATATGTTCCAGTAACATATGGACACATTGTTTTACAGCTCTACCCTGTATGTTTACTCTAGCATACTAGGTACATTATCTTCATAAAACATGCTTACATTTTGGTATGACATTTGGTTTGTTTAAACTATACTATACATTCATTAACACCGATCATGCCGTTCGTTAGTAGGTAGTGGTACCATAGGACTTGACAAATCCCGTTCCGGACATCCCAGGGAAAGGGGATGAAAGGAATGACCGAATCCGAATACATATTCTCTTGATAACTCACTTTTACATAGTTATCCGTCTGTCTCAAGGCTTGGATGTATGAATTTTCACAATACCGCATAAATGTTCATATTCAGTATAGCATGCATATATCTTACAAAACATAACTTTGATTTAAACCAAGTTTTACTTCAATACTTTGTTTTGTACATTTTTACTTATGGTTTAAGTAGTCTAAATTTTACTTACCATACATATCATTTTGGTTATACATTACTTGACTACTTTTGGACTATAAACATTTGACATGGATATTTGACATAGACATTTTGACATGATTTACATCTTGACATGAATACTTTGACATATTATTCAATACATTTGACAATTGATTTAAACATAGACTTCTTACATTGGTTGGTTTGGTTTGATTAAGTGATTAAGTAACGATGCGTGTGTAATATGATACAAGCATGGTGGATACGCCGCTGGTACTTCCTATATATAAGTGTTTGTATGGTATTACATGTCGTAACGTTATTTGAATCATTTCAGTTTGAGACATAGAACATTTCATACAAATAACATACTTTTCACAAGACATTGATTTATAAACAACTTATCTTATGCAAACATATTTTACTTGGTTATTCATTTAACCTTACATTTATTTATACTTATCATCTGATCTTATCGTTTTTCAAATGATTTAAAAGACAAAGCAAATAACAAGGTTCATGACTAAACATTTTCTCAAACATAAGTCATGAAACCTATTTTCACAAAACCTATGTATCTCACAGGCATTTTTATGCTGACGTACCTATTTTCACATGTGTTTTTCAGGAGCTGTTGCATAAGATGATCAAGATACACATAGGCAGACTTGGGCTTTAGTGACAATAAAAGATGCAAGACTAGTTAATTATGTTGTATTTCTTTGTTTGTTAAGACATTGTAACACTTTTAATCAATAAAACAAAACTTCAATTGCCATGGATTTGAGACAATTAATTCTGTTACAACACTCCCCGACATTTCCGCCACGTTTTGTATGTTCTACGTGGTCGGGGTGTGACATGTACTTTGATATGAATTGAACAGTACACATGTGTACTCAGCATGGTACATATGTGTAATTAGCTACATAATACATACATATAAACAAAACTTGTAAACCTATTTTATATTAAGCAAATAACAATTTCCATAATGTTTGCCAAACAAAAAAAAAAAAAAACATACAATTACAAGTTCCATTTTCGTGAAAACAATAAACGCAACATAATCGGAAAAATAAAAAAGACATAGTCTTTTACAACTATTCGCCGCGTTGTATGCTGAATCATCCTTATCGACCAAGCAAACAAACATACGTGAATCATCCTTATCGACCTCATACGTGAATCATCCTTATCGACCTTCCATCTCCACTTTCCTCATTTACGATGTCTCCTATAATGACACAAAAAACTCAGCAATTACTACTTTGCATAATTCACAAGTGTACATCAACAACTTTACACATTCAATACACAAAAAAATGAGATATCACAAAAACAGACGCTATACACATGTGTACATCGCATTAAAAACATAGCAAAACCAGAATACACATGTGTACAGCGCCTTAAAAACAGAGCAAAATCATAATACACATGTGTACAACGCCTTAAAACCAGAGCAAAAATCAGATTACACATGTGTACAGCGCCTTAAAACCAGAGCAAAAATCAGAATACACATGTGTACAGCGCCTTAAAAACAAGCAAAATCAGAATACACATGTGTACATCGCCTTAAAGCAGAGCAAAATCAGAATACACATGTGTACAACGCCTTAAAAACAGAGCAAAAACAGAGCCTAATAGTCTGGTTGATAGATTTTTCTCATTTTCTGCTTGTAATCATGTTGTATAAACTACATTTTTGTCAAATTTTACTCAAAGGATAAAATAACCTCTTCAATCATAATATGGTGTAGCCAACATACTTGTACAACCGGAAACAACCTCCAATAATATGGTGTAGCCAACATGCTTCTAATCCTATATATATATATATATATATATACATACAGTTAGATAAAACAATTTAACCGAGGTAATGAAGTAACGATGAAAAGATTACCTGATCAGAGGAATCTGACAATGCTTTAAGAAGGGTGTCAAATATATCATTAAAAAATGACAGGACCTGTTACACATATAAACCTTTTCCTTTTTAGTTTTATTTTCTTTTCTTTTCTGTACCAATAAGAATCTGAATACATATAACAGAGAGCATGCATAAAAAATTCATTGAAAACTGAATAATGAAATAGTATTCAAAGGTTACCTCAGTACGGTGTCTATTTAAAAGCGTTGAAATCCAGTGCAATGATTCGATCCGGGTGGCCTCATATTCACTAGACAACTCCCTCTGTTCATTAATCAGAAACCCTCAAGTAGCGTCACCATTTCCACTCGCAAACCCTAAAAAAAAACCCCAATCTCAACATTAATCATACTGAAATTCAAATCGAGTGAAAGAAACACATAGTTTTGAGATATGAAACCCTAGATCCGCAAACTCTGTAAAAAAACAAACAAACAAACTTGGATCTAGAAAGATCTAAAAGAAAAAAAGGAAAAGAAAAGGATTCAAAGACTTACCGGAAAATCGCATCTACCAGGGTTGAAGTACCGCCACCGTCGCTCTTTTCAAAAAACCGATGCCGGTTTTGTGCTCGGAAGGCTTGATTTAGGGGGTACGCGTGCTCTTGTGCCGGAAGCTCTCGCCGGACCACCATCCACGGTGGCCGGCCGCCGTGCCGTCGCCGGCTCCGCTGCCGGAGTCTGGCGGTAGTTCAGACGAGAGTGTGAGAGGGACATGTGTGTGTGCGGCGTATGTGTGTGTTTGTTGAATATATTGAAACTGATACAAGATTTTAGGGGATTAGAAATTAATTACTTTCCATATCTTTAATATGAAATTTCCCTATTTTACCCTTTAGATTAAAATTTAAATTAAATTTAATATACCTTTAATTACAATTGTGCCATTGATCTAAGATCTATCATCTACAAAATCAAGGGCCCAGATAAGTTCACGCAGTTCACGCTGGAGAAAATGTTCACGTTTGAACCTAATCCTATATATATATATATATATATATAGGGCCATGATCATTTCAGAACCATAAATATTTACAGAACTCGCAGAACTCCTAATAAACAATATTTTTATTTATATATTTTTATGTTTAGAATAATTTTATCATTTATTATGTGTATTTTTACTATTGTATACATGATAAGAGTAATTTTATCATTTTTTGTATGTAATTTTATAATTACACATATGTAAACTAGTTTTTTTACATATATATAATTAATTATGACACATATATATAATTTTGTTAATTAAACATATGTAAACTACTTTTAACATGTATGTAATCAAAGAAATAAATATGATAGATGATAAAAAGATCCTAAATACAAAAACTTATATATAAAATGATTGTTTATTATGAGTTCTGAAAGTTCTGTAGTTATTTAGAGTTCTAAAATGAACTCCACCATATATATATATATAGGGTCAGGATCATTTCAGAACCATAAATATTTACAGAACTCGCAGAACTTCTAATAAACAATCTTTTTATTTATATATTTATATGTTTATGATAATTTTATCATTTATTATGTGTATTTTTATGATTACATACATGTTAAGAGTAATTTTATCATTTTTTATATGTAATTTTATAATTACACATATGTAAACTAGTTTTTTTACATATATGTAATTAGTTATGACACATATATATATAATTTTGGCAATTAAACATATATAAACTACTTTTAACATGTATGTAATCAAAGAAATACATATAATAAATGATAAAAAGATTCTAAATACAAAAACTTATATATAAAATGATTGTTTATTAGGAGTTCTGAAAGTTCTGTAGTTATTTAGAGTTCTGAAATGAACTCAACCATATATATATACACACACACATTTTTTAAAATCCAAAACATTGAATAAATGAATATTTTTATTAGTTAACACAAAGATTTTAACTTAATCGAAACTAAATTATCGTATCAAACACAACCAACCAAACATGCTAAATATTACAAACAAACATCACAGATATAAACAACCTAAGCCGTACATATTTATAACATCAATTTGTACATACATAACAAAACAAAGATACAACTGAATGTGAGTTAAAAAAAAGAACGGACAAAACTATGCATCATCCTAACGTGCCTCCGGATCATGGCTTGCCGGGGGGTCATGAGTGTCGGACAAGGATCTAGATACTGAATGCCAATGGTAAAGGTCAGGGTTTGGGATCGGCAGCACTCCTCCTCTCGGTAAACATCATTAATCCAATTGATCTGCTGAGTAATCTCGTGGAGGAAGACCTGTGTGGCGGTGATATATCATAATCAGGCAGCTGTTGCGTCTTCCCACCCTCGATCAACACCCATGAAGCATGACTAGGATTACCACCGGAATCACAACTCCCTAAAAAGCTAGTGGTCCCACGTGCAAAATAAACTGGCAACGCCCGTAAAATTGCCCATGATGTGCATGCCATGCATCGTGTGCCTATCTAACCTCACCGGCATGATCAGCGGGGACAACTTGGACCATCATCCAGTAAGTGACCATCATCCAGTAGCTAGTAGACCCCCGGCTCCTCTCACTTAAGGCGTTAGAAGTGACAATAAGCCTGTGTAGGTACCTATAGAGCGGGTCTACTAGCTAGTGACCCTCGCTTTGGAGTCACCAAAGGGAGCATCAGGAATCACCATCCGAAATTAGAGGATCGTGGCTCTATCTACATTTGTGTTCCCCCAGTGTGAAATGAGGGTGTATTGATTTTTATTATAATTTTTAAGTACTTTTACTCTTTTATCAATTTTTCATTCTATAAAACACGATATAACACTATCAATCTCTACAACACGCTAGAGCAAGTGCACCCATCGTTGACATAGCAGTGATGGTAAGATACCGAGGTCGTCCAAGGACACAAGAGCTTTTAATACCGTAATATCGTGACGTCTAATCTAATCAAATTTTGAGGAAAGATTTTTAATAAGTAAAATAAAGAAACTAAATAAATAAAGAAACAAATAGACAGGATAGAATCACTTGGCTCCGACTCATCTTTTATGTATCCTTTGATGATTTCTGCACTTTGGGTTTTTTATGAGATTATCTAAGTTATAGTGGCATGTCCCTTTTTGGAGGCAAAACTAAGCTCAACCATATTGGTCTGAGTCAGCATGGATACAGTCCCACAAGGGCGGAATATTGAAAGATAATTAAGTAAATTATTAATGCAAAATGTGGCATGTCCCTCTTTTGGAGGCAACGCTACTCTCCGGTCTGTCAGTAGGAATACAGTCTAGCAAGGCCGGTTTAAAATTTTAATTGTAATATATTTATAAGGGATTCAAGCCATTCTTACTTCCCCCGATTTGATACTATCTGCCTCAAAAGAAGTCCTAATAAGCTTGAATTAAGTCTTCACAGGATCTATACACTGAATGAGGCAAGAACTTTACTCATACCACCCTTCTAACCCCCTTCCAAGTAGTTAACGTGCTTGATATAGACTATAAAGACACGAATGAGTGAATCAACGAAACATGAAGATATGATAGATTAAAGTTCACTTTCAATATAAAAACTCATTATTAAATTCATTAATACATACCGAATTAAAAAGTTAACCAAAGATTGGAAATCAAAAGTAATACAGAAATGACTTGTCTTCACCAAGTGATGTAAGAGATTAGCTAACCATTGCCTTTGTTTGACAAAAACTCTTATCAATCTTGGATTCCGAGACTACTACACACACTCTAGAGATGGATGATGGATGAATGTGGTGGATGATGGTGGTATTGTGGTGGTGGAGTGGTGGCATGTGTGAGAGAAATGGTTTGCCAAGGGATGGAATGCTATTGAACCAAGCACCCCTATTTGTAGCTGAAAACAGAAGCTTTACACGGCCTCGTGCATGGTGGTTACAGCTTCATGCTTTACTTCTTCTCTGTCTTCATTTAATGAGCTTGTCAGTTCGGATGCTCACACGGCCCTGTGTGTCAATGGCACGGCCCCATGGCCATTGTACTTGCTGTAATATCCAAGATTTTCATATCTGGGAGTTGACCATGGCCCGTGCCCATGAGACACGATCCCGTGTCTCTTGTCTGCTTCTGTTTGTCTTCTTCTTCCTGGAATCTTGGGTGGGGCATGGCCCCATGCCTGGTAGGCACGGCCCGTGCTTATCTTCTGATTTGTTGGTTTTGGCCTTGGGATGAAGCTCGGAGGGTTGGTATATTGTATCAACTTCCCTTCTTCTGTATTTATCCTGGTTTTTTCTGTTAATTTATTCCTTTTGTATATTTAAGCTTTTTAAATCCTGAAAATCAAAAGTATACAAATAAACGCACTTTTTCCAACATTAGTACTAAAAAGAGTTGTTTTTATACCTTATTTGATATAATTTATATGTTACATTTGGCGCATATCAAATACCCCCACACTTGAATTTGTTTGTCCTCAAGCAAAACTCTTTAATATTGCTTACACAACCAAATGGAATTGGTAGAGAAGAAGTTTTCAGGTCTTGTTTGTAGAGTGTCGGGAATCCAAGTTCTTTTTATTCTTGTTTTTATATTATTTATAGTCCTATTCGATATGATTTATTTAGAACTTTTCAAGAAAAATAAATATTTTTGGGCATAACACGCCTTTTTAAAATTTCATTTATCTATATACAAATTTACACACCTCACAAGTGATCACTCAACACTCGGCCGAAGATGTATAAGTGAAACGCTCGATCCCGGTATGGAACTTACTCCTACCATATGCTTGACAAGTAATCAAACCTCGTCCTTGTTAACATAATCTTTGTAAATATCAAGAGGACTTTTAAGGGTAAGTTTTTTGTTAGGGGTACGGTAGTTTTATTTGAAAAGTGGCTAAAAGCGTAAAATGTCAGTTTTCTTTTAAAAAATTGTTTGTGACTTAGGTATTAACTAGATGCGTATAAGCAATAAGTTTGCTTATTGTATTTTAAGCAACTAGATATTTTTTTTTTGATAGAATATTCACAAGAAAATTAAGTCACATACTTGTGCGTATTCAAAAGAACCGAATTTTACTAAAATAAAGGGGTGTAAAAGTAAAAGATGGTTTTTGGTGATGGGTAATTTATGCAAAATGGTGTTTTGCGGGTTTTGAAATGAAAGGTTTAGGCTCAAAGGAGTTGACTAAGGGGAAATTTTGTGGGGAGATAAATAGAAAATAAGGTTGAAAAAGAAAACAGGTTTATTTATGGTCCTAATGCCTCAATCATGTACTTACTTGGATTAGTCGATAAGGACCGGGAATGTATTGCCTTGTTAAGTTCTAGATTCGTAAGAACCGTACGAGCTATTCACACAAGAAATGAAAAGTGAGTATTTAGTAAAGATATGATATTGAATGCTCGGTGAAGGCTCAGAACTCACAATTTGTGGGAAAAGGTTAAAAGTGTGAAAACATATATAAAATCAAATTTTAAAAAGATTGCCATGCCTTTGTATAAATTTTTCTTATATGGTTCTTTTTATCACGGTGCTATCATTTGTAAATTTCTAAAAACTTGAACTTTTAGAACTTGGTTTTCTAACTTAAAATATAAACAAGACAAAACAAACTAAAAAGAATTATTTTTGAAAAAGATTTGGGGTGTTTTAGGGTTCCAAGTAGAGTTTTGTGCAAGGCTTGTTTTAGGACAAACAAATTCAAGCCCCCCCCCCCCCACACTTAAATTACACATTTTCCTCAATGTGTCCAAAATTGGTTAGATTTGATTGAATGTATAAATGTGGGTTAAAAAGAACAAAATTTTCAAAAATTAGACACTAGACACGGGGGCGTGTTTGGGGGACACGGCCCCGTGTGAAAAGTGCCAGTACCATGACTTCTGTGAAAATTTTCAGAAGGCAGACATGGGGGCGTGTCCGGTAGGCACGACCCCATGTCAAAAGTACCAGTAACGAAAATTTCCAGAAGACAAACATGGGGGCGTGCCTATGGGACACAGCCCCATGTAAAAGGTCTAGAATCAAAATTATTTTCTATAGACTTGAGGCACGGGGGCATGCTTACCTTAGACGGCCACGTGCTGCACTTACTGGTTTGAAGATTTTGCGTCGGGACACATCTGTTTACGTGCATGGGGTGCTGTTTCAACGTCCTTTGGCCATTTTCCACATTTTGCACACTTTGTTTTCAAAACACCAAATTTCATTCCATTCATCCATCATTACAACTAAAAAGAAAAATAAAAATACAAGAAAGACTTAAATCCTAAGATAGATAATTGGTGGATACTCTACGAGAATTTTTTTAAACCCAAATAGTTTTCCCCTAGATAAATCGATGAAAGATTAGCAAAAACTGAAACTAGTTTTCGAAAAATGAGGGCTTTGAGCTATTTTCCGGGAATGCTCCTTCAAAGTTCGTTGAGCATCTCCTCAATCTCCCTTGGTAGGAAGATGAAGGGTTCCTCATAGACTTCCTCTTGTGGGAGAGGAGCGCGGTTTACCAGAACCTCAAAGTAGGCGTTGATGGGAGATTCCGGGGGTATTTCGTCCCACCCAGTGGGATTAATCACCTCGTGGGCGATGTTCCAATCGTCTTGGGGTAAGATTGGTTCCATCTAGGGCATTACCAAGATGTTCAACCTTTGATGAACAAGGTTGATTTCCCTAAAGCTATCCTCCAGGGCTAGAGTAAGGTAGTTCACCCGGTCTATAAGGACCTCCTCCACCATTGTCATCTCTTCAATGGACTCTCTTACAGCGTAAACATAGCGGACTAGAGTGGCTGAAAGTGAGAGTCTTCTCCCTCTCCGGTTGTTTCGTGAGCTTGTTGAAGACGTACCCCTCTGCTGGCTCAACATGCTAGTTAAACATGACAAACCGTTAAAGTTTGGAGTAACAAACAAGATACACGGCCCCGTGCTTGTGTGGCACGACCTCGTGCTGTTTCAATTTGCTCTAATATTTTAGCACAAGAACCTTTATTTGAAGTTAAAGCTGTTTGGTTTCTTGCATTTCTGAACATAAATAACTTAAAATAGTGTTATTTACATAAATAACTTTCATTTCTGAACGTAAATAAATTAAAATAATACTTTAACCTAAAAAATGAAGCTTTGATGGTTGAAGTTTAAGGAATGGGTCCAAACATTTTTAAGAACATGACTAAAAGTGGTAAAGACAAGAAGGTTTAAGGAAACCTTTTTAAGAACCTACCTTTTCAGGCATGTGTGTGAGATCACGAAGGATCTTGGTCTTTTAGGAATGGGTCCAAACATTCTTCTCATGGCTGACTTTATAGAAAGTGACAGCACGTTGACACGACCCTGTGTCCAGGAAGCATGGCCCTGTGTCTTCTGCATGAGTCAGAGAATGTTGTCCATTAGTGACATACGAGCCATGTCAAGGTAGACATGGCCTCGTGTTGGAAAAATATGTAAGGCACAGTCCCGTGTTCTTCTTTACACACCCTCATGTCTGGAGAGCAGATGGGACACGACCCCGTGGGTGAGGAACACAACCCCGTGTTTTAGGGTTTTATGAAGTTTTTTTCAGAATTTTTAAGGAACCGTGTTTTATCGGGAGGTTCCTTACTGGTTGGAACAACGCTAAAATGCCTGATGTACCCTAGGTTCCGGCGAGAGGTATGAAAACGCAAGAGGTTTTCGGAAAGGTAGAAACCTAAGCTAAAAGTAGGAGGGCGAAACCTTCCTTTATTTACCTTTTCTGGGCTCTTGATAAAGAAGGCGTGAGTCGACTTGCTATGGTCTAAACCATTGGTGTGAAATTCACAAGCCGTTAAGGAGTCCTTCATTGCGAGGCCGATACAGGTTCGACTATTGCCTTCGTTTTTGCACGGGGCTAGGGTAGATTTGTTGGCGTCGGCATCGTTTATTCCTGAATGTGGCTCCATCGAATCTCCTTCGTTTTTGCTCCTTGATGAATATCGCGCCTTCATCATGGATTCTATTTCTTTGAGTTTTTGGAGAATCCTCTTTTCTATTTGACATAATTCTTCTGGGCTTATGTCTCCTTTGCAAGAGGTTTGATTGAATTCAGGTGGATGGTAGTTATTGTTTTTACTCCCGCCCATCTTAAGGTGATCACCACAGAAAAACGATGGGTCTAAGTAGTGGGGATTAAATTTTAGAATGGGACATTCTAAATCTTTATCAATTCCTCCACATAACTGACACCATTCACCGTAAGAGTGGCGGGGGTAAAAATAATCATTGACATCCATAGTTGCCAGACAAGTTTTAACCATCGGGATCAAACGTTACTGTTTTCTTAGGAACTGTTGTTGAGGCATGGTCCCGTGTGCTTGTCACACGGCCCCGTGCTACAGCTTTTATCAGGAAGAAGAATATTTTGTGTTACTGGGGAGTTGGCCCAACCCCGTGTTGATCAAACACGGCCCCATATTATTCCTGTAGAAAGTAGAAAAATTAGAGAAAATGAAGAAAAACCTAAAAAGAAAAATTAGAAAAGCATAAAAATGATTAGGCTTCCAATTTTAAACTTTCTTAAAATGCTTGTGTTCCTGGCAACGGTGCCAAAAACTTGGTCGTGAAGCGAGGGTGTATTGATTTTTATCATAATTTTTAAGTACTTTTACTCTTTCATCAAGTTTTAAATTTATAATAGACGATATAAAACTATCACTCTCTACAACACGCTAGGGCAAGTGCATCCTTTGTTGATGTAGTAGAGTGATGGTAAGATACCGAGGTCGTCCAAGCACACAAAAGCTTTTAATACTGGAATATCGTCGACGTCTAATCTAATCAAATTTTGAGGAAAGATTTTTAAAAAGTAAAATAAAGAAACAAAATAAATAAAGAAACAAAATAAATAAAGAAACAAACAGACAGACAAGATAGAATCACTTGGTTCCGACTCATCTTTTATGTATCCTTTGACGATTTCCGCACTTTGGGTTTTTTAATAGATTATCTTAGTTATAGTGGCATGTCCCTCTTTTGGAGGCATCGCTACCCTCAGCCATAATGGTCTGAGTCAGCAGGGATACAGTCTTGCAAGGCCAGAATATTGAAAGATCATTAAGAAAGTTATTAATGCAAAATATAGCATCTCCCTCTTTTGCAGGCAACGCTGCCCTCAGCCATATTGGTCTGAGTCAGTAGGGATATAGTCCCGCATGGCCGGTTTAAAATTTTAATAGTAATTTATTTATAAGGGATTTAAGCCGTTCTTTTTTCCCCGATTTGATGCTATGTGCCTCAAAGGAAGTCCTAATAAGCTTGAATCAAGTCCTCGCAGGGTCTATACACTAAACGAGGCAAGAACTTTACCCATACCACCCTTCTAACCCCTTCCAGGCAGTGAACATACTTTATATAGACCGTAAAGACACAAATGAGTGAATCAACGTAACATGAAGAGAAGATAGAATAAAGTTCACTTTCAATATGAAAAACTAGTTATTAAAATCATTAATACATACCCAATTAAAAAGTTAACCAAAGATTGGAACTCAAAAGTAATACATAAATGACTTGTCTTCACCAAGTGTTGTAAGAGATTAGCCAAGCATGGCATTTGTTTGACAAAAACTCTTATGATCAATCTTGGATCCCGAGACTACTACACACACTCTAGAGATGGATGATCGATGAATGTGGTGGATGATGGTGGTATTGTGGTGGTGGAGTGGTGGCTGTTGTGAGAGAAGTGGTTTACCAAGGGATGGATTGCTATTGAACCAGGCACCCCTATTTATAGCTGAAAACAAAAGTTTAACACGGCCCCGTGCCTGGTGGGCACGACCCTGTGCCTTCCTTCTTCTCGGTCTTCATTTAATGAGCTTGTTAGTCTAGATGCTCATACGGCCCCGTGTGTTAACGACACGGCCCTCAAACTGTATCCCCGTTGACTCAGACCAATATGGCTGAGGGTAGCGTTGCCTCTAAAAGAGGGACATGCCACTTTTTGCATTAATAACATACTTAATTATCTTTCAATAATCTGGCCTTGCGGGACTGTGTCCCTGCTGACTCATGTGAATTCAGGATCGGATGAATTCCTTGACCGTTGAATGCTAATCAACACGTGAAATGTACGGAACCCAATCACGTGTGTGGACAGAACACGAAGAAGTAATTATAAACTGTTTTCTATTGATGATATAACAATCACAAAACCACGAAAACAATTGGACAGAGTTTACCCACTCTAGTCACGAAAAGTTACAGATGACAAAGACCTACTCTCCTATATTTAGGCAAGACTCATCCGGATGGATCAAGGAAGCTGATGTCCTCATCTGGATGGATGGACCTCATCCGGGCGGATGGGCTTCCAGATGGACAAATCTGCATTTGTCCGGATGGACCATGTGTCCATCCATCCGAATGGACTTCAGTACATTTCAACTTTGCCTTTTGCTCTGTTCACCACCGGTCTTGAATCATCTGATGAAGCTACGTTATGTGGTTGATGCAAGCGATAGACATATACAATCACAGACTCCCCTTTGGATATTGTTGCAGTCAATCTCGTAGCTTTCTGTCTTTCTCTGAGTCTTTGTAGTTGACATTTTCAACAACACATACTCCCTTTTTTTATCTAACGGAATCCTCGTGGATCTGCTTTCAACTTCCAGATACTCTCCCTTTCGTTTAGCTTCTCTTTGAGGCTCCCCCTTGCTTTAAGCTTCCATGCTTTCAGCTGCAAGGATCGTCACTTGGCTCTATAAACTCCCCCTTACACTGAGCTCGTTTTCAGACTCCCCTTAAGCTTATCTATCCGGATCATAGTTTGGGTCAATCGCCTGAAAATTCTTAAATAATCTATAACATTTTGACATTTTAAAGTTTAGAATCAACACTCTAGCTCTAATACGAAAGTGAATATAATATATTGATATCTGTTCTCTGGGTTAGTGCGAGACCTTGAGAGCTCAGGTATGAACTAACGTTCAGTCAAAGAGATGAAGGCTCGACTTTGAGGTGTGTCTCACTTAGGGATCTTCTTTACAACTGCACTTGATATATATCTTTCGGTATTTTTCAATTTTTATGCAGAGGGTAAGCGTTAAGCGCGTAAAGTATTATACGAGGTCTAGGCCATTGCTTCCGCAATATCAGAAGATCAAGTATAATACACCAGATATCAAACAGTATAAAAACCTAGTATCTCAGAATCAGGCAATCTCTCAAACAAGATTTCGGGGGTTACCCATATATTCGAGAGATGTTCCCCACGAGATAAGTAAAATATTGATATTTAGATTTATATCTCGAAATTAATCTACTAGATGTGTAAAAACCTACTAGCATATCATCAGTGAGACTGTCTATCACATTTTAACATTCAATTTCTTTAGCGTACTGTGAATGTCTATTGATGTACTATCATTCCTCTTTTTTCACAGAAACTCATTTTTTTAATTTTATCATGTTTTTAACTTTTTTCAAATTTTCAAATGTTTTTGTATTTTCTGAAATTTTCTTACTCCCCCTAAAATTCAAAATATTTAAAGAAAATTTGACAACCCAATGCAGTTAGCTTTGTCTTGCCATCCATTTTCTGCATCTCGTGCTCTGTTTTGCAAAAAGTACCCCCATGATTTACAACACATTGATTTTTAACAATGATAAAACCATTTTCAAATGTGAAATAACTAAGTTTGTTCAGCCGTGAGGGTTTTGGCATATTCAATCAACATTTATTTTTTCAAATTTTTGATTTTTTGACAAAATAAAAACTTATTTTTGGTTTTTAAATTATCTGTTTTTAGGGCTTTTAATATGGTTTATTTATGTACAAAATAAAAAAAACTCCCCGTTTCTTAGTTGCAGGGATCAGCAACCTCCTCTCGTGCCAGGCTGCTCATCTCCTTAATTTGACATTCTGCAGTCTTTAGTAGCACCTACACATTCGAACAATTCAATCACTTGAACAAAGCAACCCAAGCCTGTTTAGACTCAGGTAACTGAATGTGAATCTTTCCAGGTAAAACTGGATAGTTTCTATCATTCTTTTCAAAAACATTTTCTTTAATTTTCTCATCATTAGAAACCTTTTGTTTCTTGACCACCCAGATCTACCCTTTTGAAACATTTCTTTGATAAAATCTTTCATTTTGAATATTTTGATTTTGAACAACAACTTTTGGTTTCCAAAACTGATTTGGTTTTGTTGCATCAACCGCTGTTTTCCAACTTTGTGTTGTTCTAACTCTGGGTGTCACCGGTTTCCAAGTTTGTTGTAATTCAGCCTTTGATATTTTTGGCTTCCAAGTTTGTTTTGATTCAAACTTGGTTGATTTCTCATTCATACCAACAGGTTTAAGATTTGGACAATTTCGACTGAGATGTCCAATTTGTTCACACTTAAAACATGTTCTCTTTGAAACATCTTTGGCCTGTTGTTGTTGTTTCTTTTTAGCATAGAACTTTTCATTAGACTGTCATCTAAATTGAAGTTCTTTCTCTTCTTCAGAACTTATTCCATGAAGAAAGTTTGTCTTTTTTTCTGAAAATTTTTCTTTTCAAAATGTTTTTGATTGTTTTTCTTCTTATAACCCAACCCAGCCCTCATGTTTTTCTTCTTGTAATTAGGTTTGTTATAAGAACATTTCTTGCTCTTTCCAGCAAATTTTGAAATTTTAGACTTTTCAATTTCTACCAATTTAAACACTTTATCAATTTTTTCTGAAATCATATTTCGAATCGGAAATTCAATTTCTGAGAATAATTTGTCCGATCCAATCATGGTATAAACCAATCCTGTCGAATCATCATTTGCATTTTTCTCAGATTTTGAATTTTTAAGATAGCTTTCATGAAAACTTCCCTCGTTTTCATCTTGTGACTCAGACTTATCTGTTTTGGTAGACTCCTCTGACAGAACGTTTTCAACAACCTTACCTACCACCTCTAAATCAACGAGATCATCAGATTTGGTGTAAGTCACTTCGATGTTGTCAGGTAATTGGTCAACCATATTTATAGTTTTTCCACCTTTTCACCATCATAGAATGTATAATTATCCTCCAACAGTGGTGGAACCTGATGGTATTCTGACCTAATTCCCTTTTTGTTCTTTTCAGACTCTTTTCCATCCGGTGTGATGTTGAAAATATGTTCAAGAATGTATGAAGAAGCATGACGACTTTGAAGTTTGTTAACCAATTTTTCTTTTTCAGCCAGTTCTTGTTTCAGTTTAGCTACTTCATCAATATAGTTATTTAACACCTTTTGTTTTCCATCATATCTGGCTTCTAGAAATCCAGTTGTTTCTTGACATGCTGACAATCTGTTATCCAGACTTGTGACTTTACTTTTCAAAATTTCATAAGCTTCTTTTACAGTGTGATATGACAATTTCATTCCATTATATTCTTTTTGCAACTCTTGAATAGTTTTATCTTTCGGAATACATTCATTGCATTCAGCTAAAGACTTTTGTTTTAAAATTTTGTTTTCTTTTTCAAGATTTTCACATTTCTGTATTAGCTCTTTTTCTTTTTCGTTCAACAATATCTCATTTTCAAACATTTCATTACAATTTTCTTTGAAGATCTTTTTGTTGATGCATATTTTGTGGACACGACTCGGCTCGGTTCAACTCGGCTCAGTTCGATTTGGTCTCGACTTGAAGACACGAAGATCAAGACAAAGCTGCTTGTGTCTGTACTTTGTCTGTAATGTGTCATGATACAAAACGATGTCTTGTGTTAGATTTGTTTATATGTGCGTTCGATGTAAGTTTGACCAAGTCAACCATCCTCCGGTTTGACTTGGCCAAACAGTTAGCACATTGGTTGAAACATGCTTATGTCGAAGGATGTCATCGAAGGATGGTTTGTATCCTTCGATGACCTCGAAGGATATCATCCTTCGAGGTATGTATGGATCTTTCGGTAGATTTCTGGTCGATAGATGATCCTTCGACCAGACTTCCGTATCCTTCGAGCATGTTAGCTGTGTCGGGTATAAATACCCAAGTGTTGTGTTCATTTCAAACAGGGCACTTGAGAGAGACACTTAGAGACAAGAGAGACACCATAGGAGAACACTTAGCAGCATTCTGCTGAAATCACACACACACACGAGAGAGAGAGTTTACGGAATACATCTGTAAACATTGAGCTTGTAACTGGAACCTTCATTCGTATTAATACAAGTGGTGTTAATCGGTGAACCTTGTGTGTTTTGTGTTTATACTTGTCTCAACTCGGTTGCACTCTAGCTTGGATTCCGCACTTGCTAGTGTGTTAATATAACAAGGATAAGGTTTGACCTCATATCCGAAGAGGGACCTACAAGTGGTATCAGAGCCTTGGCTCTTTTCCTTGTTAAAACCGAGTGTTTTAGAGTGTTTCGGGTTTTTGAAGTTTATATTTTCTGGAAATTTTTCTGTTTAAAACTTCGAAAATCATTGCATGTTGCTGAAAGTTGTTATAAAAACCTTGTTATTTATCATTTTCACATTGTTAAAAGTTGGTTTTTATTGAAGTTTCGGCCAAAACTCGTGTTTGGCAGTGTCGGTTTTCTGGAAAATTCAAATTTTCTGGGTTTGTTCTTGGTATCTTCATCAAATTTTCAAGTGTTCTTCAAAACTTTTATGTATTTTGATCTTGTTTGACTATTTTCGAAAGTTGTTTGCTTTGGGAAGGTACCCAAATCTGTTTTGGCAGAAAAGAAGGGTCTGAACATACCTTCTGCCGAAAGTTGTGCACCAACCCGTCACCTTTCTCACCAACCTGTCAACTTTGTGTCAGTTGTGTCAGTTGCAATCGAAGGATATCTTTCGACATCGAAAGATCATCTTACGATCAAGGAAGGCTCGATAGATAATCATCTTTCGACCCATCATTCGAAGTCAGAGACATATCCTTCGATCAAGGGAATCTTTTCGAAAGATAGTTATTCGAAAGATAAGGATATATATTCGAAAGAGATATATATTCGAAAGATAAGGATATATATTCGAAAGATAAGGATCTGTCAAACTGTGAATCTTTCGAGTTAGTGAATCTTTCGAAACCATTGTTCGAGACTCAACAGTGATCTTTCGAACACTGTTGATCCTTCGAACAAGTGTCTGTTTTTTCGAACCTGTGTGCATCTTTCGATCCTAATCTGTTTAAGCTTAACAGTTTGTGTTTTTCAGGACTTTCGATCAAGGATCCTTCGGCTGTTTGATTATCATTCGAAATTTTAATATAGTTTGTGAAAATTAATTTTAAATCAATTTTCACTTAATATATTAATTTTTATAAAATGGGAACAAACGATCAGTGGGATCCAACCGCGTGGACTCTAACATCTTCACGATCATCAGTTACACAACCTGAGCCAGAATTCGACAAATCTGCATGGATGCGAGCTATTGCCCCAACTCAAGCTGCAATGATAACTGCAAATCAATGGGCATTGGTCACAAATCAACACAGCAGCATTCAATCTATGATGCAGAACGACATTGAAACTGGTACAAGCACAAAACCGCCAAAGCTGAATCACATCAATGATTGGGGATGGTGGAAAGAAAGGTTGAGAACTTATGTTCAGGGGCAAGGTCAAGATCTATGGATGTGTTTCTTCACTCCATTTGAAAACGAGTTGGAAGTTGCAGGATCAAATCCAGAAACTTACAGCACTTTGTCCGATGTAGATAAGAAGAAGATTGAGTTAGAAAAGAAAGCATTCATGATTCTCACACAAGCTCTTAACAGAGACATTTACCACCAGTTTGTTTATTGCACTACTACTAAAAGCTTGTGGGATATGCTCACGTTAAGATGTGAAGGAAATGCTCAATCAAGAAAGATCAAGCAAGATTTGCTGAAGAAAGAATTTGAAGGATTTACGTGTATGGAGAATGAGACTTTGGCAGATTTATCTACAAGGTTTCATCACTTGTTGAGCGAGATGTTTGCTTTTAAAGTCAATGCCACTCCACAAGAAATGACGAAGAGATTTGCTGATAGCTTACCAGCAAAGTGGAGCAGTTATCTTGAAATCCTTAAAGAAAATGGTGTTTTAGACACAATCACCGTTTATGATTTAATTCAAAAATTGGAGAACAAGGATGTAGAAGAAAAACTGAAGGCAAAAAGAACACTAACTCCTCAAAGTCCAGAGATGTATTTTGGGATTGCAGGAGGCATCAGTGGAGAAAAACCAGCATCTCAACACGCGAAGCTTCAAACAGCTTTTGTCTCAAACACTGGACCATCAACAACAGATCAGTTTGATCCTTCAGCATACTTGATGTATCCAAGACAAGATGTAAAACCGACAGCTCCTCAGCAACAACCGCAACAGCAAGGGTTTTATGGAAGCTCTTCAAACTTTCAAGCCACTTCCAATCCAAACACAGTCAGATTAGACACTTCCAACTTTTCCAAAGTCAGTGTCGAAATAGCCAAGGAGCATATGGAGATGTTGAATACCTTGGTTAGTGCTTATTGTGGATTGATCGCAGGTCAGATTGGGAATATCAATCTAACTAATGAAGATTATCAGCAAGTGGATAGAGATGAGTTTGAAATGATGGATATTAAATGGGCTCTTGCTAGTGCAATTCGAAGAGCAAAGGAGTTTATGGAAAGGACCGGGAGAACCAACTTGGAAAGCAAGAAAGACACCAAGTATGGGTTCGACAAGCAAGCTGTGACCTGCTTTAACTGTGGTGAACGCGGTCATTTCAAAAGGGAATGCACAAGACCAGCTCAGCATGGAAACCAAAATCCCTTCAGAAATCAAGGCAACCAGCAGAACCAGAACAGGAACAATGTTCGTACGTTGGTACCTGTCAACAACCAAAGCTAACCAGGGTCATCAAATGCCAACCGGGGACTCGTGGTTCAAATAGATGAAGGTTGTGATTGGTCGCTTCAGCTTGGAGAAGGAGGAAATGGTGGAACAGCATGTTATGCTAAGGTGACTGAGAAGGTTGTAGAACCCGCGTCTGCTGGTGAATCTTCGGAAGATGAAGATAGTTCGGGTTATAGTGGGAGCATGGATGGGGAATCACTTGATGCTGGTGATTTATCAAGTGATGCTTTAGATTTGAAGGTTGATGAACTTTTGGCTGAAGCTGAAGTATTATGCAAGAGGAGATCTATTCTCTGCCAGAAATCTGCTGGAACTTCCGAGAAGCTTGCTAAGTTCTTCTCTGAAGATGGATCTTTTTCTTTCCATTCAGCCTTTACGGCTAATGTCGACAGTTCATCAGGTCAGGTAAGTGTCGATGAACCCACTGTAGTTAGCTGTGAAAATTGTGATAGTTTAAAGGTTAAATATGCTGAACAGGAAAGTAAATTTGAAGTCACACACAAACACAATCAAGAATTGATTGTTGATCTTTCTAAAGCAACTGAAGCTAACTTGTTTTTAACCAGAAATGAAAAGGAGTTTAAAGCAACAATTGCGTCATTAAAACATGATGTTTCTGAATTACAAAGGGCTGTTTTAAGAAAACAACATGTTAACAATGATTTAATCGACACAATTGAAAAGCAAATGGTAGAGTTAGCAACAGCTAGATGTGAATGTGAGACAATTAAGCAGAAATTGGAAAGCTATTCCAATTCCGGCTATGTTTTGGATCACATTATTGACGTTCAGAAGAAAAAGGGGGATAGGAAGTGTAATGGATTCAAATCATGTCCTCCCCCAATGAATCACAATTACTCCAAATTGCCTGATGACGAGGATATGCCCCGTTTTGAACCTACAGTGCCACTCAATCTAGATGATTTTGCAGCAGGCCTCGGGTTCACAACTGGTACATCATCCTCTGGTCAATCCGAATCTGAATCTGAGAATGTGACAGATTCATCGTGTGTTAAGGAACAGAGTCCTCCCACTGTTGAGGATACTGACTCTTCGGATGATGAATCTGACTCATCGGATGATGAATCTATAAAAATTGTGAATCAACAGTCTAACTTGGTTACAACAGAAATTCCAATTGAGAATCACATCTTGTGTGATCCACCAGTGGAACCGAGTAAGACTGAAATGTCAAAAGGAATGGAGTCCCTTGTCTCTAGTTGTGAAGGGAATAACTTGTTGTACACGCTCAAAGGAGATGACAAAATCTACTCTAACAAAGATTTTCCAATTAAAAATGTAAATCAAGATTTAATTGAGCAAATTTTTGAAGGATGTATTGAAAAGTTTTTGGGGAACAAAAGTGGCAAAGTTACCGTCACTCAATGTGATCCAATTCCGTGTGAACAAATTAGAAAACAATACGGAAACCAAAAACAACCAGTTGAGCGAAAACAACAAGTGAACTCCGGGAAAGGTAAGACACAGGGAAAGAAGGCTCAGAACAAGAATGTTCAAGCACCTAAGGTTCAACAGCAAAAGGTGCAAAACAAAAGAGCTCCTGTTAAGAAAAGAGAACCGAAAGTGAACTTTGTTGGATCAACGGGTACAGATAAACTTGAAACATTTCAGGATAAATCTAACATTGATTTTATAAAACAAGTTAGAATTTTGAAACGAAATGATCAGAATAATTACACCCAACACACAAAGGGATGTGATTTAGGTCCAAGTACATCTAGATCACAAAGTTCATTGTCGGGTTCTTCGACTGGTCATCAACATGTTTCTCCGAGGTTTGTAGAGCGGAGAATGTGTTTTGAGTGTGGCACAATTGGGCATATTGTAAGATACTGCCCATACCTGCAAAAGTTGAAGGCTCCCCAAGAAACCAATTACCAAAAACGACCTGTTTCCCCGAAACAAGACCCCCGTGTCTTGAAAGAAAGGGAAAAGAAGTTAAAACAAAAGAATCAAAAGGTAATTAAAAAGGCCTTAAAATCAGAGGTCAAAGAAGAAAAACCTGTTCAAGCAAAACCTAAAACGGTAAAACCAGTAAATGCAAAAACAATTAATACAAATACTGGTAAAGGACAAACAGCTTGGAAACCAAAACAGGTAATTCAGTCAGGGGGAGCACCGCAGGTTCTTTTTCCTAATCATCAGGAGATTGAGATCACCTTCCTTGATGATCAAGGACGACCCAAGTCCACAAAGGCTTGGGTCCCCCTCTCCGTCTAATCTTTGAATGAGTGTGTAGGATATTCCAGGAGGAACTTTCAATAGTCGTAAGATTGTTGATAGTGGAGTGTCCATGCACAAAATAGGCGACAGAAGAAATTGTTGCCTTTGATGGAGAGAAGAAAAGAAAAGGAAAAGAGAAACAGAATTGTCTGTTGAAAGAGTTTGAAAAGCTTCGACAAAAATGCAAAGCCTTTTACAATCAAGCTTTGATCGGGTCCCCAGGGTAGATTCAAATCAAAATGTACGCACCTGCAGCACGTTTGAAGTTCAAAATCAACAAGATGAACGTGCAGTGTACATTTCTTCGCGGTGTGATTGAAGAAAAAGTGTTTGTTGAACAAACCAACCGGGTGTGCGGATGCCTTGGCATGGATTGAACAACCGCACACTACTTCTGAAAGAGAAAGACAAAAACCTTCGCTGGTGAAATGTGGAAGACCAGCCGGACCCAAAGGTTCTTGATCTTGTTGCTGTCAAGAGACTTCTCAGTAGCTACAAAGAATCGACTTCGAAATCCACACCGGGTGGATATCCAGTTTGGGAGAGCACTCAGATTCCTGGCAATGCACGAAGCAGTTGCAGGATACGGTTTTAAATTTCTAATCTCTCCTTTACTTGTCGATATTTAAGCTGCCTTATGAATTTGTATTATCTCGTACAGCACTCTTTGGCCAGACAATGCTGTCATGGTCCGCACCGCAAACCGACATGCCAACTGATTTTTCCAAAATTCGATAAATCTTTTCAGATTAAAAATTAATTTTGGTAAACGGCATTGAGGTAAAACATGAGTTCATCAACATCGGAAAGTCAATTTTGTAAATACCTTTGTGTTTTTAAATTTTATCTTAGTTTGTTGATTTTAGGGGGAGTAAATCCAAAATTTGAAAAATCCAAAAACATCGAAAAATTTCAAAAGCACAAAAACAATAGAAAAACAAAAATGAGTTTCCTGGCGAGAAAAAGAGAAAATGATAGTACATCAGTGGTCTATCCAAACCTCTTTAAACCTAAAAATGAAAAGCGATAAGCAGCTCTATATAAGATGTATCGGTAGGCTCACAATCATTTTAAAGTGTGCAGGGTGATATAAATCTTAAATCGACTGAAGACTGGGTGGGAACCATTCATTGGCATATGGTCTTAGTACCGAAATTTCGTTTGAGAGATTTCCGAGGTTCTGAGATATTCGGTCTTTATGCTGCTTATCATCTGGGTATCATGGTTGTATCTTTTACCGAAAAATAACGGGGTCGCAAGTCTAGATCTTCCATGATACCATACATACGTGTACATACTGCATACGACCTCAATAAGTGATAAGCAATCACATGTCCCTCAAATAAGTGATAAAATATCACATTTATCCAGGAGTCAAGTTCGTCTCTCTGCTGTACGAAAGTACTGACCTGTTCACGGACTTGCTCCTGTGCCTTCATGCATCGAAAATCAAGTTCCTCATCAATAAGTGATTCTATCACATAGGGCTTGTTTTCAATCAAAATAAGTGAGAATCTCACATCATATACGGTCAAACAGATGATAATCGGTATACTCACCGGTAAGATGAACCCTCGTGCATACCTTGATACGGGAATGTGTCGTGATGTGGATGAACACCGGTCGGTAAGTATAAATCATACCTTAACGTATCCCCTCGCCATGATTACAAATGATAAGTTGAGTTTATGTGGACAACAATACCGATAATTGTTATAGGATGCTTATTTTAATGTTAACTAAAAGAACAAAGAGAGCGTTTTGGCGTGACCGTACACTGATATGATTCTCTTACCCTCGAAACTCGCAAAAAGAATGTCTGTAGATATTTATTTACTATTTTCAGTTTATGCATCTTTGTATATATTTATTTATTGTTTTCCGTCTTTACGTTTGAAAAATGAAAAATTTCAAAAAGATTTTAGGTGTGTTTTAATATAAACTTTATAAAAGCCAAAAAGATTTTGCTTCTAGTTTATTTTTGATTGACTGATGTTGGAACTCGAGTCTATCCTACCCAAAATCCTGATCGTAAGCCGGAAAACAATTGCATCTTCATAACAGTCGAAGATTAACGAGTTTTGAAAGTTAAAGGACTAAAACTGATCATTTTCTAAACTTTCAAACTGTTGTCGGTTGGTGTTTGATTGAGATTTTATCTCATATGTGTCATCTGTTTAAATGTTAACTATATTCCAAGCAGTTGTTCTCATTATGCGTTTAGCTTTCTTGCATGTGCAGATGCTAAAGGCGAGGAGAACATGTTAAATGACAAGCTTTGGAATGAAGACACGAAGTGGAGGCACTCAAAGGATAAAGTGATCGAGTTTCCGCTGACCCTTCATCAACACCACAAGGATCTGAAGAATTGACAAGTCAAAAGATTCACGAGCATGACTCAATGAAGAGTTCAATCTAAGGGGGAGTTTATTGACACACTTCCTAAATGAAAAGGGGAGTTTGTTGATACACTTTCTACTTACGACACGTGAAGACTTTAAAGATCCTCCGACGTGGAAGACATCGAAGTTGAATCTCACGAATAGCGTTGAACCTCACGAGTAGCGTCCAAGGGGGAGTTTGTTGATGCATATTTTGTGGACACGACTCGGCTCGGTTCAACTCGGCTCAGTTCGATTTGGTCTCGACTTGAAGACACGAAGATCAAGACAAAGCTGCTTGTGTCTGTACTTTGTCTGTAATGTGTCATGATACAAAACGATGTCTTGTGTTAGATTTGTTTATATGTGCGTTCGATGTAAGTTTGACCAAGTCAACCATCCTCCGGTTTGACTTGGCCAAACAGTTAGCACATTGGTTGAAACATGCTTATGTCGAAGGATGTCATCGAAGGATGGTTTGTATCCTTCGATGACCTCGAAAGATAATGTCATTCGATAGATACAGATGGACCTCGAAGGATATCATCCTTCGAGGTATGTATGGATCTTTCGGTAGATTTCTGGTCGATAGATGATCCTTCGACCAGACTTCCGTATCCTTCGAGCATGTTAGCTGTGTCGGGTATAAATACCCAAGTGTTGTGTTCATTTCAAACAGGGCACTTGAGAGAGACACTTAGAGACAAGAGAGACACCATAGGAGAACACTTAGCAGCATTCTGCTGAAATCACACACACACACGAGAGAGAGAGTTTACGGAATACATCTGTAAACATTGAGCTTGTAACTGGAACCTTCATTCGTATTAATACAAGTGGTGTTAATCGGTGAACCTTGTGTGTTTTGTGTTTATACTTGTCTCAACTCGGTTGCACTCTAGCTTGGATTCCGCACTTGCTAGTGTGTTAATATAACAAGGATAAGGTTTGACCTCATATCCGAAGAGGGACCTACACTTTTCAATTTTAGTAAATTCAATGTCTCTGGATCTCATATTGTTATCCTTTTCAGTATAAGCCTTACATGTTTCCATGCATTTCTTGCACTGTTGTTTAGTTTTGTGATCAGATTTATCTAACATTTCTGAAGATTCAGTTTGAATTTTTACCTCAGCAATTGGCACATCGGCATCTTTCGCCTTTTTTTTTCTGATCTTCCACCTCGGCATCTTTCGCCGTTTTTTTCTGATCTTCCATCACTTGCTGTTTTTCTGCCACAGCTTTCTCTACCTTTTTAACAACTTTCTTTGCCTACTATTCTGCAGCAACAACTTAATCAACCAACTTCTTTTTCTTCACCTCCTTCACCATTTTTCAACCACAATCTCCTCTACCGTCTTCTTCTTCTTCTTCTTCTTCTTCTTCTTCTCTAGGCTCGCATAGAGCACCTTGTTTATTTCTTCATCCACTTTTTCTATGTAGTGTGGAATCTCTTTGAGCCCTTGACAACAGACACCAACAGTTGGTATTACAGCAACTAAAGCATCAAAATCTACCACATCAGGGTCAACTGTCGGGTTTCCTTTAGGGTCAACATAGCACTCCTTTTCTCGACTCCATCTATTTGCACGTCTTGCTTCTTTGTGAGCATTGTATACTTTATCCAAATAGGCTCATGCATGTTCAACCTCTCGACTTTGTTTAACCTCAGCAACAAACGCCTTTTTTTCCTTTTTCTCTTTTCTCTCATCTTTTATATACTTACTCCAATCAAATCCTTCATCATCTTGAGGTAACATACTGGGTCCGGAACTCTCATCATGAATCGTCAACATAGCTTGTTTCTTTTCTTTAGACGATCCTTCTTCAATCTGCTTTCTTGTTGGCTGTTCGTTGTTACGATGATAGATAGCCTTTTTGTAGTAGTCATCATGAAAAGGATTCACACTATCATCAGCTTGACGATTTGAGCACTCTCCCTTGAAGTGTCCCTTTTGTTTGCACTTGAAACAAGTGACTTTTGCTTTGTCGAATCCTAGTTTCATATCAGGACCTTCCAGACACGTCCTGCCAGTAATCTCCATAAACCGTTGAGCTCTCCTGATGACGCTTGCCATGCACCAATGAATATCAATGAGCTCCATCTCTTCCAGGTCAACTTGATCGTAATCTTCTTTGGTCATGTTTGGATTACCGATCTGTCCTACAATTAAACTTTCGTAGGACTCCAGAACTAATGCCAAGAAGCTCATGTGTTATCTTGCGAAATCAAAGTTCAAATTTGGAGAATCTTTCCAGCTTTGATTCGGACTGGATTTTGATGATGTAGACGATGAATGATATCCTGGATCATAACTTGAAGACTTGTTCTTTGATGAATCACCAGCATTATCAGTACTAAATGCTGTACCGATCTTTGGTGACTGGCTGTTTTGCAACAAGCTTCTTCGATAGTATAGATCAACGTTTTACTGATAACTCGAACTGGACATTTTGTTTTGTTTTTGTAATTCAAGATCATATCCTTCGAGTTTTTCAATCAAACCAACCAACGTTATATCTTCAAACTTTGCATCATTTTTCAGAACAATCACAAATGTTTTCCAGTCATCAACTTGCGGTAACGCCTCGACAAGTTTATCAACAATCTCTTCTCTGTCTTTGTGGATTCTAAATATATCTAACTCAATCTTGAGATGACAAAATCTTTCAATCATCTGTCGAACCGTTTCTCCTTTCATACAACCGAACATATCAAACTCCTTTTTCAACAGAGATATTTTATTCTTCTTAATATCTTTGCCACCATTGGCTTTCAACTTTAAAGCTTCCCACATTGACTCGGATGTTTCACCATGTTGTAACAAAAACAGAATATCCTCCTTAACCGATTGTTGTAATAATGTTACCATTTTTAGTTCATCATAATGTTTTTCTTTTTCGATTTTTGAGTATTTTGTAATTGGACTGATGTGTGCAAAATGCAACATATAAATTACATCAATTGTGGCATAAAACTAACCCTTTATAGTACTAATGTTGGAAAAAGTGTGCTTTTGTCTTCCTTTTGTATTTTCAGGATTAAATGAGCTCAAATTAACAAAAGAAGCAAAAAGACATCAAAATCTAACATAAATACAAGAAAAGGAACAAGACGTGACATGCCCGACCCCACGACAGCATCTTCCCAAGCAAAACAAGACAACAGAAGGCTGAACACGCCCCGTGCTCAGCCAGCACGGGGGCGTGCCCAAGTGTCAGCAGAAAAGACAAATTCGTAGAAGCTTCTATTGCCCACCACGGGGCCGTGCTCAGCGGACACGGGGCCGTGGTCAACTATAAGATTCACACAATCCAGGCAAATCTTCATAGTACAAAGATTCTTCTGCACACGGGGTCGTGCTCAGCGGACACGGGGGCGTGGTCAACTAATAAGACAAAGCTGCATTAAATGAAGAAAGAGAGGATGTGGACACGGGGCCATGCCTGAGCTTCTGTTCAGCCTATAAATAGGAGTGCTTGGCTCAAGCTCAAACCATCCCTTGGCACACCACCTCTCTCACACTTCACCCACCACCAACCACCACCATAACACCATCATCCACCACCATCATCCATTGTCCATCATAGAGTTTGTGAGTCATCTCGGGATCCAAGATTGATCGTAAGAGTTCTTGACAATCAAGGCCATGTTTGCCTAAGTCTCTTGCATCACTTGGTGAAGACAAAGTGTCTAGTGTAATACTTTTTATTTCTAATGTTTGCCTGTTTGGTGGATTAAGGAAAGTTATTTTCGACGAAGCGCACAAGTCACGGTACTCTATCCACCCTGGATCGGATAAGATGTACCAGGATCTCAAGGAATATTATTGGTGGCCTAGGATGAAAGGCGATGTTGCTGTTTACGTGAGCAAATGTTTAACGTGCGCTAAGGTTAAAGCGGAATACCAGAAGCCTTCAGGGCTGCTGCAACAACCTGAGATTCCCAAGTGGAAATGGGAACAAATCTCAATGGATTTTGTTACAAAATTGCCAAGAACGGCAAGAGGCCATGATATGATTTGGGTAATAGTTGACCGCCTAACAAAATCCGCACACTTTCTGCCAATCAAAGAGAAAGACAGCACTAGTAAACTCGCGGAAATTTACATGAGAGAGATCGTCGCACGCCATGGAGTACCTCACTCGATCATCTCTGATAGAGACGGAAGGTTTGTGTCAAGGATATGGCAATCCTTCCAAGAAGCCTTTGGCTCACAGTTGAATCTGAGCACTGCGTTCCATCCGCAAACTGACGGCCTGAGCGAGCGAACGATACAGACTTTGGAAGACATGCTGAGAGCGTGTGTTATGGATTTGGGCGGTAGCTGGGATAAACATTTACCTTTGGTCGAATTCTCATACAACAACAGCTACCACACCAGTATTGGTGTCACGCCATTTGAAGCCCTTTACGGACGCAAGTGCCGATCACCCCTATGTTGGTCTGACGCAGGTGATAGGCAGCTTGCTGGTCCCGAAATCGTCCAAGAGACGACAGACAAGATCGCGCAAATTCTTAAACGCATCGAAGCAGCTCGCCACAGACAAAAGGCCTACGCGGATCCAAACCGGAAACATGTGGATTTTCAAGTTGGAGAGATGGTATTATTGAAAGTTTCACCCTGGAAGGGGGTGGCACGCTTTGGAAAGCGTGGGAAGTTAAATCCACGCTACATTGGTCCTTTCAGAATTCTGGAAAGAATAGGACTAGTAGCATACAAGTTGGACCTACCTGCTGAACTAAATGGTGTTCACGATACATTCCATGTATCCAATCTAAAGAAGAGTCCAACTCAAGTCGACGTTGCCATTCCCATCGACGAGATTCATATTGACGACACGCTCCACTTCGTTGAAGAACCTGTTGAGGTCACGGATTGGAAAGTTAACAAGACCCGCCGGAGCAGTGTCAAACTCGTCAAAGTTCGTTGGAATGCCAGACATGGTCCTGAATTCACCTGGGAACGTGAGGACCGGATGAAAGAGAAATACCCCCACCTTTTTCCTAAGAACTCTGCATCTACAAGCAGAACTTAAATTTCGGGACGAAATTTATTTAACGGGGGGAGAATGTGACAACCCGCACTAAACCAGGTATCCGTACGACTTAATTAATGATTAATTACTGCTAAATTACTGTGCTTAACTGAAATTGCTGATAAACTGCTACCTGCATACTGATACATGCACTTACTTGCATCATACTTTATTTGCTGTCACTACATTATTTACATGCTGAACCTTGGTGACAAACATGATGCACAAAAAGCACAGTAGCACTAAACGGATACACAGTGAACATGCTGATATAACCAGCATCAGGCAGACACTGCCTCTAAGGCCTGTTAAGAGCCTCAAATATCTGACTACACTGGTAGTGAATGTAGGGTTATAAGGGTTGTGGAACTGCGTCTCTAGGAATAAGATACACTGATTGGATGTGCCAAAAACGTACTTTAAGTACAAAACACAGCACTTTAATAAATAATCCAGCTTCTAGCTGACTAGTAAAGTGCCAGAACATGAGAAAAATATTACTAGACACTTTCCAAAGTGTCGGGAACAAGATGTGTCACTAAAAATAACAATAACGACACTTTAAAGCTTTTGTAACGCTTTAACGGATTACTATCCAACCGAACAACCAGACTTTACCCGGAACATGAAAATATTATTATTTTCACTATTTATATTTTTCTGAGCCAGTTAGGGTCCCTGATTACCCTAACACCCGTCATAACACGCCATACTTAACTAACTAAGTTAAACACTTAGTTAACCTACTTAACTTAAACTTTACCCCAACTAAGCTAGTTAAAATCGAACTAACCCCCCCCCCCCACATCATAACCGGCCCCAAAACTATGGGGAACACACAAGTACAAGCTTGATTATTTTATTAAGTTATGTTTAGTATCAAGGTAGCACTAAAACCTTTGGGTAAAACTCCTTCTAATTGCCTATAAGTATTAAGGATTACACAACATAATTTTCACCACAAAACTCAACTTTCTCAAACTCTCTCTTGCTCCCCCCACTCTCGGCCGAACCCCACTCCTCCCACCATCATACTTTCGAGTTTAGTTCTTGCAATTCCACCATCATTCAAGTGTTAAAGGTTACGTATTAGGAGCTTTGGAGCAAGCGGAACACGAAGGACCACCTTCTTTAGCTTTTATCCACGCCGTTTTCGCCTAGAATCTTCCCTAGCCCCGAGCTAGAGGTATAACACTTAAAACTTGATTTTGATCATATCTAAGGTGGTTAAAAGGAATTTTGTCGGTTAAATATCGGTAACATACAACTTGGTGCTTAAAAGTCTAGTAAAAACTCTAAAAATGGTGGTTAATAACATATGTGTTGTGTAAAAGTTGTAGTACTTGAAAGATGTGATTATCTAGACCCGATCTATGAGGTGGTAGCTCGGATCATCGTTTAACCCGACTTTGTAAGATCATGGATCTTAACATAAGCTTGTTTTTGAATAGTACGAGGGTTAAAAGGTGAAACTCTACCACACTTAAACCATGAACTTGTGTAAAAGTATTTTACTTGTGTAAAAGTGATTTAACTTGTACAACGGTGTTTAAAACTAGCGGATCTACGTATCTGCAAGTGGTATTTTCAAAGAACCACACACTAAATAAATCATGTTTTCTAAAGAATGGATCTTACACTAACAAACATGATTTTATAAACCACAAGTGTGTAAACACTTGTGAAATGAAAAAGATCCGACAAAGAACTAGATTTGTCACTTGTTACTAGAAGTTGTAAAGACGGATTTCTCTAAACGCGAGGTTTTTACAAGATTGAAGTTACTTTATATAAAGATCTACAAAATATAATGGGAGTTACATTATAGATGCGGGAAAACTACAAGTTCATGCGATTATGCGATTTACATACTTATCGACTAGTTTGATGTGTCGGAAATTGTTTGTTTGGATAAAGAAGTTGTTGAATTGATTTGTTAAAAGAAAATGATACGCTTGAAAGCGTGGCCACCTCCAGTTACAGAGGAAACTCTGGCAAAATTTTCTAAAAACCTAACACTTAGAATTATTTACACAACAAGTGTTAGAACTATTTTCGACATATTTTCGAAATATAAATTTCGCCAGAACTTTATTTACTAAATATTCGGAGGTGGGATTTCCACTAAGTTAACGTGATAAATATGTTTTGTCACAACACTGTTTATGATTATTTTGTGAAATTACATAAATATTATTTTAGAGTAAAAATAATATTTACAAGCGTTAATGATCCCAAAACTTTGCGAACGCTCTCACCATGAATATATAAGTTACACCGGTAATTACATTACCACACGATTGATAAAACGTAACTTACGCACATGTATTGTATCCCCCATCCTCGGGAAGAAGATTAACTACCAAGTATATGCAAAAAGTAAACACGAAATAGTTGTCTAACTATTTCCCAAAAACTTAAACTATAAAGCTAAGGCACGGCCGTCCGTCTAATAGAATTAGCACTTGTAGGTCGTCGCACAGCTTTCAGATTTGGAGACACTTGGTAGAGACGCACCGACTGTGAGTTCATGTCCCCCTTTTCTCTAACTGTTTTCAGTTTTCTTAACTGCGGGGGTGAAATACATGTTACTATGATTACGAATGTTTCTTACATGGTATGGTCAGCTAAGGAAGGAACTGTTAGGTTATGTGATTGGGTAGGTGAAACCTTAAGAACATTAGTCCTCGTAGTATGATCGAGGGATACGAGTGATAGGCCTATTTGAGCATAACAAACACCACCCATGCGCCCGCAGGTTGGACCATGTGGTGACCTTGTCTTAACACCACCCATGCGCTCGCAGGTTGGACCATGTGGTGACCCCGTCTTAACACCACCCATGCGCCCGCAGGTTGGACCATGTGGTGACTTTGTCGTAACACCACCCATGCGCCCGCAGGTTGGACCATGTGGTGACCTTGTCCTATCCCCTCCCATGCGCCCGCAGGTTGGACCATGTGGATACACAATAACTGATATGTTTCCTTATTTGCTTTCATACCAGCGCTTACAAAACATTCATACTTGCAATGATTACAAAGGTTTATTCGCGCGCACATACTAAACGCATGAACTCGCTCAACATTATTGTTGATTTTTCAACTTACATGTATTTCAGGAAATTAACGAGATCTGGCACGGTATGGCATGTTTTCCGCTGCACTAGTTTCCGAGGTCATCCGGGGTTTAGGGGATGTGTCTCTTTCCTGGACAAGACACAATCCTTAAACCATGTTTATATTATGTTTAAGTTTGTAATGTTTGTTGAACAAGGTTATGGTTTTTAGGGTATGTTCCCGTTAAAAACAATGGTACTGTACTTGGCTTTCAAAACTTAATGGATGATCTTACATGTTTTTAATTCATATAGCTTTGTTATGGTTAAGCTATGGTATTAAGAAGTCACACCAAAATTAACCACGCTTCCGCAAAGCCAGGGTGTGACAGCTTGGTATCAGAGCTCTGATCATAGCGAACTAGGATTCTTTCTCGAGTCTAGACTATGATCACTAGGGCTCTCACGAAAACATTTTACTGCATACCACTTAAGTCCAGATCCAAAACTTTTACAAACAAATGTTGAGCACATTTTATTAATTATAGGCTCAGCTTGGAGGGCTGAGGATCGGTCTGGAGGATCGAGGTGATCGAAGTAGTTGAGCACGTTGGTTTGTTATAGGTTCGATCTGGAGGATCGAAGTGACCGAAGTAGTTAAGCACGTTGGTTTATTATAGGCTCGATCTAAGAGGTCGAGGTGGAGGATATAGCAGTCTTCGAGACTGGGAGAGATAGGAGAATGATTTAAATGCTTGGTGACTATGTGATTAACTGATTATATGACTGATTATTATACGTATATGTGTTTGTGTTACAAACGTCATGCTTTCATCAAGTACTAGAAAGATGGACACTACGAATCCCATGGCCATAGTATCAGACGACATAGTTTTATCGAAGCACGAGGTGTACATTTCCGATACTACCGGCACAGACAATGACGACTTTCAGCCCTTTTGCGCTGCCTGAAGTCGTAGCAGAGCCTACTGATGGCCATCTTGTTGGGAATTTGCCCCCTTGCCGCTTATCCTGTTGATGATATGCCCTCCCAACGTGGCCTCTGACGACGATAACGATCTACTGGAGGAGGACCCATTCGAGGGCAGGACCTTATTACTGCTGGTATTAGACTACTGCATGCGGACGCTCCTGTAGGGGAAACTCATGACCATTCCCCTATCCCAGACTCATTTGAGTTTCTGACATCCGCATCTTCGCACATACAGGGAATGCAGCACCACTCACACGACGCCGACCTTGATATGGCACCATCAGCTGCACCGGATCCCGCCTACAGCTTTGAGTTTGATCACGATATTGAGGTTGATCTTGTTTTACCACCTGGTGTTGATCTAGACCATGACATTGAGTTCATGCACTTGGACCAGCCCTTGGGGGATCCTGTAGCCCCTGTCGACCCCTGTGTTTGTTGATCCAGCTGATTTTGAGATGGAGTTTTTGATTCAGAGCTAGCCGTGGCCCCTGAGCCAGGCGTTGCTCCTGACCCCGCATTAGAGCGTGACCCTGTTCATGCCGATGCACCTACTGTTGTTCCTTGATTGATCATCTGCTTGGATGAGAGAAGATTTGGGGTAACTGTGCAAGATAATTTATTATTACGGGGGCCCACGTAATAACGAATTGTAGTGCACAGGAATCCTGGTGGACTCTGCAGGTCAAGCTAATGATAACCAATGCGGCAGGAAATAACTTAAACACGAATGACCCAGGGCGATGCAGCCTCAAGTTCATTCTATTACAAGCAACAAGCCAAATTGGCAAGCCTATGTGAAGGCTCAGAAATTTACTTCCCCACTCATACAGTGAGTATATTTGCGTGTGAAATTGGGTGATTACATGATGGCTTATGTTGCTATATACACCTCATAGACAATTGAAACGTTGTCTAACCCGCTTCACACCACTTTGACAAAAGGGAATGTCACCCAGACGTGACACAAACACCAGTACGTTGCCAAGGACAGAAGCCGAGCTGCAAGAACGCATCTCACTGATAAATGCACGACATGAAGCCCTCCGCTCTAAGTACAACGATGGTATTACTGGAAATAACCCTCCAACTGGCTGCACCTATAAACAGTTCCTGAACTGCAAGCCTTTGAACTTTGACGGAACAGGAGGCACCGTTGCATTTGGTCCGAAAAGACCGACTCCATTCTAAGAATGAGTAACTGTTCGCCCCAACAGAGTGTTACCTATATCTCGGGGATATTTCTAGATGGCACACTCTCTTAATGGAACCTCCAGGTTCAGACCCTTGGCACAGACGCTGCTTATGCACTGAGCTGGGACGAGCTCAAGGAAACGATTGAGAAGAAATGTTGTTTTAGGACTGAAATTCAGAAGCTTGACGTGGAGTCCTGGAATTTGAGAATGGACGAACCAGAGACTCCTGAACATGTCCAGCGATCGCACGACTTGTCTAGGGTCGTCCCCTACTAAGTCATTGATGTCGTATGAAATAGTGGTGTACTTGTAAGCTTTACATTGTGGTCTCGAATTGTGGCAATACAATCGCAGTATTCTCATCACTTGTGATGATTCAATCTATTGTTTATGTCCTATAACATAAGATGTTATGTGATTGATTTGTTGATAGCATGAGATGTTATGTGTTGGTATTGTTGAATGCATACGCTTCACTTGCTATGACCTGACCAACTTAAACCATCTTTTAGAAGATGCCGCCAAGACGTGAGTCACACATGCCTACCAATGAGGCAGAACTCCAGCAGATTATTGCTGCTGCCATAGCACAGTATGCAGCATCTCAGCCCGGAACGAGCGGAAGTATTAACCAAGGCAATAACAATCCACCTCACGGTAATACTAAGCCATTAAGACATACCGTGACCTAATTGGATATCTCTGGCAATGATGCTAATGCCAAACGTATGTTATAACGTATGTGCAGGATGCACCTACAAGCAGTTCTTAGACTGCAAGCCCGTAAACTTTGATGGCACTGGAGGTGCTGTCGCCTTTGTTCGTTGGGCTGAGAAAACCGAATCTGTACTTCGCATGAGCAAGTGCGCGCTGGATCAGCAAGTCACCTATATCTCAGGGCTATTCTTGGATGGAGCCCTCTCTTGGTGGAATCTGCAAGTACAGACACTAGGCGAAGCTGCTGCCTACGCACTGACCTGGACCGAACTAAAGGAACTTATGCGCAAAAAGTACTGTTCCCGCGCAGAAATCCAGGGATTGGAGACCGAGTTTTGGCACTTGAAAATGGACGGTCCAAAGATCGCAGAATACGTTCAAAGGTTCCATGACTTATCGCATGTGGTACCTTACATGGTCACTCCTGAGTTCAAGAGAATTGAACGCTTCATTTGGGGATTAGCTCCTCAAATCATAAGCATGGTAACCTCATCCAAGCCTGCGATAATCACTGAGGCCATCAATCTAAGTATAGCCTTGACGGAAGAGGCAATTAGGATGAACAAATTTTCAACCTCTAAGAAGAAGATGGAGACTCATGTAGAGTCATCCGGGGACAACAAGAGAAAGTTGGCGAATTTCAAACAGGGTACCCAGTCGAGTAGCAACGACACGGCCAAAAAGAGAAAAAAAGTACACGGGTATCCTACCAAAGTGAGACAACTGTCGACGACCCCATAACGGGCGGTGTAGATATGGAAAATGTGGTAACTGTGGCAAGGTGGGACATGTCAAGGAAACGTGTCGGCAAGGTACTAAACATGGAAATAGAGGTCAAGATGGTAACAGAAATCGTGGAGGAAATAACGACGACAACAACTATCAAGGCAGGGAAGCTGACGATCAAGACTGTGGCCAAGCATGTTTTAATTGCGGTGATGTGGGGCATTTCAGGAAGTATTGCCCTAAGAACACTCAGGCACGTGGATGAAAGCTCAACAGCGGGGATAGAATCCAAGCGTGGATATCGGTACGTCTCATAATAGTCAATGTTATGCTCTATTTGATAGTATTGTCAAATTTTAGCTTCAGAAAATATAGTTGTTTTAGTAGTAAGTAACCTAGATACCCAGTTCTCGATAGAATAAGCCTAACGAAAGCTTCGATGTGATAATTGGGATGGACTGGTTGTCGAACAACCCGGCGGAGATTGTCATCCGCGCCCTGACGACGAACGGAGAAATGATTGTGATTCATGGAGCAGGATACGCTCCTACGGATTATCAGACAAAGAAGACACGAAAATTTTCGAACACAGGATGTGTTGCATTCTTGGCTCATGTCGTGGAAAAAGAAGCCGAAGAACCGAAAACTCGAAGATATCCCTGTGATTGGAAGATACCCCGAAGTCTTCTTCGAAGACTTGCCGGAGTCGCCTCCTCAACGATTAGTCGAATCCCGCGTCGATCTAATCCCAGGCACTGCACCCGTAGTCGTTGCATCGTAGCGACTTACATTTTCGGAGATGCAAGGATTGACAGAGAAGTTTTAGAAATGGGTAGAGAAGGAAGACGACAGACCAAAATTTCCTTTTGGGGTAACCCCATTTCTACTCGTCAAAAAGAAGGATGATGATTTTCAAATAAACATCAACTACCGGAGCTGAACAAGCTGACAATCAAGAATAGATATCCTCTGCCAAGGATTGATGATCTATTCGACCAACTGGAAGGCTCAAGCTTTTATTCAAAGATCGATCTTCGATCTGGATACCATCAGTTAAGGATACAAGAGGAAAGTATCCTAAAGACAGCCTTCCGAACTCGCTATGGACACTACGAGTTCCTTGTTATGCCGTTTGGTTTGACAAACGCACCTGCAGTCTTTATGGATTTGATGAATAGAGTTTGCAAGCCGTACTTGGACAAGTTCGTGATTGTGTTTATCGACGACATCTTGATCTATTCAAGAACAAAGGCCGAGCACGAACAACATCTAAGAACTATTTTGGAGCTACTAAAGAAGGAACAGCTGTATGCCAAATTCTCCAAGTGCGAATTTTGGCTACGTGAAGTCCAATTCCTTGGACACGTGGTAAATGGAGATGGAATCCACGTGGATCCAACAAAGATCGAGGCGATCAAGAATTGGGAAAACGCCAAAGACGCCAACCGAGATTCGACAATTCTTGGGTTTGGCTGGCTGCTATCGAAGGTTCATCGAGGATTTTTCAAAAATCGCTCAACCTTTGACGCTCCTCACCCAGAAAGATAAGAAGTTTGATTGGGGAATCAAACAGGAAGAAGCGTTCCAGATACTGAAAGATAAGCTCTGCAATGCGCCAATCTTAGCACTACCGGAAGGTACTGATGATTTTGTGGTATACTACGACGCATCACGGCAAGGATTGGGTTGTGTGTTGATGCAACGCCAAAAGGTTATTGCTTACGCATCGCGTCAACTGAAAGTGCACGAAAAGAACTATACCACACATGATTTGGAACTTGGCGCAGTGGTTTTTGCACTAAAGATCTGGAGACACTACCTTTATGGTACGAAGTGTACAATCTTCACAGATCACAAAATCCTACAGCATATATTCAACCAGAAGGAGTTGAATATGAGGCAAAGACGATGGGTTGAGTTGTTAAACGATTACGACTGCGAGATAAAGTATCATCCAGGGAAGGCGAATGTAGTCGCCGATGCCCTAAGTCGTAAAGAGAGAATCAAGCCCATAAGGGTCAGGGCTTTGGAAATGATCATACGAACCGATCTTTCCTTGCGCATTCGTGCTGCACAAAAGGAAGCTCTCAAGGAGGGAAACCTTGAGGAAGAATATCTCCGTGGAATGGAGAAGCTTTTGGTACCAAACGAGGAAGGAACGTTATGTTTCGAGAAAAGGGTTTGGGTTCCCCTGTTTGGTGGATTAAGGAAAGTTATTTTCGACGAAGCGCACAAGTCACGGTACTCTATCCACCCTGGATCGGATAAGATGTACCAGGATCTCAAGGAATATTATTGGTGGCCTAGGATGAAAGGCGATGTTGCTGTTTACGTGAGCAAATGTTTAACGTGCGCTAAGGTTAAAGCGGAATACCAGAAGCCTTCAGGGCTGCTGCAACAACCTGAGATTCCCAAGTGGAAATGGGAACAAATCTCAATGGATTTTGTTACAAAATTGCCAAGAACGGCAAGAGGCCATGATATGATTTGGGTAATAGTTGACCGCCTAACAAAATCCGCACACTTTCTGCCAATCAAAGAGAAAGACAGCACTAGTAAACTCGCGGAAATTTACATGAGAGAGATCGTCGCACGCCATGGAGTACCTCTCTCGATCATCTCTGATAGAGACGGATGGTTTGTGTCAAGGATATGGCAATCCTTCCAAGAAGCCTTTGGCTCACAGTTGAATCTGAGCACTGCGTTCCATCCGCAAACTGACGGCCTGAGCGAGCGAACGATACAGACTTTGGAAGACATGCTGAGAGCGTGTGTTATGGATTTGGGCGGTAGCTGGGATAAACATTTACCTTTGGTCGAATTCTCATACAACAACAGCTACCACACCAGTATTGGTGTCGCGCCATTTGAAGCCCTTTACGGACGCAAGTGCCGATCACCCCTATGTTGGTCTGACGCAGGTGATAGGCAGCTTGCTGGTCCCGAAATCGTCCAAGAGACGACAGACAAGATCGCGCAAATTCTTAAACGCATCGAAGCAGCTCGCCACAGACAAAAGGCCTACGCGGATCCAAACCGGAAACATGTGGATTTTCAAGTTGGAGAGATGGTATTATTGAAAGTTTCACCCTGGAAGGGGGTGGCACGCTTTGGAAAGCGTGGGAAGTTAAATCCACGCTACATTGGTCCTTTCAGAATTCTGGAAAGAATAGGACTAGTAGCATACAAGTTGGACCTACCTGCTGAACTAAATGGTGTTCACGATACATTCCATGTATCCAATCTAAAGAAGAGTCCAACTCAAGTCGACGTTGCCATTCCCATCGACGAGATTCATATTGACGACACGCTCCACTTCGTTGAAGAACCTGTTGAGGTCACGGATTGGAAAGTTAACAAGACCCGCCGGAGCAGTGTCAAACTCGTCAAAGTTCGTTGGAATGCCAGACATGGTCCTGAATTCACCTGGGAACGTGAGGACCGGATGAAAGAGAAATACCCCCACCTTTTTCCTAAGAACTCTGCATCTACAAGCAGAACTTAAATTTCGGGACGAAATTTATTTAACGGGGGGAGAATGTGACAACCCGCACTAAACCAGGTATCCGTACGACTTAATTAATGATTAATTACTGCTAAATTACTGTGCTTAACTGAAATTGCTGATAAACTGCTACCTGCATACTGATACATGCATTTACTTGCATCATACTTTATTTGCTGTCACTACATTATTTACATGCTGAACCTTGGTGACAAACATGATGCACAAAAAGCACAGTAGCACTAAACGGATACACAGTGAACATGCTGATATAACCAGCATCAGGCAGACACTGCCTCTAAGGCCTGTTAAGAGCCTCAAATATCTGACTACACTGGTAGTGAATGTAGGGTTATAAGGGTTGTGGAACTGCGTCTCTAGGAATAAGATACACTGATTGGATGTGCCAAAAACGTACTTTAAGTACAAAACACAGCACTTTAATAAATAATCCAGCTTCTAGCTGACTAGTAAAGTGCCAGAACATGAGAAAAATATTACTAGACACTTTCCAAAGTGTCGGGAACAAGATGTGTCACTAAAAATAACAATAACGACACTTTAAAGCTTTTGTAACGCTTTAACGGATTACTATCCAACCGAACAACCAGACTTTACCCGGAACATGAAAATATTATTATTTTCACTATTTATATTTTTCTGAGCCAGTTAGGGTCCCTGATTACCCTAACACCCGTCATAACACGCCATACTTAACTAACTAAGTTAAACACTTAGTTAACCTACTTAACTTAAACTTTACCCCAACTAAGCTAGTTAAAATCGAACTAACCCCCCCCCCCCACATCATAACCGGCCCCAAAACTATGGGGAACACACAAGTACAAGCTTGATTATTTTATTAAGTTATGTTTAGTATCAAGGTAGCACTAAAACCTTTGGGTAAAACTCCTTCTAATTGCCTATAAGTATTAAGGATTACACAACATAATTTTCACCACAAAACTCAACTTTCTCAAACTCTCTCTTGCTCCCCCCACTCTCGGCCGAACCCCACTCCTCCCACCATCATACTTTCGAGTTTAGTTCTTGCAATTCCACCATCATTCAAGTGTTAAAGGTTACGTATTAGGAGCTTTGGAGCAAGCGGAACACGAAGGACCACCTTCTTTAGCTTTTATCCACGCCGTTTTCGCCTAGAATCTTCCCTAGCCCCGAGCTAGAGGTATAACACTTAAAACTTGATTTTGATCATATCTAAGGTGGTTAAAAGGAATTTTGTCGGTTAAATATCGGTAACATACAACTTGGTGCTTAAAAGTCTAGTAAAAACTCTAAAAATGGTGGTTAATAACATATGTGTTGTGTAAAAGTTGTAGTACTTGAAAGATGTGATTATCTAGACCCGATCTATGAGGTGGTAGCTCGGATCATCGTTTAACCCGACTTTGTAAGATCATGGATCTTAACATAAGCTTGTTTTTGAATAGTACGAGGGTTAAAAGGTGAAACTCTACCACACTTAAACCATGAACTTGTGTAAAAGTATTTTACTTGTGTAAAAGTGATTTAACTTGTACAACGGTGTTTAAAACTAGCGGATCTACGTATCTGCAAGTGGTATTTTCAAAGAACCACACACTAAATAAATCATGTTTTCTAAAGAATGGATCTTACACTAACAAACATGATTTTATAAACCACAAGTGTGTAAACACTTGTGAAATGAAAAAGATCCGACAAAGAACTAGATTTGTCACTTGTTACTAGAAGTTGTAAAGACGGATTTCTCTAAACGCGAGGTTTTTACAAGATTGAAGTTACTTTATATAAAGATCTACAAAATATAATGGGAGTTACATTATAGATGCGGGAAAACTACAAGTTCATGCGATTATGCGATTTACATACTTATCGACTAGTTTGATGTGTCGGAAATTGTTTGTTTGGATAAAGAAGTTGTTGAATTGATTTGTTAAAAGAAAATGATACGCTTGAAAGCGTGGCCACCTCCAGTTACAGAGGAAACTCTGGCAAAATTTTCTAAAAACCTAACACTTAGAATTATTTACACAACAAGTGTTAGAACTATTTTCGACATATTTTCGAAATATAAATTTCGCCAGAACTTTATTTACTAAATATTCGGAGGTGGGATTTCCACTAAGTTAACGTGATAAATATGTTTTGTCACAACACTGTTTATGATTATTTTGTGAAATTACATAAATATTATTTTAGAGTAAAAATAATATTTACAAGCGTTAATGATCCCAAAACTTTGCGAACGCTCTCACCATGAATATATAAGTTACACCGGTAATTACATTACCACACGATTGATAAAACGTAACTTACGCACATGTATTGTATCCCCCATCCTCGGGAAGAAGATTAACTACCAAGTATATGCAAAAAGTAAACACGAAATAGTTGTCTAACTATTTCCCAAAAACTTAAACTATAAAGCTAAGGCACGGCCGTCCGTCTAATAGAATTAGCACTTGTAGGTCGTCGCACAACTTTCAGATTTGGAGACACTTGGTAGAGACGCACCGACTGTGAGTTCATGTCCCCCTTTTCTCTAACTGTTTTCAGTTTTCTTAACTACGGGGGTGAAATACATGTTACTATGATTACGAATGTTTCTTACATGGTATGGTCAGCTAAGGAAGGAACTGTTAGGTTATGTGATTGGGTAGGTGAAACCTTAAGAACATTAGTCCTCGTAGTATGATCGAGGGATACGAGTGATAGGCCTATTTGAGCATAACAAACACCACCCATGCGCCCGCAGGTTGGACCATGTGGTGACCTTGTCTTAACACCACCCATGCGCCCGCAGGTTGGACCATGTGGTGACCCCGTCTTAACACCACCCATGCGCCCGCAGGTTGGACCATGTGGTGACTTTGTCGTAACACCACCCATGCGCCCGCAGGTTGGACCATGTGGTGACCTTGTCCTATCCCCTCCCATGTGCCCGCAGGTTGGACCATGTGGATACACAATAACTGATATGTTTCCTTATTTGCTTTCATACCAGCGCTTACAAAACATTCATACTTGCAATGATTACAAAGGTTTATTCGCGCGCACATACTAAACGCATGAACTCGCTCAACATTATTGTTGATTTTTCAACTTACATGTATTTCAGGAAATTAACGAGATCTGGCACGGTATGGCATGTTTTCCGCTGCACTAGTTTCCGAGGTCATCCGGGGTTTAGGGGATGTGTCTCTTTCCTGGACAAGACACAATCCTTAAACCATGTTTATATTATGTTTAAGTTTGTAATGTTTGTTGAACAAGGTTATGGTTTTTAGGGTATGTTCCCGTTAAAAACAATGGTACTGTACTTGGCTTTCAAAACTTAATGGATGATCTTACATGTTTTTAATTCATATAGCTTTGTTATGGTTAAGCTATGGTATTAAGAAGTCACACCAAAATTAACCACGCTTCCGCAAAGCCAGGGTGTGACAAATTCTATAACCCGACTATTTAGAACTGTATCCCTGCTGACTCAGACTACTTAGTCGAGGGTAACGTCACCTCCAAAAGAGGGGCCTACCATAATTTGCATTAATAACTTAATTAGTTATCTTCCAATAATCCACCCTTTTAGGATTGTATCCTTGCTGACTCAAACTACTGGGGTGAGGGTAACGTCACCTTCAAAATAGGGGCCTACTACAATAACTAAGATAATCTCTTAAATAAGTGCAAAAGTGCGGAAATAATCAAAGGTTACACTAGATACGAGTCGGAACCAAGTGATTCATCTTATCTATCTGTTTTTTTTTCAGCATTTTAGTTAGTTTTTATTTTTCTTAGTTTAAAACTTTTTTTAAACCTTTTTGATTTGATTAGACGTTGAGGATAAACCGGTACTAAAAGCTCTTGTGTCCTTGGACGACCTCGGTATCTTGCCAACACTATACTACGCTCACGATGGGTGCACTTGCCCATATGTGTGTTTAGTGTCAGTAAAATATCGTGTTTTATAAATTTAAAACTTGGCTAAAAATAAGTGTTAAAGGGGCTTAAAATATACACCTAATATATATAACACTTCACACGCATTAAGTTTTTGGCGCCGTTGCTGGGGACACAAGGATTTTAAGAAAGTTAGGAATCAACGGCCTAATCGTTTTTCTTGTTTTTCATTTTTTTTAGGATTTTTTTTTTGTTTTCCTGTTTCTGCAGAGCTCAGCACGGGCCGTGCCTGGTCGGACACGGGCCGTGCCCAGCATCATCACTGGCAGTTTTTATTTTCTGAGTTACAAAGAACTGAGCACGGGGCCGTGTCGGTGCAACACTGGGCCGTGTCCAACTCCCAGTAACAGGGATCCAGAAAACAATCACTGTATCTCTGACCACGGGCCGTGTTCACCGAGCACGGGGCCGTGGTGAACATTCTGACCAACGTTCTTTTCTGTTTTTATTGCAGGACTTGGAACCCAGGCGCCACATTTGAACCTCCTACATAGTGCATGAGCTCCAGTTCTAGTAGAGACATAAAAGAACCTCTAGAAGAACCCGAACGCTTTCTCAGAAAAAGACTTAAAGCTAAAAATCAAGAGAAAGTTTCAGGGGACCCACTTCCAATGGCGGACCAACGTACCCTCATGGATTACCTACGGCCCACCGTAGGTAATCTCGGCGCCGCTATCAATGCACCAAATGTCGAAGCCAACAACTTCGAACTTCGGCCGCATTTGATACAAATGCTTCAAAACTCCGCAACCTTCCATGGGCTTGCGGACTAGGATCCCCATCTACATATTACTAATTTCTTAGAAATATGTGATACCTTTCGGATCAATGGAGCATCAAACGACGCCATCCGCCTTCGAATGTTTCCCTTTTCACTAAAAGACCGAGCTAAGGCTTGGCTTAACACCCTCCCAGTTGGCTCGGTAAACACCTGGGATGAACTAGCCCAAAAGTTTCTATATAAGTATTTCCTTCCTGCTAAAACGGCTAAATAAATGACTGAAATTAATACATATTCACAAGAGGATGGGGAATCCTTATATGAAACTTGGGAAAGGTTCAAGGAGCTACTAAGAAAGTGTCCTCATCATGGTCTTGCGGTGTGGCAACAAGTATCCACTTTCTACAATGGGTTGTTGCCACACACAAGACAAACACTTGATTCTAGCTCCGGGGGACTTTTAGGCAATCGTCGCCTAAATGAAATATATAATCAAATTGAGGAAATTGCTCAAACCAATTTTCAATGGCACACTCCCCGAGGTAATAAATCTATTGCCCCGGGCGCCCATAAGGTTGATGAAAGCACTTCTTTACAAGCCCAAATCGAGGCCCTCTCTTCAAAAATCAAAAAGCTAGAAATGACAAAAACGGCCTCGGTTATGGCTTGTGAAGGGTGTGGTGGGCCACATGAAAATTGGAGTTGTATGAAATAATTAGATGAACAAACAGAAACGGTAAACTACATTGATAACAGACCTAGGTCGTCGGGTCCTCCAACGGGTACCTACAACCAAGGATGGAGTAACCACCCAAATCTTGGTTGGAGAGATACCGGCAATAGTAGTAACCAACAAAACCAACGAACTAATTTTCAACAACCACAAAATTTCTCTCAACAACAAGGTGGAAGAGAAAGGCTTGAAGATACCGTATCTCGCCTCATCTCCGACACCGAAAAGAAAAACTCGGATCGATTTCAACAATTGGAATCGAATTTTAGAAATCAACAAGCTAGCATTCAAAACATTGAAAAACAATTAAATCAACTAGCTCAAATTTTCTCCGAGAGACCACAAGGCGCGTTACCAAGTAATACCGAAACCAACCCAAAGGCGCAGGTACACCTCATCACATTGAGAAACCGAACCGTGGGTTCTAAGGAGGCTCCATCACCACCAGATGAAAGAAGCCAGTCTAACCAAACCGCAATTCCACCCGCACAAGAAAAAGCTTCTTTATCAAATCAAGAGCCCACCAGGACTCCTCCAGTTCCGTACCCCGGTAGGTTAAATCGTCAAAAGACCGATGAGCAATTCGCAAAATTCGAAAATTTACTAAAACAATTGCATGTTAATATTCCTTTTATTGAGGTCCTAACCCAAATGCCTAAATATGCAAAATTCATGAGGGATTTCCTCGCTAACAAAAGGAAAATTGAATCATTGCAATTAGTTAACTTAGGCGAAGAATGCTCCGCCTTAGTACTCAACAAACTTCCACAAAAGAAAATCGATCTCGGAAGCTTCACGATTCCTTGCTCGATTGGGGAATCCCCCGTTCGTAATGCATTAGCCGATCTTGGGGCTAGCATTAACCTCATGCCCACATCGATGTTCAAATGACTCGGCCTAGGAGCAACAAGCCCTACAAAGATGAGCATACAACTCGCCGACAGATCCGTCAAATTCCCACAAGGTGTCGCTGAAAATCTATTGGTAAAAGTAGACAACTTCGTCTTCCCAACCGACTTTATCATCCTAGACATGGAAGAAGACACCGATGTCCCTCTCATCCTCGGGAGGCCATTTCTAGCCACCGCCCAAGCGGTGGTGGACATGAATGACGGAACGTTAACATTGAAGTTTGGGGACAAGGAAGTGAAGTTTGAGTGTGGAAAAAGAGTAGAGGACGAAGACCCGGTCAACTACATGAAGGTCATAGACTCAAGCTTGGATGACGCTCTCCGACGGTGTAACATGGGATACAATACATCCCACTTGGGTAACATATGACCAGGCTTTGGGTCTAGCCAAGGACCCTTATAAACGTGGCGCACCACGGAGGCATTCCGCGGAACTATCCTTAGTTTAGATTAATTTTTATGTTTTCTAGTTAGTTTTAATTTTCAGGAATAAAACACACTTGAGATGGCAAAGGATGCAAGGGAAACTTGAACCAGCACCCCATGCAGGAAAACAGAACCGTCCGACGAAATTCTTCGTTTACAGTAAGCTCGGCACGGGCCGTGTCCGCCCAACACGGCCCCGTGCTGCACAGTCTGGAGAAAAAGACCCAGTTCAGGTAACTGGACACGGGCTGTGTTCACTCAACACGCCCCCGTGTCCAGGCTTTTGTTTCTCTTGTTTTAATTTTGTTACTGGCACTTGAACACGGGGCCGTGCCCGGACAACACGGGGCCGTGTTCAGCGCCCAGTAACACAAAAATTTTGCTTTTTACACCTTTTTACACATTCAATCAACCTAAAAACTTATTTTTGGGACACATTGAGGACAATGTGTAATTTAAGTGTGGGGGGGGGGGATGCTAAAACCTTGAATCTTGCAAGTCCTAAATACAAGCCTTACACAAAACTCTATTGGAACCGCTAATCACCCCAAATTTTTTCAAAAATTTTCATTTTTTTTACTTGTCTAGGTTTAACTCGGGAATTTCAAGTTCTAAAAAGGTTATATTTTTACAAATTTACAACCGATAGCGTCGTGATAAAAAAAAAGAACCAACATAAGAAAATTATGAAAAGGCATGACAAGCTTAGTTAAAATTTAATTATATATACTTGATCACATAAAAACCCATTCCCACAAAAGTGAGTTTTGAGCCTTTATTGAGCATACAATTACATATCATTAGACTAAATGCTCATTTTTCGTTTCTTGTGTGAATAGCCGCTTGGTTCTTACGACTCTAGAACTTGCCACGACGATACATTCCCGGTCCTTACCAACTTAAACCCGAGTAAGTAAATGACGGAGGCATTAGGACTAACCCTTTTTATTTCTACACCATTATTTTTTTTTACCACCTACCCAAAATCCCCCTAGTTAGCCCCTTTGAGCCTAAACATTTTCATTTCATAACCCAAACCAAACACCCTTTTACCCACCAAAACCTTTTTTATTTTTATTTTTAACCCTTTGTTTTAGTAACGAGTTCGGTTTTTCGTATGGCTTTTCAAAAAAAAAAAAAATTGTGATGATGATGAAGCAAAAGAAAATAAACAAACAAGTTCATCAAAAATAACTTTGTTTGAATAATAGCTTCATCAAAATAAAAGTTACAAAAATAAAAGTCTTACGAAAACCGACACGTGTTACGCTTTTCGCCCTTTTTCTACTAACCACTAACCCAACCACCTACCTTTAACCCAAGCCTAACCCTTCACCCACAAAGCCCTCTTGATGTTTACAAAGGTATATAAGTTAAAAAGGAGGAGGATTGATTGCTTGGCAAGCCTATGGTCGGAGTAAGTTCCATGCCGCTCTCGAGTGATCCACAAAAATACATTTTCGGCCGAGTGTTGAGTGATCCCCGTGAGGTATGTGAACTTGTATATAAATAGAATTTTAAAGAGGCATGTTATGCCCTAATAAGTAATTTATCTTATGAAAAGTTTTAAATAAATCATGACGAATAGGATTGTAAATAAATAAAAATAAAACTCAATAAAGAATCTTGGAAATCCCGACACTCTAGGACAAGCCCAAAAACCTTCTTTTCTACCCATTCCATTTGGGTGTGTAATAGCCACATATTAAAGAGTTTTGCTTGAGGACAAGCAAAGATTCAAGTGTGGGGGTATTTGATGTGTGCAAAATGCAACATATAAATTACATCAATTGTGGCATAAAACTAACCCTTTTTTAGTACTAATGTTGGAAAAAGTGTGCTTTTGTCTTCCTTTTGTATTTTCAGAATTAAATGAGCTCAAATTAACAAAAGAAGCAAAAAGACATCAAAATCTAACATAAATACAAGAAAAGGAACAAGACGTGACATGCCCGACCCCACGACAGCATCTTCCCAAGCAAAACAAGACAACAGAAGACTGAACACGCCCCGTGCTCAGCAAGAACGGGGGCGTGCCCAAGTGTCAGCAGAAAAGACAAATTGGTAGAAGCTTCTATTGCCCACCACGGGGCCGTGCTCAGCGGACACGGGGCCGTGGTCAACTATAAGATTCGCACAATCCAGGAAAATCTTCATAGTACAAAGATTCTTCTGCACACGGGGTCGTGCTCAGCGGACACGGGGGCATGGTCAACTAATAAGACAAAGCTGCATTAAATGAAGAAAGAGAGGATGTGGACACGGGGCCGTGCCCATTGGACATGGGGCCATGCCCGAGCTTCTGTTCAGCCTATAAATAGGAGTGCTTGGCTCAAGCTCAAACCATCCCTTGGTACACCACCTCTCTCACACTTCACCCACCACCACCATAACACCATCATCCACCACCATCATCCATTGTCCATCATAGAGTGTGTGAGTCGTCTCGGGATCCAAGATTGATCGTAAGAGTTCTTGACAATCAAGGCCATGTTTGCCTAAGTCTCTTACATCACTTGGTGAAGACAAAGTGTCTAGTGTAATACTTTTTATTTCTAATCTTTTCGCACTTTTTACTTGGTTTTGTATTAATGACTTTAATAACTAGTTGCTTATGTTGAAGGTGATCTTTCCTTATCGTTTGTCCGTGGTGTCTTGGCATTATTTTACTGTCTATATAAAATAAAAGATTTTCACCATTCATATCTCCACAGTCTATATGGAGGTATGTTGGCTACATGGTCGGGGGTTAAGGGAACGGTTTGGTAAAGGTCTTGCCATTGTTCAGCGTTTAGAGGTCCTGCAATGGACCTGGGTTAAATTTAGTAGGACCTCCTTAAATACTTAACGGTGTTGGATGGCGGGGGTCCAAACTCTTTGATCCCCTCATAAGTTAACTACTATTAATACTGTAACCCGGCTATTTAGGGCTGTATCCCTGCTGGCTCAGACTACTTAGTCGAGGGTAACGTCACCTCCAAAAGAGGGGCCTACCATAATTTGCATTAATAACTTAATTAATTATCTTCCAATAATCCACCCTTTTAGGATTGTATCATTGCTGACTCAAACTACTGGGGTGAGGGTAACGTCACCTTCAAAAGAGGGGCCTACTACAATAACTAAGATAATCTCTTAAATAAGTGCAAAAGTGCGGAAATAGTCAAAGGTTACACTAGATACGAGTCGGAACCAAGTGATTCATCTTGTCTATCTGTTTTTCTTTTTTTTTCTTTTTATTTTCAGCATTTTAGTTAGTTTTTATTTTTCTTAGTTTAAAATTTTTTTTTAACCTTTTTTATTTGATTAGACGTTGAGGATAAACCGGTACTAAAAGCTCTTGTGTCCTTGGACGACCTCGGTATCTTGCCAACACTATACTACGCTCACGATGGGTGCACTTGCCCATATGTGTGTTTAGTGTTAGTAAAATATCGTGTTTTATAAATTTAAAACTTGGCTAAAAATAAGTGTTAAAGGGGCTTAAAATATACACCTAATATATATAACACTTCACATGCATCATGGACATAATTCATTTTGTTCGTTTACAGGTTTTTTATATCCATAAGTCATCATTATCCAACTCTCATAGGCATACGCCTTCACCCAATTCTCAAAACGAGTACTCCACCAATGGTAATCTTCTATGTTCATTAGTTTCGGTGGTCGTTGATGATTTCCATACAAAGTATCATTCTTTAGACTTTCAGAAATAGCACTCGAAACCGTTTTAGTTGATACTGGAATTGGATCAGTCGTTGTTTCAGATGTATACGCGTTGTAAAACATGTTGTAGAATTCTTCAGCCATGATCACCTACAAACACAAAAACACTTGATCAAACTTGAAAATTACACAAAAAAAATATTTGGTTCGGATGGACCTGTCCGGATGAAGTTTGCTCCGGATAGCTATTGTCCGGATGAGCTTTTTGGTCTGGATGGACTTGGTCCGGATGAGAATCGTCCGGATGGACTCGTCCGGATGAACAAATTTTTGAACAGAAACACTTAGGAACATTCTATCCGTCCGGGTGAACCACTCTATCCGTCCGGATGGACAGTGATGTCAGCAAACATGGTTCGGAAGTTCATGATTTTGACAGATTTGAGTATGATTTTGTTTGAAATTTGATCTAAAACTTTGTAGGATTTGTTAAAACTGATTTTCGCACAACATACTGAAAATTTAGCCAATTTTAACCATGAAATCTTTGTGAATCTAAGATTTTAAGTTCAAAGAGAAATGTAAAAGATGAGTAGAAGAAGAAGATGAAGATTTGTCTCTGAATCTGATGAAGTTGTTGAATCTTCATGTCTTCAATCCTTGTAATCAAACACCTTGCTCTGATAGCAATTGTGAATTCAGGATCGGATAGATTCCTTGACCGTTGAATGCGAATCAACACGTGAAATGTGTGAAATCCAATCACGTGTGTGGACAGAACACGAAGAAGTAATTATAAACTATTTTCTATTGATAATTTAACAATCACAAAACCATGAAAACAATTAGACATAGTTTCCCCACTCTAGTCACGAAAAGTTACAAATGATAAAGACCTACTCTCCTATATATAGGCAAGACTCATCCGGATGGATCAAGGAAGCGGATGGCCTCATCCGGACAGATGGACTTCATCCGGATGGACAAATCTGCATTTTTCCAGATGGACCATGTGACCATCCGTCCGAATGAACTTCAGTACATTTCAACTTTGCCTTTTGCTCTGTTCAGCACCGGTTTTGTATCATCTTATGAAGCCCGTGATTGATGCAAGTGATAGACATATGCTACAACTCAGACTAATATGGCTGAGGGTAGTGTTGCCATCGAAAGAGGGACATGCCACTATAACTAAGATAATCTCTTAAAAAACTCAAAATGTGGAAATCATCAAAGGATATATAAATGACGAGTCGGATCCAAGTGATTCTATCTTGTCTGTTTGTTTTATTTATTTATTTTGTTTCTTTATTTTTAACAACAAAAATTTTCTCTCAATATTTGGTTAGATTAGACGTCAGCGATATTCCTGTATTAAAAGCTCTTTTGTCCTTGGACAACCTCGGTATCTTACCATCACTATATTACACCAATGATGGGTGCACTTACCCTAGCTTGTTGTAGAGAGTGATAGTTTTATATCGTGTTTTATACATTTAAAGCTTGTTAAAAGAGTAAAAAGGTACTAAAAATACAAAAAAATCCGTACACATTCCGACACATCATAGTACCTCCTGCAATCTTATTATTTCATCAACAAACCAAACTAGTTAAGCCAGTGTGTTGTTAATATTTCTAATGTATCTATTTAAATTTGTGTGGTGGCTCTTGACTCTATTGGTTGTATGCTAACCAAATTTGAGGTTTCTATTAGTCCAGCAAAATACATATATTTCTTTATGCGGTTGGAACCTGAAAACACCACAACTCGACCTATCACCACCATCCATCGTGACACACCATCATGCCACTTTACTTGTTACAACATTCACAACCACCATCCCACCACCAACCAGTAGCCATCACCACCTTCACCCATGACCATCGCCTCACCACCTTCACCCATATCCATCCTCTAAATCACCACCATCACCACAACATCACTAACCACTATCTAACTACCTAACTCCACCATCGTTACCTGCCCACCACCGAACACCACCTAACCTGCAACCCACCATCACCACCGAAGACCTCAACCCACCTACATCTGACCACCATTTGGTATCCAACACCTAAAACTTGAACACCCTTCGTTTTCATCGTACGACCTCCACTGTTGTATTTCTAGTGTGGGAGTCTCACAAATTGCCACCTGTGGATATGTTTTCGGATCCAATTTGAACTCCCAATGTCGCAGCCCCCGACCCCAGCCCCGGGAGCGAGCGGCCGCGAGACGCACACTCAGAGCCGGTGGTATCGGTGTTTATTAATTTGGTAGCGGAACTGAGACATCAGGACCGTAGTTAGGAAATATTTATCAGAGTTTAAGAAACACCAAACTTTTTCTAATAATGAAATGGGATAAAACCCAAGTTTTCATTACAATGTATTTATAGGAATAAACCCTAATTTATTGAAAAAAAAATCTCCTTTTTATTTAGGTAACTTTTATAGCCACTTCTTTAAGCCTCCAGTGCTCTCCAGCTGACTTCTATTAGCTTTACATTAAGTTACCTGAAACGCGTTTTAAAAAGATTTTATCAGCAGGAAATACTGGCGAGTGCATCCCAGTTTAATCAATACAACTTTTATAACTTTACAATATTGAGAGCGATTACAATGTTTATATCTACCAATATACTCATTCAGTATTGTCAAATCCATGACTTGTGGTCATGTTACTCATTGGCTAACTCGTTATCCAATAGTAACGGATTACAAGTAATGTATACAAAACCCCAACATACCGGCAACAATTGTAGAATACATAGACTCAATCACTGTTAAGTATAATTTAAAACATTTGAGGTTTTGATAAAATAGTTTGTTAGAAATGACTCACAAAAAGGGTTTACAAAAAGTGAATGTACTCACATTGTAGACTTAGATAATACTATAGCTTCCTGGTGATTCTCCTGGTTATTATCTATTAAAATTAAACAATGCACACGTGTTAGTAAGATAACCCAAATCACATTAGCCATACAACATGAGACAGAACTCCAATGAACTGAGTCAGGTAGAGCCTTGACATGTGTTACGGAGCCCTAAATCAATCAAGAAGGGTAATAAATACGTGATCGGGGGTTATAATACTTACAACGAGGCAGAGCTTCGCTTTTTAGGGGTATTATACCAGGCAATACTTCGCTATTATAGAGATAGAGGAAACAAAAGAAATTGAGCAACTGAAACAAAGGTCTCGGCCTCCTTTTATATGCCTGATCAAAGGCGGCTCGTGCCCCGCGATCCACTTGGGTCAGTCCTTCGTGGTCCGCGAGGACACTAGGCTAGGGCCTAGGCATGGCGAGTCAACACAGTAGCTTCAACACGCACCTAGACACGTGGCGCAAGGTGGTCCGACCAGCTGCCCCTCAGTCGCTCCCCGCGACTCATTGGGTGAGCTGGGCCGCGGCCCCCGAGAACCCACATGTTTTTGTTTTATTTGATTTTTATAAATTTTAATGTTATTTAGGGCCGTTTACGAGTATACGGGGTTGAATTAGGGTGTTTCGGGAGGGTTGTTATATCCTCCCCACCTTGTTTTAAATCTTGTCCTTGAGTTCTACTAGAACAAGTGTGGATATTTCCTTTGCATCTCTGACTCGAGCTCCCAAGTGTATTCTGGTCCTCTCTATGAATCCCATTTTGCTTTGACTAGAATTAATCTCTTGTGTTTGAGATTCTTGATCATTCTATCTTCAAGCTGAAGTGGTTTCTCTATAAACTTAAGGTTTTCATTTACCTCTATGTCCTGAAGAGGTATCACTAATGAATCGTCTGCTAAGCACTTTTTGAGGTTACATACATGAAACACATCATGTATCCCTGCCATTTCCTCTGGCAGTTGTAGCTGATAAGCTGCTGGTCCTATTCTTTTGATAATCTCAAAAGGTCCAACATACCTTGGGCTTAGCTTTCCTCTTTTAACGAATCTGACCCCTCCTTTCCAAGGAGAGACTTTTAACAATACCTTATCTCCAATTTGAAATTCCAATGGTTTTTGTATTCTTTTGGCATAACTCTTTGACGATCTCTTGCAGCTTTTAGTCTTTCCTTGACTTGAATAATCTTGTCCGTTGTTTCTTGCACTATCTCTGGTCCAGATAGTTGCTTTTCTCTAATTTCTGCCCAACAGACTGGAGTTCAGCACTTTTGTCCATAAAGTGCTTCAAAGGGTGCAACATTAATGCTGGTATGATAGCTGTTATTATAGAAAAATTCTATTATGTCACACCCCGACCACGTAAAACAACAAACGTGGTGGAAACGTAGGGGAGTGTTGTAACAGAATCATTGTTTCACAACCATGGATTAAATAATTTCGTTTTATTAAATTATTGAACTCATTGTTTAAAACAAATCAAATAAATACAATTATTATCTTTCAAGTTTTAAAGTCGCTAAGGCACGAGTCCATCGTATGTATAGCATGTATCAACAATCATCACAAAGTAGTACCTGAAACATGTGTAAAAATAGGTACGTCAGCATAACAATGCCTGTGAGATACATAGGTTGTGTTTATGCATGATTCATGACTTATAAGTTTAAAAGAATGTTAAAACAAAAAGTAGTCATGAACCTAAAAATGTTTTCTTTATAAAATCATGTGAAAATTTATGAGAAATTTGATGATATAAAAGAATGATGCATAAATAAATAATCAAGTAAAATGAGTTTATAAAATAATGTTTTGAATAAAATGTTTGTAGTATATATATAAATATACTTTGGTTTTAAGAAAGTCGATTAGGTAATAAATCAAAATATATTTCTGTTCCAAAATCGTTAAACAAATAGTATATTAAATATACTTTGGTTGTCAAAATAATCGTTTTCGATAGTATATCAAAAGTATACTTTGGATTTATGTATAACATATTAAACTATGTTTTGGTTTAATAAATAACATATTTAAATATGTTTTGGTAGTTAACAAAATATATGTTGTTTTGTAGCATATCACATATGAGAGTATATCAAAGTATACTTTTGGGAGTATAACAAGATATACCATAAATATGTGATTTAAGAATTCAATCAGACCTTAGTGCATCAAACTACACCAATTGAGACTATAGAGATACCACGAAGGCAATCCCTATTTGGATAAAATATTGGTTTCTGACATTCCATGACAACAGGAATGGGGTGTCTAGTCCTATAGCGCTATATCATACTACCAATCGGTCTTGTGAACATAAATAAGTACAATTCAACAATTAATTTTATAATCTTTGAAAAATCAGTTTTTAGATCATAAATAATCATTCGGTTTGTCAAAAGATAAGTACTAATATGTATAATCAATTATACTTTGAAATCATAAACATAACAAATAGGTACACATGCTTCACCCCAAAACATTGAAAACAGTAAAAGAGGGGACTATGTACTCACTTGAGGGTGCTTAGAAGTCTTGAACAACAACCAAGCAAAGCTAGAGGGAGTACGGAATCAAACGGCAACTAATATAGGTAACTATGTTAATAATCGGATCCTAATTCGGGAGATAGGATAGAATGATGTTCTATAAATCAAATGAGTAATTGAACTCATATGGTATTATTTAATAGAGCTAACATTCTGATTTGAAAGTCTACCTAAGTGCTTTTGACACGTTTCGACCCATTATGGTAGTATAAGCTACTATAATGCGTCGTTTGCGCAAAACTATGTTCGGATGGTTAACTATGTGCTATGTTAAGTCTTACATGCCCAATTATACCTAAACATGTTACTAAATCAGATTAGATGTAAAAAATATGTTCACATATGCACATTATGGATTTATGCTTCAAAAGGGCATTTTGGTCATTTTCTATGGGCATACAAGCTAACTAGCAAATGACTAACCAATCCTATGTGATCATAAGGTATAACCTCAGTGGTTATTCCCTATGCAACTATGATCACTAATCATGCTTGGTCGGATCTTAATGATCGACCAAACGGGTCGGGTTCGAAAGTCTAAGTTGTTGTTTAGACCGCTTAACTTACGACCCTAAACAAGCATTAAACTAATAGTGACGAGTTAAACATGTCAAAACATGTTTAACTAACTTAGAAAACTGATTTGGTATCAAAACAAAGTGTTTTGATACCTAAAAGTAGTTTCGTGGCAAAATGCGTGCTAAGACGCATTTTGACCTAAACTTTGACTCGTCACTACGCCTAGTTAACGTGGTAATCAGCAGGTATAATTGCTAAGGATTAAAACCATCGTGATTACAATCACGTTACAAAGTTCAAACGAACTTTGCGTTGGCCATTGACTGGTCAAACTGAAAGTCAAAAACTGTTTGACTTTTTAAGCTAGAAAGCAATAAAAGAATGAAAGAAGGCTTACAAAAGGTCCTTGCTTGAACTTGATTTTATAAACTCTCAGGTATGAAGTTATACAACTCCAACTTAGAGAATTTTAGACCAAGTGTGAGTTGCAACAATGAATTGGTAGGCTATTTATAGTTATTGCAAACTCACAAGATCAAGACACATGTTTGTGTAACCTCCAAGCAAGAATCATGGCCATACAATTGTCACAAGCAGGTACAAAGCCTTGGGGAGGTGTTAACTTGCTCATCACACCAAGAAATTTGCATTTTTGGCCCCTGAATTATCAAATAGTTGCTGATTTCAAGTTTCTGGTCACTGGGCATCTCACAAGGCCCGCGTAAGGTATGGGGGAGGGGCTACACGGCCCGCCTGGCCTTCCCAGATCAGCAACAGTTTCAAATAATTACAGTTCAGACCTCTACACTTGTATTAAGCTTATTTCAGCACCTTTTGACCCCCGTTAAGCCATTTTCAAGGCTCTACAAGGTCAATAAAGTTTAGAGGACTCAAAATGTGCTCAGAAAACTCTCGCATGTCGGCTCGTTTGGTCGTACGGTCACGTTATTCGTTAAATTACGACGAAACTCAAACGGACGTGAAAACGAACCAAATTAAGCGACGAATGGTGTTTTTGCATGCCGATCACTAAAATAAAAATATTTTAGTGTGTACAAAAATTTTGGATGTCCAGATGTGGTCAGAACGTAAGATATGCGCGAAAATGCAAACTTACGCCGTTTTTGACACTTTTAGTCCCTGTAAGATCAAATAAGCATATTTTCACACACCGAACCACTCAAAGCTTATTTCTAAGCTATGTTTAGGTTATTTATGGTATGTTAGCTTATGATCATGTTCCGTACTGTATGTTGCCTTACGAAACGGCAGACTTTTGCAAGTTGACGCATATAGTCCCTGTGAGTGAATAAACTTGATTTCGCCACAGCAAACCTTCCAAAACTTATTTCTAAGTTATGTAAAGGTTATTTAAGGTATGTTAAGCCTATTTCACTATTCCAGAGTGTTTGTTGCATTAAACTGGTTGTATTTATGCATTAGATTACGTATAACCTTCCAGAAAGCGATTTAAAGCTCGAAATCGAACAAGAATTGATATGTGCAAACGATACACATATTTATACAAATCCCAAGTATGAAACACAATATTTCATTGGTTTGGTATTTGTATGATGGTTGAAGTGACACAGGTGTCACATATTAATGGTAAATGATCGTCCCAATTTCCTCCAAAGTCAATTACACAGGCTCTAAGCATATCTTCCATTGTCTGAACTATCCTTTCGCTTTGTCCGTCTGTTTGAGGATGATAAGCTGTGCTTAGATTCAACCTGGTTCCCATTGCTTTTTGGAAACTTGTCCAAAAATGAGAAGTAAAAGAGCTATCTCTATCAGAAATAATAGATAAAGGAATTACATGTAATGAAACTGTTTCATTTACATATAACTTAGCTAACTGTTCCATACTGAAAATGTCTTTCATAGGTAAGAAATGAGCAGATTTGGTTAATCTGTGAATAATCACCCAGATTGTATCATTACCTTTTCGTGTCTTGGGTAACTTGGTAACAAAGTCCATTGTTATCATTTCCCATTTTCAGATTGGCATTTCTAATTGCTGTAATAATCCTGAGGGTTTCTGATGTTCAGCTTTAACCTATGAACATGTTAGACATTTAGCAACATAGGTTGCTATATCCTTTTTCATTCCCATCCACCAGAAATTCTTCCTTAAATCTTGATACATCTTATCACTACCGGGATGTATCGTATACTTAGATTTATGGGCTTCTTCCAAAATTTGGTTTCTTAGGTTTCCTTGTTTAGGTATCCAGATCCTTTTCTTATGGAATCTCCAAATTCCATCTGTTTTTTGTTTTAATTCCTTAATCATTCCTTTTAAACCTTCAACATCGTCCTTGATTGCTGTTTCCTGTACCTCTGTAATTTTTTCATTTAAATCTATCTGCAGATTAATCTAAGAGTGCTTACTCATTTCAGCCTTTCACGATACTTTCGACTTAAAGCATCAGCTACTACATTAGCTTTTCCTGCATGATACTTGATATCAGAATCATAATCACTAAGAATTTCCGTCCAACGTCTCTGTCTCATATTTAATTCCTTTTGCCCAAAAACATATCTTAAACTCTAATGATCTGTGAAGACAACAAAGTTACTACCATAAAGATAGTGTCTCCAAATCTTAAGGGAAAAAATTATGGCTCCTAATTCTAGATCATGGGTTGTATAATTCACTTCATGTTTCTTAAGCTGTCTAGAAGCGTAAGCTATAACCTTTTGACGTTGCATCAACACACCTCCACATCCTAACTTAGACGCGTCACAATAGACTATAAAGTCCGCAGTTCCTTCTGGTAACGCGAGTATGGGTGTGTTGGTTAACCTTTATTTTAAAATTCTAAAGGCTTCCTCCTATTTTGGTCCCCATTCAATCTTAACTGATTTGTAGGTCAGTTTGGTTAATGGAATGGCTATTCTAGAAAAATCTTGAATAAACCGCCTATAATATCCTGCTAGTCCTAGAAAACTTCTTACTTTGGGTTGGCGGTTCAGGGACTTTCCATTTGGTAATCGCCTTGATCTTTGTGGGATCCACATGAATTCCTTCATGATTAACCACATGTCTAAGGAATTGCACTTCTTGTAACCAAAATTCACATTTTGAGAATTTAGCATAAAGCCTTTCTTTTCTTAATAATGTCAGAAGTATATGCAGATTCTCTGCATGATCCTCTTTACTCTTGCAGTAAATTAGAATATCATCTATAAAGACAATTATGAATTTATCCAGGTATGGCTTACATAACCTGTTCATCATGTCCATAAATGCGGCTGGGGCATTGGTTAAACAAAATGGCATGACTGTAAATTCATAATGATCGTACCTTGTTCTAAAAGCAGTCTTAGGAATGTCCTCTTCCTGTACTTTCAATTGATGATATCCTGAACATAAGTCTATCTTAGAAAAGAATCGAGCTCCTTGAAGTTGATCGAACAGATCATCGATTCTCGGTAGTGGGTACCGATTTTTAATCGTAACCTTGTTCAATTCCCGGTAATCAATGCGCATACGCATTGACCCGTCCTTCTTATTGAGAAATAACACCAGTGCTCCCCATGGTGATGAACTAGGTTGTATGAAACATTTTCTGAGCAGTTCGTCCAACTGTTTCTTTAGTTCCTGCATTTCCGTCGGTGCTAGTCGGTAAGGTGCTTTAGCAATCGATGTCGTTCCTGGTATGAGGTGAATTCTAAATTCAACCTCTCTATCTGGCGGTAGTCCAGGTAATTCTTCTGGAAAGACATCTACGAATTTAGATACTACAGGAATATCTTTTAATTCTTTTCCTTTAGTGTTAATGATTAGGGAAATCATATACATTATCTCCCTTTCCTTCCACAACTTGCAGTTTTCATCACAGAGATGAATTTTGTTGACTTGGTTGGCTTGTCTCCTTTAATTGTGATTTTTTCACCCTTTGGTGTACTTACTTGTACTGACTTTTGATCATATAAAATATTGGCATGATTGGCTACCAACCAATCCATTCCTAGTACAACATCGAATCCGACTAGATTCATTGGGTAAAGGTTAGCAGAAAAATTATGGTTTAGAATTTCTATCCTTGCTCCCTGCAGGATTTTGCTTATCTTAATGGAATCTCCGTTTGCTGTCTTTACCAGACAATCTTGTTGAAGTTTAGTTAATGGTTGGTTGAGAAGTTTTTAGAAAGAAGTATTGATAAAGCTTTGGTTTGCACCAGAGTCAAATAATACTTTGGCAAAAATATCATTAACTAAAAACGTACCGGCAATCACATCTGGAATCAACTTGTCGTCTTCAGCTGTCAGAACGAATGCTCTGGCATTCTTCTTGGTCCTTCAGTTGCCTTAGCTTTGCTGGTTGTTGCTAGAGCTACTTTCAGACAGTTCGGTTTAATATGACCATCTTCTCCACAATTGAAGCATAGCCTATTGCTAGTCTTCTTCCTACAATCTTCTTCCTTATGTCCAGACATCTTGCAGAAATTGCAGTATATTGAACACCTTCCTGAGTGCTTCCTTTTGCAATACTTGCAGTAGGGTGCAGAGGAAGAACCTGTACCTTTCCCACGGTTGGAATTACCATAGTGAAATTCTTGGGTAAGCTTTTGAGCTAGGTTCTTTCTCTGGTCTTCCTCTTATGTACGTACCAACTCATCAGTCAGGGTATTAGCTAGTTCTACTGCTTCTTCTATAGTTTGGGGCCTAGCTGCCTTGACTACGTGTCTGATCTCACTAATTAATCCCAAATGTAATGGGAGATTATGTCGCAACCCCCGATTCCAGGTTCCCCGGGAACGTTCGGCCGCGAGCCAGTTTCGGTGGTATCTCGTATTGTCTAATTTGTCAGCGGAATTTTTTTCATCAGGACCGTAGTTAGGAAATATTGATCAGAGTAAAATACCACATTTTTATAACATTAAAAAAATGGGTTAAAACCTAAGTTCATAGTACATGCGTTTTCATAGGAATAAATCCAATTTATTTAATAAAAACATCTATTTTATATTTTGGTAACTTTATTGCCACTTTTCCAAGCCTTCAGTGCTGTCCAGCTGGCTTCTATTTGGCTTTCAGAGTTTGTTACTTGAAACGCGTTTTAAAAACATTTGTCAGTGGGAAATACTGGTGAGTGAATCCCAGTTTAATCAAGTTTAAATAAAAATCTCATTGTACAGTATTGAGGGCGATCCGGCAATTATATTTGTTTCCAAGACATATCAATTAACATCCATGGTACTGTCGAACCTGACTTGTGGACATGTTACTCCTTGACCAGGTGGTATCAAATTTTGTATACAAAACCCCAATGTACTCATCATAATTGTATTCTTACAAATACTCAATAACTGTTATTTGCAAGGAAAAGTATTTAAGGTTTTGTAAAACATTTAGCAAAAGGTTTACAAAAAGTGGATCAACTCACATTGCTGTCTTAGATTTTCTGTAAGGGTTTCCTGGTGATAATCTAAAATTTACACAAATGTACATGCGTTAGTATAATAACCCATTTTAACATTAGCAATACCCTCCCTGAGACGGCATTCCAATGACTACGTCGGGCAGAACCAGACAGCCATTACGGAACCCTAGATCAATCGGGCAGCGTATCTAATACGCATCCAGGGGTTATAATACTTACAACAGAGTAGAACTTCGCTAATTAGGGGGGGTATAATACCCGAGTATTATGCCATATATTCAGAAATTGTGATTGAGAAATGAAAATGGGACGAACAGACTGAAGATCCGAGGCCATCTATTTATAGTTGCTGATTCTGGCTTTGTCGTGGCCCGCGTAACATAGGGGCAGGGCTTACGCGGCCCGCGTTGACTCCGGGTCAACGTATAGCCCATCCGGATCACTATGTAGGCTCGACATGTGTTGGGCCAGGTGGCGGCCCAGGGCTGCGCCACATTTCTGATCTCACGCGACCCACGTAAGGTTGAGGTGAGGTTCACGCAGCCCGCCTCAACTTATAAATCAACGAAATCTGATTTAAACCTCTATACCGCCCGTGTAAAGGTTGGGGTGGGTCTACGCGGCCCGCCTTAGCCCAAGATTTCAATTTTTATTTATTTTTAATATTATTTAATATACTTGAGGCCCGTATTCGCGTATGGGGTGTATTTTGGGACATTTTGGGATATTTTAAAATATACTAGGGTGTCAGAAAAATTATGAGGGTGTCGGTTCATTGAGGATTATTATATCCTCCCCACCTTGTTTTAGAGCTCGTCCTCGAGATCTACTGGAATAGGTGTGGATATTTCCTTTGCATTTCAGATTCAAGCTCCCATGTGTACTCAGGTCCTCTTTTGGAGTCCCACTTCACTTCGACCAGAACTAATCTCTTATGCTTGAGGTTCTTGACTTTCATGTCTTCAATCTGTAGAGGCCTTTCTACAAACTTAAGTTGTTCATTTACCTCTATATCCTTAAGAGGTACTATTAGCGATTCATCAGTTAAACTCTTCTTGAGATTAGATACATGAAATACATCATAGATTCCTGCCATTTCCTCTGGCAGTTGTAGCTGATAGGCTACAGGTCCTATCCTTTTAATAATCTCAAAAGGTCCAATATACATGGGACTTAGCTTTCCTCTTTTGATGAATCTTACTACTCCTTTCCAAGGAGAGACTTTCAACAATACTTTGTCTCCTACTTCAAATTCTAATGGCTTGCGTCGGTTATCAGCATAGCTCTTTTGTCGATCCCGTGCTGCTTTCAGTCGTTCCTTGACTTGAATGATCTTTTCGGTTGTTTCTTGTACTATTTCAGGTCCAGATAGTTGCTTTTCCCCAATTTCTGCCCAACAGACTGGGGTTCGGCACTTTCGTCCATAAAGTGCTTCGAATGGTTCAGCATTGATACTTGTGTGATAACTATTATTATAAGAAAATTCTATTAAAGGTAAGTGATCATCCCAATTACCTCCGAAATCAATTACACAAGCTCTAAGCATGTCTTCCATTGTCTGAATTGTTCTTTCGCTTTGTACATCCATTTGAGGATGATAAGCTGTGCTCAGATTTAACTTGGTTCCCATGGCTTTTTGGAAACTTGACCAAAAATGAGAGGTAAATCGACTATCTCTATTAGAAACAATTGATAAAGGAATTCCATGTAATGAAACAATTTCATTTACATACAATTTAGCTAGCTGTTCCATACTGAAAGTTTCCTTCATTGGTAGGAAATGAGCTGACTTGATTAGCCTATCTACAATCACCCAGATTGTATCATTACCTTTCCTTGTTTTGGGTAATTTAGTAACAAAATCCATTGTTATTAATTCCCACTTCCACACTGGCATTTCTAATTGCTGTAACAAACCTGAGGGTTTCTGGTGTTCAGCTTTAACTTGTGAACAAGTTAAACATTTAGAAACGTAGGCTGCTATGTCCTTTTTCATTCCTATCCACCAGAAATTTTTCCTTAAATCCTGGTACATTTTATCACTCCCTGGATGCATCGTATACTTAGACTTATGGGCTTCTTCTAATATATGATGACGTAGATTTCCTAATTTAGGTATCCACATTCTCTTTTTATGGAATCTCCAAATCCCATCTGTTCCTTGTTCTAATTCCTTAATCATACCTTTTAGTTTTTCAGTATCATCCTTGATTACTAATTCTTGTGCTTCTCTTATTTGATCATTTAAATCTACTTGTAGATTTAATTTAAGAAAACGTACCCTTTTTGGCTTTTCATGATACTTTCGGCTTAAAGCATCTGCTACTACATTTGCTTTTCCTTCATGGTACTGGATATCACAATCATAGTCACAAAGCATTTCCATCCAGCGTCTTTGTCTCATATTCAACTCCTTTTTCTCGAAAACATACCTTAAACTTTTATGATCAGTGAATATGGTAAACTTACTATCATAAAGGTAATGTCTCCAAATTTTAAGGGCAAAAATTATAGCTCCTAACTCTAGATCATGAGTTGAATAATTCTCTTCATGATTCTTAAGTTGTCTAGATGCGTAAGCTATAACCTTTTGAGGTTGCATTAATACACATCCATAACCTAACTTAGAAGTGTCACAATAGACTACAAAGTATTCAGTTCCTTCTGGTAACGCTAATATGGATGTATTAGTTAATCTTTGCTTAAGTATTCTAAAAGCTTCTTCTTGTTTTGGTCCCCTAGAGAAATCTCGAATAAACCTTCTATAGTAACCGGCCAATCCTAAGAAACTTCTAACCTCGGTTGGTGACTTAGGGGTTTTCCATTTAGTAACCGCCTCGATTTTTGTTGGATCAACATGAATTCCTTCATGATTGACTAAATGTCCAAGAAATTGTACCTGTTCTAACCAAAACTCGCACTTTGAAAATTTAGCATAAAGCTTTTCCTTTCTTAATCGACTTAAAAGTGCATGCAAATGCTTTGCATGGTCCTCTTTACTCTTAGAGTAAATTAGAATATCATCTATGAAGACGATTATGAATTTATCCAAATATGGCTTACATATTCGGTTCATCATGTCCATAAATGCAGCTGGGGCATTGGTTGAACCAAATGGCATGACAGTAAATTCATAATGACCATACCTTGTTCTGAAGGCAGTCTTAGGAATATCCTCTTCCTATACCTTTAATTGATGATATCCTGACCTCAAATCGATTTTAGAGAAAAATCGAGCTTCTTGCAGTTGATCGAACAGATCATCGATTCTCGGTAATGGGTACCGATTCTTAATCGTGACTTTGTTCAATTCACGGTAATCAATGCACATAAGCATTGATCCGTCCTTCTTTTTAACGAACAGTATTGGTGCTCCCCAAGGTGACGAACTTGGTTATATAATCAATGCACATACGCATTGATCCGTCCTTCAACTAATTGTTTCTTTAGTTCCTGCATTTCGGCTGGTGCCAAACGGTAAGGTGCTTTGGCAATTGGTGCTGTTCCTGGTAGCAGATGAATTCTGAATTCAACTTCTCTGTCTGGAGGTAGTCCTGGCAATTCTTCTGGAAATACATCTGAAAACTGGGACACTACTGGAATGTCTTTTAGTTCTTTTCCTTTAGTGTTAGTGATTATGGAAATCAAATACACTATAGAACCTTTTCTTATATAACTTGCAGTTTTCATCACAGAGATGAATTTTTTAGACCTAGAGGGCTTATCTCCTTTAATTGTGATCGTTTTACCTTTTGGTGAATTTACTTGGATTAACTTTTGATCACATAAAATACTGGCTTTATTGGCTATTAGCCAATCCATTCCTAATACGACATCAAATCCCGTCAGATTCATAGGATAAAGGTTTGCCATAAACTTTTGATTTACAATTTCTATTCTTGCTCCCTGCAAGATTTCAGAAATCCTAACTGTTGGTGCATGTGTCTGTCGACTTCGTCTTGTATCAAGTCTTGTACGTAGAATGTTAAATCAGGGCACGTAGTTTAAGATACTATGTTATTTCGCTTGAAAGGTTGTGATTTCGCTTGAATGAAACATGTGCAGTTTCAAGCGAAATCAACTCAGTTTCAAGCGAAATCAACTCGAGCGAAATCTGTAAGAATTATTCCGGTCAGAGCAACGAAGTGCTGCCGAAGTGTCGTCTTGCTGTAAATTGCTTTCAAATCAATAATACGACAGTTTAAAGTGTATATCTAGCTGAATTGACCTTAGTACGTCTGTTTCCGCCTTTCGTACTGAGTAAAACTCTTCTGATTGACTCGTTCGGGTCTAAAAACGATCCTACAAGTGGTATCAGAGCTCAGGAGGAAGAGTTCATACCAATTCAGTTGAAATTTCTGATTTCTACACCTTCTTTTTCAAAATTTATTTGATTTTACGGTCAAAATGTCTTGATTTTCACACATGTTGTGCGCAATACTGTTTTAAACAATCCTTGAGAAAATTAGACCTTATTTCATTCTAAAACTGGTAAAATCTTTAATTCCGCTCGAAAAACAGCTTGAGAATATGACATCAGCAGTATTCCGCTTGAACTGATTTGTTGATTTCGCTTGAAATCACATTTTGGATCTGATTCCGCTTGAGAAATTTTGTTGATTCCACCTGAAACAGTATTCCGCTTGAGAAGTTCTGTTGATTTCGCTTGAGAATTGCTATTTCGCTTCAAAGTCCTTATTTCGCTTGAGTGACCTGGTTTGAAACTAGTGATTTCGCTTCAACAAAGATATTTCGCTTCATCGGAGATTTCGCTTGAATTTGTGATTCCGCTTGAAATCACTGTTTGACAAGTTTTAAAGAAACCGAATCATGGAAGAGGAATTTTACAACGCATTCGCTACTCCAGTTACCCCAATTACTCTCGCACAGAACACGATGTTGGAAAATGAAACGGGGACGATGCAAAAACCGCCTAAGCTCATGAACATCGGGGAGTATAAGGGTTGGGAAGGACGGTTTGAGAACTGGGTACAAGCAAACTACTTAGATGCTTGGGAATGTGTTGAAACAAAATATATTAGACCGACGAATGATGAGGAAGAGATTATTGTAATAAAAGATCTAAGTGCAGAAGATAGAAAGAAATACAAAGATGAAAAATGATGTTAAGTCTACTGCAACAAGCTGTGAAGGAAGATATCTTGGTTCTATTGCAACACAATGGAACTTCTTATTCAATCTGGAAAGCATTAAGATCGAAGTTTCATGGAAGCCAAGAAATGATTAAAAACAAGAAATCACTTTTGAAAAAAGGAATTTGATCTTTTTCGTGGGTTGAAAAATGAAAGCACAAAGGAAATTATTGAACGATATTGCAATTTGTTAGCCAACATGAAAAGATTGAGCATCAATAAAGATAATGAAGAGTTGATTGAAAAACTAGCTGATGCGTTGCCATATGAGACTTGGGGAACATATCTTATGATGTTGAGAAACAAGAAAGGATTTAGTAGTCTGACGTTGAGCAAATTTATTGAAAAGATTGAGGCTCAGGAGATGGAACAGAGAAAATTTTTAAGAATGAAAGATTTTGACGGTGAACAAGACATCCGACTTTATTACAAAGGTGGGGTCAGTGATAAAACCACCAATATGTCACCGAAGATTGAGACAGCATTCAATGTCAAGAATTCATCAGGAAGTTCTTCAAAAGGATCAAACAGCAACACAAGTTTTTCATCATATCCATCTTTTGATCCAAACATTTCTGCAACAAAGAATGGCAAGAAGCTGTAGTGCAACATTGTTTTGAATCTAGAGAATGATGAGGATTATTCAGCAGAAATTGCTAAGAGTCACATGTCTTTGTTGGGAACCGTGTTGGAATCCTATGGTAGTTTTGTGGCAGGTCGGAACGGGAATCCTATTTTGACAAAAGAGGATTACGATCAAATTGACGCTGAGGAAATGGAATTAATGGATATTAAATGGTGTTTGGCAAGTGTATTGAGACGAGCTGAGAAATTTAAGCAGATCACAGGAAGAGATGATTTACGTGAAGCTAATGTTTCTACTTTGGGTTTTGATAAATCTAAAGTCACTTGTTTTCGTTGCAAGGAAAAAGGACACTTCAAGAGGGAGTGCAAAAACCGCGAAGCAAGTGGAGCTCAAAATCCGTTCAACAATAACAATGATTACTATCGGAAGGCTATTTATCATCAAGTTGCACAACAACAACAAGAACCACAAGTGGCACATGGTAGGAAAATAATCGAGGAATCTTCAAAGAGAGCTTGCATGGTGAATCAGGATGACAAAGAGCCAACAAAGGGTTTCAATTGGGACAAATATATCTCAGCTGATAGTAAAGCATGCCTGATAAATCAAGATGATGAAAAGTTTCCGGAAGGTTTTAACTGTGAAGGTTTTAGTTGGGATGATTATGATCCAAACAAAACTTCAAATCACAAAGCTTTTGTCGCTCGAGTTGAAGAAGATAGTGATGATGATAGAGAGTATCATGCAAGAAGATTGGCAGCCCATTTTAAAATGATGGAAGAGAGTGATAGTGATGATGATAAAGCTAAAAAGAAAAAGAAAAAGGTCAAAACACCAGTTAGCAGTGATGATGAAGCTGTTCCGGTGATAAGGAAAAAAGTGGATATTCCAAAGTTCAAGGTTGATGAAGAAGTATATACTAAAAAGATTCCGGTGATTTGTGAGAATTGTGAGATTATCAAGAAGAAAAACAGTGAACTGATTAACAATATAAATCAGTTGAAGGAATCTTACGATGTTCTGAACAAAGCCATGAATCAATATAATCAATCAAGTGAAGAACAAGCAACAGCAATGAAAACACTTCAAGGAGCTTTCATGATAAAGTAGAAAGTTGTGAACAACTACATTGAGAAGTGTGTTGTGCTAGAACAGAAACTTGAAACACAAAGAATTGAAACTGAAAGAGTTAATCGTTTATTGAAAAGTTACTCATGTACTTCTTATGTCATTGACAGGATTTATCCAACGGTTGAGGGCATGAAGGCATTTGAAGATGATGAAGTAACTGAAGAACAAAAAGTTTCTGAAGAAAAGACTTCTGAAAAGAAGAAAGAAAAGAAGAAGGATACCAAAGAAAAGAAATCTGGTAAGAAACAAGGTTTCAGTTACAACAAGTGTCCGCCCCCGCTTGAAAATGGATATTCTCCAAGAAATCCAAATTCAGAAAGAGTCGAAAAGGCAACAAATTTACAGTGGGAGTCGGAGTCTTCAGTTAAATTGCCAGATAATATTGATGTCACGTTTACATCATCTGACACTGATCATGAGTCCGAGTTAATAAAGAAAGTGGTCGATCAGGTGTTGGATAAAGATGAATCCGAGGAGTCAAAGTCGGAGTTTATGTAAGAGTCAAAGTCTGAGTTCAGCATTCCGAGTCAAACCGACAAACAGAGAAAAAGGGTTTATAATAAAGAATTCCTGTTATCAAAATCTAATTTGAATGACGAAATGTTTAAAGTTGCATATACTTTGAATGATTCTGATAAATTATATTTTGATGAGGAATTTCCATTAAGAGGTGTTAAACCTGATATGATAAAAAAAGGTTTTCAAACTAACAGAAATTAATATTTCTGAAATAAAAGATGTAAATCTTAATGATAAACCTAAAAAGTACACCTCAAGAATTCGACAAAGAGAAAACAAGAAAAAGGGTTACAGTTCTAGTTCTGGTTTTCACAAGAAACCAAACCATAACGGCAATTTCAAAAAGAAAGGATTAGGTTTTATTCCATCAGAAAAACAGAAAAATGAAAAATATGTTCAAGATTTTAAATCAAAAATGATATTTGTTTCAGGTACATCTTCTGAGGAGGAACAAAAGAGTCCATTCTGGAAGCAATCTAATAAAGAATTCCTTGCGAAGAAGCAAGAAGAGATGAAGTTTGCTGATAAGATGAAAGAAACGAGAACCTGTTTCCAATGCAAAACTGTTGGTCATATTGCTAAGAATTGTTCCAAGGCAGTACAATCAAAACAGGTAGTTTCTCGTAAACTGAAAGATAAAGAGGTTGTGTTTGAACCACCAATTGAGAGAACTAAACTTTTCAAAAATTCAACTTTTGAGATTGGTGAATGTTCAAACAAGTTTTACAAGAAAAGAGCAAATCTTGACAACCAAAAATGGGTTGTTAAGAAATCAGAGAACAGTTCTAGCAATGATTCTGATTCATCAAAATCAGAGGAGCTATCTTCTGGCGAGGAATCTGATTTCATAAAATCAGAGGAGCCACAAATTGAGATTAAAAGTGAAAAGTCAGTTCCGGCTGTGGATGATGTGAATTTTCCACCACTTTGGGCTGAAAATTTTAAGAAAAAAGTTGGACAAGTTGAGATTTCAAATCAATTATTTTCTGAAAAGAAAGAGTTTGATATTGAGAAAGCCTTTAATTCCAAAGTTCACCATATTTTTGGAAAGATGGTTGACAGGAAAGTCAAGGGAGTCAAGGAATTTTACGAGAAGAAAACAAAGAAGCAAGGTAAAGTATCATCCCTGGTTTGTGACTGGGATGGTACCTACTATGAAGAGTAAAATTTTGGACTTGCCGGAGCTCCCAAGTTGGTAATCGTGGAGCAGGAATCGGCATCATTCTTATGTTTTTGAAATATTGAAATTTGGTCACAAGTATGACTTGCCGGAACTCCCAGGTTGGTAAGTGAGGAGTAGGTATCGGCATCTTGAGAATTCAACCTACATGTGATATTGGTTGGTAAGCCATGTGGTTGAAAAAGGTTAATACTTACAAGTAGTAAATCAAGGACATTAAGTTGTACTTGCATTTTCCTACATGTGGTTGATAGAGCAAGATGATGAACCCCTAATCTACAAGTTTTAATACCTACAAGTGGTAAAATCAACAAAACATATTTTCCGGAAAAACCATTTGATTAAAACAAACTTAAGTGTTTTGAAATCAATGGGAAAATAGTTTGTTGTGAGGGGGAGTTCTGATTGTTTATGCCAAGAGGATGGCGAATTGAAGCGATTCGATATCAGTTGTCGATTTACTTGTACAGTTTGTTTTCAAATTTCTTTAAATGTGTTTGCATTTTAGGGGGAGTAGAAATTTCAACAGAAAATCCAAAAACATTAGAAAATTTGAAAAAGTAAAAAACATGATAAAATTCAAAATAAGTTTCTGTGTCAAAGAAGAGGAAATGATAGTACATCAGTAGACAGTTACAATATGCTAAAGAAATGTAATGATTAAATAGCATTAAACGGTCTCACTAATGATATGCCGATAGGTTTTTACACATTTAGTAAGCTTGTTCGGGATATAAACTTAAATTCAAACTTGCTAATTTCGTGGGGAACACTACTTGGATATATAGGTAACCCCTGAAATCTTGTTTGAAAGGTCCCTCTTTCTGAAATACTAGGTCTTTATACTCAGTGATATCTGGGGTATTATCCCGGGACTTCTGATTTTGAGAAAGCAATGGCCTAGTCCCCGGAGAATACTTTACTGCTTGCTTGAAATATAGCGCCGCCCTCAGCATAAAATGATAAGACAATAAAATTGCTAATCAATGCTGTTGTAAAAAAGATCCTCTAAAGGGGACACACCAAAAGTCGAGCCGTCATCTCTCTGCTGAACAGAAGTTCTGACCTGAGCTCTCACGGTTTCGCAATATAACCCCTTACAGATATCATCTGTGGTATACTCACCTGTAAGACTGAATATTGGGATCTGGATACAGGAGTATATTCAAGAGGTGGGACACATGAATGAGTTTAAGTTCTTAAAACACCTAATTCGTATCCTGAATCAGTTGAAATTTGTGTGAAAATTTAAGTGGATCAGTATATTGGCAATCTAAGTGAATTGTTTAATTCTTAATGTGTAACTAAGCTCAACGGTACTTGTGACTTGTCAAAAACTAGTATGATCCTCTTACACAAACTCACAAAAATATTGTCTGTAAATATTTCTTTATTGCATTTTATTTCTTTCAAAAATTCAAAAAGATTTTAGTATGTTTTAGCATAAATTTTGAAAAATACAAAAAGATTTTCGACAACTGGTGTTGGAGAGCTGATTTTCAAAATTCCTAGTGCTGAACATAATGAACAAATGGTTTGGGTGAAAATTTTTTGAGATGTTTTGAAATGAAATGAGAAAAGTTTTTTTGAAATGAAAATGTAATTCCTGCAAGTGGTTCATCAGAGTCTAACATTGTAAAATCATTGTCTGTATATCTTATCCATAAGTGTTCATTAGATGGTGATATTGTTTTTACAAGTGATCATCAGAAAATTTACTTTTGGGTAGAGATTGTGCAGGATATCTAAGTGATAGAGAGCCAGGTTCCGATACCTGAAGACTATGTAATTTTAACAAGACAGGTTGTGATCCCAGCATATTGAAAGGGGAAGTCTGTAGATTGCAGAGCAAAGTTCCAATTCTAAATTTCACGCAAACTGCTGAAGTTGATGAACTTAAGGAATCAAGAGATGTGATCAAGAGAAGATAGAGTCAGATTGTGATTCTGGGATTGAAGATTAGATTAACGTTCGAGGAAGGAGAGTTTGTTGGTGATGAAAATAGAAGAGAGAAGATTTGAGGATGCTTTACAGTGTCAAAATACTTCAAAGGAGACGCCCGAAGGCTGATAAAGATTGAATATTCGAAGACTCGACACTTTAAGACTCGTCAACATTCGAGGGGGAGTCTGTTGGTGCATGCGTCTGTCGACTTCATCTTGTATCAAGTCTTGTATGTAGAATGTTAAATCAGGGCACGTAGTTCAAGATAATATGTTATTTCGCTTGAAAGGTTGTGATTTCGCTTGAATGAGACATGTGAAGTTTCAAGCGAAATCAACTCAATTAATTTCCCTTGAACTGACATTCTACATCTTCAAGCGAAATCTGAACACTATATATATGTGTGTTCGAGCGAAATCTGTAAGAATTATTCCGGTCAGAGCAACGAAGTGCTGCCGAAGTGTCGTCTCGCTGTAAATTGCTTTCAAATCAATAATACAACAGTTTAAAGTGTATATCTAGCTGAATTGACCTTAGTACATCTGTTTCCACCTTTCGTACTAAGTAAAACTCTTCTGATTGACTCGTTCGGGTCTAAAAACGATCCTACACTAACAGTTTCTCCATTAGCTGTCTCTATGAGACATTCTTGTGGTAGTTTAGTTAATGACTGGTTTAGCAGTTTGCAAAACGAAGTATTAATAAAACTTTGGTTTTCACCAGAGTCAAATAATACTTTAGGAAAAACATCATTAACTAAAAACGTACCAGCTATCACGTCTGGAATCATCTTGGCTTCATCTGCAGTCAGAACAAATGCTCTAGCATTTTTAGTGTTCCTGTTGTTCACAGCTGGAGCCAATTTCGGACAGTTTGGCTTAATGTGACCTTTTTCTCCCCAGTTGTAGCATAATCCATTACTGGATTTTCTCCTGCAATCTTCTTCCTTGTGTCCCGGCATCTTGCAAAAATTGCAAAGAGTGGAGCATTTTCCCGAATGCTTTTTCTTGCAGACCTTGCAGAAAGGTGCAGAGGTAGAACCCATATTCCTACGATTGTAATTCCCAGAACGGAATTCTTGAGTAAGCCTTTGGGTTAGGTTTCTCCTCTATTCTTCTTCTCTAGTACGGATTAATTCATCTGTCAAGGTATTTGCTAGTTCTACAACTTCTTCTATAGTTTGAGGTCTAGCTGCTTTGACTAAATGTCTAATTTCTCCAATTAATCCCCAGATGTAACGGGAGATTAACACTGGTTCAGGTGATGCAAGGGTTGGTACTATTCTAGCATATTCAAAGAATGTGGTAGTATAACCCTTATTATCTACCCTTGTCATTCTTAAGTTGAGGAACTTATTGGCTATCTGTTCCTTTTCATTTGGAGGGAAGAATTTCTTTTCTACGATATTCTTAAATTCCTCCCATTCCATGTTGTATACCTTATCACTTCCTCTTGACTGGAGGATAGTGTTCCACCATTCTAGGGCTGAGTTTTTAAACAGATTAGAAGCAAACATTATTTTGTCTTCTTCAGCACACTTGCTTATTTTTAAAACAGCCTCAGTTTTCTCTATCCAGCGTAGAGCTGCAATGGGTCCTTCATTGCCCGAGAATTCTATTGGTTTACAGGACCAGAATTCCTTGTAAGAACAACCGTAAGACACGGTTCTTCTTCTTTTGGGAATGGGCACTTGAAGTACAGGTCCATTGTTCACGCTGTGTTCTGGTTCAATTGGTCGCTTACTGCTATGTTTACTTTTATTATTCGCTTCTTGAACCATTTGAATAATAAATGGCATTGCATCTATAATTCCTTGTGCCACTATGTGTTGAACTGCACTATTATCCATTTGGTTTCCATTGTTATTGATGCTCGGATTCTCATTAACCACGTTAATGTTACTCTGGTTATCGTTATTCAGATTTCCTTGATTTCCTTCGTCGGCCATCTGAATTTTAAACATTTACCCCGTATTAATATCACAAAATAATATTTAATATAATCAATCACATGACACACATTTTTGCCAAAAGCGTCGATCATTGCGACTTTACTCTATTCATATACTATTATGCATCTATTACATACCAGTACTGAAATGAAAATTACAATACCAACTGAAATAGAATTACACTAATAGTAATAGGCATCCATACACACATATTTTATTTTTATTTTATTATATTATTATTATTACTATTACCGTTTCACCATCATATTCACGGATATGGATTCATCCAAAAATCCATATTGCACTCATCGTATTTCCATACGAGTCGCTCTCCCACCTGTCGTATTCTCTCACTGCTTTCTAAAATTTCCTCACCAAATGTCCTAAGTTCTTGTACGTTTTCTGCACTCATTGGGGGTGCAGGTTCTAGGACTGGGTTTGGAATCTGGGGTGCGGGTTCCTGGTATAGGGTGAAAGTGCCTGAAATCGGTAAGGATCTTCTAAGATCTCCCTAATGTATTCATCGTGGTAATAGGGATCTAAAGGGTCCATAACTGGGTAGGCTCCTATGTTCTGCATAGGTGTGTCTTCATGGATCGGGTAACGTTGCACATAGTCCCTAACGTCATCCCACCAGGGATCGTAATTTGGGTCTAGGGGGTTTGGTGCTGGTACCCTAGGAATTTCTTCCGGATTGAAGTCATGCATCTCCACTTGGTTTTCAGGGTTTTCTATTTCCATGGGTTGGTCTGGGATTGGTGGTTGTGGTTGGGGTGCTATTATTTGCTTCAGATTAGGGTCAGCTATAGTGGTGGCTAAGATATGGATGTTCGCTATACCCCTATTTATCATATCCTGGGCATAGGCATCTGTCTCTCTCTTGGCTGCTGCTCGTGCTCTCTGGTCTTGCAACTTTTTATACGCTTCCTACGCTCGTGTGCCCCTCGACTGAACCATCCCCTCTTTTTTCTGAGGAAATGGCTGTAAGTCCCGAAATCTGAGGATCGATAACGAAAACCAAACCCTTGTTTATAACACACAATGTCACGGGTGCGGAATCCTCGTAACGATGCCAAACCAAACACAGTTAATAATAACACACGATGTAACCAATGAAATGCAATCTATTGATTAAATGGGATGAGAACCAAGAACAACTGATACACACACAGTTTGACAGAATAACTTTCAGGGTATGCTCTCATCTAGTTTCAAAGTGAAACCAGAATGTGTTTATATAGCAACCTGGGCCTTGCATCAACGAAACCAAAGATAGGCTTGACGACACAAACATTGGGCCAGATATTGGGCTTGAAGCAGCCCAACAGTCGACGAAACAAGGTTGTTTCGTCGCTGATCACGACGAAACAAGATGAATTGGACATATTGGCGTTTCGTCGTGAGGTGTTCGACGAAACAGAGTGTTTCGTTGAAGGCTGCAATTTGTTAACTGTTTGCTGCAAACAGACAGTTGTAGCAAACCTCATACAAACACAAACATAATGACAGATTTACCCTTATATGCAACATGCATTGTTCGTATACATTACATACCACATAGAGACAAAATAAGTCGAACACAAGCGGATATGAGGATATCCGACTTGGTCGACGGCAAATACAGACTCGATAAGTGTTAAAAGACCGTACAAAATACAACGGTAAATAAGACTAGTTACAGACACAAAAAGGTGCACCAACAAACTCCCCCTTGTCTGTTACTCATCTTCGGTCTTCGAATCTTCTTTCTTCAGTGTTGTTCGGACCACGAATTGCCTGCATGAATTCCTCGGTAGTAGCAGAAGCAAGCGACGCGCTGAAATCGCAACGCTTGATGCGCATCCTTGTCTTCATAGAAAATGTCGTGCCGATATAACTTATCAATGTCGGACGCGGACATGTTAACGATCCACATCGGATCCAACATACGAAAATTCTCACGATCATCTCTAAAAACAATTACCGCCTCATGCGTGTCTGAGTCGTAGCACCATAATGCCATTTCATCGAGAAAGTTCTGTGGCATCGGCATTAATGGGATTTTATCTACGACTTTCGCTGGCTGATACACAATTTTGTAGCGCCCCGTGTTCGTTGCAGGATCAAGAGTGAATTTAATCTGCTGGTAGATAGTGAACTGCTGCTTGTACGATTCATCTTTCCTGCCTGACTTTTTATTGAACTTTATCCTTTTCTCGAACAATGTAGCTCCCTCGAAGTTTGAACGATTGTGGAGCTTTAGCTTTGTCAGAGCTGCAACATCGTAAAACGGCAGAGATAATATGCTCAGCAGCGAACTGAAGTACTGGATACCAAATTCCCTTTTGATGGCGATGCAATGAATTTCCTTGACAAACATCCAACAGAGGATTCTTCCACTCGGCTTCACTTTTACAAACTGTAAGTACTCGGCTTGAGCGACGTCTGGCACAGATTTGGAAACCTTGGATAAGAACTGTTGTCGCCACGCGGAAAACGCATCTGTGGTATTTTCAGACATATCACGGTTCTTTAAATGCTCATCAATGACTTCCACATTCTCTTTTAGCCATTCTTCATCGAAAGGGGGAAATTCAGTCCCGTCTTGTCGAATATATGAAGATTTCTTCTCATTTCCTTCAAATACGATTTCTTCAATATTTTCAACATTTGTTGTTTCAGGCTCACTCGGCATCTTATCAATCTCAGCGTCATCAGTCTCTCTCATAGCATGTAGAGCAAGCAATTGGTCATGTGAAAGATCCTCGATAATTTCTCCTCCTTCAAGTAATTCTCCAGTGATTGGATGAATAGTCTGCAATGCAAGATCAGCACTGCTAGAAACAGAAGATGTACCTTCAATCTGTTGAACTGTTCCAGAAGATGTTCCTTGAGAAGATTCGATCGCTGAACAACAACGATTGCAGAAGATGTAGCGGCTGGTGGCTGCTCTGATGTAGTAGAAGGATCAGGATTCCCTTAATCTTCAGGATCATCATCCCGTTTCTGCATAACTTCTTGTTGCTTACATCGATCATCCCACAGAGTAGCAACCCGCTTTTGAATAAACTCATAGCCAGCAGTTATCGTCTTAACGCCATCAAGTATCGTAGTGTTGCGAGTTTCATACCATTCCTTCATAAAGTCACATCTTCCTTTAAGATCCTCAGCCAACTTCCGAAGTATAGAGTGATTTTGTTCTCTAGTTTCTTCTTCCGCTTTCAAGCGTTCATTTTCTGCTTTCAATTGTTCAATTTCTGCTTGCTGGCGAGTGATCACAGCTTGTTGTTGATCAACAGTGGACTTCAACTTATTTATTTCCACCTGTTGACTGAGCTGATCATTCTTCGTGATTCTAAGGAAATCAGTCTGCCTTTGAATAAGATCTGCAGCCGCTTCAAATTGAGAGAATAGGAAGTTCTTCTTCTCGTCTTGAGACATCTCCGAGAAATCCTTTGACGGTCAGCACTAGGCTGAGAAGTAGTTGCTCTAATTGCAGCAGCCATTGACCTTTGTGGAACGGCCTGAGGGGTTACTGTTGAAGTTTCAACAGCTGAAGATACCACAGGAGTTTCAGCACCTGAAGATACCGCGGGAGTTTCTTGAACAGGCTCTTGTGGAACAGATTGTCGAGCAGAGGTACTCAAGTATCTTCTTGATTTCTTCTTTTGACTTTCAGCAGCTTTCTCAGCTTTCCTTTTCTTTAAACGTTCTACTTCAGTAACCTCTGGAACGTATTCAGGATCATCTTCCTGTCTAATCCCCCTGTATCTTTTAACACCACGTTCATCAAGAGACATTTCGTATCCAGGCTCGATTAGATGATCGTCCGAATCAGAATCCTCTTCATCATCGCCGGCTGATGTACCACCAGTCGCACCAGCACTAGATGTACCAACGGCACCTGTATCACCAACATCATCACCATTATCTTCACTATCACTCTCCGACATATCAGAATCAACTGGATCTGGACCAAACTTTTCAACCATTTTTCTCTTCAACTCCGGCTCTTCGTTATCAGATTGACTGTCATCATGACGCCATTTATCATCAGCTGGAGCAATATAATCAGGATTTCCTAGCGCACCGATCAACTTCCTTGGAGGATCGCTTTCTTTGTATCTTATGGCTGCAAGGTTCTTGATTATCCTTAATGAGTTGAAGTTCATTGCTTCTATCTTCAGAATGTCGTTGTCAGCTTTAGGAAGACCAGGATGTTGAACATTCATGATCATTTGAAGAAACCGCGGATACATCCAGAACTTGTTCCCGGTTATTCTACTTCCAGTCCTCGTCATATTTTCCTTCATATTGGCGAAGATGTACTTTGAGATGCTAAACGGTTTGTTTAGCACCAACGCCACCATGAAACCAACTAGATCATTTCCAGTCATATCATATCCAGCTCGTCTATTGCTAAGACACTGATTGAGAATGTGTAATAGGAACTTGTAGCGTAACGGCTGATCACCCTTGTTGATTTGTTTGCTGAAGATGTCTCCTGTACACTTCATTCGTAACAAGCAGCCTCTCGTACACATAATAGGTATAGAATATGGATCATCCGGATGGTCTTGTAGCTGTAAAACCTCATTCAAGATATCTGGAGAGACAATAACATCCACATCATTTACACGACCCTGAATAACTTCTTTTCCATCCACTTGCACAACACTTGCTGAATCCCAGAAAGCTTTGATAAGAGATTTTTAGACAGGTGTTGAGAAAGTAACAACATGATTGATCCGTGACTCTCTGATCCATTTCGTGATATCTTTCAGTTCAGCGAGCTTTCCTTCTGGATCCAGAAAAGCAATTTGATTATGACGCTTTCCAGACATTATCTCCTCTTCAGACTTGTTTTCCTTTTTAGTCGGTTTCTTACGTTTTCCTTCTTTCGGTGCCATCTGTATATGAAAATGTCCACAATAAGTCTTAATTGTATAACATGTGTATTGGACATGCATATGTACAAGTTAAACATAAAATTGACATTTAACACAATAATTACAAGTATCCTGTCACAATGCACCAAACTGAAAAATTTGCTAAGGCATGGACGACGAAACAGACAGTCTTCGACGAAACAGAATGATGTGGGACGAAACAGAGTTAACCTTTGACCAGTTTGTTTCGTCGACAGTACCTCAACGAAACGAATCCGTTTCGTCACTTGTTTGTTTCGTCACTTGTTTCGTCATGAAGGGGGTTTTAGAACAGTTAGGGTTTTGCCGTTTCGTTGTTTTTGGGGTTTTCTAATCAAAGGAGTTTCGCCGTATGATGTTTAACCGATGACACACAAGCCATCAATTTGACACTTATGTTACCCAATACAAACAAAAAACAATCTTAGATTCAAAATCGACATCAATTTTAACCGAACCCCACAAAATAGTTCAAACAACAAACAAACCCACATCCCCTGTTTTTGTTACATGAACCCAAACCCAAATCAAAGCACATATACACACATAAACCCTAAATCTATCCAATTTCATAAGATACCAAACAAGATACAAGCTTAAATCAAGAAATCATTAGGTAAACAAGGGTCTCCGAGGGTTTCAAACAAAAACAGACGGTTCACAATGTTCGAAACATGAACAGAATCCTTTTTATACCTTTGATTTTTTTCTAAATTTCAAAGCAAAATGAGGGTTTTTAAGAGTCAAAGTCGGTAACAGAGGGTATGGGGTTTTGAGTGAAAGAGAAGGCAAACAGTGATGGTTTTGAAAAAGTTGAACAATGGGACCCCTTATATACACCGACTTACTTCGGTGAAACGAACATCTCGATGAAATGGAAATCTGAGCTCGACGAAACGGAATCTTGGGCTGGACTTGGGCGATAAAATTTAGCCCACAACGAAACGTAATTGGGCCATTTACGTTTCGTCGTAACCTCGACGAAACGATGTGTTTCGTCGATTACCAAAACAAGTTTGACCAATGTTGACCAATTTTGAAAAGTTTGACTTTGACCAAGAGTGTTTCGTCGATACAATTTTTCAAAAACACTAAGGCATGAAAATTTTGCACACTGAACAGATTTTGATTAATTGAACACATTTCCATTTTGATTGAGTTTTCAAATGCAAGGACGTTTTATGAAGTAGGTTTCAGGCTTCCGGCAGAAAACTTCGAGATACCAACCATCGGCTAATCAAAACAAGTTTTACAACTTAAACTACAACACAAATTAAAGTACGTTAAACTAACGAAAGACAATAACATAAAGAATTTGTACAGTGAACAATCTTTTTGCGAGTTTCAAGGTAAGAGAATCATTACCAGCTTACGGTCCTTGTTAAAACGGTTTCTGATTTCTGTTTAAAGCATTAGATAAGTATTCTACCACAATTATCGGTATTGTTGTCCACCTAAGATCAACTTATCAGATGTAATCATAATTAGGAGATATGATTTACGGTAAGAGTTATACTTACTTGTCGGTGTACATCCACTCACGACACATTCCCGTATCAAGGTATGCATGAGAGTTCATCTTACCGGTGAGTATACTGCTTATCATCTGTTTGACCGTATAAAAGAATGTGAGAAACTCACTTATTTTGATTGAAAACAAGCCCTATGTGATAAAATCACTTATTGACGAGGAATTGATTTTCGATGCATGAAGGGCACAGGAGCAAGTCCGTGAACAGGTTAGTACTTTCGTACATCAGAGAAGAACTTGACTCCCAGATAAATGTGATATATTATCACTTATTTTGAGGGACATGTGATTGTTGATCACTTATTGAGGTCGAATGCAATATGTACACGTATGTATAGTATCATGGAAGATCTAGACTTCGTCTCCGTTATTTTTACGGTAAAAGATACAACCATGATACCCAGATGATAAGACAACATAAAGACCGAATATCTCAGAACCTCGGCAATCAATCAAACGAAATTTCGGTACCAAGACCATATGCCAATGAATGGTTCCCACCTGAATTGAAGTCTGTTAGGTTTATATCATCCTACACATTTTAGTCTGATTGTGAGCCTACCGATACATCGTTAGTAAAGCTACTTATCATTTTTCAATTTTTCTTTTTCTTTTGACCATATTGACAGACCACACCAGTGTATATCATCACTTTCCCTTCTTTTCTCCAAGAAACTCATTTTTGGTTTTCTATTGTTTTTGAATTTTTTTTTCAAAATTAAAGACAGAAAGTAAACGACATATTTTTGGATTTTTGAATTTTCACATGTTTTTGTATTTTCTGAAATTTCTCCCCCTAAAATGCGAAAAGATAAGCAAACTGAAAATCTTTTTGGATTTTTGACGCTTAAGAAAATATTTACAAAAACGATCAGCCGACAGAAGTTTACTCTTGTTTCACCTTAACACCATTGACCAATAAAAGATAGTCAAAACGAGATTTTTCAAAAGCTTTTGTAAACAGGTCAGCACGCTGTTCATCAGTGTGGATTTTAACAACATCGATTAATCTTTTGTCAAAACAATCACGTATGAAGTGATACTTAATTTCGATGTGCTTGGCCTTGGAATGTTGGACAGGATTTCTAGTGATAGATAAAGCAGCATTATTATCAACAAAAATAGAGGTAGATAGGAATTCAAAACCGTAGTCGCGCATTTGTTGCTGGATCCATAGAACCTGAGAGCAACAACTTGAGGCAGCAATGTATTCAGCTTCACAAGTTGATGTAGCAACACAAGTTTGCTTCTTGCACTGCCACGTGACTAAGCGACTTCCTAAGAATTGACATCCAGCCGTTGTGGATTTCCCATCTATGTTGCATCCGCCAAAATCAGAATCACTAAAAGCAACCAAGTCAAAACCATCATCCTTAGGGTACCAGAGACCGGTGTCCGGGCAACCCTTCAGATAGCGAAAAATCCTTTTAACAGCTCCAAGATGAGATGCTTTTGGGTTGGCTTGATATCTTGCAAGCAGGCACGTTGGATACATGATGTCAGGCCTCGATGCTGTGAGATACATGAGAGATCCGATCATAGCGCAATAATAAGAAGAGTTGACACTTTCACCCTTCAAGTCCGGAGTAATCCCGTGATTAGTCGGAAGTGGGGTACCAATGGGCGTTGCGTCAGACATCTGGAATCGGCTCAAGATGTCTCCAACATATTTAGTCTGATGGATGAATATCCCAGACTCAGTTTGTTGAACTTGTAGGCCCGAAAAGAAATTCATCTCTCCCATTGCGCTCATTTCGAACTTTTCCTGCATAACACGTTCAAATTGCCTGCACAAAGTATCGTTAGTAGAACCAAAAATGATATCATCATATCATCAACGTATACCTGTACCAACAAAAGATCTCCATCTTGTTCCTTGATGAAAAGAGTACAGTCGATAAGACCCCGGCGAAAACCGTTCTCCAGCAGATAAGTAGATAAAGTTGCATACCAAGCCCTCGGTGCTTGATGTAACCCGTAGAGAGCTTTGTTGAGCAACCAAACCCGACCGGGATGGATAGGATCTTCGAAACCTGGAGGTTGTTCGACATACACCTCTTCTTCAACAATACCATGCAAGAATGCGCTTTTGACGTCCATCTGATAGACTTTGAATCCTTTAAAAGAAGCATAAGCTAGAAAGATCTGAATAGCCTCTAGACGAGCAACTGGTGCATAAACCTCTTTGTAATCAATGCCTTCAATTTGACGAAAGCCCTGAACAACCAATCTCACCTTGTTGCGAATGACCACTCCACGATCATCCTTTTTGCACTTGTAAACCCAACGGGTGCCAATTTTCTTGTAGTTGTCGAGTTTTTCAACAAGTCTCCAAACACCCAGCTTCTGGAACTGTTGTAGTTCCTCTTGCATTGCTTCAACCCAAGAATTATCCTTTAAGGCTTCTTTCTAAGATTTCGGTTCTTCTTGTGAAACGTAACAAGCGAAGGACCAATCATTTTGAATACCAGATTCTCTAATGGCTGAATACAAACCAGCACTCTGGTTGTTTCTCAGCTGATTACGCGTCTGCACCCCGCGTTGGACATCTCCAATAATGTTCTGATGTGGATGGGTATCGTGAATTCTCATTTCCGGATTTTCAGGAACACGAGCATTAACACCCAAATTATTAATATTAAGATCAACAACCAACTCCACACCTGGAATATGCGTAGAAGTGGATGCATTTCCTTCAGCATTATCAACATCCTGCACATGAGGAGTTTCAACAGAAGTACCCTGAACAAGAGCAACTGGAGCTGAAGTGACTTCAGTCGCATCAAGATATTCATCATCTTCTGATGACTCATTGTACTCAGTATCATCTTCAAATACCTCATTTTGAACTGTGTTGTTAACCGAATTAGAACCTTGGGGGTTAACAATAACAGGTCTAACCAATGGCGAGTCAGCAGCGTTGTCACTATCAAATAACATTTTAGCAGCTGCAGAATCTTCGTCAAAGGTTGGCAGATTAAAGGCGTCGAATAGCCCATCGTAGTCGAACATCCAAGGATCACCCGGAGCTCTAACAAGACTTGTATACCTTTGAACCCTTACTTCAATCCATAGCTCAATCTTTTTGGTAGCCAGATTCCATACGCGAAAATTCGGAGTAGCATATCCAAGGAAGAAACCCTCGATAGCTTTCACGCCAAACTTTCCATCCGGCTCAATCATAGTGCATGGACCGCCAAAAGGTTCTAGAAAAGATAGATCCGGTTTCCTTTTCTGTAGAAGTTCGAAACAAGTCTTCCCATGTCTCTTAACTGTAAGGACTCGGTTTAATGTGTAGCAAGCAGTTGACACAGCCTCTCCCCAGAACTGAACAGGAAGCTCCGACTCTACCAACATCGTTCTTGCAGTTTCAATTATCGTTCGATTCTTTCTCTCCGCGACACCGTTTTGTTGTGGAGTGTATCGAGAACTGTATTCATGAAGAATTCCCTTAGAAGTACAGAACTCATCCATCACACGGTTCTTGAATTCAGTTCCATTGTCGCTTCTGATCCTCTTAACTTTCAACGTGTAGAGATTTTCCAACATTGTAAGAAGATCCTTGAGGATGCCAGGAGTATCACTCTTGTGTGCCATAAAAGCTACCCAAGAAAATCTAGAATAATCATCAGTAACCACTAAACAATAAGCATCCCCGAATGTTCTCTTGTGTCTTATAGGTCCAAAGAGGTCCATATGAAGACGTTCGAGAGGCATGCTAACAGTGTTGATCTTCTTCAGAGGGTGAGACTTCTTCGTTTGTTTCCCTTTCTGGCACGAAACACAGATATCTTGTAGATGAAAACTTCTCACGGGCACGCCATTCACAAGATTGTTTTTCACCAAATGGTTCATTTTTCTTAAGTGAATGTGCCCCATTCTTCTGTGCCAAGATATAGACTCCTTCTCCGTGGCTTTTGAGACAAAACATGTGACTTGTGCAGAGGTCATAATCGCTTGGCTCATATCAAGAATATAAAGATCATTAACTCTTGGAGCCGATAAAAGAATCCATTCTTCTGGAATTTTGAAACCAGGTTTCAGCACATAACAACCGGCATCATCAAAATGCACGGTGAACTTCTTATCGCAGATCTGCGAAACACTGAGAAGATTATGATCAATTTGACGAACATAATTGATCTTATCGAAACACATAACACCATTGGAGATCATTCCCTCTCCAGTGATGTATCCGCCTTTGTCTCCAGCAAACGCGACATAGCCTCCTCTAATATTTCTCACATCATATAGAAGCCGTAAGTCGCCTGTCATGTGCCTAGATGCTCCACTATCAACAATCCAATGACTATTAATAGTTCCTCCTGGAACACCCTGCACATATCATCAATGATCAGTTGAGGATAGGGACCCAAGCCTTAGTGGTCTTGGGTCGTCCCTGAGCATCATGAAAGATGATCTCGATTTCTTGATGATTTTGTAACACAACACCTCCCCCTGAATTTTCACCCGTCTTAGGTTTCCAAGTTTGATTTGCTTTACCAGATACATTTTTATGAACATATTCTAAAACTTCTGGTTTTAAAAATTGTGAAGAACTTGGTTCCCTGTTGATCGTTTTGACTTCAGATTTTAAAGCCTTTTCAACAGCTTTGACGTTTTGACGTCGTTGTTTCGTTTCTTGTTCGTTAACAGTTCTTTTATCATGTTTTGGTGAAACGGGACGACGTTGAGGGTGAACCTTTTCAGGTAGTGCTTTCTCAACAAATTTATCCTTTGGAGTGTTTGAGCAGTTCTTAATGATATGACCAAACTCCCCACATTTAAAACATGTTCTCCTTTCCACAAACTTAGGAGAATCCGATCGACCAACAGATGTTGAACTCATAGAACCTGAGGTACTTGCTTTTTCATCACACCCGTTTGTATGTTGAGTGTAATTGTTTTCACTAATACGCTTTAAAATCGTGACTTGTTGTACAAAATCGGTGTTTGATTTGTTTTCAAAAGTCTCAGTTTTATCCGTACCCTTCGATTCCACAAATCTGACATTACTGTTTTTCTTCTGATAACGAGCTCCTTTTGTTTCAAATTTAGATTGAGAAACATTAGGCTTTTGAGCTCGCTTTTTTGGTTGTTTACCCTTAGCAGCAATAGGTTGTTGCTTTGTTGGTGATTTTTGATTTCCAAATTGTTTCTTGATTTCAGCTTTTGGAATTGTGTCACATTGAGTTACAATGACTCCTGGAATTGTCTTTCCCAAAAACTTGTTTGTATTATTTTCAAAAACTTGATCAATCGAAGATGGATTGACATTTTTAATTGGAAAATCGTGATCTGAATAGATTTTTTAATCACCAACTAAAGTGTACAACACGTTATTACTCTTAACGGCAGACACAGATTTCTTGTCATTCTTGACAGGATCTATCACTTGTTTGACAACTGGGTGAACAGCAGGAGTAGGAGGATCACAAAGAATATGATTCTCAATTGGAACTTCTACTCCTTTCATTTTGTCAAGTGATTTATCCTGATCACTCATATCTGATTCTGGTTCATCATCAGACGACTCATAGTCCTCAATGATTGGAGGACTTTGTTTCGTAGATGTTGAAGTTTCTGTTTGCTCAGATGATGTACTTGAAGAACTGTCTGATTTAAACCATAGGCCAGTGGTAACTTCCTCATAATCAAGAGGCACACTGGGCTCAAACCGTGGCATTTCTACTTCATCAGGTATATAGGTATAATTATGTCTTAAAGGAGGAGGACACTTCTTATACCCAACACCTTTCTTGTTTCCCTTCAGTTGTTGAACGTCAATAATGTGATCGAGCACAAATCGGGAGTTAGAATAACTCTCCAATTTGAGCTTGATTGCATCATGCTCGCATTTGGCAATGGCTAGTTCCTTTTTGGTTTCCTCAACAATGTTATTGTAATCGTTAATACTAACTTTTTTTATGATAAACAGTTTTGGTCACTTCGAAAACACTTTTCTTTAAGGTTTCAATTATAGATTTAAAATCCTTTTCGTTTCTAACCAGAGCCATATTTGCCTCTTTGCACTTAGACATTTCAATAACCAAACTTTGATTATGACTATGAAGCTTTTTAGATTCAAACTTCAAATCAGCACAAGAATTACAAACACTACGAGCAGGAGTTTCAGAATTTACCTGACTCGTAGAGGCTGAGACATTTGCCATAAAGGCAGTCTGATAAGAAAAAGATCCGTCTTCAGAGAAGAATTTCTCCATTTCTTTAGATGCTATAGCAGCCTTCTTGATCAGAACAGATTTCTGACTCTTCAACTCCTCTGCTTCAGTCAATAAATCATCAACATCAGAACTCGCTTCTTCCTTTACATCAGATTCAGAATGATAATCACCCGAAGTAGAACTTTCTTCATCAGAACTCCCGGTATAACCCGAACTGTCTTCACTTTCAGAAAATTCTTCCTTGTGAACGTGCTTGATGTGATTTATGATCTTTGCATAACACGCTGTTCCTCCTCCTTCCTGACCACCTTCTCCAAGTTGTATCGACCAATTACACCCTTCATCAGCTTGAACGGTCAATGCTCGATTGGCGTTTGATGGTCCAGACTGGTTCTGGTTCTGATTGTTGTTCACCGCTACCATCCTTCGATCATGATTTTCTTGATTGACATTGACATTGGAAGTACTTGTCTGATTTCTGAATGGGTTCTGATTGCCTTGTTTGCTTGGTCGGGTGCACTCACGTTTGAAGTGCCGCTTTTCGCCACAATTGAAACATGTAACCGTATCTTTATCAAACTTGTACTTCGTATCCTTCTTACTTTCCATCGAAGTTCTTCCCGTTCGAGTCATGAAATCCCTTGCCCTTCTAACTGCACTTGCAAACGCCCACTTTATATCCATCAACTCCATTTCATCACGGTCGATTTGTTGATAATCTTCATTGGTCATATTGATGTTTCCAATTTGACCTGCGACCAAACCGCAGTAAGCACTGACCATTGTATTAATGAGTTCCATATGCTCCTTTGCTACTTCAATGCTAACTTTTGATAGGTTTGAAGTATCAACTCTGACAGTGTTGGTGTCTTGGGGTGAAGGATTGTTGGTATAATGTGCTTGTTGTTGTTGTTGTTGGGCTTGAGGTTGGGGTTGAGATTGCGAAGGATAAGCACTTTGATTGAAGTGTGGTTGAGTAGTGGTAACTTGAGGTTGAGGTATGGATTGTGAAAGATAAGCACTTAGATCGAACTGTGGAGACGGAGATGAGCTTGTATTGGATACAAACGCCGTTTGAAGCTTCGGTTGCTGAATGGAACTAGAACTAGCTGAAGGACCAAAACCCGGTAAATACATTTCTGTGTTTTGTGGAGGTGCAATCCTTTTAGCTTTCTGAATTTCCTCTTCATTCTTGTGCTCCAACTTCTGAATGAATTCATAGAGAGTGCCATTGGCTGTATCCAGAGCGCCCGTATGCTTTAGAAGTTCAATGAATGGACTCCACTTAGGAGGTAGAGCATCAGCAAACCGTGCAATCATTTCCGGATGAGTTGCATCAACTTTATAAGAACACATTTCACTAATCAAATGATAAAAACGAGAAGTCATATCATTTAGGGCTTCATTATCCAAGAATTGAAATGATTCAAACTCTTTCTTCAATAAATCATGGCGTATCTTTCTAGTAGCTGCATTTCCTTCTCCACTCGCTACCAATGCATCCCATAAATTTTTCATGTTCTTACAATAGCCGAATTGATGACAGATTTCTTTGTGAAGCGCTTGTGTAAGAATAGCAAACGCCTTTTTCTCTAAGTCATAGGCTTTCTTGTCATCTTCAAGCATATTAGTAAGACCCGCTGAAGTTGAGGCTGCTTTTTCGAGAGCAGGGTTGCATGCAGTAATAAAACACGTCCAAAGTTCGGTGCTTTGCCCTTGAATGTATGTGTGGAAACGACATTTCCATGTTGGAAAGTCGTTCATGTGATTCAACTTTGGTGGGCGATTGTTGCTGCCCGTTTCACTCTCGCTAAGCAAAAGATTCTGAATGCTTTGATTTTGATTCGACACCAATGCCCATTGACTTGCACTTATTGACTGTTGTTGTTGAGGTATGGAATTCGCTAAATATTCGGCCAGCTAAGTGTGCTTTTGAGCTGGTCGTGGGTCCGTACTCCAATCCCATGGATTCGTACAACTCATGTTTGATATATGAACAACTGTACCTGATAAAACACTTGAAAACACAAAGTTAGAACACTTTTGCAAGTCCTCTGTTTAAAATGACAAGAGATCTCGACGAAACACTTTCCACGAAACACTCCTGTTTCGTCGAAATGTCTTATGACGAAACTCAACGTGTTTCGTCGAAGATGCTTTTGGCGAAACGCACTCCTGTTTCATCGCTTGTACTTTTCGTCGTGGATAAGGTTCAGACAAGTGGGTGATAGTTGGTAAAAAATTTCAACTAAAATCTTATCTCTTTACTGACACAGTACAAACTTTTCAACGCACAACATGCCTGTTTCACCAAACAGTATGGTGAATAATATTTAATCAATTTAAGTCTTTTATCGATTTCTTTTAATTCTAAATTCAAAGATACTGAAGAACTTTTTGAAGGTTCTTTGAAGGTATGAAGAACAAGCCCATAAATTATGAGTTTCCCGGTAACTTAACAACTTTCCGAAACACGAAATTTGCACAAAATTTCAAATAAAACCCGGTTTTATCATGTGAACATGCAATACAACAAAGGTTTTTGATAAAACTTTTGCAAACAACAATATCCAAGCAGATTTTAAACACTTTTCCAGAAAATATGAGTTTTTCAAGAACAAGATTTCCAGAAAATCAAGAACAACCAGTTTTAATACTTGATAAAAATCCAACTATGTTTGATTTTAAACAAGGATAAGAGCCAATGCTCTGATACCACTTGTAGGTCCCAAAATCTGAGGATCGATAACGAAAACCAAACCCTTGTTTATAACACACAATGTCACGGGTGAGGAATCCCCGTAACGATGCCAAACCAAACACAGTTAATAATAACACACGATGTAACCAATGAAACGCAATCTATTGATTAAATGGGATGAGAACCAAGAACAACTGATACACACACAGTTTGACAGAATAACTTTCAGGCTATGCTCTCATCTAGTTTCAACGTGAAACCAGAATGTGTTTATATAACAACCTGGGCTCGACGAAACAAACATTGGGCCAGATATTGGGCTTGAAGCAGCCCAACAGTCGATGAAACAAGGTTGTTTCATCACTGATCATGACGAAACAAGATGAATTGGACATATTGGTGTTTCGTCGTGAGGTGTTCGACGAAACAAAGTGTTTCATCGAAGGCTGCAATTTGTTAACTGTTTGCTACAAACAGACAGTTGCAGCAAACCTCATACAAATACAAACATAATGACAGATTTACCCTTATATGCAACATGCATTGTTCGTATACATTACATACCAAATAGAGACAAAATAAGTCGGACACATGCGGATAGGAGGATATCTGACTTGGTCAACGGAAAATACAGACTCGATAAGCGTTAAAAGACCGTACAAAATACAACGGTAAATAAGACTAGTTACAGACACAAAAAGGTGCACCAACAATGGCTCTTCTGACTGAGCCTTAAACACAAAGATTCCTTCTTCCGTATCAGCGGAGTACCCTTAGAGGGAAGGCTGAGAAGAGGAGGTGCCTTCGCTTCTAGGCGAACCAGACAATTGACGGTGCGCGTCAGATGGTCCTTGGTCGCTCATACAGTAAACTAACAGATAGTCAAATAACACATAAGAAATAAATACAGTTATGCACGTATTTCCGTAATTTATATCCTAACATTTTAAATTTTGATGTCTGCAGAACACCTCTGTGGCTAAATCAGTGGCTTAGCTCTGATACCACCTCCTGTCGCAACCCCCGATTCCAAGTTCCCCGGAAACGGGCGGCCGCGAGCCAGCTTCGGTGGTATCTCTTATTGTCTAATTTGGCAGCGAAAATTTTTCATCAGGACCGTAGTTAGGAAATATTGATCAAAGTAAAATACCACATTTTTCTAACATTAAACAAATGGGTTAAAACCCAAGTTCATAGTACATGCATTTTCATAGGAATAAATCCTATTTATTTAATAAAAACATCTATTTTATATTTTGGTAACTTTATTGCCACTTTTCCAAGCCTTCAGTGCTGTCCAGCTGGCTTCTATTTGGCTTTCACAGTTTGTTACCTGAAACGCGTTTTAAAAACATTTGTCAGTAGGAAATACTGGTGAGTGAATCCCAGTTTAATCAAGTTTAAATAAAAATCTCATTGTACAGTATTGAGGGCGATCCCGCAATTATATTTGTTTCCAAGACATATCAATTAACATCCATGGTATTGTCGAACCCGACTTGTGGACATGTTACTCCTTGGCCAGGTGGTAACAAATTTTGTATACAAAACCCCAACATACTCATCATAATTGTATTCTTACAAATACTCAATAACTGTTATTCGCATGGAAAAGTATTTAAGGTTTTGTAAAACATTTAACAAAAGGTTTACAAAAAGTGGATCAACTCACATTGCTGTCTTAGATTTTCCGTAAGGGTTTCCTGGTGATAATATAAAATTTACACAAATGTACATGCGTTAGTATAATAACCCATTTTAACATTAGCAATACCCTCCCCGAGACGGCATTCCAATGACTACGTCGGGCAAAACCACGACAGCCATTACGGAACCCTAGATCAATCGGGCAGCGTATCTAATACGTATCCAGGGGTTATAATACTTACAACGGAGCAGAACTTCGCTAATTAGGGGGTATAATACCCGAGTATTATGCCATCTATTCAGAAATTGTGATTGAGAAATGAAAATGGGACGAACAGACTGAAGATCCGAGGCCATCTATTTATAGTTGCTGATTCTGGCTTTGTCGCGGCCCGAATTAACATAGGGGCAGGGCTTACGCGGCCCGCGTTGACTCCGGGTCAACGTATAGCCCATCCGGACCACTATGTAGGATCGACATGTGTTGGGAGGTGGCGGCCCAGGGTTGCGCCACATTTCTGATCTCACGCGGCCCGCGTAAGGTTGAGGTGAGGTTCACGCGGCCCGCCTGAACTTATAAATCAACGAAATCTGATTTAAACCTCTATACCACCCGTGTAAAAGTTGGGGTGGGTCTACGCGGCCCACCTCAGCCCAAGATTTCAATTTTTATTTATTTTTAATACTATTTAATATACTTGAGTCCCGTATTCGCGTATGGGGTGTATTTTGGGACATTTTGGGATATTTTAAAATATACTAGGGTGTTAGAAAAATTATGAGGGTGTCCGTTCATGGAGGATTGTTATAGATTAGCACTAGCTCAGGTGAGGCTAAGGTTGGTACTATCCTAGCATATTCAAAGAATATGGTAGTGTACTCCCTGCAGTCTATTACAATCATTTTGTGATTTAGGAACTTATTAGAGATTTGTTCTTTTTCATGAAGAGGACATAATTTTCTTTCACCTATCTCCTTAAAGTTGGTCCATTTCATATTATAAACTCTGTCACTTCCTCTAGATTGGAGAATGGTATTCCACCGCTCTAAGGCTGCATTCTTAAAAAGATTAGAAGCAAACATAATTTTATCCTCATTGGCACATTTACTTATTTTTATGACTGCTTCTGTCTTTTCTATCTAGCGCAAGGCTGAAATGGCTCCTTCATTGCCTGAGAATTCTATTGGTTTGCAGGCTAAGAATTCTTTATAAGAACAACCATAAGAGATGGTTCTTCTTCTTTTAGGAATTGGAGCTTTGATAAGGGGTCCGTGATTTTCGTTCACGCTGTGACTTGGTTAAGTGGGTTGACGTTTACTTCCAATTACATTGTTATTATTTTCTGCTTCTTTAATAGTCTTGATAATATATGGCATAACATATATGATTCCTTGGGCGACTATATGTTCAATGGCACTTTTATTCACTTGGTTCCCGTTATTATAATTATTCTGGTTTTCCTGATTTACTTCGTTGTCCATCTGAATTGTAAACATTTATTAGATATTAATATCACAGAATAAGATTTAATACAAGCAATCACACAAGCAGATTGATAAAAAACGACGAACATTGCGACTTTACTCTTTATATATATATATATATATATATATATATATATATATATATGGGTCGATTACAAATTACAACTGAAAATTAAACACACTAGTAATTATGCATCGATATCTATTTTAGTCTATATATTTTAGTTGGTTATATATATTTATTATTACTTTTTTTTATCAAAGCACAAAATTACACACACACACACATATATATATAAATATATATAGGAGAATTCTCCGTTAGGAACCACCCTTTATTGCGAGAACCAATGTGAACACAACCAAAAATACCTAAAAATAGCTAAAAGCACACACAAATACCAAATATACCTAAAAATACCAAAAATACCTAAAAATAGCTAAAAACACACACAAATACCAAAAATACCTAAAAATACCAAAAATACCTAAAAATAGCTAAATACTTAACTAGCTTAAATCAGTGGCTCTGATACCACCTTTTTTTGTTACGGCCCCCGGCCTGGTGTGACCCGGTCCAGAAGCCGCGGGACAGAAAACCCGTGGTATTTGCATTTAGTTTGGCAGCGGAAATATTAACAGGATCGTTTAAACTTGGAAATGCCCAATTATTTATTTCACAATTTGGGACAAACCCCATAATTTACAATAAAAGAAATTTCACTAGGAAATTTCTTGTTTTACAAAACATGTTTATTTATTTCATTGAGCCACCTCTTCAAGCTTTTTAGTGCTACCTAGAACTTTTCCTTGATTCACAGTAAGTCACCTGAAACATGTTTAAAAAGATTTTATCAGCGGGGAAATACTGGCGAGTCATTCAATTTGCACAAAAGACTCATTGTTATAAATTTACAGCATCAAGGGTTTTTATATTTGCTCCTATCATATAATTATCTGGTTCAGCTGTTACTCGACCGAATCTATGACTGTGGACATATCACTAATTAGGCTCGCCCACCTAACGTGATAAATCGTTAGTAGTAATGTGCACAAAACCCCCCACATACTGCCATTATTTAAAGATTAGCAAAGACTTAATCACTGCAAAGTATAACTGGAAAACATTTAGGGTTTTGTAAAACAATTTGATAAAAAGAGAATGACTCACTTTGCAAGTTTAGTTGGACAGAACCTTGCCTACTGATTTAGCCTTGTAACCTAGTTAAATAACAATGCACACGAAACTAGGTCAGTAACTTAATACAACTTTTTTACGATAAACTCACGAAATCAAAACCCTCACGACGAATGACAAAGTATAGCCCGAGTTCGGGCAGCACTTAACCATCCATCGGATCGGTTTCACTCGATTGGACATTGTATCGTAGCAGTGATCGAGTTATTACCCTGTTGTCGTAACAGAGGGTCGAGACTTGATTTTTTTTTTAAAGAAACAGGTATAACTAAACGTACGTAATGAAATTTTCCATCGTAATAACACCAACATGCAAGTGCCAACCCCCTGCTATATATACTTAAAAAGGGTCTCCCCCGCGTGGCACGCCAGACCCACCTGGTCCTGGCGCGTGACGCGACGGGTCCCTTTTTAGGCTAGGGTAGCCTCGTGTCTTGTATAGCCTATATGAGTCAACAACAAATGAATTTCGTGTTCTACAACGCATTTTGAAAATAATCGTCAATTAGGGGATACCCCCCTTGAGTTTTAGGGGCACTGATCCTAGTTTCAATTATTCTGAAAATTTTATGGGTCATGCTATACTATTTGGGGGTCTCAATTAGGGTTTCCTATTGGACATAATAAAATAAGAAATAATACTTTTGGTGAGAGTTGTTACATCAATTACTTTAAGAAAATTCAGAACACTTATGTGATCTGTTTATCAACAATGTTCAGGGGACAACAAAGGTTAGTTCAAGCTAAGTTAAGCTATCTACTATTACCTGGTATGTTTTCTTACTTGAAATATTTCTCATCCAAGATGTATGTCCATGCCCTGAATCAAGCTTCAAATTATGATAAGGGTCTGAAAAATAATTTCTAGGTTGTGAAATTTTTATAACATACTTTTCGTATTTGCCTATTTTTTCAAAGTATGGTTTAACTAAAGGTAAATTTTAATAAAGATTAAAGTTTTGTTTAGAAATCTATTCTTTATTTTGGAATCCCTAAAGGATCTAGTATCCTGAATGGATACCAAAATTCATTTTATCAATCATCACGTTCACGTATGGCAAATAAAGAACAACCATGGTAAACAAGAGATAAGTCATAAGTTATTACATTGCATAAACTAAAGGATGGTTTAAACTTCATCCTAAACCAGGACCCATCTATTCAAACCATCAATTGTTCAAAAGCATAAAAGTAAAAAGTAGGTTTGAAATTCTGTGATACCCCGTATTTTTTCGATCATTATCCATATTGTAACTAAAACGTGTTATTATGAAATGGTGCAATTAAACTTGTTATATGTGTGATTAAAGTCAAATGGAAGTTTAACAAAGCCAAGTTTACAATGGATTTACAAATTATAAATTTAGAGAATTTCTGTGTTATGAAACAGTGTTATACCCGAGACGAACGTTGGTGACAACCTTTAGTGTTTACAAGCCCATAAATGTGCCTGATATGTTGGTTTAAAGTGGAATGATATGTCATGGGAGAAATATATGTGAAAATACTTAAAATCCTTAATTGATGGTTTTCGGCATAAATTGTAACGCTTCGCATATTTGTAATTTCCCGATTTAGCAAGTATTGTTGTACTTTCTATTTTTAGACACTTCTACTCTTGTTGTACTCTATTTCGTTTCAATTTTTAATCTGAGACAATTGATCATAATGAAAACGTAAGTCTTTTAATCATAATTCACATCTTGAACGCTATGTTATACATGATTCTTGATTTCACGTTACACATTGATGCTTGATACCCGAAAAACCGATTAAAACACGTAAAACACCCAAACTTGAAACTCAAAACCAACATTTGGAGTCGGTTCGCACGAAGCTGCAGATCCACACCAAATGTGCATCCGCACCAACTATGCATCCGCGCGAAAAATCAGGAAACCCTAATTTCACCTGAAGCCTATAAATAGGCACACTACCCCACTCCACAATTCGCCCTATTCTTTGCAAACACTCTCAAGCTCTCTTTGGCGACCATAATCTGTTGTAAGGATCGTTCCTTCATTTTCAATTTCATTTCATTTTCTTGCATTATTATGAATTCTTAAACTTTTCACAAAGCCCTCTTGATTCAACCTATCTCGAGGATGGTTTCCACAAGTCTTGCTTGGCCAAACTGCTGTAGAGCATCACACATACGAGATTGAATCAAACATGGTAAATTCTAGATATTTTACAACTTAATCATAACTTTCTTTTGATTATTACATGATCTTGAAGGAATCTGGAACCCACCAGACCCTCGACTCATTTCATAGTCAAGGGTTTGCATTAGGGTTAATTTCCATCAAGAAATGATCTGTTTTGAAAGAATCAAACACCCGTTTTCAAACATGACAGTCAGTTCACACGGATGGACTATGTCCATACGCATGAACGGACAATCCTCGGCGTATTCTGTTTTGATTGTCATTTCTTTTCTCACACCTATTTACCATGGTTTAAGCGTTTTATTAACTGAATTGAATAACTCAAACAATTACAAAACTTTTTGCAATTAAATCAACTTATAATGAAACTTGACATAACATAAACAGTCGGTTCGCACAGACGGACCATGTCCATCCGCACGAACAGACCCATTTTGTATAATCCAAATCAACTTCGCTTTCACATCAGTTTACAACGTTTAATCATTTTATCTTTCTGTTTTGATTATCCCAAACAATTACATTGTTGTTCCCAATCAAATCAGTTCATAATCATGTGTTAGCAGCCGGTTCGTTTTTAATAGAAACCCCCGTTCGCACCAATGGACAATGTCCATCCGCACGAACGAACTATTAAACACTTAAACTCACTTAATTCACGCATTTCACGCAAACTGATCCGACACTCTTTCGCAACCAAATACTTATACCCTTGTTTAACCATTTCAGTGTAATCTCGGCGCTTGAAACTTCCTCAATCCCGCTCGTGGTTTAGTGTTTACCTTACGCAAAGCTGTCAATATACTCGATCCCATTTTTGTTTTAAACACTTTAGGTGCAACATGTACATTATACAAAAACACGCAACACTATGGCACTTGTTTATACAAATCATACTCTATCCACGTTTAAACATGAAAACATGTTATACTTGTTAATCTCATATGCTCTGTGTACATTGTGATTATATGCTCATTAACTTTGAAAGCCTACCTTAACAATTATAGCGTTATAGGATTAACGCACTGCCAGTATTCTTGAGGTATTGTTAAGTAAAACATGTTACACCCTCTTCGTCTCGACGATGTTAGGTAATCACGATTGTGTTGGAAACTTTGGTTTGACATATAGTCTACACCCGTTTAGCATATTAGTAACTTGTATACATTGTTCATGTTGGATATGAGCACGTTAAAACATTTTATTATTATGCTATGTATTCAAACTTGTATACTCGCCAACATTTTTGTTGATCATTATTTTAATACATGTTGTAGGCTGATAGACGAAGTGATGAAGAAACAAGTTTAGGGTGGACTTAGAAACACACCTAGATAATAAACAATGTTTGAAATTTGATTCATGTTTTGATCATATTTGGTTTGAAAAATGTATGATATTTTAGTCTTTTATGAAATATTGATTAATCATATATCGTCACAATTAGTGTTATGATGCTAAGAACAATCATGTTTTCGTCTCACTCCGATTTTTCCGCCATCGGTTGGGGTGTGACATATTGGTATCAGAGCCATAACTATAGGGAATTAGGAAAAGTAGGAATGCTTTTACCTATTCTATAGTTTAGGAACATATCCTTATTTTTTTTCTTTAAAAACTACTTGCATTCTATCTTGTGTGCTTCTTATCTATTCTCTTTGGTCTTTAAATATACATGCCTTTCCTAAGGCTAACACAATACATACTTGGAGGCTTGGTAAAGACACTCGTATCCCACAATTGAAACGAGTAACTAAGATAGAGGTGATTCCCACATTTGGTGATGACTTTCATTCAGCTATACTTGATATTTTGCATGAAATTTGCCCTCAAGTTTGGAGTGATATCCATATCTTGAAGGAAATTTCCATTTCATATTCTAGACCCTTATCATTTGATAAGTACCAACCACACTAGGGTACGATGTTACCAAGTTAGGAGTGAAACCCGCATCTTGATAACTAGTCCTACTCTTCAATTTTCAATCTCTCCAAAGTTTCGATTTTCCAATCGACTAGGGACATGTAGTAACTGGAAGGACAAATACCGTTAATCGCTTCTCGATGAGAGTATTTGTCTATTAGGCCAAAGCACGTTTCCCTAATTCGAAAGGACTTCGATTTACTTTGGAATAGTCTTAGTTACCTTCCATTACAATCCAAATTTTACGTTAACTCTCTTTTATGCTATCTCAATATTAATGTGTTTTACATTTGTACATTATATCGTTTCAACTTTGGAGACATGAATCGCACAACCCTCGCAACCTAAAACAATAATAGTCTATCGTGAACATATTAAATTTACAACGCTTTCATTATCCATGTTACACTATGTGAAATGCTTGTTATGCTATGTGAAATTATTTGAACATTATATGCTATGGGATGCATTCATGAAAACAAATTTCTCTAAACAAAAAATTATGATCAAGTCTTATCCACTCCTATGTTTTTGAATCTCTAGATGTCTTCCAGCCATCTTTCAAACTCGACCAAGAGGTCCAAGACCGGTTCGAAGAAGAAGATGCTCGCATTTATGGCTACTCAGATGGCACGTGTATTCCCCGAAATCATTATCAAGATCAACACAACCTCTAACCCAAACTCCTCAGTCGACTCAAAGGTTGAGCAACCTAAACCCGTCTCTTTTAACTTCAAGCACTTTTTAGCATGCAACCCTAAGCCCTTCACTGGCAATGATGGGGTGACAACAATGCTTGAGTGGTTCGATAGCGTTGAGGTCACTTTCATCAACAGTGAATGTCCCGAAAACCTCAAGACTCGTAGTGCTACTAGGGTCTTTCAAGCTAGAGCTTTAGAATGGTGGACCAATGAAAGAAACATCCGCTCCAATGAAGAAACTTATGCCCTACCCTTGGCCGAAGTCAAGGAATTAATGATGGCTGAGTTATGTCCTGCTCACAAGCAGCAGAAGCTCGAAGAAGAGTTTTGGGCTCTCAAACAAATTGGTGATGACAATCTTGCCTACACCACTCGATTTAAACAGTTGAGCTTTATCGTACCACACCTGGTGTCCACTCCTGATCGCATGATCAGGAAATATATCCATGGCTTACCTTCTGCCATGCGTGACACCATTGAAGCAGCAAAGCTTGACACCATCGAGGTCGTCTATCGCCTCACAGCCAGCCTGAACAACAATCGTGTTAGGGATAAGCAAGCTGCAACAACCGTCTCCACTAAACCGGCCAACCAAATCACCGCACAGTCAAGTGGTAGCAAGGGCAAGAAACGAAAGTTTCAAAACCCAAGTTGCAACGCGATTTTTCCTGTTGCAAACCCGAACCCTTTTACGCCTGAAACTACAAAAGGCCATACACTGGGTCGCATCCCAAGTGTAATACTTGCCATTATCATCATCCAGCCAACACCACCTACCGCCATTGCACAAGGTGCAATCGGTTTGGTCACATAGCTCCATATTATCGCAGTGGCCCTACGCCACAAGTTAACCAAATTCAACAAGCTCCCCAAAACCCCATGCCAGCGAACAATGTCAGAGAATGCTACAAATGTGGAGACATGACTCATCATCGCCCACAATGTCCTCAATTGAATCAGGAGCAATAGCAGCAACAAGCTCCACGAGGACGAGCCTCCAATATCAAGCTCAAAACGACAATGAAGTCGTGAATGGTACGTTTCTCGTTAACAATCTTTATGCTTCTATACTAATTGATACTGGTGTGGATAGAAACTTTGTGTCCGTTAAATTTGAATCTATGTTAAATTGTACTCGCTCGAAACTACCTAAGTCATTCACAGACAAAGTTGCCAATGGCAAATCCATCATCGTTGATTCTGTTCTACGCGATTTTTTTTCTCATACTCAATAAACATGTTTTCCCTATCGATCTCATACCCATGCAATTGGGTAGCTTCGATATCATATTAGGCATGGATTGGCTTCGTAAGAACAATTCTGAAATCGCTTGTCATGAGAAATACGTTCATTTACCTCTCCCTTCTAGCTACTTTACATGTTTATGGAGACAGACCTTCAAAGGGACTAAATCTTATGTCATGTACACAAGCGAACAAGTACTTACATAAACAGTACTTTGGCTTTTTAGCCCACGCTGTGGAAGAAAAGGGCAAGGAAAAGAGCCTAAGTGTCACATCCCAAAAACGTCGCAGCGGAATATAAAACGTAGTGGTGACGGAAGCTGGTGCCCATTTATATCTTGCCGATCGATGCATTTAATTGTTGGACATTTTAGTATATATTTAGATGTAAGTTATTCAAACATTACGTTTTAAGACACGACACAACCACGACATAGTTAAGTTGTTTTGATCCTCACGGATCTTATTACATTTGTCCCAGAAAGTTTAAAATTAGTCCAACATATTTAAGTGATAAAACATGCATCAACAACCAACAGATACGCCATAATTCCCGAAGCCGAACTCAAGTACCTGTACAACACGTTAAAATCAAGTGTTAACACAAAGGAAGGTGAGTTCACGTATTCATTTACTACCAAAATTTTATTTCAAGGAAAACTTTCTGATTAGGTGTTTATTTGAAAACATCCAAGTAATTTTAGAAAGTCCATTTTACTTCCTTAATAAAATCCATGGGCCTTCCGTCGGTTCATTACTTCGACAACAGTAATACTGCCCAGGTTTTGTATATTAAATTATAGCGTCAATTTTCAGACTCGTATGTTAGCTAGACGATACGAACTATATATTAACCATGCAGGGATAATCAATGCTAGATAATAAACAGAATATTAATTCGTCGTTTGACATTGACACGGGGCGACCGGTCACGACGGGGTTGTCAACCCGATAGATCTACCAACAATTCATCACGTGCAATACTTAACTGATTAAACGACATCATGGACGCAGGGTTCTCTCTTTGAGAACAATATGATGTATGCCTCACGTACAATATATATATGCTACTAATATGACAATTTAATACACGATTTGGTACGAATCCCCTGAATCTCCATCACTCGAGACCTAGGCCGGCATTCGTCCCCCAACCGTACGGTCTTGTATCACTTAAGAAATACCGTACATACAATATTCATTTATCAAAAACATTTTACTTCGAAATGTATAACTTATCAAATCCCATATATTTTCAGCGAAAATATATATTTTATAGAAAAAGGTATGTTTTATTTCAAAAACATTATTAAACCCTTTTAACAACGTGTTCCACCCCCAAAATATATACAAAACAGTAAAAAGAGGGGTTTAGTGATACTCACCTTTGGGTGCGTATTTTAATACCGCAATCCCAGAGATTGATTTTTAAATACGCCCAAATATAGGAACAATTCTAAATCAATATATATTTAACACAAAAATCCTAGGTTTCTCCGTTTCTTAGAATTATCACATAACTTTGAGATTTTCTCGAAAAGTTATAATTTTTTATTATGTTTGCACCTTAATATATACATATTTGTATGATTTTGCGACTTAAACGATTTTATTGGTGACCATTATTGTGTAAATCCGTTAACTCTCCCGTTTATACGCAATATATCTACGGTTTGCGCGTTGTAATACAAATACATAAACGTTCACATAAATTATCATCGAAACACACGAAATCTTGTTAACTTATCTATTTTTTTCATTTTTAAGGAAAATATACATAAAATATCTTATATGTATCAAATTTTATGCTCAACAAACAAGTTATACATTTAATGCAATTTTTACCGTTTCTACCGCACAAAACGTACAAGTATACATGCATAGTCTAAATTTCCGTCTATCAAGTTAACACTTAACATATTATCACATTCACATGTTTAAATCACATAACACATTTTTAACACATAAGATTCACCCAAAAATAACCCATACTAGTGTTCATCGAAAAATGCGTATTTTAGTGATTCGGTAATGTTTTCGGGCGTCGGAAGTCACGTATGACCAACCAAACACCAAGTAAACCTAAAATTAGTTAAAATACTTGTTTTTAAACTAAAAACACCAGTTTATTTACTGATCTAAATCATTTTTACTAAAATCACCCAAAAACCCGATTTTTGACCGTTTTAACGCATAGTTTTGCGTTAAACGTTACTATAATCATCCCAACTCAAAATGACTTGATATTTTAACACAATACATGTTATTTACTGATTAAAATAGTGGTTATAATCAGATTAGTGCAGTTTTTGTTTAAGTCACATAAATCAAGCGATTTCACGTATTTTACAACCTTTAATGCACCAAGTACAACATGCAAAGCTATCAACATTATGACAAAGGTATATATCGCTAAACACTTTAAAATAATTTTATTTTAGTGTTTATAATATGCTCATAACTGATTTTTACTAAATCATACTCAAAACACATAATTTCACCTATTTTACAAGTTTCTAAGCCTCATGTATAACATGCAAAGCTAGTAAACCTCATGACAAAGTTTTATATCATTAAATACTTCAAAATAATCATATTTTAATGTTTATAATCTGATCAAATATCATTTTTATCAAATCACATTCAAATCATCCTTTCATGCTTACATATCATCATGCATGTTCAAGTAAATGCATCTAATGCACTTATACAACATCATCATCGTCTTTTATGTTCTAATCATGCTCAATAACACATATACATATATACACACGAAATATTTACACCTACATAAACCTTCAAAAGCTCACTTTCTCATCAAATCCCTTTTTAAATCATGAAACACTTTTAGATCCTTGTTTTATGACATTTTTGATTCATGCATGTATTCTATCATTCAAGATTCATATTATTCAAGAATCACTTAATCAAATCAAAACACAACTAAATACACACACTCACATAATTTTTGTCTATACATATATGTATATACATACTCATTTTTATTCTCTTTAAAAAAACCATTTATTATTACCTTCAAGGTTTGTGATTAAACTCAAGAACAAGAGAAACTTTTCACTATTATTCTCATCAACAAGAATCAAGAACATGTTTAAAAAGAATGATTTTATACCCTTAAGATTCAAGTGGGTTTTTACAAAGTATGATGATATGAGGCTTGGTTCTTGCTTGTAACACCTTCAAATCACCATAGGTTCTTCAAAAGTGCATGGAACAAGCTTGAAAATGGCTTGAATCTTGATGTAATGGCAGAATTTTAGAAAATGAGAGAGATAGGAGGTGTTCGACTGAATTTGTAAAGAGTGAGAGAGAGAGTTTGAATTTTATTTAATTGCATGTTCTTGATTTATGCAAGATGTGTAAGATTCTTGCAAAAGCATCATCATGCACCTCCCAAAATGGCCAATGAAAATATGAGAGAGGAGAGAGAGAGTGTTAAATTGCTGCCACCTCTCTCTACAAACACACACTTCATGAATACACACTCATATATATATATATATATATATATACATATATGTAGTATAGTATAAAAGCAGGTATTTTACTGGATACTAGGTATTTTATCTAGCGTTTTAATCCCGTTTTAGTGCGTTTTAAATTATTTTTAAGACTCTATAAAAATAAACTCACCAAAATATTATGGAACAATATTTTGTTTTCCTGGACTGGCGACATTGACGGTATTTGGCAGTATGCGCGCTGTGTTGCGCGGTACACGCTTAAAATCACAAAAATAGGAATTTAAGCGTTTTTATTTATTTTTATCATTCTAAAGTAATAAACTCATCAAATTATTACTAAAATGATTATCGGTTTCCTTGACAGGTTGTGTTGACAGTATTTTGTCGATATACGCACTGCATCGCGTGGTACGCGCTTAAACTCGAAAAATAGAGTTTCGTAGAGTTTTAATTTATTTTTCCTCATGAATATGATTAAAATTATTATTCTAATTATAACAGACTATTTTTAGGATTTTAACACTGATCGGGTGGTCACCGACGTTCGTTTCGCATTTTAACCGTTACGCGATAAGCGTTTATCTTACCGTTGCCAACTTAATTTTTATCAAAGTTTAAATTTACCAACTCATTAAATTTCACATATAAACATCATAATCAGTCAAATATGGCATTTTATCTATTCACGACAAGTGTTACAATTGTACAGTACGTCCTGAAAGTCGGGTGTCACAGTCTCCCCCTGTTTAGGAAATTTCGTCCCCGAAATTTTACTCTACAAGTTTTGTTTTCGCACTAGGTGAAAATAGTGAAAACAAGCTTAATGAATATGGTCTTGTAGTTTCTGCGAGAAACTTTGAATCTTACGAAGAATCTTCGTAGACCTATATTACACACATCCTTAATTCCTAATCTCACGTCTCAACGCTCTCCGCCCTTTCCAAGGTTCAACATTTACAAGCACTTAATCAAGAAGATTAAGTCAAAATTCCACCAATTCGGGTTCTACATACATATATTTACATATACATTACCCCGTACCTAAGATAGTCCGAGTTTACACCCGATTGATCCAACTCAAGATGGGCTCTCAAAAGAATCAAATCCCATATACTCGTCTTCCTTCCTTTCTGCATTCAATTCAGATATCACAAATCGCCAAATCAATAAATCGCATACATGACTAGAACGCTGTAATCTCCTGTCCAGTTATTAGCATAATTCTTCTAGCTATACGTACTGCTTCTACAGTGCTTTGATAAACTTCCGTTTATCTTCCAAACCAATTTCTATAAAGAACAAAATCAGTGTATCATCCATTATACACTTTCTCAACTGAACCCGAAAAATACATCATTGTACTACTCCATCCTTATGGTAGCTTGAGCCTATAAGCGACTGATCCAACTCAAGATGGGCTCTTGAAAGGACCAAGTCAATGTGGCTCAGCTTTTCTTTCCTCTGCTAAACCTACTAACATCTCTCTCAAGATAATTCCTTTAACAGAACTAAATCTTCAATCTGGAATCCCAATAGTTCCTTCAATTTTCCATGTAATCCTTCTGTTGATCAATTGGTGACTCTTAACATTCCCTCGATCCAGGCAAATCCTGTCGCTGGTTTCCTAGATAAACTAAGGTCTGGTTAATTATCCTTTGTCATGTTATCTCAACAAAATGGTGATCAACACTTCCATCCATGCAAGGCTTCAAACTGAGCAACCTGAATATTAGCGTGTTAATTATTGTTGTAAGATAACTCTGCCAAGGGCATGTGAGTATCTTAGTTTCCTTCAGAGTCCATTCATACACACTCCCAACATTTCTTTCAAGGGTCCGAAAAGCTTTCTACTATCTTGTTGTCCAATCAATTTCCCTTTCCTTTTGGGGTTATTAGTGTCGAAGGCTGCACTAATTTAGGGAAATTTCTTAATAATTCTCCGGTAGCACCTAGCTAGTCACATGGATCATCATACTCCCGACGGGGCCTTTGGCGCTCCTCATCATTTGATTGCTCCCATCTTAGACTGATCTACATGCATACCTTCCTTATTCCTTAACAACTCCATAGTCAACCTCAATGTTTCTCATGAGTTTCCTTGGCTCGCGTGAAAGCAAGTATGTCGTCGACGAATATTATCACGAAGTCATCCGATTAGGGTTTCCATACCCTGTTCATGAGATTTACGAATATAAATGGGGCATTAATTAATCAAAGGCATGACTAATAACTTGTAATGGCCATATCGCGCTCGAAAAGCAGTCCTCAGCATATCTTCATCAACAATCTTCAACTGATAATATTCCAATCGTAGATCGATCTTCGTGTAGCGGCTGGATCCCAGTAGCTTGATCGAACAAATCGTCAATCCTCGGTAAAGGGTACCGATTCTTGATAATCAACTCGTCCAGCTTTCTGAAATCATCACATATCTTGAAGGACCCATCCTTCTTTCTCTCAACAAAACAGATGCGCCTCAAAGCGAAAAGCTTGATCAAATGAAACCCTTGCCCAATAGCTCTTGAAATTGACTCGATATTTCTATCATTCTCAAACATTGCTTAATTTATAAGGAGATTGTGCAATTGGGTGCAGCACCGTGAGCCAGATCGATTTGAAATTCGATCCATCTCGCAGGGGAGATCCAGGTAAGTCTTTTTAGGAAGACTTCCGGATAGTTGCGATTGATAGAAATCTCTCCGACGTTCCTACATTCGGCTTTCGTATCCACCACATTTACTAAGAACACAGGATAGCCCCTTTTACAACCACCTGTGCATCCTCAGAACACTGACGACTCTCAACCATCAACACTCGACACTCGACACGGTCGGTCTTCGTGAACAACTACCACCTTTCTATCGTCATCAGGATGAGATATCCCAGCTAGCTTTTTCAAGCGATAGTCTCCACTTTGCTCTTGGAAAATAAATTTATCCTCACACCTTTGCCAAAGCTCCCCAGCTCCATTGGAAATAAACCAACACTAGAACTACGATCACCTAACTAAATACTACAACCGCAAGCGACCTCACTAGTTTCCATCAACTTACCAAACTCGTAGCATCCCTCGAGTGTACCTCCCTCCGATGTACTCTTAACATAGCACTTGCGAATCATATGTCCAGTCCTACCAAATCTGGCGCACTTTCTCCACTCATCCTCGTGAGTCTTCCTCGAACTCTTAGACTCTCGCTTTCGCGAATCCCCAGATCTAGGCTCGGAATGCGGAATTATTTGAATCGTCGATCTGCTGTGATGGCTCGACATCACGCATATCATTGCCACGTCATTGCATAGGGTACCAGCAAATGATCTTGGGTTACAACCCTGGATTATTTTATGTGTACATCTATGTACTGTTCACAAAGTTAATGAAAATCAGGAATACGCTCCGATTATATCATAACATATGAACTACTAAAACTTTCCGATCATTATATCACCTGAAGGGTTTCCGATTCTATGTCCCACCAAAACCGTGCCTAGGAGCACCACGTCCACGTTCCTGACCATTATTTTGGTTAGCATCGCGCTGTTCCATGGCAGTATTAACGTGTTGGGCTATGAATTGTGCCAACTCTTTCGGGGTAATAGGTAGTCCAGAACCCTATCTCGCTTTTGACAGCATTTCGTCGTTTCTATTATTACAAAATAATATCAACATAAGACGATAACCAAAATAATTCAATCATTAGACGTTAGTGGACCAAACATGGCGCATGTATAATATCCACATATTAATGAGAACAATTCTTAAACCAAAAGAAACCCATTTGATATTTATACCGGAAATTTACAAAGCTTGTTTTTAGTACTAAGACTAATCAAAATTCGGAGTGTCTACATCAACACCCGCAACAAGTCTATATGAAATTTCCTCCTAAATATCAGAAAATTTGGCATGCAAGCCATAAATAGGGTTCATCAAATGAGACATACAAAACAAACAACAGAAACAACCAACAACAAACGCTTCAATCCCTGGAAGTTCAACATCTTCCTAACAAGCTCTTCTAGCTCATAATAGCAGTCCATGCCTCCGCGTAACGTGGCGAACTGACGATCTCAGTGAGAGCGATTGACCCAAATCTCCTTCTGCTTCTTCAAAGCGGACGCTGTCTCAACTCTCGAAGTCGATGCGATCTCTGCAATGGGTCGAGTCCTCTTCCTACGGCGAGTATAGACTAAAAGAGGTGTAGCAAAACACGCGACTCGAATAGCGGAATAGACGATTCCATAACGACGAGCGAAGGAATCTCATGAGTAGGCTCAACAGTATCAGTGAGCAGGACTACTAATGGCTCTATAGACCGAGACGTGACATATCGTAACCGTACAAAGTAAGTGTGATCAACGTGAATAGTAACACATAAGGCCTAAATAAACAGAAAATCACGTATGCACACAAACACATAAGGGTTTTCATACATGATATATTTTTTTATGTTTATTTAAAATTCTTGGCTTCGAGAATTTTGGATTTTATATTTCAAAATTCTCCGGTTGAAGTCTAGTGTTTTCCTCCGAAAACATCTAGTTCGCTAACAACCAATGGCTCTGATACCAACTTCTGTCACACCCTAAAAACGTCGCAGCGGAATATAAAACGTAGTGGTGACGGAAGTTGGTGCCCATTTATATCTTGTCGATCGATGCATTTAATTGTTGGACATTTTAGTATATATTTAGATGTAAGTTATTCAAACATTACGTTTTAAGACACGACACAACCACGACATAGTTAAGTTGTTTTGATCCTCACGGATCTTATTACATTTGTCCCAGAAAGTTTAAAATTAGTCCAACATATTTAAGTGATAAAACATGCATCAACAACCACAAGATACGCCATAATTCCCGAAGCCGAACCCAAATACCTGTAGAACACGTTAAAATCAAGTGTCAACACAAAGGAAGGTGAGTTCACGTATTCATTTACTACCAAAAATTTATTTCAAGGAAAACTTTCTGATTAGGTGTTTATTTGAAAACATCCAAGTAATTTTAGAAAGTCCATTTTACTTCCTTAATAAAATCCATGGGCCTTCCATCGGTTCATTACTCCGACAACAGTAATACTGCCCAGGTTTTGTATATTAAATTATAGCGTCAATTTTCAGACTCGTATGTTAATTAGACGATACGAACTATATATTAACCATGCAGGGATAATCAATGCTAGACAATAAACAGAATATTAATTCGTCGTTTGACATTGACACGGGGCGACCGGTCACGACGGGGTTGTCAACCCGATAGATCTACCAACAATTCATCGCGTGCAGTACTTAACTGATTAAACGACATCATGGGCGCAGGGTTCTCTCTTTGAGAACAATATGATGTCTGCCGCACGTACAATATATATATCCTACTAATATGACAATTTAATACAGGATGTGGTACGAATCCCCTGAATCTCCATCACTCGAGACCCAGGCCGGCATTCGTCCCCCAACCGTACGGTCTTGTATCACTTAAGAAATACCGTACATACAATATTCATTTATCAAAAACGTTTTACTTCGAAACGTATAACTTATCAAATCTCATATATTTTCAGCGAAAATATATATTTTATAGAAAAAGTTATGTTTTATTTCGAAAACATTATTAAACCCTTTTAACAACGTGTTCCACCCCCAAAATATATACAAAACAGTAAAAAGAGGGGTTTAGTGACACTCACCTTTGGGTGCGTATTTTAATACCGCAATCCCAGAGATTGATTTTTAAATATGTCCTAATATAGGAACAATTCTAAATCAATATATATTCAACACAAAAATCCTAGGTTTCTCCGTTTCTTAGAATTATCACATAACTTTGAGATTTTCTCAAAAAGTTATCATTTTTTATTATGTTGGCACGTTAATATATACATATGAGTCCATACATATTTTTATGATTTTGAGACTTGAACGATTTTATTGGTGACCATTATTGTGTAAATCCATTAACTCTCCCGTTTATACGCAATATATCTACGGTTTGTGCGTCGTAATACATATACATAAACGTTCACATAAATTATCATCGAAAGACACGAAATCTTGTTAACTTATCTATTTTGTCATTTTTAAGGCAAATATACATAAAATATTTTATATGTGTCAAATTTTATGCTCGACAAACAAGTTATACATTTAACGCAATTTTTACCGTTTCTACCGCACAAAACGTACAAGTATACATGCATAGTCTAAATTTCCCTCTATCAAGTTAACACTTAAAATATTATCACATTCACATGTTTAAATCACATAACACATTTTAACACATAAGATTCACCGAAAAATAACCCATACTAGTGTTCATCGAAAAATGCGTATTTTAGTGATTCGGTAACGTTTTCGGGCGTCGGAAGTCACGTATGACCAACCAAACACCATGTAAACTTAAAATTAGTTAAAATACTTGTTTTTAAACTAAAAAAATCAGTTTATTTACTGATCTAAATAATTTTTACTAAAATCACCCAAAAAGCCGATTTTTGACCGTTTTAACGCATAGTTTTGCGTTAAACGTTACTATAGTCATCCCAACTCGAAATGACTTGATATTTTAACACAATACATGTTATTTACTGATTAAAATAGTGGTTATAATCAGTTTAGTGAAGTTTTTGTTTAAGTCACATAAATCATGCGATTTCACGTATTTTACAACCTTTAATGCACCAAGTACAACATGCAAAGCTATCAAACATTATGACAAAGTTATATATCACTAAACACTTTAAAATAACTTTATTTTAGTGTTTATAATCTGCTCATAACTGATTTTTACTAAATCATACTCAAAACACATAATTTCACCTATTTTACAAGTTTCTAAGCCTCATATATAACATGCAAAGCTAGTAAACCTCAAGACAAAGTTTTATATCATTAAATACTTCAAACTAATCATATTTTAATGTTTATAATCTGATCAAATATCATTTTTATCAAATCATGGTCAAATCATCCTTTCATGCTTTCATATCATCATGCATGTTCAAGTAAATGCATCAAATGCACTCATACAACATCATCATCATCTTTTATGTTCTAATCATGCTCAAGAACACATATACATATAACACATGAAATGTTTACACCTACATGAACCTTCAAAAGCTCACTTTCTCATCAAATCCCTTTTTAAATCATGATACACTTTTAGATCCTTGTTTTATGACATTTTTTATTCATGCATGTATTCTATCATTCAAGATTCATATTATTCAAGAATCACTTAATCAAATCAAAACACAACTAAATACACACATTCTTATAATTTTCGGCCATACATATATGTATATACATACTCATTTTTATTCTCTTTAAAAAAAACCATTTATTATTACCTTCAACTTTTTTGTGATTAAACTCAAGAACAAGAGAAACTTTTCACTATTATTCTCATCAACATGAATCAAGAACATGTTTAAAAAGAATGGTTTTATACCCTTAAGATTCAAGTGGGTTTTTGACAAAGTATGATGATATGAGGCTTGGTTCTTGCTTGTAACACCTTCAAATCACCATAGGATCTTCAAAAGTGCATGGAACAAGCTTGAAAATGGCTTGAATCTTGATGTAATGGCTGAATTTTCGAAAATGAAAGAGATAGGAGGTGTTCGGCTGAATTTGTGAAGAGAGAGAGAGAGTTTGAATTGTATTTAATTGCATTTTCTTGATTTATGCAAGATGTGTAAGATTCTTGCAAAAGCATCATCATGCACCTCCCAAAATGGCCAATGAAAATATGAGAGAGGAGAGAGAGAGTGTTAAATTGTTGCCACCTCTCTCTACAAACACACACCTCACGAATGCACACTCATATATATATACATATATACATATATATATATATATATGTATATACACACATACGTATATGTAGTATAGTATAAAAGCAGGTATTTTACTAGATACCGGGTATTTTATCTAGCGTTTTAATCCCGTTTTAGTGCGTTTTAAATTATTTTTAACACTCTATAAAAATAAACTCACCAAAATATTATGGAACAATATTTTGTTTGCCTAGACTGGCGACATTGACGGTATTTGGCAGTATGCGCGCTGTGCTGCGCGGTACACGCTTAAAATCGCAAAGATAGGAATTTAAGCGTTTTTATTTATTTTTATCATTCTAAAGTAATAAACTCATCAAATTATTAATAAAATGATTATCGGTTACCTTGACAGGCTGTGTTGACAGTATTTTGTCGGTATACGCACTGCATCGCACGGTACGCGCTTAAACTCGAAAAATAGAGCTTCTTAGCGTTTTAATTTATTTTTCCTCACGAATATGATTAAAATTATTTTTCTAATTATAACGGACTATTTTTAGGATTTTAACACTGATCGGGTGGTCACCGACATTCGTTTCACATGTTAACCGTTACGCGATAAGCGTTTATCTTACCGTTGCCAACATAATTTTTATCAAAGTTTAAATTTACCAACTCATTAAATTTCACATATAAACATCAAAATCAGTCAAATATGGCCTTTTATCTATTCACAACAAGTGTTACAATTGTACGGTACGGCCTGAAAAGCCGGGTGTCACACTAAGTGATGTTCTAGTGGTGCGTGATTTTCCTGATGTCTTTCCTGAAGATCTATCTGGTCCTCCTCCATCTGAATCTGTTGATTTTCACATTGATCTCATCCCTAGTTCGACTCCCGTTGCTAAAGCTCCTTATCGCCTTGCACCCTATGAGAAACAAGAGTTGTCAAGTCAACTTCAAGAGTTACTCGATAAAGGTTTCATATGCCCAAGTACTTCCCCTTTGGGTGCTCCTATGCTTTTCGTCAAGAAGAAGGATGGTTCGTTCCGCATGTGTATCGATTATCGTAGCCTAACAAACTAACTGTCAAAAACCGTTATCCTCTCCCTCGCATCAATGATCTCTTTGATCAACTCCAAGGCGCAACGTGCTTTTCCAAGATCGATCTTCAATTTGGCTATCATCAACTTCGTGTTCTCGAAGAGGACATCCCTAAAACCGCTTTTCACACTCGCTATGGCCACTATAAGTTCGTGGCTATGCCTTTTGGCTTGACCAACGCTCCTACTATCTTCATGGACTTGATGAACCACGTTTGTAAACCCTACTTGGATCGTTTCGTAATTTTCATCAACGACATTCTCATTTATTCGAAAACTCAAGCTGAACAAGAACGTCATTTGCACCTCATTCTCGAACCCTTACATGGTGAATGCCTATACACGAAATTTTCTAAGTGTGAGTTTTGGATCAAAGAAGTTCAATTCCTTGGACACGTCGTGAGTGAAAAAGGAATTCACGTTGACCCTTCCTAGATTGAGGCGTTGAAGAATTGGATCGCGCCTAAATCCCCATTAGAAATTCGTTCTTTCCTAGAATTGGCGGGTTACTACAGTCGATTCATCTCGAATTTCTCAAAAATCGCCATTCCCCTCACGTTGTTGACTTAGAAAGAGAAACCTTTTGTTTGGGGTCCCGAACAAGAGGAATCCTTTCAAACCCTTAAAGGCTTGCTTTGCAATGCTCCTGTTCTTGTGCTTCCTGATGGAAACGATGATTTCATCGTATATTGCGATGCATCAAACTGGGGTCTTGGTTGTGTCCTCATGCAACGAGACAAGGTCATCGCGTATGCTTCGAGGCAGCTAAAAATACATGAGAAAAACTACACTACCCACGATCTCAAGCTGGGCGCAGTTGTTTTTGCGTTAAAGATTTGGCGACACTACTTGTATGGTACAAAGTGTGTGGTCTTCACTGACCATAAGAGCCTACAACATATCTTTAACAAAAAGAGCTAAAGATGCGTCAACTTCGTTGGGTGGAATTACTTAACGACTACGACTGCGAAATTCGCTATCACCCTGGCAAAGCGAATGTCATGGACGACGCACTCAGTCATAAGTCTCGTGTTAGTAGCTTTCGTTGTTCTCAAATCGTTAGCGATCTTCATACTCGAATTCGTGAGGCTCAGTATTCATCCTTCAATGAGGCAAACATGTTCAACAAAATGAAGTGTGGTGCTGAAAACCAACTCATGACAAAATCCGATGGACTCCAATACTAGCTCGATCGCGTTTGGGTGCCAAATCGCGAGGATCTTCCTGAACTTATAATGAAGGAAGTGCACAAATCACGATACTCTATTCATCGTAGTGCTGAAAAGATGTACCATGACCTTCGTACATCCTATTGGTGGCCTGGTATGAAGAAAGACATTGCCACTTTTGTTTCAAAATGTCTCACTTGCTCGAAAGTCAAGGTTGAGCATCAGCGTCCTTCTGGTTTTCTCGAAAAACCTGAAATTCCTGTTTGGAAATGGGATAGCATTGCTATGGACTTCATAACCAAAATCCCTCGCACACCTTCTGGTCATGATAGCATTTGGGTGATCATTGACCGTCTGACCAAATCCGCTCACTCCTCCCCATTCGTGAGGATTTCAAAGTTGAGAAACTATCTCAAATCTACACGGACGAAATCATATGTCGTCATGGTATACCCATTGACATCATCTCCAACCGCTATTTTCATTTCACCTCATGCCTTTGGCAAACATTCCAAACCGCTATGGGTACTCACTTGAATCTCAGTACGGCTTTTCGTCCTCAAACGAATGGACCGACTGAACGTACTATCCAAACCCTAGAGGACATGCTTCGCTCTTGTGTTATTGACTTTGGTGGTAATTGGGATGTACATTTACCTTTGACTGAGTTCTCGTACGAAAACAACAACTATCACTCCAGTATTCAAATGGCTCCTTTCGAGGCATTATATGGTCGCAAGTGCCGATATCCTATATGTTAGCACGAGATTGGTGATGCTCAAATTACTGGCCCTGAGCTTATTCAAGAGACGATGGATAAGATTCTTCAAATCCGCGACAACCTCCTTAAGGCTAGGAGCAGACAAAAGAGCTATGCCGATAAGTGACTCAAACCTTTAGAGTTCAATGTTGGTGATCACGTGTTACTCAAAGTATCTCCTTGGAAAGGAGTAATCCGTTTTGGTAAAAAGGGAAAACTTGTTCCACGCTTTGTTGGTCCTTTCAATATACTCGAAAGGATTGGTAAAGTGGCTTATCGACTCGATTTACCTCAAGAACTTAACAACGTTCATCCAACGTTTCACGTTCCAAATCTTAGGAAGTGCTTAACTCAAGAAGGACTTCAAGTTCCTACCGACGACTTGCAAATCAACGAGACCCTTCACTTTGTGGAAAACCGGTCGAAATCATGCTTCGAGGAACCAAACAACTTAGGCGCAGCTGAGTTCACATAGCTAAGGTGCGATGGGAAGGAAAGCGTGGTGCCGAATTCACTTGGGAACTCGAGAGCAAGATGAAGACCAAGAATCCACAAGTCTTCGTTCAGCCTTCCTCTTAGATTTCGAGGACGAAATCTCCTAAATTAGGGGAGACTGTAATGCTTCGCATATTTATACTTTCCTGATTTAGCAAGTATTGTTGTACATTCTATTTTTAGACATGTGTACTCTTGTTGTACTCTATTTCGTTTCAATTTGTAATTCGAGACAATTGATCATAATGAAAACGCAAGTCTTTTAATCATATTCATGTTATCCACATTAAAATTATGTGCAAACTTTTAATCATAATTCACATATTGAATGTTATGTTATACATGATTCTTGATTTCACGTTACACATTGATGGATGATACCCTAAAAACCGATTAAAACACGTAAAACACCCAAACTTGAAACTCAAAACCAACATTTAGAGTCAGTTCGCACGAACCTGCAGATCTGCACGGATCTGCACATCCGCACCATATGTGTGTCCGCACCAAATGTGCAACCGGGAGAAAAATTGGGAAACCCTAATTTCACCCGAAGCCTATAAATAGGCACACTACCCCACTCCAAAATTCGCCCTATTCTTTGCAAACACTCTCAAGCTCTCTTTGGCGACCAGAATCTGTTGTAAGGATCGTTCCATCATTTTTAATTACATTTCATTTCATTTTCTTGCATTTTATTATGAATTCTTAAACTATCACAAAACCCTTTTGATTCAACCTATCTCGAGGATGGTTTCCACTAGTCTTGCTTGGGCAAACTACTGTGGAGCATCACACATACGAGATTGAATCAAACTTGGTAAATTCTAAACATTTTACAACTTAATCATAACTTTCTTTTGATTATTACACGATCTTGAAGGAATCTGGAATCCACCAGACCATCGACTCATTTCATTGTCAAGGGTTTGCATTAGGGTTCATTTCCATCAAGAATTATCTGTTTTGAATGGATCAAACACCCCTTTTCAACCATGACAGTCGGTTCGCACGGACGGATTATGTCCATCCGCACGAACGGACAATCCTCGGCGTATTCTATTTTGTTTTTCATTTTTGTTCTCACACTTGTTTACCATGGTTTAACCGTTTTATTAACTGAATTGAATAATTAAAAGAATTACAAAACTGTTTGTAGCTAAATCAGCTTATAACGAAACTTGACATAACGTAAACAATTAGTTCGCACGGACGGACCATGTCATCTGCACGAACGGACTCAGTTTATATAATCTAAATCAACTTCGGTTTCACATCAGTTTACAACGTTTGATCATTTTATCCTTTTGTTTTGATTATCCTAAACAATTACACTACTATTCCCAATCAAATCAGTTTATAATCATGTGTTAGCATCCGGTTCGTTTTTAATAGAAAACCCCGTTCACACAAATGGACTATGTCCATCTTAACGAACGAACTGTTAAAGACTTAAACTCGCTTAATTCCCGCATTTAACGCAAAATGCTCCGACACACTCTCGCAACCGAATACTTATACTCTTGTTTAACCATTTCAGCGTAATCTCGGTGCTTGAAACTTCGTCAATCCTGCTCGGGGTTTAGTGTTTACCTTACACAAAGCTGTGAGTATACTCGATCCCATTTTTGTTTTAAACACTTTGTGTGTAAGATGTATATTATACAAAAACACGCAACACTGTGAGACTTGTTTATTCAAATCACATTCTATCCACGTTTAAACATGAAAACATGTTATACTTGTTAATCTCATATGCTCTGTATACATTGTGTCTATATGCTCATTAACTTTGCAAGCCTACCTTAACAATTATAGCGCTATAGGATAAACGCACCACCCGCATTCTTGACGTATTGTTAGGTAAAACATGTGACACTCTCTTTGTCTCGATGATGTTGGGTAATCGCGATTGCGTTGGAAACTTTGGTTTGACATATAGTTTACACCTGTTCAGCATATTAATAACTTGTATACATTATGCATATCGGATATGAGCACGTTAAAACATTTTATTATTATGCTATGTATTCAAACTTGTATACTCACCAACATTTTTGTTGATCATTATTTTAATACATGTTGCAGGTTGATAGACGAAGTGATGAAGAAACAAGTTTAGGGTGGACTTTGAAACACACCTAGATAAGAAACAATGTTTGAAATTTGATTCATGTTTTGATCATATTTGGTGTGAACAATGTATGACATTTTAGTCTTTTATAAAATATTGATTAATCATATATTGTCGCAATTAGTGTCATAATGCTATGAACAATCATGTTTTCGTCTCACTCCGTTGTTTCCACCATTGGTTGGGGTGTGACATAAATTTTCTGGTATTTGCTTGTGTTGTAGACCTTTTATGATTTCAAGCAATTCTAGACACCACGAAACATCAATTATTGTTCTAATTAGTAATATTATGATGGAATTAGTGGGTGAATAGTATTCCACGATCATTAGTTCAATCAAGTCAAAATAGATCATAAACTTTTATAAAAGTTGTAAGAATTTTATAAAAAATGAGTAAGTGATGTTTATAAAAAAAATACATAAACCCTACGCCAAACTCCCTAATTTTCGGCCAAGGGTCGGCCCCACCCACCAAAAGAAAATCAAAAATCAAAATCTTATTAATCATTCCACCTTCCCTTAAAACCGATCACCATGTAAACCAAGATTACACCCCCCACCTTAATCATTTCCATTATTTTTCCAAGACCCACTCTCTTTCCTCTCTATGCCCCTCTTGAACCGTCCACTACCCCCCCCCCCCTTCCCGTCACTTGCTTAAATTTTCATCCTTCACAAATCTCTCTCAATACACCTCCATTTACATACACATAAGAGTTCTTGGGAATTCTTTGAAGATCCAAGAACCCATTAGAGCATTCCTAAGGAGTATTCATCTTCAGGAACCACCATTATTTTTTACGAACCCTACTTGTTCATCCAAGGTAAATCCATTTTAAGCATGTTTAAAGTGAAGTTGTTCACCAAACAAAGGGATTTTCTCTTTGAATAAATGAAATCAATAAATATATAGTTTAACCAAGAGTTTTGAAGGTTAGTATGTGTGTTTGGGTCGTGATTAATGGGTGTGGATGTGGGTGTGTTTATTGTTAAAAGATTGCTTAAAAGATGTTAGATGTAACATGCAACATGATATGTTTTGGGGTTTTGTCTAATATCAATTTGTGGTTTCATTTATAGTATTTGTGTCATAAAAATGTTAGATGATGATTTTGGGTGAAAACCCCTAAGTTAGGAGGATTTATGATGCTTGATAAATGTGAAAAAATGCAAGATAAAAGCAATACTGTGACATGCGTGTGAAGTTTATGATGATCTGAATGTATGTTGATATTATGGTAGTATTATAGTCATAATAATCAGGTATTACACAAACTTGATGATATTCATGATTTAGAAGCTTATAGTTATGTAAAATGTGCCTAAAATGGGGTAAAATTGATAATTACCATCGTAAATGAATGATTTATTTGGAACTCAAATTATGTGATAAAACATGTTATTTTGTTTATAAAACTTAGATGATAAGTGTTGGGTATGATCAAGATGATTTGGATTGCTTATGTGATTATTTTAGACTTAAAAAACATAAAAACGATAAGTTTCGGTATGAATAAGGCATCCATGATAAAACTGATTTAGAACGGAAAATTTAGGTATATTATATGATTTTAAAATAGGTCTTAAAGTATGTGAGGTGATGTTTCCATGTTTGATATGTTTTATGTAATGTTGGGAATCAAAAACGTAAATTCTATGCATAGAAATTGCCATAACTATGCATTGTTGGACTAGGTAACGTGAACTTCCTTTGAATGATAAAATGTGCTATAACAGGGATATATAACGATATTAGATGCATTTTGGTCTTGCACGATGAAAACGGGATGATCGATTCAAGAAAAGTAGCTAACAAAACGTAGGATGCATGATGTGCTACTATGAAGAAACTATGTGATTTCCTTGTGTTATGGCTATGTGATATTACAAAAATATAAAATGACTGTTTTGATATATTAAAGGCCGAAGACTTGGTATTTTACATAAAAAGTATAGACCTTTTCAAGATGCACCTTATCTACGCCAGTTAGTGATTTTGCCAAAAGTTATAACAAATTAATGTACTTACAGAAAGCAAGTATTAAAAGGTTTTATAATACACACACACACAAATATTAATGTATGAATTATTGGATGAAATTATAGGACTTATATGATTTGGTGAAGGATCATGTGAAATATGACATGAAAATGCTTATGTGTGTTGTGATTTATGAGTAATTATAATGATAGACTTTGGTGTAAGTATCTATGTATTGATGTGTCTCTCAAAGAAGACTCGTAGGATGAAAGGGGTATTTCATGATGTGATGATTGAACATTTAGATGGTAGGAAAACATAACCATAAGTGTCGTAGTCACCATCGGGTCGTCAAGATAACGGGTCAACACGTGAAACATTTTTATAAGTCTAAAAAGTTGAGTGAAGAACTTCAATTAGTAGACTTGGAATTAATTTGGAAGTGTATGCTGTATATAGGACACTGTTAGGTGAATACCTATTTGAATTGAGCTATTGTATGAAACTTTCAAGCGCACCCAAAGGTGAGTTTCAGGACCCCTTTGAAATTATGTTTTTACATTTCGGAGGAGAAACACGTATTATTTTGAATTAATATGATCAATAGACAAAAGTAAATGTAGCCTATGTTGGCCTTGATTAAGGGCCTTTATTTACCTTGTTGAGGGCTTATCCATAGACTTTTCCCTGCTGATGTAATCACTAACCTCTTGGAGGGATGGCACAGGATATCATGATAGATCTATCGGGCTGTGACAAACCCCAAGCTTGTCAACGAGTCACTCCGGTCCTTGAAGAGGAATAAATGTTGAAAGGAATTATAGGCGAAACATTGAATATTTTGATTTAATTATGGACTCTTCCTTTCAAACATTATTTCATATTCCTAGCTAGTTTACATGTCGGTATAGGGTTGTCGTGTTTTTTTTTTAATCGGAAATGGATTTTTAATAATTACAAGTAAGTTAAACCTGTGAACTCACTAGCCTTGTGTTGACACTTTAGGCGTGTTTTTCAGGTACTTAGGCGGCTTCGGAGTTTGAAGCGGGTTTTAGGGCAAATTTGGGAATTGAACAATAATAACGCTAGTGTCATGGTCCACTTGATGGAACCTTTAAACATGAACACTTTTAAACATTACATTTTAGATTATAGTAATAACTTCTTAAACTATTTTGTCCATTTTATAATCATCTATGTTTTCCTTATACTTGTTGGTTGCCAAACTCCGTCACCACCATGCTTGTCTTCCACTACAGTTTTTGGGGTGTGACAACTTCGTCTTAACCAGGACCCATCCATTCAAACCATCAAGAATTGTTTAAAGACATGAAAAGTAAATTTTTTTAGAACCACAACCACAAAAGCATCAAATTGTTCAACCATCAAACATCACCAAATAACAGGGCTTAGGCCTTGTCTTTAGTATCATCACTGCCATGTTCAACCCTTGCCAGCATCCTTGACCTTGCCACCACCCTCAATCTTGTCATCCACTTTGCCCTAATCAACCTCAGGAACCACCTCACCACCAAGCTCAGCCACCATCTTTCCCACATGTGGATAAACCAAGCAGCCCGGTCGAAATCCTTGTCATTAGACCTCCTAAGCAATTTTAATCCTGGCTTGGAACATAGTAGGTGTGGTGTGTGCGAAGTGTGATATATTTTTATTGATATTTTAAGCCCATTTTACACATTAGTCAAGTTTTAAATTTAAAAAACATGATATTCTACTAACACCAAACACAGACTTAGGCAAGTGCACCCATCGTGAGCGTAGTATAGCGTTGGTAAGATACCGAGGTCGTCCAAGGACACAGGAGATTTTAGTACCGGTTTATCCTCAACGTCTAATCAATCTAAATTTTTGAGAAAAGTTTGAAATATGAAACTAAAAATGCAAAGATAAATAAAATGAAAAACAAATAGACAAGATAGAATCACTTTGATCCGACTCATCTTTAATGTATCCTTTGATAATTTTCTCACTTTCGGACTTTTTAAGAGATTATCTTAGTTATAGTAGTAGGCCCCTCTTTTGAAGCTGACGTTACCCTCAACCCAGTGGTTTAAGTCAGCAGGGATACAATCCCAAAGGGTCAGAATATTGAAAGATAATTAAGTTAGTTATTAACGCGAAAAGTGATAGGCCCCTCTTTTGAAGGTTACGTTACCCTCGGCTAAGTGGTTTGAGTCAGTAAGGATACAATCCCAAGAAGCTGGTTTAACGTATTAATAATAGTTTACATATGAGGGGTTCAAGCTATTTGCACCCCCGCCATCCAATACCAGTGGGTATTGAAGGAAGTCCTGGTAAGCTTGAACCAGGTCCTTGCAGGATCTATACACTGAACAAGGAAAGAACCTTACCAAACCATTCCCCTAACCCCAAACAAGGTAGTCAACATTCCTTTATATAGTCCGTAAAGACATGAATGATGCAATCTTTTACTTTATATAGACAGTAAAATAACTTCAAGACACCACGGAAAAATGATAAAGAAAATTCACCTTCAACATAAGAAACTAGTTATTAAAGTGATTAATAGAAACCCAAATAAAAAGTGTCGAAAGACTAAAAGTAATACATAAAAGACTTGTCTTCACCAAGTGATGTAAGAGGATTAACCAAACATGGCCTTTGATTGGCAAGAACCCTTACAATTAATCTTGGATCCCGAGACTACTACACACTCTAAAGATGGATGATGAATGCTGGTGGTGGGTGTTGGTGTTGTAGTGGTGGTGGAGTGGTTGCAAAGTGGGAGAGTAGTGGTTTGCCAAGGGATGCCTTTCAAGAGAACCAAGCACCCCTATTTATAGCTAGTACAGAGCTCTGGCCACGACCCCATGTCCAACGGGCATGCCCCCGTGGCCAGCATCTTCTCTTCCTTCATTTATTGCAATTGTCAGCAGAGGGCCCCACATGACCCCATGTCTCTTGGGCACGGCGCCGTGGTCAACTCTTATCTGTACTATCAATATTTTGCGTATCTTTGCGTTGACCACGCCCCGTGCTGAGCTGGGCACGCCCCCGTGGTGGGCGTGGAAGCTTCTACATGTTTGTCATTTTTGCAGGCCCCTGACCATGCCCCGTGTTCACCTGGGCACGGCCCCGTGGTCAGTCTTCTGTTTCCTTGTTTTTGCTTTGGGGATGTTGTCGAGGGGTCGGACATGTCACGTTTATTCCTTCTTTTTGTATTTATGTTGGTTTTGGCTGCTTATTTGCTCCTTTTGTTCTTTTAAGCTCGTTTGGTCCTGTAAATTCAAAAGGAAGAAAGAAACACGTTTTTTCCAGCATTAGTACTAAAAAGGGTTAGTTTTATGCCCCATTTGATGTAATTTATATGTTGCATTTTGCACACATCAAATACCCCCATACTTGAATCTTTGCTTGTCCTCAAGCAGAACTCTTTAATATGTGGCTTACACACCCAAATGGAAGAGGTAGAGGAGAAGGTTTGGGCTCATCTTGAGTGTCAGGAATCCAAGATCTTTATTTGAGTTTTATTTTTATTTTAGGGTAAATTACTTTTTGAGTCCCTGTGTTATATTGGTTTTAACTAGTTGAGTCCAAAAGCAAAAGGTTTAACGACCTGAGTCCCTATAAGCATTTTCTTTAACCATTTGAGTCCAAATTTCTAACTCCATCCATCATTTTTTAGTTAAGTATTGTTAAATTACCAAAATACCCTTATAATTAAAAAATAAAATAAAAAATCTCTGTCTCTCATATATATCCTCTTATTATCTATGTCTCTCTAAATTGTCACCTCCATCTCTCCCTCTCATCTTTCTTTCTCTCTCTAGACCACCATCAACACCACCACCGTCACCGCCATAGCCACAACCACCTCCGTCTCCAACAACCACCTCAACCACAAACCTCCAGACCACCATCAACACCGCCACTGTAACCTCGAACACTGGTGATGATGATCTTGGTTAAGCAACCCTAGAAGAACCGTTCGCAATCCTAGCTCTGTCTGTTGCTTCATCTCATCTTCCACCTCTTAATTTCTCTGTCACACACACTCAAACAAACAAAAAGTTCCCATTAATCCACCAAACCAATTCCCATAGGGTCCCTCAAATTCAGCCCAATTTTAAACCTAAATTCGCACCAAAATCAGGCATCATTTGCAACGTTCCACAACCTTACAACAAGTAACAACACTAATAATATTCCGTTATGGCTTCAATCGCCGTTTATTGTAGATACAAAAAGAAGTTTTGAAGTTTTCTATGGAAACTCGTAGCTGGAAGAGGGTTGTGGTGTGGGGGTTCGTCGTTTCAGCAGAGTGGGAGGTTAAAGAAGATGCTTTCGGGTTTACGGGATGATGGGAAAGAAGGGAAGCAGGTTGAGGCGTTGACGCAGGTGATTCGCTTAGTGCTTGTTGGAATTGAATGTGATATTGGTTAGTAGTTAGTACAAACAATTATGTTACATTATTTTGATTTGATTGTGAAATGGTTAGGAATATATGTGAAATGAGATGTTAATTAGGGTGTTTGGATGTGATTAAATAGATTATTGAGCTTTTGTGATTTGATTGTTAGGGATATGACGGTGGTGGTGGGTGTTTGGAGGTGGCGGTGGTGGGGATGGTGGTGGCAGTGGTGGGGATGGTGGTTATGCGGGTGTTTAGAGAGAGAGAGGAGTGTGTAAAGATGAGTGAGAAAGTTTATGCATTAGACACTTGTTCCTTGTACTCTTGTGCATATAAGAGTTGTACTTTGTGTGTAAATGACCAAATTACCCTTATAGTTAACAAACTTGATGGATGGAGTTAGAAATTTGGACTCAAATGGTTAAAGAAAATGCTTATAGGGACTCAGGTCATTAAACTTTTTGCTTTTGGACTCAACTAGTTAAAACCAATAAAACACAGGGACTCAAAAGGACTCGAGACCGGCATGGAACTTACTTCACATACCTCACGGGAGATCACTCAACACTCGGCCGATTTGTGTATTTTTGTGAAGCACTCGAGACCGGCATAGAACTTACTTCTACCATATGCTTACCAAGCGATCAAACCTCCTCCTTTTTAACTATAAACCTTCGTAAATATCAAGAGGACTTGGGGATGGGTTAGGCTTGGGCTAAGGGTAGGTGATTTTTGGTTAGTGGTTAGTAAAAATGGCAAAAAGCGTAAAAAGCGTCGGTCGTCGTAAAACTTTTTGTTTTTGTGATTTTTATTCAAACTAAGCACATTCAAACCAGATTTCTTTGAGGAACTTTTTTGTTTATTGCAATACTTTCACTTTTTTTTATGTCACAAGATAACCGAGCTTTTTACTAAAACAAAGGGGTTTGAAAAGAAAAAGGTTTAGGTGGGAAATGGGTGTTTGTTTTATGGGTTACGAAATGAAAAGGTTTAGGCTCAAAGGGGTTAACTAGGGGGATTTTGGGTAGGTGATAAAAAATGAAAAATAATGGTGTTGAAAGGAAAATGGGTTAGTCCTAATGCCTCCATCATTTACTTACTTGGGTTCAAGTTGGTAAGGACCGGGAATGTATCGTTGTGGCAAGTTATAGAGTCGTAAGAACCAAGCGGATATTCATACAAGAAACGAAAACTGACCATTTAGTTTAAAAGATATATGCATGTATGCTCAATAAAGGCTCAAAACTCACTTGTTGTGGGAATGGGTTTATAATGTGATCAAGTATATATAATTAAATTTTAATTAGATTTGTCATGCCTTTTTCATAATATTCTTATTTGATTCTTTTTACCACGACGCTATTGGTTGTAAATTTGTAAAAGTATAACCTTTTTTAGAACTTGTTATTCAAGAATTAAACCAAGACAAGTAAAAAAAATGAAAATTTTTGAAAATTTTTTTGGGGGGAGGGGGTGATTAGCAGTTCCAATAGAGTTTTGTGTGAGGCTTGTTATTAGGACTTACAAGATTCAAGGTTTTATCATCCCCCCCCCTTCCCCCGAACTTAAATTACACATTGTCCTCAATGTGTCTCAAAAATAAGTTTTTAGGTTGATTCGAATGCGTAAAAGGTGTTGAAAAACAAGATTTTGTGTTACTGGGCACCTGGCCATGGCCACGTGCTGGCTAAGCACAACCCCCATGGTTAGAGTGCCAGTAACAAAAACTTACAGAAACGTGGCCACGGGGCGTGCCTGGTGGCCACGAACCGTGGTGGGTAGGGTTCAGACAAAACAGCAGGTCATGGGTGTGGGCACGGGGGCGTGGTCATTGACCACGGCCCCGTGGTGGTAGTATGCAATTGATGATTAACAGGTTTTGGCTTTTGGTTCGGGTTTCCGGGCTTATGTAGCACTAATGCTTAGTGCATCCAAGCTTCCTGTGTACCTGTTTTGCTAAACACTACACCATACATAACATAACAAACATTCTAATTTACCAAAGTTTAAACATCCATCATCACCAACATAAAAAGAAAATAAAATGCAGAAAATAAAAATTGTCTAGGAAAAGTAAATTGTTCAAACCATGGCACACAGGCCAAAATTGTTCGTGGGATAGAAAGGGTTAACCTGGAATACCACATTCGTCACCGCACCATATGACCTCCATCACCTCCGCTCAGTCCATATCCTAATCATCACCACCCTCCTCACCTCGATACGCCATATGGTCCCGGGTGTATGTGATGTCATCCTGCATAGCAGAGACGGTGCGCTCCACTGATCCGACCCGGGTAAAGGTGTTGCTAGCCATATTGTAGGCGTTCTGGGTGCATAGTAAGTTTTCCTGCAAAAGATCATGTAAACTTTGAAAATTAGGAAAACCACCTCCTTGAGAGGAGGAACCCGTTTGGTAGTTTGATACTGAGGAAGAGGAGGAGGACGGTTTGGGTCAGCGTGTAGGACGAGGGCTTCTTCCGGGTTGCAAACATGTCCTTGGGTGGTTTGGAAGCAGACCGTCCCGTCACCCATCTCGTGGATGATTCCCATTGAGCGGCATTGGGTGAGATCCACTTTTCCCGACCATGGACCCTTACGGAATGACCTTGGCATGCGTTGAACATAAGTCTTGAAAAGGCGGTAGATCCATCCCCCAAAGAAGATCGGTGTCGGGGAGGAAGCCAACTAGTTCAGATGCATGTTCCTTAAGAGTAGGTGGGTGACATTGAGAGGAATGCTGTTGTGGATGCATAAAGGACAGGAAGATCACGTAAGTTGACAACACCCGTGCTATCACGCCTTTGACATAGGGAGTTTCTAAGGACCCGGTGAATGTAGCGGTAGAGTGGGTCCCGAAACTGAGAGCTCTTTATGACGCTTGGATCATATGGCCCTTCTCCGATTTGAGCCCATGCCGTCTAGCGCATGTTGTTTGGGAGCTCATGGAGACCACTCGTGTTCTCTTCTTCAACGGACGCTTCTTCGGTGAATAGACCTACATGCACCCCAAACTGTGCTATGGATCAAGTGTTTTCGCTCGACGATTCCATTCTTGGGTGGTTGGTTTGGCCCTTGTTCCGGTAACTCGAATCCTAGCCCGGTATATCCCATTTTAGTTTTACACCATTGTGAACCTCACACCTTTTTTACTCTATGATCGAGGTTCTCGGTGTTGAAAAATATTTGTAAACTAAATCACACGTGTATATGTTGACATATATGAGATATACAGTCAAGTATCAAAAGCACTTCCCCCAAACATCTGAATTGAACCCCTTCTTCATCAAATGGCTCGGCTATTGCTTTAAACGCGAAAGAGATATAAAACTCCATATTATGTTCATGAACTGAATGGAGTCTGGCGCCGAGGGCCACCCTTATTGGTCCCGTGACTAGCGTGTTGTACTGGTCCTGTTGGCCCATGGCTTCCAAAGTTTCGAGATATGCTTGTTTTGGTGTTTCTTCGGGCCTAGTTTGAAGTATGTCGTAGCGAGCTTGGTAGACCCATTCAGATGGTTTGAACTAGGAGAACTTACTGTCCATCTCTACAAAAGAAAACCATAAAACAATCAGCATGTTACGATAAAATTTCGAAGAAAACTGAAAACAGGAGGCTGGACACGGCTCCGTGGCCACTGGACATGGCTCCGTGGCCACTGGCCACGCACCGTGTTCAGCTAATTTCTCCCGGCCACGCCCCGTGTTCGCTGACCACGACTCCGTGGTTAGGTTTCCGTTTCCCCAAATCTTCCTTTTATCGACCCGATTTCGAAAACTTGAAAATTTTTGGTTGAGTAGGGGCGGTTTTCCCCGAAAATGAAACCCCAAGTTCCGTTTTTCCAAAAACAAACTATTTACCCCATCATTTTATCTTTTTCGGTTCAAAAACAAGGGTTTGTGGTTTATGTTTGAAATCAGGCAAATCTACGAACAATAACGGTTGATTTACTTCCTATAACATGCATCTATACTAATACTACTAGATCTAAGCAAAAATTTATGGTTTGGTTCGGTTCAAGTTCAAGAACCCTAGATTTTCCCCAAATTTTTTATGTTCATTAAACTAACTACAAAAGATGATAGAATCATACCTTGTTGATGTTGAATGGAAATAAAAAACGTGAAAATCTGCTGAGAATCTCGGAGGAACCAGAGAGTTTTCGGGGAAACGGGTTATGGTGAAATGAGAAAATGAGAAGAAAATGGGTTTTATCCCCGTCAGTTAGCCGAGCACGCCCCCTGGCCGCTGGACACGGCCCCGTGGGCGGCCAAAATTTAAAATTTTTTTTAGGTGCACGTGTGAGTGACCTGTTTCCCAAAACTGGTTTAGATACCTTACCGATTTTTGAAGCTTTCCCGAAGTCCATTACTTACAAGACATGATGTTAGTATACAAACCTTCGTTTAATCATTCCTCGGCCGCTTGTAGCGAGATTTCTTCCTCATCATCCTCAATGAATCCTTGATAAAGCTTGAGCCATTGTCCGTTGACCTTGAATAGAATCCCATTTCGAGATTTAATCTCGATTGCACCGTGTGGAGAAATATGGGTGATAGAAAAAGGTCCCGACCACCTAGACTTTAATTTTCCGGGAAATAATCGAAGTCATTAATTAAACAATAGAACTTGATCTCCTACTCGAAATTCATTAGGCTTAATATGTTTATCATGCAAGTTTTTCATACGTTCCTTATAAATTTTGGAGTTAGAGTATGCTTGATTCCTCATTTCGTCTAATTCGTTTAATTGGTAAAATTGATTCTTTCCAGAAGTTTCAATGTCTAAGTTTACATTTTTTTTAATGCCCAGTAGGCCTTGTGTGCTATTTCTACTGCCAAGTGACAACTTTTTCCATAGACAAGCTTATATGGGATGGTACCTATTGTTGTTTTGTATGTGGTTCGAAAAGCCCATAAAGCGTCGTCTAATTTATCGGCCCATTCTTTTTTATTTAATCCTACGGTTTTTTCAAGTATTCTTTTTAAACCTCGATTAGTCACTTCGGCTTGTCCAAATGTTTGAGGGTTGAGATCCAGTGATAGACCCCATATCTTGTTAAAATGTTTTCAATGTGATGATTATAAAAATGGGTACCTCTATCACTTATTAATGCTTTTGGAGTTCCGAAACGAGAAAGTAGTCGTTTCAAGAATCTTACCACAACTCTTCCATCATTTGTTGGAAGAGCTTCGGCTTCGGCCCATTTTGACAAGTAATCCACGGCCACAAGTACATATTTGTTTCCTTTTGGCGGTGGGAAAGGTCCCATAAAGTCTAGTCCCCACACATCAAAATTTCACAAACAAGAATGCCATTTTGTGGCATTTCGTTTTTGGAAGAAATATTACCTGATCGTTGGCATGCATCACATGTCTTGATAAGACTTTCGGAGTCTTTATAAATGGTCGGCCAATAGAATCCTGAATCAAATACCTTTCGTGCGGTACTAGCGGCTCCATGATGTCCTCCGTATGGATCTTCATGACAATGGCGGAGAATTTTTCATGCTTCACTACCATGTACACATCGTCGGATAAGTTGGTCGGCACATATTTTGAAAAGATATGGATATTCCCAAAAATAATGCTTTACATTGTCAAAGAATTTTTTTTGTTTGATGATGTGACCATCCTTTTGCGACTATCCCACTAGCAAGGTAGTTGGCGTAGTCGACGTACCATGGTTCTTCTCGGTATTCCACCATTTCTAAGGATTCTGTTGGGAATTTTTCATTGATGAGCTTGTCCCTATTTGCCTCTAAAGCTGGATCTTCCAAACGGGACAGATGATCTACAGCGGTGTTTTCTGCTCCTCTTTTGTCTTTTATTTCAATGTCAAATTCTTGGAGGAGTAGAATCCATCTGATTAAACGTGGCTTGACATTCTATTTTTTAAAGAGATAACGAATGGCTGCATGATCTGTATAAACTATCGTTTTAGAAAGAACAAGATAAGAACGAAATTTATCAAAAGCAAATACTACAGCTAGTAATTGTTTTTCAGTTGTTGTGTAATTTTCTTGTGCATCATTAATTGGTTTACTAGCGTAATATATTGGGTGGAAATGCTTATCTTTTCTTTGTCCCAAGATAGCTCCAACTGCAAAGTCACTTGCATCGCACATGATTTCGAAAGGTAATTTCCAATCAGGCGCTATCATGATTGGTGCATTGACTAGCATTTCTTTTAGTGTTAAAAATGCTTGGTTGCAATCCTTGTCAAAGATGAATGGTGCATCTTTTTCAAGCAATTTTTTTCGAGGTCTTGAAATTTTAGAAAAGTCTTTGACAAATCGTCTATAGAATCCGGCATGCCCTAGGAAACTTCTGTTAGCTCTAACGGAAGATGGGGGTGGTAATCGGGAGATGGTGTCTATTTTAGCCTGATCAGCCTCCATTCCTTCGCTTGAGATTTTATGACCGAGTACTAGTCCCTCTGTTACCATGAAATGGCATTTTTCCCATTTAAGGGCGAGGTTAGTTTCCTCACATCAGGATAGCATTCGTTCAAGGTTATCGAGGCATTGGTCGTATGAATCTCCAAAGATAGAAAACTCATCCATGAAAACTTCCATGGTTTTTTCTATCATATCGTGGAAGATGGCTACCATGCAACGTTGGAAAGTTGTGGGGGCATTGCATAGACTAGAAGGCATGCGTCGATAAGCAAAAGTTCCGTAGGGGCATGTGAATGTTGTTTTTTCTTGGTCTTCGGGAGCTATCGGTATTTGAAAGTATCCTGAAAAACCATCTAAAAACAATCAAATTTATGACCGGATAATCTTTCCAACATTTGATCAATAAAAGGTAAGGGAAAATGGTATTTCCTCGTTGCCTCATTAAACGACGATAATCTATACAAACTCCCATCCCGTGATGGTTCTTGTTGGTATTAATTCATTTTTTTCATTAGTAATTACCGTCGTACCTCCTTTCTTGGGAACTACTTCGGGACTTACCCAAGGGCTATCGGAAATTGAGTAGATAAGTCTGGCGTCAAGTAGTTTGGATTTACTCTACGTTGTCGTTGTATTACCGATTTATAGTCATCATTCACTAAAATTTTGTGTGTGCACATGGAAGGGCTTATTCCTTTAATATCTACAAATCTTCCTTTTTTCGACCCGATTTCGAAAACTTGAAAATTTTTTGTTGAGTAGGGGCGGATTTCCCCGAAAATGAAACCCCAAGTGCCGTTTTTCCAAAAACAAACTATTTACCCCATCAATTTTATCTTTTTCGGTTCAAAAACAAGGGTTTGTGGTTTATGTTTGAAATCAGGCAAATCTACGAACAATAACGGTTGATTTACTTCCTATAACATGCATCTATACTAATACTACTAGATCTAAGCAAAACCTTAAGGTTTGGTTCGGTTCAAGTTCAAGAACCCTAGATTTTCCCCAAATTTTTTATGTTCATTAAACTAACTACAAAAGATGATAGGATCATACCTTGTTGATGTTGAATGGACAAAAAAAACGTGAAAATCTGCTGAGAATCTCGGAGGAACCAGAGAGTTTTCGGGGAAACGGGTTATGGTGAAATGAGAAAAGGAGAAGAAAATGGGTTTTATCCCCGTCAGTTAGCCGAGCACGCCCCCTGGCCGCTGGACACGGCCCCGTGGGCGGCAAAAATTTAAAATTTTTTTTAGGTGCACGTGTGAGTGACCTATTTCCCAAAACTGGTTTAGATACCTTACCGATTTTTGAAGCTTTCCCGAAGTCCATTACCTACAAGACATGATGTTAGTATACAAACCTTCGTTTAATCATTCCTCGGCCGCTTGTAGCGAGATTTCTTCCCCATCATCCTCGATGAATCCTTGATAAAGCTTAAGCCATTGTCCATTGACCTTGAATAGAATACCATTTCGAGATTTAATCTTGATTGCACCGTGTGGAGAAATATGGGTGATAGAAAAAGGTCCCGACCACCTAGACTTTAATTTTCCGGGAAATAATCAAAGTCATTAATTAAACAATAGAACTTGATCTCCTACTCGAAATTCATTAGGCTTAATATGTTTATCATGCAAGTTTTTCATACCTTCCTTATAAATTTCGGAGTTAGAGTATGCTTGATTCCTCATTTCGTCTAATTCGTTTAATTGGTAAAATTGATTCTTTCCGGAAGTTTCAATGTCTTAGTTTACATTTTTTTAATGCCCAGTAGGCCTTGTGTGCTATTTCCACTGCCAGGTGACAACTTTTTCCATAGACAAGCTTATATGGGATGGTACCTATTGTTGTTTTAGTGTCCAAACGGGATAGATGATCTACAGCGGTGTTTTCTGCTCCTCTTTTGTCTTTTATTTCAATGTCAAATTCTTGGAGGAGTAGAATCCATCTGATTAAACGTGGCTTGAAATTCTATTTTTTAAAGAGATAACGAATGGCTGCATGGTCTGTATAAACTATCGTTTTAGAAAGAACAAGATAAGAACGAAATTTATCAAAAGCAAATACTACAGCTAGTAATTGTTTTTCAGTTGTTGTGTAATTTTCTTGTGCATCGTTAAGTGGTTTACTAGCGTAATATATTGGGTGGAAATGCTTATCTTTTCTTTGTCCCAAGATAGCTCCAACTGCAAAGTCACTTACATCGCACATGATTTTGAAAGGTAATTTCCAATCAGGCGCTATCATGATTGGTGCATTGACTAGCATTTCTTTTAGTGTTAAAAATGCTTGGTTGCAATCCTTGTCAAAGATGAATGGTGCATCTTTTTCAAGCAATTTTGTTCGAGGTCTTGAAATTTTAGAAAAGTATTTGATAAATCGTCTATAGAATCCGGCATGCCCTAGGAAACTTCTGATAGCTCTAACGGAGGATGGGGGTGGTAATCGGGAGATGGTGTTTATTTTAGCCCGATCAACCTCCATTCCTTCGCTTAAGATTTTATGACCGAGTACTATTCCCTCTGTTACCATGAAATGGCATTTTTCCCATTTAAGGGCGATGTTAGTTTCCTCACATCGGGATAGAATTCGTTCAAGGTTATCGAGGCATTGGTCGTATGAATCTCCAAAGATAGAAAACTCGTCCATGAAAACTTCCATGGTTTTTTCTATCATATCGTGTAAGATGGCTACCATGCAACGTTGGAAAGTTGTGGGGGCATTGCATAGACTAGAAGGCATGCGTCGATAAGCAAAAGTTCCGTAGGGGCATGTGAATGTTGTTTTTTCTTGGTCTTCGGGAGCTATCGGTATTTGAAAGTATCCTGAAAAACCATCTAAAAACAATCAAATTTATGACCGGATAATCTTTCCAACATTTGATCAATAAAAGGTAAGGGAAAATGGTATTTCCTCGTTGCCTCATTAAACGACGATAATCTATACAAACTCCCATCCCGTGATGGTTCTTGTTGGTATTAATTCATTTTTTTCATTAGTAATTACCGTCGTACCTCCTTTCTTGGGAACTACTTCGGGACTTACCCAAGGGCTATCGGAAATTGAGTAGATAAGTCTGGCGTCAAGTAGTTTGGATTTACTCTACGTTGTCGTTGTATTACCGATTTATAGTCATCATTCACTAAAATTTTGTGTCTGCACATGGAAGGGCTTATTCCTTTAATATCTACAAATCTTCCTTTTTTCGACCCGATTTCGAAAACTTGAAAATTTTTTGTTGAGTAGGGGCGGATTTCCCCGAAAATGAAACCCCAAGTGCCGTTTTTCCAAAAACAAACTATTTACCCCATCAATTTTATCTTTTTCGGTTCAAAAACAAGGGTTTGTGGTTTATGTTTGAAATCAGGCAAATCTACGAACAATAACGGTTGATTTACTTCCTATAACATGCATCTATACTAATACTACTAGATCTAAGCAAAAACTTAAGGTTTGGTTCGGTTCAAGTTCAAGAACCCTAGATTTTCCCCAAATTTTTTATGTTCATTAAACTAACTACAAAAGATGATAGGATCATACCTTGTTGATGTTGAATGGACAAAAAAAAACGTGAAAATCTGCTGAGAATCTCGGAGGAACCAGAGAGTTTTCGGGGAAACGGGTTATGGTGAAATGAGAAAAGGAGAAGAAAATGGGTTTTATCCCCGTCAGTTAGCCGAGCACGCCCCCTGGCCGCTGGACACGGCCCCGTGGGCGGCCAAAATTTAAAAAATTTTTTAGGTGCACGTGTGAGTGACCTATTTCCCAAAACTGGTTTAGATACCTTACCGATTTTTGAAGCTTTCCCGAAGTCCATTACCTACAAGACATGATGTTAGTATACAAACCTTCGTTTAATCATTCCTCGGCCGCTTGTAGCGAGATTTCTTCCCCATCATCCTCGATGAATCCTTGATAAAGCTTAAGCCATTGTCCATTGACCTTGAATAGAATACCATTTCGAGATTTAATCTTGATTGCACCGTGTGGAGAAATATGGGTGATAGAAAAAGGTCCCGACCACCTAGACTTTAATTTTCCGGGAAATAATCAAAGTCATTAATTAAACAATAGAACTTGATCTCCTACTCGAAATTCATTAGGCTTAATATGTTTATCATGCAAGTTTTTCATACCTTCCTTATAAATTTCGGAGTTAGAGTATGCTTGATTCCTCATTTCGTCTAATTCGTTTAATTGGTAAAATTGATTCTTTCCGGAAGTTTCAATGTCTAAGTTTACATTTTTTTAATGCCCAGTAGGCCTTGTGTGCTATTTCCACTGCCAGGTGACAACTTTTTCCATAGACAAGCTTATATGGGATGGTACCTATTGTTGTTTTAGTGTCCAAACGGGATAGATGATCTACAGCGGTGTTTTCTGCTCCTCTTTTGTCTTTTATTTCAATGTCAAATTCTTGGAGGAGTAGAATCCATCTGATTAAACGTGGCTTGAAATTCTATTTTTTAAAGAGATAACGAATGGCTGCATGGTCTGTATAAACTATCGTTTTAGAAAGAACAAGATAAGAACGAAATTTATCAAAAGCAAATACTACAGCTAGTAATTGTTTTTCAGTTGTTGTGTAATTTTCTTGTGCATCGTTAAGTGGTTTACTAGCGTAATATATTGGGTGGAAATGCTTATCTTTTCTTTGTCCCAAGATAGCTCCAACTGCAAAGTCACTTACATCGCACATGATTTCGAAAGGTAATTTCCAATCAGGCGCTATCATGATTGGTGCATTGACTAGCATTTCTTTTAGTGTTAAAAATGCTTGGTTGCAATCCTTGTCAAAGATGAATGGTGCATCTTTTTCAAGCAATTTTGTTCGAGGTCTTGAAATTTTAGAAAAGTATTTGATAAATCGTCTATAGAATCCGGCATGCCCTAGGAAACTTCTGATAGCTCTAACGGAGGATGGGGGTGGTAATCGGGAGATGGTGTTTATTTTAGCCCGATCAACCTCCATTCCTTCGCTTAAGATTTTATGACCGAGTACTATTCCCTCTGTTACCATGAAATGGCATTTTTCCCATTTAAGGGCGATGTTAGTTTCCTCACATCGGGATAGAATTCGTTCAAGGTTATCGAGGCATTGGTCGTATGAATCTCCAAAGATAGAAAACTCGTCCATGAAAACTTCCATGGTTTTTTCTATCATATCGTGTAAGATGGCTACCATGCAACGTTGGAAAGTTGTGGGGGCATTGCATAGACTAGAAGGCATGCGTCGATAAGCAAAAGTTCCGTAGGGGCATGTGAATGTTGTTTTTTCTTGGTCTTCGGGAGCTATCGGTATTTGAAAGTATCCTGAAAAACCATCTAAAAACAATCAAATTTATGACCGGATAATCTTTCCAACATTTGATCAATAAAAGGTAAGGGAAAATGGTATTTCCTCGTTGCCTCATTTAATCGACGATAATCTATACAAACTCCCATCCGGTGACGGTTCTTGTTGGTATTAATTCATTTTTTTCATTAGTAATTATCGTCCTACCTCCTTTCTTGGGAACTACTTCGGGACTTACCCAAGGGCTATCGGAAATTGGGTTGATAAGTCCGGCGTCAAGTAGTTTGGATTTACTCTACGTTGTGGTTGTATTAACGATTTATAGTCATCATTCACTAAAATTTTGTGTCTGCACATGGAAGGGCTTATTCCTTTAATATCTACAAATCTTCCTTTTGTCGACCCGATTTCGAAAACTTTAAAATTTTTGGTTGAGTAGGGGCGGTTTTCCCTGAAAATGAAACCCCAAGTGCCGTTTTCCAAAAACAAACTATTTACCCCATCAATTTTATCTTTTTCGGTTCAAAAACAAGGGTTTGTGGTTTATGTTTGAAATCAGGAAAATCTACGAACAATAACGGTTGATTTACTTCCTATAACATGCATCTATACTAATACTACTAGATCTAAGCAAAAATTTAAGGTTTGGTTCGGTTCAAGTTCAAGAACCCTAGATTTTCCCCAAATTTTTTATGTTCATTAAACTAACTACAAAAGATGATAGGATCATACCTTGTTGATGTTTAATGTACAAAAAAAAACGTGAAAATCTGCTGAGAATCTCGGAGGAACCAGAGAGTTTTCGGGGAAACGGGTTATGGTGAAATGAGAAAATGAGAAGAAAATGGGTTTTATCCCCGTCAGTTAGCAGAGCACGCCCCCTGGCCGCTGGACACGGCCCCGTGGGCGGCCAAAATTTAAAACTTTTTTAGGTGCACATGTGAGTGACCTGTTTCCCAAAACTGGTTTAGATACCTTACCGATTTTTGAAGCTTTCCCGAAGTCCATTACCTACAAGACCTGATGTTAGTATACAAACCTTCGTTTAATCATTCCTCGGCCGCTTGTAGCGAGATTTCTTCCTCATCATCCTCAATGAATCCTTGATAAAGCTTAAGCCATTGTCCGTTGACCTTGAATAGAATCCCATTTCGAGATTTAATCTTGATTGCACCGTGTGGAGAAATATGGGTGATAGAAAAAGGTCCCGACCACCTAGACTTTAATTTTCCGGGAAATAATCGAAGTCATTAATTAAACAATAGAACTTGATCTCCTACTCGAAATTCATTAGGCCTAATATGTTTATCATGCAAGTTTTTCATACGTTCCTTATAAATTTCGGAGTTAGAGTATGCTTGATTCCTCATTTCGTCTAATTCGTTTAATTGGTAAAATTGATTCTTTCTGGAAGTTTCAATGTCTAAGTTTACATTTTTTTAATGCCCAGTAGGCCTTGTGTGCTATTTCTACTGCCAAGTGACAACTTTTTCCATAGACAAGCTTATATGGGATGGTACCTATTGTTGTTTTGTATGCGGTTCGAAAAGCCCATAAAGCGTCGTCTAATTTATCGGCCCATTCTTTTTTATTTAATCCTACGGGTTTTTCAAGTATTCTTTTTAAACCTCGATTAGTCACTTCGGCTTGTCCAAATGTTTGAGGGTTGAGATCCAGTGATAGACCCCATATCTTGTTAAAATGTTTTCAATGTTACGTTCCTTATAAATTTCGGAGTTAGAGTATGCTTGATTCCTCATTTCGTCTAATTCGTTTAATTGGTAAAATTGATTCTTTCTGGAAGTTTCAATGTCTAAGTTTACATTTTTTTAATGCCCAGTAGGCCTTGTGTGCTATTTCTACTGCCAAGTGACAACTTTTTCCATAGACAAGCTTATATGGGATGGTACCTATTGTTGTTTTGTATGCGGTTCGAAAAGCCCATAAAGCGTCGTCTAATTTATCGGCCCATTCTTTTTTATTTAATCCTACGGGTTTTTCAAGTATTCTTTTTAAACCTCGATTAGTCACTTCGGCTTGTCCAAATGTTTGAGGGTTGAGATCCAGTGATAGACCCCATATCTTGTTAAAATGTTTTCAATGTGATGATTATAAAAATGGGTACCTCTATCACTTATTAATGCTTTTGGAGTTCCGAAACGAGAAAGTAGTCATTTCAAGAATCTTACCACAACTCTTCCATCATTTGTTGGAAGAGCTTCGGCTTCGGCCCATTTTGACAAGTAATCCACGGCCACAAGTACATATTTGTTTCCTTTTGACGGTGGGAAAGGTCCCATAAAGTCTAGTCCCCACACATCAAAACTTCACAAACAAGAATGCCATTTTGTGGCATTTTGTTTTTGGAAGAAATATTACCTGATCGTTGGCATGCATCACATGTCTTGATAAGACTTTGGGAGTCTTTATAAATGGTCGGCCAATAGAATCCTGAATCAAATACCTTTCGTGCGGTACTAGCGGCTCCATGATGTCCTCCGTATGGATCTTCATGACAATGGCGGAGAATTTTTCTTGCTTCACTACCATGTACACATCGTCGGATAAGTTGGTCGGCACATATTTTGAAAAGATATGGATCTTCCCAAAAATAATGCTTTACATCGTCAAAGAATTTTTTTGTTTGATGATGTGACCATCCTTTTGCGACTATCCCACTAGCAAGGTAGTTGGCGTAGTCGACGTACCATGGTTCTTCTCGGTATTCCACCATTTCTAAGGATTCTGTTGGGAATTTTTCATTGATGAGCTTGTCCCTAGTTGCCTCTAAAGCTGGATCTTCCAAACGGGATAGATGATCTACAGCGGTGTTTTCTGCTCCTCTTTTGTCTTTTATTTCAATGTCAAATTCTTGGAGGAGTAGAATCCATCTGATTAAACGTGGCTTGACATTCTATTTTTTAAAGAGATAACGAATGGCTGCATGGTCTGTATAAACTATCTTTTTAGAAAGAACAAGATAAGAACGAAATTTATCAAAAGCAAATACTACAGCTAGTAATTGTTTTTCAGTTGTTGTGTAATTTTCTTGTGCATCGTTAAGTGGTTTACTAGCTTAATATATTGGGTGGAAATGCTTATCTTTTCTTTGTCCCAAGATAGCTCCAACTGCAAAGTCACTTGCATCGCACATGATTTCGAAAGGTAATTTCCAATCAGGCGCTATCATGATTGGTGCATTGACTAGCATTTCTTTTAGTGTTAAAAATGCTTGGTTGCAATCCTTGTCAAAGATGAATGGTGCATCTTTTTCAAGCAATTTTGTTCGAGGTCTTGAAATTTTAGAAAAGTCTTTGATAAATCGTCTATTGAATCTGGCATACCCTAGGAAACTTCTGATAGCTCTAACGGAAGATGGGGGTGGTAATCGGGAGATGGTGTCTATTTTAGCCCGATCAACCTCCATTCCTTCGCTTGAGATTTTATGACCGAGTACTATTCCCTCTGTTACCATGAAATGGCATTTTTCCCATTTAAGGGCGAGGTTAGTTTCCTCACATCGGGATAGCATTCGTTCAAGGTTATCGAGGCATTGGTCGTATGAATCTCCAAAGATAGAAAACTCGTCCATGAAAACTTCCATGGTTTTTTCTATCATATCATGGAAGATGGCTACCATGCAATGTTGGAAAGTTGTGGGGGCATTGCATAGACTAGAAGGCATGCGTCGATAAGCAAAAGTTCCGTAGGGGCATGTGAATGTTGTTTTTTCTTGGTCTTCGGGAGCTATCGGTATTTGAAAGTATCCTGAAAAACCATCTAAAAACAATCAAATTTATGACCGGATAATCTTTCCAACATTTGATCAATAAAAGGTAAGGGAAAATGGTATTTCCTCGTTGCCTCATTTAATCGACGGTAATCTATACAAACTCCCATCCTGTGACGGTTCTTGTTGGTATTAATTCAATTTTTTCATTAGTAATTACCGTCGTACCTCCTTTCTTGGGAACTACTTCGGGACTTACCCAAGGGCTATCGGAAATTGGGTAGATAAGTCCGGCGTCAAGTAGTTTGGATTTACTCTACGTTGTGGTTGTATTACCGATTTATAGTCATCATTCACTAAAATTTTGTGTGTGCACATGGAAGGGCTTATTCCTTTAACATCTACAAGCTTCCATGCGATCGCATTTTTGTGTTTTTTCAAAAGTGTAATTAATTTTTCTTTTTTCTAAACTAGTTAATTTTGAAGAAATAATTACAGGTGACTTACCATCCTTGTCGAGAAAAGCATATTCTAAACCTTTTGGGAGTTCTTTGAGCTCACGTGGTGGGTCTTTAGGAGACTCCTTATTTGGTTGGTCATTTTGGTCAAGGACCAAAAAGGTTTGTTCAATGGTGACCTCTTCTTCGACAAAGTGGTCGATTTCGTCTTCCGTATCGGGTGGTTCATCTTCATCTTCAATTAGGGGGTCGTCATTGCCGATTGGATATTTCATTGACTGCTCAAGATCGACATACCTGTTGTTGGCCCCTAATTGAATGGGTAGGTTGTTTTGCTTCCGGTTGATCAAAGCTTGATGGGTTTTTACAAAAGGTTGTCCCAACACAAGTGGAGCATCATCAAGAATGATGAAATCGGTTAGGACTACCGTTTGATTTGTTTGAACTAACACGTCCTCAACTACTCCTATTGTTTTTACTATTTTCCGACTAGAAAGAAAAATGGGTATTTGAAGTGTAGAAAAATCACTAATACTTAATTTTTCGGAAATGTAGTTTGGCATTATATTAACACAAAGATCTTTATCAACTGTAATATTACTAATAAAGGTGTTTTGAAAGAAACATGGAACCGGTGTAATGTTAATTTCAAATGGGTCATCTTCTATTAGTGTAGTTTGATCATTTGTTAACTTAATGCTTACCATTTCGTCAAGTTTAGTGTTAGTGTTTAACTCCTTTAAAAACTTAGCATGAGTAGGTACCAAACATTGGTTTTCGAAAGAAGGTGTCAAGAGATTAATTTCTTGAGAAATTGACTCTTCTTGAATATTAACGTTTTCGGACTTACCTTTTTCGTTGTTTGCTTCATGCGTCAGTTTTTCACTTACTTGTTCTTTCATTTTTACTTCTTCTATTATTACCTATTTAGTATAAATTGCCTCTTCCCTCGCACGGAATTCTTTTATATAGCGTTCGATATCTTTGAGGTGTTGTATTATTCTTTCGGCTTCGGGGAGGATAGTTGGTGGTTCGTCAAATTGAACGGGATAAGTGTCCCAAAAGCTTGAGTGCGGAAGTTCAATCTTTGGTCCTTCATAATACTCATATGAGGTAAATAGTTCATACCATTGTTCCTCATAGTAAGTATATGATGGAGATGATTCATACCTTGGTTCCTCAAGGTATGAGTATGATGTAGAGGGTTCATACCTTGGTTCCTCATGGTATGTGTATGAGGTGGATGGCTCGAAAAGGTCACAATATTGTACCGATTGAGGATTACCGCAAATGGTACAATACTTTTCTTCATAATCATCCTCTTCATAGTAGTAATTGTAACCTCCTGAGTATTGATCCATGAGAATTACTCAGCAGATCACAAAAGTCTGGAGACCAGAAAACAAAATTAAAAACTGAAACAGAGGCTCACCATGGCCCCGTGGTCAATGAGCACGGCCCGTGGTCAGGTTTTGTATCTGGGTGTTTGAAAAATTGTTACTGGTTATGTGCAGCACGGGGGCGTGTTCAGTGAGCACGGCTGTAGGATCGTTTTATGACCCAAACAAGTCGTTCAGAAGAGATTTAATCCGTTTCAGAGGCGGAAACAAAGAAACGGACTTGAAAACAGCTTGATTCACACTTTAAACCTCTTGTATATTGATATTACAGCGATTACAATCAAAAGGTATACCGGCAGCACTTCGGTATCACTCTGAGAAAACTGTTACAAATGATAAGACCACAACTCTATTTATACTCATCCTGGTTTCGCTTGAAGACACATACAAGCGAAACCCACTTTCTAGATTCAAGCGAAGAAACCCAAACGTTTACAAGTTCAAGCGAAAGCCTTCAAATATAGTAATCTGATTTGTCTCTTGTGATGATGTCATCATTGACTCTTGTGATGATGTCATTGATGATGTCACTTTGATGATGTCATCATGACATCATGCTTGAACAACTTCGCAACAAACCCGAGACTCGATATAAGACGAAGTTGACAGATGTGTGCACCAACAGACTCCCCCTCAGATGTTGACGAGTCTTAAGTGTCGAGACTTCTTCAATCTTCAGTCTTTATCAGTCTGAATGCTCTCTGAAATATCTCACAGTGTAAGCATCCTCAAACTTTATCTCCTTCTCCTCTTCAGCATCAACAGGCTCCCCACAAACAATCTCTACTCGGATGTCTTCAGACTCCCCCTTTCGATATGCTGGGATCGCAGTCTGGCATGTTGAAATCACATAGACCTCAGGTATCGGAACCTGGCACTCTATCTTCAGGTTCATGATCAAAACCTGGCTACACCTGCACATTCTTAACCCAGAAATAAATTTTCTGATAACCACTTGTAGAGCATATTTTAAAATGATTCAACATTTATAGTCTCTGATGAACCACTTGCAGAAATATCATTTTCATTTCAAACATTTTCAAACAAATATTTTTCCAAACCTGTTCGTCATGTTTAGCACTCGGAATTTTGAAAATTAGCTCTCCAACACCAGTTGTCGAAAATCTTTTTGAATTTTTCAAAATTTATGCTAAAACACACTGAAAATCTTTTTGGATTTTGGAACGTAATGAAATGCAATAAAGAAATATTTACAGACACTATTTTTTGTGAGTTTGTGTAAGAGGATCATATCAGTTTATGACACGTCACAAGTACCGTTGAGCTTAGTTACACATTAAGAATTAAACAATTCACTTAGATTGCCGATATACTGATCCACTTAAATTTTCACACAAATTTCAACTGATTCAGGATATGAGTTAGGTGTTTTAGGAACTTAAACTTATTCATGTGTCCCACCTCTTGAATATACTCCCATATCCAGATCCCAATATTCAGTCTTACAGATGATAATACCACAGATGATATCTGTCAGGGGAATAAATTATAGTCCGAGGGCCGTGAGAGCTCAGGTCGATCTTTCGATACGCAGAGAGATGACGGCTTCGACTTTTGGTGTGTCCCCTTTAGAGGATCTTTTGATTACAACAGCAATGACTATCAATTTTAGTGTTTCATCAATTTGCTGAGGGCTGCGCTATATTTCAAGCAAGCGGAAAGTATTCTCCGGGGACTAGGTCAGAAATTTCTTTCAGCAGAAGTCTCGGGATAATACCCTAGATATCACTGAGCATAAAGACCTAGTATCTCAGAAAGAGGGACCTTTCAAACGAGATTTCAGGGGTTACCTATATATCCAAGTAGTGTTCCCCACAACTAAGCAAGTTTGAATTTAAGTTTATATCCCGAAAAAGTTTCTAAATGTATGAAAACCTATCGACATATCATCAGTGAGACTGCTTAAATCTATTTAAACATAACATTTCTTTAGCATACTGTGACTGTCTACTGATGTACCATCATTTCCTCTTCTTTGACACTAAAACTCATTTTTCATTTTATCATGTTTTTGTCTTTTTCAAATTTTCTAATGTTTTTGGATTTTCTGAAATTTTCTACTCCCCCTAAAATGCAAACACATTTTAGGAAATTTGAAAACAAACTATACAGTAAATTGACAACCGATATCGAATCACTTCAAATCGCCATCCACTAGGCATAAACAATCAGAACTCCCCCTTACACAAAACTATTTTCTCATTATGATTTCAAAACACTTAAGTTTGTTTTAACCAAAATGATTTTTCCAGAAAATAAGTTTTGTTGATTTTACCACTTTGTATAATTAGGGGTATGGTTCATCATATTGTCCATTCAATCTCTTGTATCAGGATTACATCAAGTTCAACCTAATGACCTTGAGTAATCACTTTGTCAGAATCAACCTCTTACCACTTGTAAGAATATCCAACATTTAAAACACATATAGGAATAAAACATCTACACATACCATTTTATCAATCAAGATGCCGATTCCTGCTTCTCACTTACCAACCTGGAAGCTCCGACAAGTCACACTTATCCTGTAAAAATTTAACTATTTTTAAGATTCAATCACATAACCAATTTCTAAGAAAGATGCCGATTCCTGATCCACAATTACAAACTTGGGATCTCCGGCAAGTCAGGTTTTTCAGGCAAAGAAAATGTCCACCCAAGCCTGACCAGCCTTGGGTGTTCTCAACTCAGACTCAGTTGGGGTGTAAGTTGCTTTCTTCTTAGCATAAAACTCGTTTACCCCTTTAACCTTCCCATCGATCATTTTTCCAAAAATTTTCTTTACGTTTCCATTAAAAGCTTTCTCAACATCAAATTCATTCTTATCAGAATAAAATTGATTAGAGATCTCAACTTTCCCGACTTTTGATTTAAAATTCTCAGTACTCAATGGTGGAAAATGAACATCATCCATTAGAGACACTGAGTTTTCACCCTTTTTAACAACTTGTGGCTCCTCTGACTTTGTGGAATCAGATTCATCGCCAGATTTTACCTCTGATTTCTTAACAACCCAAGTTTGGTTGTCAAGGTTTCCCCTCTTCTTGTAAAACCTTTTCGAACACTCACCAACTTCATATGTAGAATTTTTAAACACTTTAAATTTTTCAGTTGGTGGTTCCGTTTTATCAACAACTATATCTTTGAGTTTTTCTGAAACTCCCTGTTTTGTGTTGGTTGCCTTAGGACAATTCCATGCAATGTGACCAACTTCATTACATCTGTAACAGGTTCTTGTTTCTTTCCTTTGATAAGCTCCATTCTTCATCTTTTCAGCAAGAAACTCCTGGTTTGACTGTTTCCAGAATGAGCTCTTTGCTTCTTCTTCATGGCTAGTTCCTGCAACATATGTCATTTTTTATTTATAATCTCGAACATATTTTTTATTTTTATAGTTTTCAGGTGGAATAAAACCAAGACCTTTCTTTTTGAACTTACTATTATGGTTTAGTTTCTTTCGAAATTCCGAACCATAATTGTAACCCATTTTCTTGTTTAACCATTGTTGAACTCTTGAAGTGTATTTTTTAGGTCTTTCAGAAAGATTAAGATCTTTTATTTCAGAAATATTAATTTCTGTCATTTTGAAAACCTTTTTGATCATTTCTGGTTTAACACCTCTTATTGGAAATTCTTTATCAAAATATAATTTGTCAGAACCATTCAAAGTATATGCAACTTCAAATGTTTCGTCATTCAAATTAGATTTTGACAACAAAAATTCTTTACTATACACCCGTTTTCCTGACGACTTTGAACTTTTGACAGACGAACTCGAACTTCCGACAGACTGACACGAACTTTCGGACTCGGATTTTGACTCTGACTCCTCATCCTTATCCAACACCTGATCAACCACTCTTTTTATCAGTTCTGACTCATGATCTGTATCAGACGCTGTGAACGTGACATCAATATTGTCCGGTAAAACATCGGTTATCTCGGATTCTAACTTAATATTGACCGCCTGTTTTAGTTCTTCCTCGTTAAGTTTCCTAGATGAGTACCCTTCCCAAATCGGAGGCGGACACTTATTATAACAGACACCCTGTTTCTTACCAGTATTCTTTTTCTTCTTTGGCTTTGTTTCTTCACCTTTAAACGCTTCAAATCCTTCAACTGTTGGATAAATTCTATCAATTATGTAGTCACAACCTTTGTAACTTTGCAGCAATCTTCTGATTCTTTCATTCTCAGTTGCTTCACTATCTAACTCTTTCTTCCACTTTGCACATTCTTCTATGTACAAGTTGATCTCTTTCTGCTTTGTCATCATGGTAGCATTCAACATCTTCAAAGCTTTCTCTCTTTCAGAGTTAGTCTTTTCCAGACTATTCACAGTTCTGTTCAATACATCATATGACTGTTTCAAATTTTCTACATCAAACAACAACTTTTCTTTCAACTTTTCTAACTCACTAAACCTCTCATCTTTCTCTATACATTGTTTACAAGACTCTAAACATGTAAAACAGGGTTTTGTGACTTCAACGATCTTCTCAACTTCAACTATCTTTTCAACTTCCACAATCTTTTCAATCACTTTGACTTCTTTTAAATCTTTTGCAGCTTTCCTTTCTTTCAGTTTCTTCAATTTTTCTGCAAAATAAAATTCAAAAGTGTTAGAAGATAAATGAGTTTTTCCCAAATTTATCTGTTCCATTTCTTCATCACTATCACTGCTTTCAGAAGAAACAAATTTTCCATCTTGACTCTCCTCATCATCCGACATCACAGCCATCCATTCCTTTATCAACTCTGGCTTTTGAACAATCTGAGCAATAAAAGCTTTAACATTAGGATCAGCTGGAATGTACTTGTCCCAGCTAAAACCATCAGCTACTTTCTCGTCATCTTGATCCATGATGCCATAGTAAGCCTTCTTGTTTGCATCTTCAATCATTCTTCCATGTGCCGTTTGAGCTTCTTTTTGTTGATGCGGTTGATGAGTGATTTGCTGATAAATGGTTTTCCTATAATAATCATCTTTCCCAGATGACTCCTTTGCTCCTCTCGGCTCCTGATTCTTACATTCTCTTTTAAAGTGGCCTTTCTCCCTGCAACGAAAACAGACAACTTTAGATTTATCAAATCCTAGATTAGAAAGGTTTGCATCCAAGAAGTCATTTCTTCCTGTAATCAATCTAAACTTTTCTGCTCTCCTCAAAACGCTCGCCAATGCCCATTTAATATCCATTAGTTCCAGCTCCTCTACATCAATCTGATCATAATCTTCTTTTGTGAGCATTGGATTGCCAATTCTTCTGGCAATCAACCCTTCATAAGACTCTAATGCAGTGACCAATAATCCCATATGATGCTTTACAACTTCTTCAGAATAATTTTGACCATTTTGAAGATGTAAAGCTACATTACACTGAATCGAATGCCCATTTCCAGCAGATGCACTTTGAACACTTGGAGGATTTACCGTTGAGAACCCACTAGTGTTGACTGATCCTTGACTGCTTGGTGTAGACTGATTTCCAGCACTAAATGCAGTTTGTATCTTTGGACTGGCTTCAGCAGTTTGAACATTTCCTTTATAGTACAATTTAATATCTTGTTGATGAGTTGAACTATTCATTCTAGCAATTTTCTGCTGCTCCAGATCCTGTGCCTCCAACTTTTCTATAAACTGTGCAATCGATAACCTTTTAAACTGTCCGGAATTCTTTAATATCATCAGATATGTACTCCATTCCTTTTGCGGTAACGCATCAGCAAGCTTTTCAACCCATTCTGCTGGAGTTTTTGTAATCTTCAATTATGACATGGTGCGTACAAGATGACAATATCTTTCAATAAGACTCTTTGTTGTTTCACCAGGCATGCACGCAAATAGTTCAAACTCCTTTTTCAGCAATGTTGCTTTACTTTGAAGCATCTCAGTACTTCCTTCGAATTTCGTTTTAAGAGCTTCCCAAATAGAATAAGCGTTTTCATCATGTTGAAGCAACACAAATATATCTTCTTTAACAGCTTGTTGTAACAAATTGATCATCATCTTTTCTCCTTTGTAACTCTCTCTTTCTTGCTCCGTGAACTCTGAAATTATTTTATCGACTCCCGCTGAATTCTTTGGCCTCTCATATTCAGTTTCGATGCTCTCCCAAGCTTTTAGGTGATTCGCCTGAACCCAATTCTCAAACCGTTTCTTCCATCCGTGATAATCCTCAATTCCCATAAGTTTCGGGGGTTTTTGCATTGTTCCGGTTTCATTCTCCATGTTCATATTCTTAGCAATGTCACCCATAGTAGTCGGTGTTGAAGCAAACGCGTTGTAGAATTCAGAATCCATGTTTCTCAAACAAGCTTTCAAACGAACTGGTTCACCTCGTGAAACACCGTATCACCTAACAACAACCAAACACAACACAATCAGTTTACAAACTTATCAATTAACAGAATAAAACTGGTATTCGAACTGGTGAGTATTCTGTGCGGACTGAAAGTTGACACATTGTGCGGATTGAAGATTGACAAATTGTATGGACTGCTATGACCCAGACCAATTTCAAACAATCTGACCCTTTGAAACCTTTGAACTCCAACCCGTATAGACTGAAACTAACTTTCAAGTGAATTGATGACTTTCAACCGAATAGAACTTTTTCACTTGACCTGACCCCACCAAACGACCATTTCGTGCGACGTGTAACAAATTTGATGCAACCTTATGAACAATCTGTTTGAACCTTCAAAAACTTGTTTACATGAGCCGAGAAACAAACAATTACAATATATCACTTATATTACTTAGGCTACTCAAAGATATCACTTTTATTAGGCTTGGTATCAATTAATAGGTGTGAAAAAGTGAACTGTCACATGTAAACCTGACAAACTAACATGCAACTTTGACTAACATGACTGACACTAATCAAAGCTCACGGGTTACCCAAGAAGTCTTATCACATGCACTTCCACATTGTTTACAATGAACTTTAACTCTAAGAACTATGAAAACACATGCAAAGTCTGATCACCGAAACAACCTGACACAAGATATAATGTTTTCTTTGACCAATGAATGTAACCAGCCTACAAATCAATTCTTATGCAGATCTTGAACTTATAAACAGTCGACAACTTTAACTTTTCAAAACTCTTTGATTGGGCCTTATAATCCACTAAACCGACAACTTACAAGTATCACATGGATTGGAACAATGAATCATCACCCTTTCACATGCTCTATATCGGTAATAAAACCCAATATCCGACAACCTTTAAATGTTCACATGTATCAACACATGCAATCTGATATAAACCACATGATCTCTTATTCCCGATGTACTGACACTTTGTTTAATGAAATACACAACTCGATGAACTTTCAAGCGAAACAGGTCAATCTCAAGCAAAAGCCGGTGTTTCGCTTCAAACAACACCAAATTTCAAGCAAAACGTTGATGATGTCAGCAAATATCGAACGAATTTCAAGCGAGCAGATGATTTTAACCCGTTTTTAAGTCGATTTTCGATCTGAAACTTTACATGATTTGTTAATACATGTATGCGCACAACGTGTGAAAGTTTGAGCCATTTTTAACCGTAAAAATTTTTAAATTTCGAAAAAAAATGGTGTAGAAACAGAATTAGTGATGAAAACGAGATGTTTTTGCTAAATCTCTTCCTCCTGGTCTCTGATACCACTTGTAGGATCGTTTTATGACCCAAACGAGTCGTTCAGAAGAGATTTAATCCGTTTCAGAGGCGGAAACAAAGAAACGGACTTGAAAACAGCTTGATTCACACTTTAAACCTCTTGTATATTGATATTACAGCGATTACAATCAAAAGGTATACCGACAACACTTCGGTATCACTATGAGAAAACTGTTACAAATGACAAGACCACAACTCTATTTATACTCATCCTGGTTTCGCTTGAAGACACATACAAGCGAAACCCACTTTCTAGATTCAAGCGAAACCCAAACGTTTACAAGTTCAAGCGAAAGCCTTCAAATATAGTAATCTAATTTGTCTCTTGTGATGATGTCATCATTGACTCTTGTGATGATGTCATTGATGATGTCACTTTGATGATGTCATCATGACATCATGCTTGAACAACTTCGCAACAAACCCGAGACTCGATATAAGACGAAGTTGACAGATGTGTGCACCAACAACGGCCCCGTGTTCAGAGTCTGTATCTGGCCGTTTTGAAAAGTGTTTGTTGTTTTTGTGCAGCACGGGGGCGTGTTCAGTGAGCACGGCCCCGTGTTCAGACTACTGTTATGCAAAAATTCTTAAAAATGAAAAAAATATGCGCGCGGTTTTGAAAAGGTTTTGAAAAATGATTAGGCCGTCTATTTTAAGCTTTCTTAAAATCCTTGTGTCCCCGGCAACGGCGCCAAAAACTTGGTGTGTGCGAAGCGTGATATATTTTTATTGATATTTTAAGCCCATTTTACACATTAGTCAAGTTTAAATTTATAAAACACGATATTCTACTAACACTAAACATACACTTGGGCAAGTGCACCCATCGTGAGCGTAGTATAGCGTTGGTAAGATACCGAGGTCGTCCAAGGACACAAGAGCTTTTAGTACTGGTTTATCCTCAATGTCTAATCAATCTAAATTTTTGAGAAAAGTTCGAAATATGAAACTAAAAATGCAAAGATAAATAAAATGAAAAACAAATAGACAAGATAGAATCACTTGGATCCGACTCGTCTTTAATGTATCTTTTGATGATTTTCGCACTTTCGGACTTTTTAAGAGATTATCTCAACTATAGTAGTAGGCCCCTCTTTTGAAGGTGACGTTACCCTTCAACCCAGTGGTTTGAGTCAGCAGGGATACAATCTCAAAGGGTCGGAATATTGAAAGATAATTAAGTTAGTTATTAATGCAAAAAGTGGCTGGCCCCTCTTTTGAAGGTGACGTTACCCTCGGCTAAGTGGTTTGAGTCAGCAAGGATACTATCCCAAGAAGCCGGTTTAAAGTATTAATAATAGTTTACATATGAGGAGTTCAAGCTATTTGCACCCAGCCATCCAATACCAGTGGGTATTGAAGGAGGTCCTAGTAAGCTTGAACCAGATCCTTACAGGATCTATACACTGAACATGGCAAGAACCTTACCAAACCATTCCCCTAACCCCCGACCAGGTAGTCAATATGCCTTTATATAGACCGTAAAGACATGAATGATGCAATCTTTTACTTTATATAGACAGTAAAGTAACTTCAAGACACCACGGAAAAATGATAAAGAAAATTCACCTTCAACATAAGAAACTAGTTATTAAAGTCATTAATACAAACCCAAATAAAAAGTGCCAAAAGATTAAAAATTAAAAGTAATACATAAAAGACTTGTCTTCACCAAGTGATGTAAGAGGCTTAACCAAACATGGCCTTTGATTGGCAAGAACCTTTATAATCAATCTTGGATCCCAAGACTACTACACACTCTAAAGATGGATGATGGATGATGGTGGTGGGTGTTGGTGTTGTAGTGGTGGTGGAGTGGTGCCAAAGTGGGAGAGTAGTGGTTTGCCAAATGGATGCCTTTCAAGAGAACCAAGCACCCCTATTTATAGCCAGTACAGAGCTCTGGCCACAGCCCCGTGTCCAGCGGGCACGCCCCCGTGGCCAGCATCTTCTCTTCCTTCATTTATTGCAATTGTCAGCAAAGGGCCCCACGCGACCCCGTGTTTCCTGGGCACGGCCCCGTGGTCAACTCGTATCCTATCAAGATTCTGCGTATCTTTGCGTTGACCATGCCCCGTGCTGAGCTAGGCACGCCCCCGTGGTGGGCTTGGAAGCTTCTACGGGTTTGTCTTTTGTGCAGGCCCCTGACAACGCCCCGTGTTCACCTGGGAACGACCCCGTGGTCAGTCTTCTATTTCCTTGTTTTTGCTTTGGGGATGCTGCCGAGGGGTCAGGCATGTCACGTTTATTCCTTCTTTTTGTATTTATGTTGGTTTTGGCCGCTTATTTTCTCATTTTGTTCTTTTAAGCTCAATTGGTCCTGTAAATTCAAAAGGAAGAAAGAAACACGCTTTTTCCAACATTAGTACTAAAAATGATTAGTTTTATGCCTCATTGATGTAATTTATATGTTGAATTTTGCACACATCAAGGTGCAACAGATTTCTTGGCCCATTGTAAAGATCAGGGATACCATAAATAACTTAGTAGCCACACATTCGCATGGATTATCCTCTAGGCATCAAGGTGGTTCAAGCCTTTATAGGTAGGCACCTAAGGAGCATCACTAGGCTTCCTCTTCTTGCTAGTTGAGGCTTTGGAGCGAGAGGCAGGAGCTTAAGGATTTGGGATCTCGGTAGTAGGTTACTCCTTCTTAACAACATGATCCTTAGAGATCATGTTGTCGATATCATCCACGACAAAGCGAGAGCTTGATCTTCAAATTCCTGTAACAGGTTTACAATCAGCATAGTTGTAAAACAATATATCCAAGGCCGAGTACTCCCCGAGTAATTGCTACAAAGTCGTCTGCCGTGGCGACTTACTTCAACTCTGCCTAATTACTCAGAATCTATCAAACGCAATCAACCTCAGCCAGAATCGGATCCAGTAAGTCAACTCATGCTGAGTTTGACTTAAAGAAAATAAAACATAATTTCTATGCCTATTATTGTAAAGAATGAATATCATTTTCATGTATTTTGTTGTAAATATTAGTAAATTTATGTTATTTAACCAATATTTAATTTCTGAAAACTAATTTCTTTATAACGTAACATGTCCGAGTATTCCACGAGTACTCTCCACCTAAGCTGAGTACTCTCAACCCCCCCCCCCCCCCCGGTCGACCGACCAGGGAGCGCCTAGCGACTTTTGCAGCCATGATGTCAGAACATTATATATCATATAATTAACATACAAAGGATGAGTTTTTACTTACCAAACATGTCCGACTCTGAGTCTTGGTTGGTATAGGTTTCTGTGGTTGAGTCAGGGATCTCCGCTTGAAATCTTCGATCCACAATCGGTACCTACAAGATGGCACTCACCTTGTCGAATGTATCAGCCTTTGAAGGAGCTAGATTAGAAAACTTGGGCACGATATGAGAACAAACCAAAATCAAAACAAACCACAAAAAATATGGGATACTTAGGGATCATACAGATCCAAACCCTACCCTTTTTAATCTATTTCAAGGGCAAAATTTCTCCATTAGAAATAGAATCTTACTTCACAAAAAAAAAGTATTTCCCCTTCCAATTGTTATCGTTTTGGGTGGCCTTCATAATAAGGTGGGTTTTGTCCGGTTCAGAGTTGGAAGACGAAGCGAGAGGAGTCATGGGTTCCTAAGTTGTAAACACTCAAGGATACCGATATCAAGGCCATAAGAGCTAGTTAGTTTCTCCAAGACAAACAAAATCCTCTAGATCATGGGCATGGTCTGAGCATTACTCAGACCAGTGATTCTGAAGATCTCAGTGATCAGTGGAGGAAAAGGGAAGTCATGCCAAGAGTGAATGGGTAGGAAAGAAAGGAAACCAAATTTTTGAGGTAAAGTCGGAACGGGTTTTGGAATCGAAAGGTGTAATAACAACTTGGTTTGGAAAAGACTTACTTGCTTCTATCAGAGAGATATCGTGATCGGAAAAAGGGCACACATTTCTATTGCTTGGGATGATCCAACATATTTTAAGGAATAAAGTCCCCGACAGAATCCTCAGAATGGAAGGCTGATCTTGTCATTTTCTTCCCCATATTTTGAACAAACGAAAAAACAAATAAAATGGTTGAAGAATTTGACAGAGAATGATATATTACCTTGAAGATCTATGGAAGAAAAACATAACAACTTCAACGACTCTGATAGTTGTCCTATTTTTTCGGACGATTGTTATGGATCAATTTCGTGGTCCGGAATCATGAACCCCGGGTACGTTCAGTATCCTAGATTTACTTGCGATATTAACTAATATGTCATGTTATATTCTTGACTTATATTTGCAGGAGATAAATTACGACTTACTCATTGCTAAAGACTCGCAAATGTGGGTATCAAATACGTGTGGAACAAGTCCTCAACGGTCAAGAAAAAATATGCAATATTCCCCAGGTTGATCGGGATAGTTTGTTATTTTTCTTTTGTTTATAATGAGACATGAACAATCATAGTAGAACATATGCAACATTCTCACTTTACAAGTTCACGGCAAAATACATTCATTGAAACACTTAGCACGATCGCTCATTGTTCCCGTGTTGTACTACATTAAAATATCAATAACACAAACAAGAGACAGAGTGACTATTGTCACATCCCAAGGTTTTATGCCAGAGATCTTAATGGATTAAAAGTTTTCCTCATAACACATTATGTCGGTTTACTAGTTTCTTTACTTTGTTCTTTGCAAACATTCATCAAGCATGCTACCTCACATTCTAATTTGATCACTAAATTATTTTGGTAATTTTTACAAAAATAATGATAATGATAATAATAATAATAATAATAATAATAATAATAATAATAATAACAAAATTTGATTTATGTATCTCATGACCCGGTCATCACTTGTTTAATCAAATAGTAACACATAAGACATAATACAACATATAATATATTACAATATCTTAAATGTTAATCACTTGTTAATTAAACAATAAAATAGAAGATAAGATAATATCTTAAATGTTAATATTAAAATGTTAATAGATATGCTACCTGACCTGAAAAGACGGCATATGTATATTTTAAGGCATGTTTTGAAAATAAGTTATCCAGTTCTGTATGTAAAACGGGATGTTAAATTGGTCAACTTTTAGAATTCACATATGAATAATTATAAATAAATAACACCCAAAACTCATTCAAACAATACTGCACCCCACACCCTATCAACCACCACAACCTGTATGTGTATAAATACACCCCTTGGCTCCTTGTTTACTTAGCAACCTTCTCTGTTGCCATCCATCACAACTACAAACAAAAGAAATTTCCAACAAAATTTTCCCAGAGCGACTTGAATTTTCTACGCATTTCCAACAAATAAATGGACTCGTTGCCTATCTTACTTTATGTTATACTCCCTCTCTTGACCCTCTTTCTTCTCTCCCGTTTTCGCCGAAAACCGTATCCACCGGGTCCACGAGGATGGCCAATTATCGGCAACATGTTGATGATGGACCAACTCACCCACCGCGGACTTGCTACTTTGGCTGAAAAATACGGTGGTTTACTTCACCTTAAGATGGGCTTCGGCCATACCGTCGCTGTTTCGTCGCCAGAGATGGCGCGGCAAGTACTCCAAGTCCAGGACAACATATTTTCCAACCGTCCAGCCACCATCGCCATCTCGTATCTCACATACGACTGTCAAGACATGGCGTTCGCCAACTATGGCCCCTTTTGGCGCCAGATGCGTAAGCTATGTGTCATGAAGTTATTCAGCCGAAAGCGAGCGGAGTCATGGGACTCCGTCCGCGACGAGGTTGATTCCATGATCAAAATAACCGCAGCCAGCTCAGGCTCCCCGGTTAACCTAGGCGAGCTCGTGTTCGGGTTAACACATGATATAATATACCGAGCAGCGTTCGGGTCAATTTCACATGAAGGGAAAGAAGAATTTATTAAAATACTACAAGAATACACTAAGCTTTTTGGTGCGTTTAACTTGGCGGATTTTATCCCGTGGCTAGGGTTTATCGACCCTGCGGGATTAAACACCCGTCTACCCAAAGCCCGGGCCGCGTTAGACGGGTTCATCGATAAAATTATCGATGAACATCTGAACAAGAAGAAGAAAACCGACGAGGTTGAAAATGATATGGTGGATGAGATGTTGGCGTTTTATGGCGAAGAGGGGAAAATAAACGAAGGGGAGGATTTGCAGAACGCTATTAGACTCACCCGTAACAATATCAAAGCCATTATTATGGTATGTTACCTTTTGAAATTTAATCTACATATACACACGCTCACACATCACACACATATATCATATATTTCAGAAAAAAGTCTTAAATAGTTTTATTAAATTAAGAAACACAACGTTACTAAATTAACATCTAGTCGACAATGAAGGAAATATAGAATAACCGGAATAATCTTTATATATTAAGATTAGGTAAGATTTTGTGAATATATTATTATTTACAAGCAATGATTCATGTTTTTAAGTATTGTTTAGAAAAAAATATATATATTATATCAAGCATATATAAAACTTAACCAACTCTTTTAGCATAACTGTGTGAAAACATGAAAATATCGGATCTATTATTATGATATATACATATATCACATATTATATAGCCTAGTATTTTAAGGGTAGGATATGACTGAGGTCATAGATTTGATTCTCACAAGTAAGTTTTCTCATATTTATTGGATTTCGTCCTAAATTGATGTATATTCATTATAGATTTACAGCCTAGTTGAGATGGATATGATTGTGTGGTTTCCCTGATGACATAATGATACTCTAGTGATCCGTCAATAATCTAAATTTATCATTCAAAAATAAATTTATTATAATATACATATATATAGGATTAAGTTCATTTGTGAACCTTCCCTATTCGTGAACTAATGTAGACCACTAATCTTGTTTACTTTTTATTTGTATATTTATTCAAAAGGGTAATTATAAAAAGTAAAAAAAAAAATATGTTTTCCTTAATTGTCTTTTTGACTTTTAAATAAACCACTCATACCCATAATTTTAATTGACCATAATATTTTCATACGTTTAAATTTTTTTAAAACAATTAAATGATAAAAACAAGCATTTTATTCTTTTAATTTAAGTATGGTTTGCTATGGTTTTTTTTTTTAATTTAAAAAATTAAAGGTATCGATGGTGTATAGTGATTGTTCGTATTTTATACACATGTGTATAATTGTTGTTCGCTGAACAATTTGTGTTTTATACACATTCGTATAGTGATTGTTTTCTTGTTCACCGAACAATTAAGGTTTTATCCACATGTGTATAGTGATTATTTGGTTTTTTACACATGTGTATGGTAACTTTTTGTTTTTATACACAACTAAAAAACACTTTTATTGTATATATATTTTTCATACACATAAAGAAAACATTTAAATCTAATCTAAGAGAGAAAATATTAAAACTTTATTATTATACCCTTTCTATTTATTTTTTAATATATAAAAACAAAAAAGAATGACTACTCTAGATTGGTTTATTTTGCTCACAAAAACCATAAGGTTCACTCTTGAACCCTGAGTTATCTTAAGAACGCTAAATATTACGAGAACCGTGAGAACGAATGAGAACACCAATCAAAACCATTTTTAATACAACCCTCACTGAAATTAAAATACATCAACAAAGAACTTACAACATCAAATAATTCATTTATACTCTTAAAATCACTCTTATTAGATTTTTTGCACATGTGCAAATATAACAAATTTAAACACGTGTAAATGGCAAAATTACACATCGGTAAATTTTATTTATTTAAGAATTCACTTAAATTTAAACATGTAAATTTAATTTCTAACACTGTATTCGGATAATAATGATAATGTAAAAAGAAATTTTGAATTTGAATTGTTTTTTACTAAGTTCTCATGTTTTTTTTCGTTCTTATGGTTCTCACAATATTTAGCGTTCTTATTTAAACTCTCCCCTATCTAGGAAACTCTTTTGAGTTGAGAAAACTTTGAAAACTCAATCTCTATCACTCATCAAAAAAAAAAAAATCTATGGTTGAAATTGGATGTTACATAAAGCAACTTTTCTGACCATGTGTGTAACACCCTAGTTTCTAATTAACAATTTATTTATAAATTGCCAACAATTAGATGCGTAGTTAAGACTACACATATTGTAAAAATGCGGGTTTATTAAAACTTTTACAATTCATAAGTTATTCTAGGTAACATGTTCAAATTCGTTGTTTTAATTTTACAACGTGGCAAAGTGCGGAAGCGTGTGTCTTTATCGTGTTCGGTTCTTCGCTGAGCTTGATCGTCTTCCGGCATCCAGAAAGTACCTACATTTCATAAACATGAAATGCTTTAGTCATACGGTAATTAAAACGCATCTAAACGAGTCCGGAAAACAAAACTGATTAAAATGCATTTTTGGACAAGGTCCACCGTAAATTACGGTGGGTACCGTAATTTACGGTAGCCCATGTTTTTCTATGTTGCCACCGTAAACCAGTAATAAACTGGCGTAACACTTTCAGGCTCCACCGTAAATTACGGTGGCACCGTAATTTACGGTGGTACCTGCATTCAGCTTTTCCAATTTTGCCGTTTTTGTTACGAAAACATTCGTAACTTTCAATCCGCTTATCCGTTTGACCTACCGTTTCTTCCTACATGTTTGTAATTTGATTCTCCATCATATGGAGTTAAAATCCGACATTCGGCTTAACAAAATTTAAGACCTTTAAGTCTTCGGCTTATTACTCTTTTACCAAAATTTGACCCGTTTACGCATTTTATCAAACAAACGTATTTGTTTGATTCCTATATCACATACAACTCTTTAATTTAATATTACCTACAATTTTAGGTTCTAATCATAGGTTTATTACACAATTTTAACCCGTTTTCACTCGTATGCTTATTTTGACCCGTTAAGGGTTCTTAAGCACTTTTGAGCCTAAAATCGCTTTCAATTGCTTCTATAATTATTCTAAGTATTCATTTAATCATAAAACTCATTTCCAAACAACTTTTAAAAGGTTGTTTGGTCAATTTAGCCACCAAGGGCGTTTTGGTCCATTTTAGTCCTTTATTAACAATGGAGGACTTTTGAAAGTATATTGGACCCATAATCCCTCTTTTAACCTATGATTATGTTTGAAAAGTCATTAAGCTTTCCAAACGCCATGTTCATTACATAAAACATTTGGTTTATCTATCAAGTAACCAAATGTCCGTTTTGACCTCTTTTAACACTCTTGAACCATATGTTCTAAATGAGTGTTACCCTATTTCACATACCTGGCGCAGATCAATATATTGACCCGTTTTTAATACCTTGCTTTTATAACCGCTAATTCATAGCGTTGCTAACACCAATTTGACATTTACACCTGAAATAATATAGCTTGACAATAATCATTAGTCGCTATTGTCAAAGGGTGATATCTTCACCTTTTGACCCATTTGGTCTAAGTGACCGATTATGTTGGCGAGATGATATTTATTACCATCTCATATATACGACTCGCTTCGGTTTACACCGTGTGACCATTTCACTTATTAATTGATTTTCTTAACGCTTTTTAGTCTGTTATGGCTTACGCCTTACAGTGTCTTTCAAAACCAATAGTTATGGTCAACGCATGACCAATTTACCTTTTTACCCTTATTGTTTGTTTTGGTTTACCCTATAAGGTAACCATTCAAAGGTTCATTTTCCATTTGTCATAAAATGATCGAATTACCGATTTAATTCCTTTTTTTTAAACCATCAACATGGTTTCTTGTCGTGCTTGACTAACTTGTTCCGTACGTTTACACGTCGGAACATCATACCTCAATTATGTATTTGTCTTTTTCGTAACTAATACGATAAGGGAGTATTCTAACATATAAGACTAGTGTAAGCTATACTTACTTTGCATCCGAATTATGCTTTTCCGCCATTCTTGCTTCGTTTGACCCGCTTCCTTTCCAAGCCTCCACCTAGCTTGTCAAGCGTCAAACTATCATCATAATTCGTAAGACGGTTATATTAGTCATCATTAATTATGACTATTCCATCTTACATATTTTCTATCACAATTACCATTCGATCTTATTAATGGTCGGTTTGACTATTTAAAAGTCAAATCACTAATTAACACATATGATTGCACTATCAAGTTCACAAGACTCAATTAGGCACATTATCAACACTTAGTTCTCATTTAGGCATTTTAACAAACACCTAATGTGCATACATTTTACTTATTTACTAACTAGTTCATAACTAGTTATTTTCACCAAGATTAACATCAAAATTCAAACTTTCATGTCTAGTGTTCATGAACTACACTTAGTACTAGTATCATAACATCAATATTCATCAATTTAACACTCTAATTCAAGTGTTCATCTTCTTGTCATAAAACCCACTTAGCACACATATGGGTCATCATCAAATTTCTATCTTTCAACACTAGTTTATCAAATTATTAACTAGGGTTGTTCCTAAACATGAATTTCATCACAATAAGACTCATAGATTCAACATTCATTCCAGAATTTCGATTATGATTGTTCATCATAGTTTCAAAGTATCACTAAATCATAAGATTCAACATACCTTGTGATCCCCACGACTTGGTGATCATTAATATGTGTTCATGCATCCGATTTGGGCCAGATTCGACCTTCAATTTGATGGATTTGTTGGAGTTAGGGTTTGAGCTCCCTAAAGCTCTTCCTGGTCGATCCTCACACACGCACACACACTCTTGTGTGTGTGTTTGTGTTTTATTTTAAGTTTATAATACCATTTTCAAGTTACCCGGCTTTGGTCCCTCGTGTTTGGTTAGTTATTAATTAGGTTACAACCTAATTACTTTCAACAATATTCCCACTTATTAACTAGGTTTTATATTTCTAGTTAACTTAGCGGGTTCGGGAATATTTATGACTAAGTTTATTTTAGGTCCCGTTAACTCGGGTCTTCTAAGCTTTTATTTCATAAAAGCTTTTATTTACTTTTTATTTATTATTAGGATTAATTATTTAAATCCTAATATTTACCGGGTAAATTTTTACCACTAACGGTATTTTACCCGTCTTTACTATTAACGTGGTTTGATTACCAAAGCCGTTTTCGGGGTGTTACAATGTGATAGACTTACTAATAGTACACGTAACAGTTTTTTGTTTTTTCACTTTTCTAGACTGACACACTAACATGTAACAGGTTTGTCTGTTACACTAATTTTTTTTCTATAAAACATGTAACATGTTTTTTACATGCATTACATGTTGAAAACTCGTAAAATTTATGCTCGAAAATCTTACACTTTGTAAAACTTGTAAAATTTGCTACTGAAAACAAATATATATATATATATAACATATGATGTTACATCTACGTAAACGATCGAAAGAGGTGTAACATATCAACTCTATCCTGACAAAGATGTTATATATCATAAATCTGAAAAAGATTGTAACACGTGACAATATATGGTCTATTCATTAAATTTCTTGAGTTTTTTTTTTTTAACTTAAGAGGGTTTTTCTTTTATAATTTCCTATATATATATATAGGGTGGGGTTCTAGAGTGAACACTAATGTATTTGCGAACTAAGTGAACAAGTATTCGCTCAGTTCGCAAGCTACACTAGTATTCACTCTTGAACCTAATCTTATATATATATATATAGGGCCAGGATCATTTCAGAACCATAAATATTTACAAAACTCGCAGAACTCCTAATAAACAATCTTTTTATTTATATATTTTTATGTTTAGGATAATTTTACCATTTATTATATGTATTTTTACGATTACATTCATTTTAAGAGTAATTTTATCATTTTTTATATGTACTTTTATAATTACACATATGTAAACTAGTGTTTTTACATATATGTAATTAGATATGACGAATATATATAATTTTGGCAATTAAAACATATGTAAACTACTTTTAACATGTATGTAATCAAAGAAATACATATAATAGATGATAAAAAGATTCTAAAGACAAAAACTTATATATAAAATGATTGTTTATTAGGAGTTCTGAAAGTTCTGTAGTTATTTAAAGTTCTGAAATAAACTCAACCCTATATATATATATATATATAGGGCCAGGATCATTTCAGAACCATAAATATTTACAGAACTCGCAGAACTCCTAATAAACAATGTTTTTATTTATATATTTTTATGTTTAGGATAATTTTATCATTTATTATGTGTATTTTTACGATTACATACAAGTTAAGAGTAATTTTATCATTTTTTATATGTAATTTTATAATTACACATATGTAAACTAGTTTTTTTACTTATATGTAATTACTTATGACACATATATATAATTTTGGCAATTAAACATATGTAAACTACTTTTGACGTGTATGTAATCAAAGAAATACATATAATAGATGATAAAAAGATCCTAAATACAAAAACTTATATGTAAAATGATTGTTTATTAGGAGTTCTAAAAGTTCTGTAGTTATTTAGAGTTCTGAAATGAACTCAACCCTATATATATATATATATAGTGTGAGGTTCATTGGGGAACACTAAAAAAGTGGGGAACAGTGGAGAACCGACTCAAACGAACTCCGATTGGACTCATTCCAGCGGCGTTGGAACCGTCTCGTCGAACCCTAACTAGGATCTCTTAACCCTAAACCCTAAATCATAACTTAAATAAACTCAACCCTATATATATATATATATATATATATATATATATATATATATATATATATATATATATATATATGTGTGTGTGTGTGTGTGTGTGTGGTTGTCTTTGTTGATGTAGGACGTTGTATCATATCTTCACCCTACCGGTTTCATTTAAAAGCATTGAAAAACGTTGAATGGTGATGGGAAGTTCACGAATGATTGCATGTTACAAATCTTTTTGCCCAATTTATTTTATCTTAATTTATTGGTTTCTTGTTTTTTTTTTTCAAATTATAAAGAATACGCATATTATAGGGGTAGTTTAGTTTGCCGGTGGAGTCGAATATAACGACAAATATGATCAAATCACACTGGGATATGGATAGATGTGATGGTCACGCTCTCAATAGCTTGTAATTCATATTCATAACAATATATATTTCTTGATACAAATATATTTCCTATATACAACGGGTAACATCTGTAACGAAAAAGTATCAAACTAGTGTTTTATATGTATACAAACTAGTGTTATGTGGTGCCCGCGTTGCGGGGCGCTAAGCCGAATATTTCTTAGTTTCATAACATGCATGCATGTATTTTGGTTAATTGTACATACTAATTATAACATGATCTCTAAAAAATAAATCAAATCAACCAATTAAACAAAAACACTATCATAGTTTTGCAAAAAAAAAAAAAAAACTTAAAGCAATGAGAAGCCTGCAGTAAGTTTGAGTTGGGTGCAAAATAACAATTTGTTAGAGTGCTAGACAGCTGCTTGACACAAATACTTACATCGAGTCAACCAAGTAACATAAAACACTACTATAGTTTTGCAAAAAAAACAAAAAACACTAAAACGATGGCAGCAGTACAATTTTTAACTGAGGGCAATATCCTAATTTTTGAAATGGGAGCTAAACCATAATTTTATTTTGAACTGTGGGGAAATTCATAATTTTGAACTGGAGGCAAATTCATAATTTTGAACCGAAGGAAAAAATCGTAATTTTGAGCTGGGGTCAAAAACATAATTTTATTTTGAACTGGGGGTTAAAAACGTAATTTTGAACTAAGGGTGAAATCTTAATTTTTGAAATGGTGGCAAAATCATATTTTTTAAACGAGGACAAAATCGTAATTTTGAACTGATGGCAAAAGCATAATTTTATTTTGAACTGGGAAAATCATATTTTGAATTGAGGGGAAACCGTATTTTTTAGTTGGGGGCAGAACTTGGGCAAAATCGTAATTTTTAGCTGGGGGAATTTTATTTTGAACTAGGGGCAAAACCGTAATTCTGAGCTACGGGCAAAAAAAATTATTTTGAAATCCGGGCGAAATCATAATTTTAAGCTAGTGATAAAATCGTAAATAGTGTGATCCAATGGAGAAATGCGAAGAAGCTGTCTGACACTATTCACCTAACTTCCTTTTGTATATGTAGGATTACTAGGTGATGCCCCGCCCGCGTTGCGGGGCAATAGCCGAATAATTCTCAACGAATTAAAAAAACAGTACTATAGTTTTGCTAAAAAGAAAAATCAAACGATGAAAACATCGTAATTTTGAGCTCAAGGCAAAACAGTAATCTGTAAGGACTAATGAGCGAGTGTTAGGCAGCTCCTTGACACGATTTTTAGCTGAGGGCAAAGTCATGTTTTTATTTTTACATGGGGGAAATCAAATTTTTTTTCCCGAGGGTAGAATCGTAATTTTTAGCTAGAGGAAAACCATATTTTTATTTTGCACTGGGGGCAAAAAAGTAATTTTGAATTGAGGGTGATATCGTATTTTTGAACCAAGGGGAAATTCGTAATTTTGAGCTGGGGGCAAAAGCATAATTTTATTTTGAACTGTAGGCAAAGACGTAATTTTAAACTAAGGGGCAAAAACGTAATTTTAAAGTGGGTATAAAACAATAAACTGGTGTAAAACCGTAATTTTGAACCGGGGAGAAAAAACAAAATTTTATTTTTAATTGGGACGAAAACTTAATTTTGGCTGAGGGTAAAAGCGTAATTTTTTACCGAGGGCAAAATCATATTTTTTTAGCTCGGGGCAAAAGGGTAAATTTATTTTGATGTTGGGGCGAAAACTTGTATTTTAACTGGGGGAAAAAGTAATTTAAAGTGGGTATAAAATAATAAACTGGTTTGAACCAATGATAGGGAAACACTATTTCGGGGCCAAAACGTAATTTTAAAGTTGTTAAAAAATAATAAACTATTTGGTCCAATAATGGAGTGACAGCCGCCCATTTCGACCAATGACAAACGACAGAGAAACACTATTCCCTGCCATAGTCTTTGTAGATGTAGTAAATAAATATATTTCTTATATAGAAATAAGTAACATATGTAAAGAAAAACTATTAAACTAATGTTTTGTATGTATTTTTAAATTTGCCCTGTATATTTTAGACATTTGTGAGCAACATAGCCTACATATAAACTAACATGTTATATATATATATATATATATATATATATATATATAGGGTCAGGATCATTTCAGAACCATAAATATTTACAGAACTCGCAGAACTCCTAATAAACAATCTTTTTATTTATATATTTTTATGTTTAGGATAATTTTATCATTTATTATGTGTATTTTTACGATTACATACATGTTACGAGTAATTTTATCATTTTTTATATGTAGATTTATAATTACACATATGTAAACTAGTTTTTTTTACATATATGTAATTAGTTATGACACATATATATAATTTTGGCAATTAAACATATGTAAACTACTTTTAACATGTATGTAATCAAAGAAATACATATAATAGATGATAAAAAGATCCTAAATACAAAAAACTTATATATAAAATGATTGTTTATTAGGAGTTCTGAAAGTTCTGTAGTTATTTAGAGTTCTGAAATGAACTCAACCCTATATATATATATATATATATATATATATATATATATATATATATATATATATATATAGGTAAAGAATACTGTACAATATTGCTTATCGTACATTACGTACGCTTCAATCTCAGCCGTCAGATCATCTTTCCGCATTTTAAAATCGCATGTTTTTTTTGTATCAATTTCGCATGTGATAATTTTGATGAAATAGCATGTTGTTTTTTTATAACAATTTCGCATGTGATAATTTTTGATAAATTCGCATGTTGTTTTTTTGTACCAATTTCGCATGTGGTAATTTTGATGAAATCGCATGTTAAAAAACCAACATGCGAAATTGTTACAAAAAAAAAACAACATGCGAATTCAATGCGGGAAGATGATCGGACGGCTGAGATTGTAGCGTACGTAATGTACGATAAGGGCATTTGTACGTTAACTTAGCCCTATATATATATATATATATATATAGGGGATGGTTCAAATGAAAACCACTTTTATTGTGAAAACTCGAAAACTAACTAAAAGAAGCCTAAAAAACACACAAAATATTTTTTTTTTCAATTTTTTTTTATAAAAATCGCTGGTTTTTATATATGAAAAAAAACTTTTTTTCAAAATTTTTTTTTTTTTTGTGTAGTACACATGTGTAATAATACACATGTGTAGTATTACACATGTGCACTACACAAAGTTTTTTTTTTTTTTGAAATTTTTTTATATAAAAAACCCTGCGAAAATTATTATGCAAAAAAAAAAATTTTGGTATGTTTTTTTGGCTTTTTTAATTAGTTTTCGAGTTTTCACAATAACTAGTGGTTTTCATTTGAATCTTCCCCTATATATCTATATATATATATAGAGAAAGAGAGAGAGGCCGGTTAACGTATAATAACTCTTAACGTATATCACCTACGACAGATAATTACGCACGTTCGTTTTAAAATCACGCACGTTATAAACTAAAAAACCCAAATCACGCGTATAGAAAACAATAATCACGCATGTAGAAAACAATAATCACGCATGTTATAGAACATAATCACGCATGTTGTCGAACGTGATGTACGTTAAGCTTTATTGTATTTTACACTTTCTCTCTCTCTCTCTCTCTATATATATATATATATATTGTTAGTGTAAAATTAAAAACGAGTTGTGAGAACTTAGAAAACTCGGTTTTACGAAAGGTTTTTTCAAAAATTAAATTTATCGAAAATCCTAAAAAAAATCAACTTTTCCAGAGAGTTTTTTTTTTCATTTACGGCAGTCGTAAATACTGTAAAAAGTGATGTCATGATTATGTCATCAGTTTTTTACAGCTTTTGTAAGGGGCCGTAAAACACCACTTAGAATTTTTTTTAATTTATTTAAGGACAGCCTTTCTAAACATTTTAATATAGAGGTGTGAAAAAAATGAAGGCAAAACTCGCACGAGAATGCCGAGTTCTCTAAGTTCTCAAAACTCAGAGTGGTTTTCCCTTGATCTTGATCCTATATATATATATGTGTGTGTGTATATATATATATATATAGAGAGAGAGAGAGAGAGAGATGGAGAGGTAAGGGTTCCTCTACAAAGGGTATTTTTTCTGCAAAGTGTAAAAATGCAATGTAGAAATTATATTTTAAATTTTAAGTATGATGTTTTAGATTCCTTTCACATTGTATTATATAGAAAAATACAAAACTTAACAATATAAAACACAATAAAATGTATTTTAGACATGAAATTCAAAACAACATGCAAAGGAAGTTAATCAATGTGTTTTAAATTTAATGCTTAGAAGACATTTGATTGTGTTTTAAATTGCCATATTTGATGTTTTTATATACAAAACCATGCAAAAACAATTTAAAACATCATGCCCAATATTTAAAACACAATGTCTATATAGACTTCTTACACTTTTTAATAAAAATGTCCTTTGTTGACTAACCATACCCTATATATATATATATATATATATATATATATATATATATATATATATAAGGAGAGAGGGGTGGAGAGGATGCCTGCAAGTGTGACGGGAAACATACACGGGTAATCTAATAACATACTATTATTTTAAGATAAAATAAAATAGCAATACTATACTCAAATTAAAACTAGAATAAAATGTTTATTTTTATGGTGCAGTTTAAAAAATTAACATATAAAAAGTTTTGATTATTTAAAAATAATAAGGAAAGTTAGTTTAAAAGTTAATAATACGTTTTTAGTTTTAAAACTATGTGACATTATTTTGTTTTACCTCTTATATGTATTACACTATATATATATATATATATATATAGGGCCAGGATCATTTCAGAACCATAAATATTTACAGAACTCGCAGAACTCCTAATAAACAATCTTTTTATTTATATATTTTTATGTTTAGGATAATTTTATCATTTATTATGTGTATTTTTACGATTACATACATGTTAAGAGTAATTTTATCATTTTTTATATGTAATTTTATAATTACACATATGTAAACTAGTTTTTTTTACATATATGTAATTAGTTATGACACATATATATAATTTTGGCAATTAAACATATGTAAACTACTTTTAACATGTATGTAATCAAAGAAATACATATAATAGATGATAAAAAGATCTTAAATACAAAAACTTATATATAAAATGATTGTTTATTAGGAGTTCTGAAAGTTCTGTAGTTATTTAGAGTTCTGAAATGAACTCAACCCTATATATATATATATATATACATTCAAATTATTTTGTTCATTTTCCTTTGAATTTTAAGAAAGGAAAGAGGGGATACTTAAAAAAGCAATAACTATGAAAATGTTAACACTCACAATTTTTTTAATTAAGTGATGCATAAGGATGGCAAAAAAGCCCACACCCAATAAGCATATCTGAAATATAGGACATGTATACTCAAAGCCCGATGGGATGAGATTAGGTAATATCATGCCTAATTATTTGAAACCATATATCCATTTACCCGAACATTACATCTGATCTTATAACCAATTTTTTTTTTATATTTCTATTTTCCTCAACTTTATTTAATAGTGACTTATTTTATTTGCTTCATTATGTGGTAAAAAATCTTTCAGATATGTAGTTGATAAATACTATTTATATTTTGTGTGTTGTGAAGTATATAAATAAAACTATATAAAAATTTTAATGTTATTATTTATTTATGTTAAAACTGATTGTATGTGATGTATATTTTAATTTATAATAGTTGTTATATAAATAACAATTATATTATAATTGTAATTGTAAAGATGTATTTGGAAATCTTAATCGGTGTCTTTTAACAAATTAACGAGTATACTCAATACCTACGGGTTTGCCCGATACCTGACGGATAATTACCTGAAAAATATTTAACAGGTATTGGGTCGAGTATGGGACACGATTTTACAACCAAGAATTGATATACAATTACCAATACCTGACCTAAACCCAACTCATTATCATCCCTAAATTCATCTTTTAGTTGTATATTGTACTTTATGATTGGTATCACATCTTACATGATTGGTATCAAATCTTATTTTCTTCTAAATCCCATAGAGTATTAATGAGTTTAACTTTTCTTGTAAAAATACAATACAATCTTGTAGTTTTGTTTGAATAATAAACCTTATACCTTTATTATTATTATTATTATTATTATTATTATTATTATTATTATTATTATTATTATCTTTGTAGTTTTTTATTACTCATTTGAAATGGGTTTTGCTATTGTTTTAACTTAGTTGTTTTTTATCTGAGAATCTTTAGTTTTTTATTTTTATCTTTTTTTTTTTTTGCATTTTCTTGCAATATGTGGTGTTATTTTATGATCCCATAACTTTCTCTCTCTATATATATACACACCATTTTTACTTGTTAATATTAGTGTTTCTCATTATTAATATTGGAAAGAATTGAGTGTTAATATCTTTAAGTTATGGTTTACAGGACGTAATGTTTGGTGGCACTGAGACCGTGGCCTCTGCTATTGAATGGGCTTTGACTGAGCTAATGCATACCCCCGAATCACTCAAGCGTGTACAACAAGAGCTTGCTGATGTTGTTGGTCTTGATCGTCGCGTCGAAGAATCGGACTTCGAGAAACTCACCTACTTTAAATGCGTCATCAAAGAAACACTTCGCCTTCACCCTCCAATTCCACTCCTCTTGCATCAATCTGCTGAAGCTACAGAGGTTGGTGGTTATCACATCCCTAAAGGCACTCGTGTCATGATTAACGCATATGCTGTTAACCGTGACAAGGGTGCTTGGGAGAATCCTAACACATTCAACCCATCACGTTTCTTGCAAAGTGGGGCTCCAGACTTTAAGGGAAGTAACTATGAGTTTATTCCCTTTGGGTCTGGGCGTAGATCATGTCCGGGCATGCAACTTGGATTGTATGCATTGGAGATGGCGGTGGCTCACCTCCTCCACTCATTCACATGGGAATTACCAGACGGGATGAAACCAAGTGAAATTGATATGACTGATGTGTTTGGACTCACTGCACCAAAGGCGATTCGGCTTGTTGCAGTGCCAACTCCACGTCTCTTGTGCCCATTGTATTAACACTTCTAAGCTCCAAAAGTTGAAATGTAGTGAATGTTGCACCAACAATTTCACTTTTTTCTGTCATTGTGATTTTATTTTCTGTAAAAGAACAATAACCATAAAATTGTAATTTTATATATATATGCTTAAATTTAAACACTTTGTATTTTGCATTTTGCATTGATGTTTACTTTTGATTTCTTCAAGATAAGAAAGCTTTTTCTTTCAAATTTTATGAACTAAGCCATGTTCTTTTATCAAATTTATTTTACTCCTTTTGAATAGGTGTTGGTACACGATGTCTAAAGCCTACGTCTTAGTCTAGGGTCTAATATGTCTTTAATGTATAGATCAGGGGGCTGATTTGTAAAGTTTAAAGTTATGTAATAGGGTTTCGCTTGAACCCTTGGTGTGTCAAGTTCAAGCGAAACCATGTCATTAGGTTTCGCTTGTGTCTGTTTCAAGCGAACTCGATAGCCTATAAATAGGTGAGTTGGTCTCTCATTTGTAACAGTTCTGCAGATTGATGTACTGAACCGCTACCGGATTTTCGTGTCAGATTTATATGAGAACCAGTGTTTAAAGTGTCTTTCAGTGCTTTTCTACTCATTTTTCTTTGATTCAAGCTGTTTATCTGTTTCCGCCTTATAAACAGTGGAGTTTTCACTCAGATTGACTCAATTGATCGTCAATACGATCCTACAATTGGTATCAGAGCCAGTCATGAGTAAAAACACCTGAATCAACGTCTTTTTCTACACAAATTCTGATTTCTGGACGTTTACACGGACAAAATGGACTGATTTTTGAACATTGTGTGCGTAACTAAGTATTAACAAACCCTTGAGAGAATCAGCTTAAAATTCAACCTAAAAGTGGTAAAAAAAATGGCTTAAAATAGGTTTCGCTTGACCGAACTGTACCCTATCGCTTGAAAAACGAGTCTCTCGCTTGAACTTTCATCATTTCGCTTGAAAAATATGGCAGTTTGAAGCGAAACACACCCTTTCGCTTGATAGACTTTATTTTCGCTTGAAAAAGTGTGATTATCTCAAGCGAAGGCATCCTTTTCGCTTGAATTGCATCCTTCGTTTGGGATCACTTAGGGTTTCGCTTGAAAACCTCTGGGTTCGCTTGAGTTTACTTGTCTCGCTTGAAAACTATTTCTCTACTTGAAAAAGGTTTCGCTTGATTGTTGCTGATTTCTCAAAAGTCCATTGTGTTCGAGTTATTGTTCAATTGTCTGAGTTTGTGATAAGTGTGTGTTTGAAAACAAAAACTTAAAATCTATTTGGTAAAGTTTTAAAAATGGAAAACCAAGAGTTTTATAACTTCTTCGCGGGCAGTGGTATGGTAGCAGGACAAACATCGAGTAGTGTTATACAAAATGTCAACATGGAGAACGAATTGGGAACAATGCAAAAGCCTCCCAAGCTGATGAACATAGATGAATATGCGGGATGGTCAAGCAGATTTAAGAACTGGGTTCAGGCTAACCATTTTGAATGCTGGATGAAGATAGAGTCAAAGTATGTTCCACCGGTTGTTGGAAGAGGTCAGGAAAAGGGTATTAGAAGTCTGACAGAGTCAGAACAAAATGATTTCAAAGCCGAGAAAAAGATGATTAGTATCCTTCAGCAGGCTATCAAAGAAGACATTTTAGTGTTGTTACAACATGAAGATAATGCTCAATCTATGTGGGATGCATTGAAATTGAAGTTTCAAGGTAGTGCGTCAATGGTCAAGAATAAAAAGGCTTTATTAAAGAACGAATTTGATATTTTTACCAGCATGAAGGGTGAAAAAACGAAGCAATTGCTAGATAGATATTGCCATTTAGTACTTGAAATGAAGAGATTAGAAATTGAAAAGAACAATGAAGAATTGATTGATAAGCTGTCTGATGCATTACCATATGAAGAGTGGGGCACTTATATGATGATGTTGAAAAAAAATTCAGATTTTGGAAAACTAAATCTTAGTGGATTCATAGAAAAGATTGAAGCTCACGAGCTGGAATTGCTGAAAATCAAGAAAATGAACTTAGCGAGTGTGCAGCAAGATGTGTCTCTGTATTACAAAGGCAACCCTTCAGTTTCAACCAATCAAAGCCCAAAAATACAGACAGGGTTCATTGCTGATAACACTTCAAGTGTTTCTTCAAACACTCCTCAATCCGGCAATTTTTCACCATTCGCGAACTTTGAACCAAATGTCAAAGCTCAGGAACAGCCTTCACCTCAAAGCTCAACAGGATCAAATCATCAGGCGTACGTTTCTGGGGTTCAGTTCAACATTGCGGTAAACATAAAGAATGGAAACGAGATCACGGAAACAGCCGCAAAACAGCACATAGCAGTGCTTGCTTCCGTTCTTGAGGCTTATGAGGGCTTAGTAGCAGGGAGAATCGGTAATCCTGACATGACAAAGGAGGATTACGACCAAATCGATCCTGAAGAACTTGAACTGATTGACATCAAATGGGGCATGGCTAGTCTGGTGAGGAGGGCTCAACGTTTTATGGAAATCACAGGCCGGAACAGTTTATCAGGCCCCGATCAGAAGTTAGGATTCGATAAGTCGAAAGTTACTTGTTTTAAATGTAAAGAACGTGGTCACTTTAAACGAGAATGTCCCAATCGTGAAGTAAACAATCATCAAAACCCGTTCACCAAGGACTACTACAGACAAGCAATTTATCACCGACCAAATCAACAGTCAACTGTTCAAAGGCCACAAATTGAGAATAAACCGGAAAAAGCTATGATCGTGAATCAAGACGATGAGAAGGTAGCTGCAGGTTTCAGCTGGGATAAATATATTCCTGGTAGCGATGAACAGGCAATGATGGCTGAAGTTGTTGAAATTTCTGAGATGGTGTCTGAACCGGAAACAGTTACTGAAAATGTTTCAGTAGTTGTTGAAGAGGTTTCTGCTGAAAATGCGGAAAATTTTGAAGAAATAGATGCAGAAGTTCTTTACTCTCAATCTGAGCAGGAGGTATTAGCCAGTTCTTTGAGATCTATCATGCCTCCTAAAATTTTTGAATCTTTTGCAGGTTTCTTTGAAGAACCGATGACTGGATTGTGTCCAAGATACGAGGAGAAGAAAGAATTTGTTGAATAAATGATCGATGTGACAAAGGAAATGACTGAAGACACTTTGAAAGAAATTGCTGACAAGGCTCTCATGGCGAAACTGAGAGAGGTAGACACAGAACTTGTGAAAACAGAGTCTGTCAGTACCGAGTCAGTTCAAAAGGAGTCCGATAAGGAGTCGGGAATTGAAGAGAACAAAACTAAGAAAGTGTCTGAGTCAGAGTCCAAAGATGTCGGTAAACAGGAAGTGAAAACTGCTCATGAAGCAGAAATTGTTGAGAAAGAGGATTCAATATCTGAAACACCATGCCAAAAGTGTTTACAACCATGCATGGAGTGTCTTGAAAAAGACACTAAGTTTCAGGAATTGAAAGAACATGCTGACATGTTAAAATTTGATCTAGGACAAGTTAAAGAAGCATATGATACACTAGCCAGATCAGTTAAAATGATTAAAGAAGAAAGTGTCGAAAATGATAAAGCCACAAAACTAGCAAAAGCAACACTTTTTGATAAACAAGCGGAAGTTAATTTTCATATTGACACAATCGCATCATTAAAGAAAGAATTGGAATTGATTAAAATTGAAAATGAGAGAATTGATAAGAAATTGATGAGTTATGTTGCATCGTCCTATGTTCTTGAACAAATTGTTCCACAACAGCTCAATGATGCACCGGTCTTTAACAGTGTTCCACCCCCAATGTGGAATCATTATACTCAAAAGTATCCAGATGGGGTGGAAGCTGCATTGAATCTCAAACTGAGGACAATTGAGGATGAGTTGCCAGAAAGCATAGATGTTACATTCTCTGCGTCTGACACCGACAACGAGTCACAGGTCATCAAGATTGTTGTCGATCAGGTGTTAGATGAAGAGAGTGATAACTCTGAGGTTGAAGTTATGAAATCTCATTCTCAGAAGTCTGTTACTGATTCTGAAGACGAGGATAATTTTTTAGATCGTTTTATACCGAAATCAGACAAGAGTACGAATGATGATCCGATTATGGTGGTTTACACTATGATTGGAACGGACAAGCTTTATTCTGATTTCGAGTATCCGCTTCAGAATGTTAAGATTGAAAATGTCGAGAAAGTTTTCAAATTGGTTGAAATGGACATTAATGTGGTAAACAACAAAGAATTTTTTTCGAAACCTAAAAAATCATTTGTTACAACATGTGTCAACAACTCGGGGAAAAAGGAATGGGAAGGTAATTATAACAAGAAAAATGGTAACAACTTAAAAAACAAAGGAATTGGTTTTGAGAAAAAGATGGCTAAGAAGGTTGTCAAGCCAAAAGATAAAATGAATGATGTTTTTGTTGTTGGACCAAGTGTGAACGATGAGAAGAATTACATTTTTAGTCAAAAGGCCATTGACGATTTCAATGCGGCAAAGAAACTGAAAGAAGAATCATTCAAGTCAACTTTTGTCGAGTATGACAAAAGAGTTTGTTATCGCTGCAATGAAATCGGGCACATGGCAAAACAATGCAAGAAAATTTTCGAAAAATCTGTCATGAAACCTGTTGTTCAAAAACCTCGACCTAAGTCACCAGTTGACAAAAAGGGTAAAAAACAAATGGTTTCACCAATCCGTATCTTGAAAAGAGGTGAATCATTGAAGTCAGAAGATAATCCGAAATCGACATTCGAAATTGGCGAATCTTCAAAGTCACAAAAGACTTCAAAGATTTATCCGAAAACAAAAATTTTTGAAACTCAATCATGGGTGGTTAAACCAAAACAATCAGTTGAGGTGAAGAAAATGGAGAATGAGTTAAAGTTTGATTCAAAAGTCTTTAATCCCAATGTTCTAAATATTTTTGGAAAAATGGTTGACAGAAAGGTCAAAGGGGTAAAGGAATTTTATGAATCAAAAGTGGTTGCTAATGATAATCATGAATTTGAATTTGAGCTTGATAAGTTTCTTGCAGAATTTCCTCCAATCACAAATGAAGTCAAATCAAAAGTAAAAACTGATGTTTCAAATGTCACGTTTAACTTTCCTAAGACTGATGAGAAGTGTGATGTAGTGTTTGGGAGTGTTTCAGAAGTTAAGAAGTCATGGTGTTCATTGTTTGAATAAATTCGCTATGATATTTGCAGGGGCTGCCCAAGTCGATACTATCAAAGTGGATTATTGATAGTGGAGCTTCAAGGCATATGACTGGGACGCTTGCTTTGCTCTATGATGTCAAATCCATAAACGGAAGCTATGTTGGATTTGCCGGAAATCAAGGTGGAAGGATCGTTGGTCAAGGAACGCTGTCAAATGGCATGATTTCATTCGACAAAGTGAACTACATAGTGGAGTTAACAAACAATTTACTCAGTATTTCACAAATCTGTGATAAAGAGTTTAGTGTACACTTTACTAAAACTGAATGTGTTGTGTTGAAACCAGGGTTTAAAATCCCTGATGAGATGGTGTTGTTGCGTGCTCCGCGGGAGAATGATCTTTATTATCTAGATATGAATGTCGCAACACCAACATCTCATCAGAAACAGTGTTTTGTGTCTAAAACTAAAGCGACGGAAAAAGATTCGATAATGTGGCATCGTAAGATGGGTCACATTCATGTTCGCAAAATGAACTTTTTGATACACAATGATTTGGTTGATGGTGTTAATCTGAAGAATTTTCACTTAAATGATGATTGTGTAGCGTGTAAGAAAGGAAAGCAAACTTGGAAGTCACACCCTTTGAAGATGATGAATACAATCAGGTTACCTCTTGAGAGATTGCACATGGATCTCTTCGGGCCTGTCAACGTAAAGAGCATCAGCGGAGATTTATATTGCTTGGTGGTGACTGATGATTTTACGAGATTTTCTTGGGTAGTGTGCTTGGAACGAAAAGATCAAACTTTTGAATCTTTGATGGTGCTTTTCAAGAAAATGGAAACGGTGTATAAACTGCCAATCCGGAGGATTCGGAGCGACAACGGAACGGAATTCAAGAACAACAAGATGTACGAGTTCTGCAACGAGAAGGGAATTCTTCATGAATTCAGTGCGCCGTATACACCTCAGCAGAATGGCGTAGCTGAACGAAAGAATCGGACCCTGATTGAGACTGCACGTACAATGTTAGCCGATTCCAAGCTACCAATCTTTTTCTGGAGTGAAGCAGTATCAGCAGCCTGTTACACTTTAAATAGAGTTCTCACTGTCAAGAAGTACAAAAAGACTTGCTTTGAGCTGCTGCACCGTTATAAGCCGAATCTTGAATTTTTGGAGCCTTTCGGGTCTCCTTGCACTTTTATTGATGAAAACGGTTAATTTGGCGCTAAATCTAATGAGGGTTTCTTTGTAGGTTACGCTAGCCCACTTAAGAGGGTGTTCGTACCATGCCTGGGTAAGGTGATTCAAGTTCAACACGTGGATTGTCAGAAGCACACTCCATCACCACAACTTCCCGGACAAAGATTCCTGTTCGACTACGATAAGCTCTGGGAGTCGTTTCATCTGCCGGTCGAGCCGAGTGAGGAGGAACTAGCTCTTATGTACCTGTATCAGCAAAATGTGTCACAGGAGCAAGTATCTAGACCGCTAGAAGTTTCTCAACCCACCGTGGGTACTCACGATGATGAAGCAGGACCAAGTGGAACAACTCACGAACCACCAGAGGAACCAGTTTCATCGTTTGACGAATCTGACGACTCAGAAGCGAAACCCGCTCCAACTTTTGATGAGGATCCAACGGAAGCTGAGGATCAAACCGTTGATCTTGATATAACGAGCCTGGAATCGGAAGTAAATGTACCTGACAATGCTATGCCACGGACGTTGTCTTATCATCCCTCAGAACAGATTATTGGTGACCTGCAAAGTGGTGTTAAAACCCGACATCAAATAGATCGAGCTCTTACATGTTTTTATTCATCTATTGCTGATATGCAGAAAGAAGTCTCATTAAAATGTTTTATTTCGCAGATAGAGCCCAGAACCTACAAAGAGGTATTGACCGAGGATAGCTGGGTGAATGCAATGCAGGAGGAGCTGCAACAGTTCGAAAAGCTGGGCGTCTGGAGACTTGTCGATTTGCCACAAAACCAGAAGTTAATCAAGACGAAATGGGTTTTTAAGTGCAAGCGTGATGACAGAGGTGTCGTGGTGAGAAACAAAGCACGACTTGTGGTTCAAGGTTTCAGTCAACAGGAAGGAATAGATTATGATGAAGTTTACGCGCCGGTTGCCAGACTTGAGGCAATTCGGATTTTTCTAGCCTTCGCGTCATGGAAAGATTTTAAAGTATATCAACTTGACGTCAAATCTGCCTTTCTTTACGGAACTATCAGAGAAGAAGTGTATGTGGGGCAACCGCCGGGGTTCATAGATCCACTGCACAAAAAAAGATGTATCTACTGGACAAAGCGTTGTACGGACTTCACCAGGCCCCGAGAGCCTGGTACGAGACGCTTTCGACATACTTGCTGGACAACGGGTTCACAAGAGGGACAGTAGACAGCACTTTGTTCACCAAGGAAGAGGCAGGTCACTTGTTGATTGTGCAGATATATGTTGACGATATCATTTTTGGATCCACCAACGACGACCTGTGCAAAGAATTTGAAAAGGTGATGAAGAAAATGTTCGAGATGAGCTCAATGGGGGAGATGAAGTTTTTCCTCGGGCTGCAGGTGGAACAAATGCCCGATGGAATCTTCATTCACCAAACGAAATACGTGAAGGACGTGCTTGACAAGTTCGACATGACAGATTGCAGTCCTGCATCCACCCCCCTTGCACAGAATCATGGAATTTGTCCAGACGAGAATGGTGTGAAGATGGACGAGACATTGTACCGATCAATCATTGGATCTCTGATGTATCTCACGGCTTCCTGTCCAGACATCATGTATCCGACGTGTCTATGCGCCAGATATCAGTCAAATCCAAAGCAGTCACATCTGACCATAGTAAAACGTATCTTACGGTATTTGAAAGGCTGCCCAAGCATCGGCTTGTGGTATCCTCGATCGGGTGACTTTACTTTATCTGGTTTTGCTGATTCTGATTTTGGGAGCTGCAAGCAAAACGCAAAGTTCACCACTGCTGGGTGTCAGTTCTTTGGAACTCGACTCGTCACCTGGCAGTGTAAGAAACAAACCGCAGTAGCGCTCTCTACATGCAAGGCTGAATACGTTTCAGCCTCCAGCTGTTGTTCGCAGATCCTTTGGATCCAACAGCATATGCGAGACTTCGGTTTGCAGTTCTTAGATACTTCGATCTATGTGGACAATGAAGCAGCTATTAACATCACTAAAAATCCGGTTCACCATTCAAAAAAAAACATATTGAGATCCCTCACCACTTTATCCGTGATTGTCACGAGAAAAAGTTAATTCGGATTGAACACGTGCACACCGATGACCAGAAAGCGGATTTCTATACTAAACCATTTGACAAAAAGAGATTTTATTATCTTTTGAAATTGAACGGGATGAAAAATCTACAATCTGGGAGGGTTATTGAATGTGAAGCCGAGTTGGGCGGCGATCTGACGTGAACCTTTGTCGTGTTGTCAATTTTGTTTGTACAGTTTATTTTTCTGCTTTTCGATAAAGACAAAAACACAAAAATATGTTTTAGTTTTAGGGGGATAAGTTTGCAGAAAATTACAAAAACATGATAAAAACTATAAAAATAAAAAACATTTGAAAAAGTAAAAAAGAGTTGTGTAGAATAGGGGAAATGATAGTACATCAGCTAGATGGACACAGTACGCTAAAGAATTGTAATGTATAAAATGCAATTAAGCAGTCTCGCTAAAGATGTGCCGATAGGTTTTCACAAAATCAGTAGATTAGTTTGGGATATAAACATAAAATTTACTTGCGTCTACGTGGGGAACACCTCCAGGATATATAGGTAACCCCTGAAATCCTGTTTGAAGGGTCCCGTATTCTGAGATACTAGGTCTTTATGCTTAGTGATATCTGGGGTATTATCCCGGGACTTCTAATTTTGCGGAATCAATGGCCTAGTCCCCGGAGAATACTTTACGCTGCTTTGAAATATAAGCCTCCCCTCAGCATAAAAAATGATAACACATTGCAAAATGGTTAATCATGTGCTGTTGAAAAGAAGATCCCCAAAGGGGACCCACCAAAAGTCGAAGCCGTCATCTCTCTGCGTATCGAAAGATCGACCTGAGCTCTCACGGCCCTCGCAATTAACCCCTTACAGATATCATCTAGGTATACTCACCTGTAAGACTGAATACTAGGGTCTGTATACGGGAGTATATACTGAGGTGGGACACATGTAGATGTTTAAGTCCTAAAACACTAATTCTGTATCCCGAGCAGATTGAAAGTTTTGTGAGAATTTAAGAGGATCAGTATATCGGCAATCTACGCGAATTGTTTAATGCTTGATATGAAATTATAGCTTAACGGTGCTTGTATCTTGTCAGCAGCTGATATGATCCCCTAACACACTCACAAAAAATTGTGTGTACAGTTTTCAGTTCAGTTTTCAGGTTATCCAGTTAAAAATCCAAAAATATTTTAGTTTTTCATTTTATTTTCGACAACTGACCTTGGGAATCGGATGATCAAAGCTTAGTGCAGATCATGTCAGTGTATGATGAGGGCTGGGTAAGCTGGTGATGCAGAACAATGATTGGTACAGTGTTGGACAGTTGAAAAGTGTTTGGAAGTTCAAAATGTTCAAAAGTTCATTAGTTTGAACTATTTTCAGAATGAAATAAATGCGTACTTCATAATTCGGTCATCCAAGGTCATTAACTTGGACTTGGTAGGTCAAGCAGTTGACCAAGGTCATTGATTTGGACTTGGTTAACTGGGTGTGACGGTGTTTAATCTGAAAAGTGTCAAAATGTAAAATTTTTGAAAAACAGTATACTAATTTTGCTCATGTGTTACTAAACAATAATTTTGAAAAGTAAAAGGTTTAAAATTTGATTGTAACGTGTTAAGTTTAGTTGATTGGATTCTTTATATAGTCAAATCTTTATAGGATTGTGAAAGAACCAGATTATCAATTCTGGACATTTAAAGCGTGTATACTTATAAATGTTTGAGGTTTGCAGGTGAAAGTTCCAGATTAAGATCCCTATAGCAGAGTTTTAGGGGGAGTCTGAAGACGAGCTTGATGCAAAATGGAGCTTGTTGCTAATAATCCAGGTGTCGATCTCAAAAGCACAGAAGATTGATGAAAGGGGGAGCCTGAATGAAGAGAACGAGAAGCTTAGGAAAGAGTTGCTGAAGAAGCTTAAGTCTAGAGAAGGAAAATTCAAGTCCCTGTAAAGTTTGAAGACCAAGACTGAAGACTCCGGCTGTATCCAAGGGGGAGTTTGTTGGTACACGATGTCTAAAGCCTACGTCTTAGTCTAGGGTCTAATATGTCTTTAATGTATAGATCAGGGGGCTGATTTGTAAAGTTTAAAGTTATGTAATAGGTTTCGCTTGAACCCTTGGTGTGTCAAGTTCAAGAGAAACCATGTCATTAGGTTTCGCTTGTGTCTGTTTCAAGCGAACTCGATAGCCTATAAATAGGTGAGTTGGTCTCTCATTTGTAACAATTCTGCAGATTGATGTACTGAACCGCTGCCGGATTTTCGTGTCAGATTTATATGAGAACCAATGTTTAAAGTGTCTTTCAGTGCTTTTCTACTCATTTTTCTTTGATTCAAGTTGTTTATCTGTTTCCGCCTTATAAACAGTGGAGTTTTCGCTCAGATTGACTCAATTGATCGTCAATACGATCCTACAATAGGATTCTAATATTAGCTACAAGGTCAAACATCTATATCTATATCTAGGGTTGTAAACAAACCAAACAAACAAAAACAAGGCCTTATTCATGTTCGTTTGTTAAGAAATATATGTGTTCACGAACGTTTCATGAACACTAATCGAACAAGATTTATGTTCGTGTTCGTTTGTTAAGAAAATGAACGTGTTCGTGTTCGTTTGTGTTTGTTTGTTAATTTTAGGCAATGAATGAAAACAATCGTTGATAAACACAAACTAATATTCATGAACACTAATGGAAACAAACGAACACAAACAAGCGTTCATAAACATCTATACTTTCTATAAAAGGAGAAATCCCAATGACATAAGAAAATCTGATGTGTCAGCAGGAGAGGTTGTCCAACAATGCTTTTTTTATGTCATTATTACATCATAAAGCCTAATATAAAAATCACTTTAAAATACATTTAATATAATTTCAAAGCACTGCCTTGTGTATTCAAATGTTAAAGGTCTGACCCACATTCCAAAGGGCAAACCACTACCTATCTACAAGAAAGTAGCAAATGGTTCCTTTGGCAAACGTATACGTTAGCAGATGTTTTGAAATTGCGGGTAATTTGAAATTCAAAATGCATGGTGATATGTAATTTTAAATTAATGCATGTCACTTACTCACTTCTGTCAATCATCTTCTTATATAAACTAATTTTTATTCTCATTTCACTCTTCATATTTACATTCTCGTGTTCTCTTCTTTTGTATTTTCATACCATATTTCTAATGTATCTCTCCCTCAAATCCCTTCTTCTCAATACTCGACATTTGTTCATAAATGATAAGAGAAAACGGAAGCTATCTCTGACCCACTTTCAGAACAAATTTTGGCGATATGTGGTTTGCCTTGATGATGGTAATGTGATATATATGATTATGTTTGCTTTTGTTTTCGATTTTTACTAAAGTGATTTTATCTGAGTTATGACTAAATGATGATTGTGAATGATCTGAGCAGATGATGATGATGATGATTGTTCTACGGTTGTTTCCAGCATCATTGTTCCAACATCGTTTAAAGTATGTTTTTTTTGCTACTCTAATTTTGAAATTTTTAATTTTTAATTTTAAAGTGATATACTCTAATTCTCGCTTTATATTTCAGTTTAATGACAGTTGTTTGAAATTCATACAGTCTGCTGCGGGTTATTATAGGTTTGTATTAAAAGAAGGATAAAGTTAAATTAAACAGAAAGAAAGATTACTAAATGTACATTTAAAATGACCTGTGTGTAGATGATGATGATGATGATGATGATGATGATGATGATGTAGAATCCACAGTAGTTCCTACTAAACGCAAGAAAGGATCTGCTACTGCTGTAAGTAAGATTTTATCTTACTAGAGTAATGGTCTTTCCTGCCTTTTTTGTATTAAAAGAAGCATAAAGTTTGGTTTAAAGCAGCTCTTTTTGAAGCAAGTTAAGGATTAAGTATATGAGGATATGGCTACTCTTCAACAGCTGAAGAAGTGTTTTCATGTACTGCATCTTGGTCTGTTCACGAGAGACCAGGTTTCCAGAAACCTGATGTTGATGCATTCAGTACTTCCGTGGAGTTCATGGTGATTGTCGAAGATATACATTGAGAAGTTCGGTACTTGATGGAGTTTAAGCTAAAAGCACTAAATTATTGCTGTTAGATTCGTAAATTTCTTGGTATTGTTGTTAGATTTTAAAGTTTTGTTGTTCAGTACTCGATGTAATTGTTGATCTTTAAATCTTCATAATGTTTGTTGAGCATTTTATTTTTACTTATTTTAAGCTGAATAAGTATTATTATGTAATTTATAATATCATCTGATTATTGCAGATCGGTACTTTTGATGTAGAAGTGAAATTGTCTCTGAGTTTAATTAGATTATGTTGATGTTGTATCAATTTCTGTTAGTGTATAGATATGTCAAAGTTAAAGTTTGCCAAAAGAGAACATCTGCTGTAAATCATCATTTGCTGATCTAACGGCTGTTTGACTTGCTACTGTTGCCAACATCTGTTGTTGCAAACATCTCCTACTTTAACTCTCTGTCAAGGGTAAAGTATGCGCAAAGAGAACATTTGTTTAGTGGTGATCTTCTGCTAATTTAACGGCTGTTTGACTTGCTACTGTTGGCAATATCTATTGTTGGCTAATAGATGTTCGCAATATCTTTGTATTGCTGGTCTTTAAAATGAATAGATTTTTTATCTGAGATGTTTTATCTGAGTTAACTAATGCTCTATATTTAAATGTCAAAGGTCTGGCCCACATTCAAGAGGACAAACTACTGCCCATCGCCAACAAAGTATAACTTAGCAGATGTTTCCTTTGGCAAACATATACCTTAGAAGTGGTTTTGAAATTGCCGGTAATTTCAAATTCAAAATGCCTGGGGATATGTACTTTGCAATTAATGCACGTCACTCACTCAGTTCTGTCTTATGGTAAAGACGTCATATGGTAAATGAAGAGGTTAATTGTAATTATAATAACGTGTTTAATTTTATATTTTTCCCATAGAAATGCATTAAAAGCCTAACGAGTGTCGCATCATATACTTTCGTCTGACGATGTATTTAGTCATAACCGCCTTCATTGGGTATATAAAATACATTGGGAAGAGGTTTTGATCATTACTGTTTTCATCCATCTACTCAATCATCTTCAAAAGTTTTTTGTTTATCAATATCATTACAATTTCTTTTACTTTCAAAGACGCATTGGTTCACTGCAAAATGGAAAACATTGGGTTTCAAGTGATTGTTGACGAAATTTTCACAAGGCTCTCTGCAGAAGATATTGGTCGTTTCAAATGTCTTTCCAAGAATTTTTATAAGGAATTGTTAAGTCATGGATTTCAGATGATGCATGCTTTCCGAAGTGGAGATTCACTACAAAAGAAACTACTCTCCTTTAAGAGATGTCAATTGTCGTTGACGACGTAGTTGCTGGTAATTTGGATGTTGTTAGAAGCAAAACCTTAAGTTTTCCTAACAATGTCCACCCTAGCTTCTTACGTATTCTATCGTCATTTAATGGTTTGTTGTTAGTTTGCAATGAAGGGATTTGCTGTGAGCTGATTCTTTGGAATCTAACTACCAGGTGCTATAAGGTTTTGTCTGATGACTACTTCAATTACAATCATGATCGAAACACTGATACTGGTGGAATATATTTTGATCAATTCAATGATCTGAAAGTGCTGAACATCAGATGTTACCGTAATGTAGCTGCTGCTCGTGTTTACTCACGAAGTCGTGAGTCATGGAGAACAATAAATTTCGGTAGCGTAAACAATTATGGTTCTAGTGGTTATTCATGGTCTACAGGAGTTTATGGTGATAAAACCATATATTTTATGGTTTCAAATTATTGGTATCCACTAGGTGAGAGGAACATCGTTCCTTTTGATGTTTTGAGTGAGACTTTCAGAATGCTTCGTTTTCCAGAGAGTATTGTAGTAAATTCTTGCCAAGGGCATTTTTTGACCATCGCAAAGAGGCTGCATTTGATTGTTATTGGAAAGTCTTCTGAGCTAACTGCTGATTTGCTCAGATATGAAGAAGAAGGCTAGAAGAAGGTGTTTGTTTTCAATAATCCTCGTGTAGTTGATTATGTAGATAGGCGCCGAAGGACTAATATAATTGAAGACAACAAGTGGCTGATAACAAGCATCTGGGGGGATATGGTTGAAGTTGATCTGAGCAACGAACTTCTGAAATACCTCCAACATGTTGACAACTACAATGGTCCGAAATGAGCTTTACTTATCGAGACTACTGTTTCACCCATTGATTGGGAATTAGTATGCTGTATTTTATTGAATGTTGTTTGCTGTTTTGACTCTTGTAGTTTTTATATAATTAGTTGTGTTAAAATTATTAACCATGTTTGTTATTTAAATTAAGTAAATGAATATTTATGTTTGAGAGTGTAAAAGCTTGTAATATTGGCAAAGGTCTGTTTAAATGATCAAAGCTCTGTTATTGGGAACAGATGTTTGAAAATAAAACAGTAGTTGATACATCTATTGACTTGGGTCAACAGATGGATGAACTTTGTATGCTGTTTCGCCCATTGATTAGGAATTAGTATGTTGTATTCTATTGATTGATGTTTGCTGTTTTGAACTTTGTTTATTATATAGTTACCTCTGTTTGACACTTGTAGTTTTTATATAATTAGTTGTGTTAAAATTATTAACCATGTTTGTTATTTAAATTAAGTAAATAAATATTTAGGTTTGAGAGTGTAAAAGCTTGTAATATTGGCAAAGGTCTGCTTAAATGATCAAAGCTCTGTTATTGGGAACAAATGTTTGAAAATAAAACAGTGGTTGATACATCTGTTGACTTTGGTCAACAGATGGATGAAAACAGATGTTTGGAACTACTGTTGAGATAAAGCAGAGTGTTGTGGAGAAAACTGTGGTTGAAACCGCTGTTTGGTTAAAACGGTGGTTTAAAACCACGATTGGGTTTAAATAGTGTTTTGTGGAGGTTGAAGGGGATTGAAAGGACTGTTGGGTTAAAATATTGTTTTTTTGGAGAAGGAACATGCTTGAAAATCAAACAGTAGTTGATACATCTGTTGACTTTAGTCAACAGATGGAGGAAAACAGATGTTTGAAACCACAATTGGGTTAAATGTATTTGTTGTGGAGAAAACTATGGTTGAAACTGTTGTTGGGTTAAAACGGTGGTTTAAAACCACCGTTGGGTTAAAATAGTGTTTTGTGGAGGTTGAAGGAAAAGAAAAAAGCAAAAAGCAAATTCCTATGCAATTGCTTAGTGTCTTGGCAAAGCAAAAAGGAAGTAGTTGTTTCAACATCCACTGCTGAGGCAGAGTATATTGCTGCTGCAAGCTGTACATCCCAACTGCTATGGCTTCAAAATCAACTGCTGGATTTTGGTATCACTGCCTTAAAGACACCACTCATATTGGAAAGTCAGGCAGCAGAAAATATCATCAAAAATCCAGTTTCACATTCAACCACCAAGCACATTGATATCAGACATCACTTTGTGAGGGATTGCTATGAAAAAGGTTTGATTTCTCTACACCATGTTCCAACTAAAGATCAGCTGGTAGATGTGCTAACAAAGGCTTTAGACACATCTACCTTTGAAAGCTCGATCTCTAGGATTGGCATGCTGAACATGGAATAACAGGCAAAATCCTGTTTTTCTATGAATAAAAGCATTAAAATGTTTTCAGAAAATCAAAAATTCATCGTTAAAAATAGCTAAAAATGAAAATTTTCATTAAATCCTTATAAGTCTACCATAACCACTGTTTGTTTCAAACATCTGTTCTGCTGAATATTATCCACTGCTGAAAGTCAACCTCTGTTCTCTCATTTTCTTTATTAATCACTGTTATTAAACCTCAGTGTTTTAATCCACTGATAGGCTATCCACTAATAGTTATAGTCATCCACTGTTTTCATTTTTCAGCACTGTAAACCACTGATATTGATTCATCAGTGGTTTCCTAACAACTGTCATCCATTATTCATCAGAGGTTGTCACGTGGACAGTACTTAGCAGATGATCTTTTGTAACCGCTGCCACGTCAGCATTCATTTTTCCACCTATAAAACCCTGATCAAAACCCCAAACAGGGTTTTCACTGTCAAGTCGAATTCAAAATTCCTTTCAAAAGCAGTTTTCACCAAATTCTCTCAAATCACTCATCATCTTCCTTTGTTCTTAACCACCTTCGATTCATCATGGATCTTCCATTCAAAACCTGTCATAACTACCTGTGTACACTTGTAAAAACAAGTCAAAAAACAGATTTTCATTCCGTGATTGATTCACTTTCATCTTCAAAGTACAAAACTTTGTTTACCTGAAATGAAACCATCTACCTGGATACCCAACGAGAGTTCTGGAAAAATGCAAACCTTGAAACTAAGTACAAAAAGACCTTAGCTATTAGTTCATCAATAAGGAGAATTCCAGTTACCATCACACCTCAAACCATTTCAGAGGTTTTTTAAATCAATGATCTTACAGGTAAAAGCACTTTCCCAAAAACATAGTACCAAACTGATTTCATTGAAAGAGGGTATGAAGAAGAAATGAAAAAGGATACTTTACAAAAGGGCAGTTTTCCATCTACCATGAGATTTTTATTCCATACCCTCCTCATGTATATGTCAAATAAAACAACAACTTTTAATGAAATACCATTGAAAATCCAATACCTGGGCTATGCTATCATGGATGAAGAAAATTTTAACTACTCTTAGGAGATTTTCAATTATATGGTTAAGAATGTTAATAAAAAATCATTTTTATTGTTTCCAAGGTTTTTAAGTTTTTATCTTCAAAAGAAATTTTCAAAGGATAATGCATATGTGCTTATCCAAGGAAATCCTATTCAAATAAACAGCCTAACTTCTAAAACATTCACAAGGCTATCAAAACCTTCAAAAACACAAACAGAGGTACCTGAGCAGAATTTAGCAGCAACGACTGCTCCTCGGGCCCTTGCTGTTGAGCCCACTGCTCCTGGTGATCACAGCAGCACAACCCCTGCTGTGAAACCCACACCAAAAATCACCAAAAAGACCAAAAAGAAAACCATCCAAAAGCCCCCGAAACCTACAAAAAGGTGACTCTGGAAGATGAGATCCCAGAGGTAACACCTGTGACAACACAAAAGTCACCTGAAACCACTGCTGCTACTTCCTAACATCAGATGGAATAAAGATCTCAACCTGAGTCTAAAACTCCTCCTGCATCCTCTCAAAAGGATCAGGTTGTATTAACAGGGACACCACAATATGAAGCAATGGATTCACTTGAATCTATCTTCCACAACCCAGCTCCCGGGGCAAATTCTCTTTCTACCCCTATCCTCACTGCACAACTCCCATCATCATTGATACCTCTGTTGGATGCACTTGATATAGCCCAGACACAAATCAGTTCTTCTCAATCACCTGTCAATGAGAATATACCACAACAAGTGACTGAGTCTGTTTTCTCTATCTCTGCTAACCCACCAACAGTTGAGGAGGCTACACTGCAGGAATTACAAGTAATTCCTGTCAGTAGTTCAAGTGGAGTAGCTACTACAGGTGTTGAACCCACTGGTTTACACCTGGATAGTAGTTTCATTATTGAGACTCCCTTGAAGGCAATTTCTTCTTTGGGAACCATAGTGTCTACTAGTGTGTTTCCATTATACACTGGTGACCTTAAAATGGTAACCTCTGCTGAAGAAAGAAGTCCCCAGTACCGAGAACAAGGGGCATCAGTGGATGATTTTTGGGAAACTTTTCCAAAGTCAACCACTGATACAACCACCACTGGTGGGAAATCAGATGATCCCATTAACTTGGGTGATGGTTTTAAATACAAAGAATTGACGGAGAGGGTTGATAAACTTGACACATCTGTTGTAGAAATCAAAACTATGATGCAACAGTTGTTACAAGCTCAAAAGGCTACACCCACTGCTGCACCATCTGCACCATCTGCTCCATCCCCTACTGAGCTATGGCATCTGTTTCAACCTCTGCTTCACAAACAAAGACAATATGCAGATCAACAGCATGAAGTTCAACTTCAAATGGTTAGAAATGTCATAGAAGCTAGGTACAAAGATACTTAAGCAGATATCAAAGCCATTAAAGCTCATCTGCTTGAAACCACTGGCACTGCTCCTCCTTCAATCACCTATGTTGAAAATCCTGATGATGCCAAAAAGGGGGAGAAAACTAAAGGGAAGAAGGGAAAATAAGATGGTTTATACATGCCACCAGATCCAATGTCCAAACTTGTGGTAGAAATCCCAAGGCCAGATGGTTCTAAAAAAGTTGATGAGACTCAAAATGCATTTGCTGAACTAAAAGCAAACATGAAAGAGTCAATGGAAATAAAAGGGTCAAAAAGGTTTGCTCAGAAGAAGAAAGTTTTGATGGAAAAAGAAGTGCAGGGTACTTCTAAACCTAAAAGAAGACAGCCTACCAGAAAAGTAAGCCAACCCAAAACCACACCTTCCAAAACCACCAAACAAACTCCTCAAATCCCCAAAAGTTCCTCTCATCAAACCTCCAAACCAACAGATGTTAAAACACCTATTGTATCAACAGTTGTTGGTACTTCAGTGGTTTCAACAGATGTTATCCCAACAACTGCCATCACTACTACATCAGCCCACACTCAATCCACTGCCATACCAAAAACAATATCACCACCACAAAAACCACCTGCCAAAAAGCAGAAGACAACAGTTGACATATCAACTATTGTAGTGACAACAGTGGTTGAAACACCAGTTGTTTCAACAACTGTTAGTCAGATACCCACTACTTCAATCACTGCCACTCAACCCACAAATACACCACCAACTTCTCCAAAACACAAAAGGAGAAGGATAACAAACATTGTAATGGAAGATGACACTTCCCCAACTCTAACATCTACACAACCACTGTCCCTTGTCACCATTCCAAACCCTGTTCCATTATCTTTAGTTCAAGCCTTCAATGAAAACACTGCCATTGTCCCTGCAGGAGTACAATATCCTCTAGATCTTCCAGCAGTCAGGGAGGAAATCAAATCCTTCTACTCTGAAGATGACCCTGAAAAGAGGAAACTCCTATCTGTTCAAGGTTATCCTTTGCCAAGAAATATAGAAGAATATCTCAAAATAAAGGCCTAAAAAGTAGATGACATATCTAAAAGAGACACAGAGGGAAAGTCTGACAAAGAGATTCAAAGAAATTTGCAATACCTGCTCACCAAAGTTAGAACTTTAGAGCAGTTCTCAAAAGACCTTTGTCAGAAATTATCAGAAAAAGATGATGAAAGCATGAGAAATGACTACCTTGAACACATCTTGGCATACAAGAAATACAGGGCAGAAAAGTATCAATACAAAGAATGGACCATCAGTGAACTGCAAAAGGAGATAGCCAGAATTCAAAAGATGATTCAAGACAAGGTAAAGCAAACTCCTCCAGTCTGGGCCAATTACAAGAAAAATGTACTAGAAAGGGCCTTGAAACTGAAAAGAATGAAAGAAGAGCTGATAACTACTGATTATGGTTCAAGGAACCAGGTTACAAGGTGTTCAGAAGAAAAGGTGTTAGCTACATACAAAAGGTTGGAAGAGTTAAGGAAGAGAGATCCCACTGCTCCTAAAAAGCTTGATTATCCGGAAGCAGTGGTTTCAATCAAACAACAAAAATTGCCAATCAGGAGACCCACTGCTTCACATGCTACCATCATTTATCAAAGAAGGAAACAAAAGCAGATGGATGAATTAACAAAAGAAGACAAGGCTCAAGAAGAATACATCATGAAAATGGTTCTTCAGACACTTATGGCAGAAAAACAAGACTCAGATCCTAACAATGTTTGAATGCAAATGTTATTTCGTTTACAAAAGATTAATAAATTGTATATTTTTGTATTTTTTATACTCTAAACTTCAAGTATTTACCGACTGACTTATTTATTTATTTTATTTATAAGTCTATATAAATATTACTATATTCATCATTTATATTTGTTATGCATGGTTTTCTAAGAAACGACCCGTGTTTGCACACGGGTCTTACTGCTAGTAATATATAATACAGTAACACTTATTAAATATTTTAATTGTCAGAATTTTAAAGTATTTAAATAAAATACAAAAACTAAAAACTCTTCTGAACTATCAAACATAAATGAACACGTTATCGAATGTTCACGAACATAAAGAACGAACGCAGACTCTGTTCATGTTTGTTTACTTAACTAAGCGAGCGAAATTCCTTGTTTATGTTTGTTTGTTTAATAAACAAACGAACAAAAACGAACTTCCCGCCAAACAGTTCACGAACTGTTCAACGAACGTTTGGTTCGTTTATAACCCTATCTATATCTATATATACTATCTACTAAAGGAGAGATGAGCATAGCATCACAATGCTTACGTGGCAATTAGATAGGTTGTCTAACAATGTTTGTCTGATGTCATTATTACATCATAAATAATTATTTTAAAATATTTTAAAATACATTTAAAATACATTTAAAATACAAAAATATTCAAATAAAGTTTTGGCACCATTTTCAAAATTCAAACCTGCCTTTCTCTCTCAAATATAGTTCTGGCTCCATTTTCAAAATTCATACCATAATTTCAAACTTGCCTCTCTTTCTCTCTCTCTCAAATATAGATCCATTTTCAAAATTCAAACAATAATTTCAATCCCACCCCCTCTCTCAAATCCAGAGTGCCTCCATCTTTCAATATTCATCTACGGTTTCAAGATCCGCATTTAGGTAATTCTAAGAGGCGATTGTAATAACCTATAAAACCACAGGTAAACTCCGATCTTTGTTTTCAACGTTTGGTGAACTCCGATCTGTGTTCTCAATGTTTGGTGAACTCTCAAATCCAGAGTGCCACCACCGATAAACTCCAAACTGTGTTCTCAACGTTTGGTGAACTCGAAGAGGCGATTGTAATAATAACTGATAAAACCACAGGTAAATCTAAAGGTTACGGATTCGTTGCGTTATTCAGAAACCCTAAATCACCAAGAATGCTATTCAGAACTTCACAATAAACTCCATCTTTTCCCCAAATCACCAACAATGCTATTCAGAAACCCTAAATCAAACTCTCTGGAGAACAACAACTAGCATCAGAAAATGGGAGCTTAAGTAGTATAAATCTATATTTACAGATGATTTGACTGAATTTGAGTATTTCATATCTCCGTTATTTGGTAAATGTAAGTGTTTCTGGTTAATTGAGTTAACTGAATTCATATGATGAGGTTTTGTGTGATTTTGTTATGTTAATTTGTTTGAGGATCTGTTGAAAATATACCCTTGTAGTTTAGATAAGATCTGCATGTAGATATATGTAAGTTTGGTGGATTTGTGCAGGTTTATATAGAGATTGAGTTACGTCTGGATTTAGTATATTTTATAGATTGTTAGGGTTTGGTCTAGAATTTCCGAGTTACATTCAGAATTTGAGTATATAGTTGTTGTTAAGCAGATGATTTCAGTGGATTTGAGTATTTCATATCTCCCTTATTTGCGTATATGTAAGTGTTTCTAGCTAATTAAGTTAAACGAAAGCATGATGAGGTTTGGTGTATAGTTTCTGAGTTATTTTCAGAATTTGGGTGTTATAGATATAGTAGAAGACCGATTATTCGCGTTGATTTAAGTGTTTTTGGCTAATTAAGTTAAATGAAAGGATATGATGAGGTTCTGTGTGATTTTGTTAGGTTAATTTAGTGTCAATTTGTTGATAATATGCCGGTGTAATTTAGATAAGATCTGTGTGGAGATATATATATATATATATTTGGTGGATTTGTAAAACTTGATAAAAGAGTAAAAAGGACTTAAAAATTATAATAAAAATCATACACACCCTCATACATGTCAAGTTTTTGGCGCTGTTTCCGGGGACACAAGGATTTTAAGAAAGCTTAAAATCAACAGCCTAGTCATTTTCTTTAGTTTTTATGACCAAATTTCTGTTTGTTTTTCTAAAAACTTCCGTTACAGTAGCTTAACACGAAGCCGTTCTGTATAGACACGGGGCCGTGTCTAGTCTGCAGTAACTGAAAAACTTTTTACAGAAGGCTCACATGGAGCCGTTGTTCATTCAACACGGGGCTGTGTAAAAATGCCCAGTACCGAATAAAACACATTCCTAAGCACGAGACCGTACTCAAGAAGCACGGGGTCGTGTAAACCTTATGTGTTCACAAAAAGTTTAATTTTCGAAAGCCATGATCTTCTGGGTACTATCCAAACAATGGATTATTACATGGGAGATTATGACTGCTACAATTATGATGATTATAAGGAACCATATTATACCATATGTGGTGAATCCCATTCGGAAGAACACTCTTACCTTTTTCAACCATCAACCTCATACACAACATATGAGGAACCAAGGTTTGAGCTTCCAAATCCAAGCTTTGATTGGCATACTGCAGCGTTTGAAATGTACGAGACACCACCTACAATCATTCCCTAAGCCGAAAGCCCCATACAAAGTCTTAAGAACTTAGAATTCTTGATCAACCAATCTCGTGCAAAAGAAGAGACCATTTGTACTAAAGAGGTAATAATAGAAGAGGTAAAACCTCAAGAGCCAATGAAAGAAGAACCACTTAAAGAAAACTCAACACATGAAGATGAAAAACCCGAACCAAGCCATTCGGAAGGTAAGCCCTTAAAGGTAAATTTTGAAGAGGAACAAATAGACCTCCAAGAAATACACATCCTACAACCTTCTTTTGAAAATCATAGTTTGGTTCTGTCTCATGCTAAGTTTTTAAAAGAGTCAACCACTAATCCTAACATCAAAGAAATAGCAAGTATTTAATTAACTAAAGGTCAAACCTTGCTAATACAAGATGAACAAATTGGATTAAACATAAAACTGGTAACATGTTTTATTCATAACATCTATATTAGTAACATCTCAATAGATAAAGATCTTTGTGTTATCATAATGCCCAGATACGTATTCGAAAGATTAGGTATTGGTGATTTTCTTCCAATCAAAATTACTATCCTCTTGGCTAATCGAAAAAGTAAACATGCTACGGGAGTGGCTGAAGACGTTCTCATTTAAACAAACAAAACAATTATACCAACCGACTTTGTTATCCTAGATGATGCTCCACTCGTGTTGCGACAACCTTTCATTAAAACCCATCAAGCTTTTCTCAAACAAAAACATCAAGATATTCCCACTAAACTTGGGATCGACAAACGGAATTTTAATATAAATAAATCAATGAGATATTCAATATGGAAATGACGACTCTTTGTTGGAAGATGAAGTTAATCCACCCGATACGAAGGAATAAAATGACCAATTCGTTAGAGAAGAAGCTGCTGCCAACCAAATCATTTCGGCCATCGACTACGATGATGAACCAAAGACTAATCCATCTATTGAATACCCACCTTCTTTAGAACTCAAAGAACTTCCAAAAGGCTTAGAATATGCATTCTTAGACAATAAAGGTAAACTTCCCGTCATCATTTCCTTGTATCTCACTTCTCAACAAAAAGAAAAATTACTTAATCTACTTAAAAAACATAAAACGGTAATTGCATGGAAATTAATGGACATCAAAGGAATAAGTCCTTCCATGTGTACACACAAAATTTTAATGGAAGACGACTACAAAGCAGTAATCCAACCACAAAGAAGGGTTAATCCCAACGTCCAAGAAGTAGTCAAAAAGGAAGTTATCAAGCTCTTAGATGCCGGACTTATCTACCCCATTTATGATAGTCTATGGGTAAGTTTTGTCCAAGTCATACCAAAAAAGATGGAATGACGGTTGTAACCAACGAAAAAACGAGCTTATACCAACAAGAACCGTCACCAGATGAAGAGTTTGCCTCGACTATAGGAAACTCAATGAAGCCACAAGAAAAGACCATTTTCTCTTACCCTTTATTGATCAAATGTAAGAGCGATTATCCGGCCACAAATTCTATTGTTTTTTAGATGGATTCTCAAGGTACTTCCAAATTCCTATTGCCCTAGTGGACAAAGAGAAAACCACCTTCACTTGGCCCTACGGAACCTTTGCATATCGACGCATGCCATTTGGCCTATGCAATGCACCTGCAACATTCCAAACGATGCATGGTAGCCATTTTTCACGATATGATAGAAAAAAACCATGGACGTTTTCATGGATGATTTCTCTATCTTTGATGATTCATTTGACCAATGCCTCGATAACCTTGAACGAATGCTATCTAGATGTGAAGAGACTAACCTCGCCCTTAATTGAGAAAAGTGCCATTTCATGGTCACAGAAGGAATAGTACTTGGTCACAATATCTCCAACACAGGAATGGAAGTCGATCGCGTAAAAATCGATACTATTTCCCGAATACCTCCTCCATCATCCGTTCGAGCAATTCGAAGTTTCCTAGGACATGCCAGATTCTACATGCGATTTATCAAAGACTTTTATAAAATCTCTCGACCTCGAACTAAGCTACTTGAAAAAGATGTCTCATTCATCTTTAACAACGATTGCACAACAGCATTTCTTGCTCTTAAAGATATGCTCGTCAAAGCACCAATCATGATTGCACCCGACTGGAAGTTACCATTTGAAATCATGCGCGACACAAGTGATTTTGCAGTTGGTGCAGTCTTGGGACAAAGAAAAGAAAAACATTTTCATCTCATATCTTACGCTAGCAAAACTCTTGATGACGCTCAAGAAAATTACACGACCACTGAAAGAGTTACTAGTTGTAGTATTTGCATTTGATAAATTTCATTCCAATTTTGTGCTCTCTAAAACTATAGTCTACACAGACCATGCTGCCATCCGATACCTTTTCAAGAAACAAGATGCAAAACCCCATCTCATAAGATAGATTCTTCTCCATCAAGAATTTGACATATAAATAAAAGATAAAAGAAGAGCAGAAAATACTGCTGCTGACCACCTGTCTCGTCTTGAAGACCTTGCTATGGAAAAAACTTGAGAAGAACTCATCAATAAAAAATTCCCTACGGAATCCTTAGAAATGGTGGAATATAGAAAAGAACCTTGGTACGCAGATTATGCTAATTAATTAGCTAGTGGCACTTTTGTTAAAAGGTTGTCCTTTCATCAGCTGAATAGCATTACTTAGCTAGTGGAACTATTGTCAAAAGGTTGTCTTTTCATCAGCTAAATAAATTCTTCGCTGATGTAAAACACTATTTTTGGGAAGACCCATATCTTTTCAAAATACGTGCAGACCAACTCATTCGACGATGCATCCATGGTCGTGAAGCAAGACAAATTCTTCATCATTATCATAAAGGACCATGCCAGCACCGCACGAAAGGTGTACAATGCAGGATTTTAATGTCCCACAATACACAAGGATGCTTATGTATTGGTAAAAACATGTGATGCATGCCAGCGGGCAGGCAACATATCAAGAAGAAACGAAATGCCACAAAATAGTATTCTTATTTGTGAAATTTGACATTTGGGGATTGAATTTTATAGGACCATTCCCACCTTTGAGAGAAAACAAATACATCTTGGTGGCTGTTGACTACGTTTCTAAATGGACCGTGGCCAAAGCTCTTCCCACCAATGACGGAAAAGTAGTAGTAAAATTCCTGATAAAGAAATTCTCACGTTTTGGAACTCCAAAATCCCTAATTAGTGATAGAGGAACTCACTTTTGCAATTTAAAAATGGAGAAAACTCTAACAGGATATGGGGTTTATCACCATCTCTCGACCGCCTATCATCCTCAAACCAATGGTCAAGCCGAAGTAACAAATCGAGGTTTAAAAAGAATCCTAGAAAAAACTGTGGGTCAAAATTGAAAAGAATGGGCAAACAAATTAGCCGTGTCCAGACCCCTGTTTCTCAATTTTTTTCAGTTTTTACCATACTTGACTGTTTAAAATATTTATTCTTTGTAGGAAAATGGCACCCCATGTCGCAACCCCCGACCCCTTGCCCCGGGAGGCGGGCGGCCGCGAGCTCGCACATTCGGTGGTATCGGTGTTTATTTAATTTGGCAGCGGAATTTACATCAGGACCGTAGTTAGGAAATATTTTATCAGAGTAAAACACCTTATTTTATAAATAATAAACACATGGGTAAAACCCAAGTTTCCATTCATAACATGTTTGTAGGGATAAACCCTAATTTATTAAAATAAAACTTCTTCTTTATTTAGGTAACTTTTATAGCCACTTTTCCAAGCCTTCAGTGCTCTCCAGCTGGCTTCTATTTGGCTTTCACATTTTGTTACCTGAAACGCGTTTAAGAAATGTTTTTCAGTGGAAAATACTGGTGAGTGAATCCCAGTTTAACCAAAACAAGTTTTATCATTTTACAGCATTGAGGGCAACCCGCAATTACATTTGTTTATATGTACTTTAATTACCACCCACGGTACTGTCAATCCTGACTTGTGGTCATGCTACTACTCACAGTGTAGTAACAAGTTATGTATACAAAACCCCAACATACCGACGGTAATTGTAGAATTACAAATACTTAATCACTGTGAATTGTAATTTAAATAATTGAGATTTTGTAAAAACAGTTTACAAAAAGAGGAATTACTCACATTGCTAATTTAGGTATTTCCTTGTGACTTCCTGGTTATAATCTATTAATTAAACAATGCACACGCGTTAGTATAATAACCCAATCTACATTAGATATACCCTCCCCGAGATAGAACTCCAACGACTAAGTCAGGCAGAGTCTCGACATGCGTTACGGAGCACTAGATCAATCGGGCAGCATAACTAATATGTAACCGGGGGTTATGATACTTACATCGAGGCAGAGCTTCGTTATTTAGTGGGTATAATGCCCGAATATTACTTTTACTACTAGAGAAATTGAGAGAGAGTGATCGAATTTTGAACGATTGACAACTGAAGCTGATGGCCTCTATTTATAGGGCCTGCTTGACACTTTGTCGCGCCCTGCGAGAACAGAAGGCAAAGCCTTTGCGGCCCGCAAGCGAGGTAGAGTAGGATCTAGGGTTGCTGAGTTGACCCACTAGTCTCGACACGCCTTCTGCCACGTGGTGGCACCAGGTGGCGTCTGTTGGCCAACTGTCGTGCCCCGCGACAGCCTTACCAGACATTGTCGCGCCCCGCGAGCGCATTAAAATATGGTTTTTATTTGATTTTTGTAAAAATTAAGGTATTTGGGGCCCACTTTTCTTATACGAGGTGTATTTTAGGATGTATAGGGATGTTATAAGTATTTTAGGAGAGTTGTTATATCCTCCCCACCTTGTTTTAGAACTCATCCTCGAGGTCTACTGGAACAGGCGTGGATATTTTCTCTGAATCCCGGATTCAAGCTCCCAAGTGTATTCTGGTCCTCTCTTGGAATCCCATTTCACTTTGACTAGAACTAGTCTCTTGTTCTTGAGATTCTTAATCTTTCTGTCTTTGATCTGTAGGGGTCTCTCTACAAATTTAAGTTTCTCATTTACCTCTATGTCCTTAAGAGGTACCATCAGGAATTCTTCTGCTAAGCACTTCTTGAGATTACATACATGAAATACATCATGTATTCCTGCCATTTCCTCTGGTAGTTGTAGCTGGTAGGCTACTGGTCCTATTCTTTCAAGTAACCTCTAAAGGTCCAACATACCTGGGGCTTAGCTTTCCTCTTTTGATGAATCTGACTATTCCTTTCCAAGGAGAAACTTTTAACAATACCTTATCTCCTACATGAAATTCCAATGGATTTCGCCTGTTATCAGCATAACTCTTTTGATGATCGCGCGCGGCTTTTAGTCTTTCCTTGGCTTGAATAGTCTTGTCCGTTGTTTCTTGTACTATCTCTGGTCCAGACAGTTGCTTTTCTCCAATTTCTGCACAACAGACTGGAGTTCAGCACTTTCGTCCATAAAGTGCTTCAAATGGTGCAGCATTGATGCTGGTATGATAACTATTATTGTAGGAAAATTTTAATAGTGGTAAATGATCGTCCCAATTTCCTCCAAAATCAATTACACAAGCTCTAAGCATGTCTTCCATTGTCTGAATTATCCTTACGCTTTGTCCATCCATTTGAGGATGATAAGCTGTGCTTAAATTTAACTTGGTTCCCATTGCTTTTTGGAAACTTGTCAAAAAATGAGAAGTAAAACGACTATCTCTATCAGAAACAATAGATAAAGGAATTCCATGTAATGAAACTATTTCATTTACATATAACTTGGCTAACTGTTCCATACTGGAAGTTTCCTTCATCGGTAAGATACGAGCAGACTTGGTTAATCTGTCTATAATCACCCAGATTGTATCATTACCTTTTCTTGTCATGGGTAATTTGGTAACAAAGTCCATGGTTATTAATTCCCATTTCCATACAGGCATTTCCAATTGCTGTAATAAACCTGAGGGTTTCTGATGTTCAGCTTTAACTTGTGAACAGATTAGACACTTGGCAACATAAGCTGCTATATCCTTTTTCATTCCTATCCACCAGAAATTCTTTCTTAAGTCTTGATACATTTTATTACTTCCAGGATGTATCGTATACTTAGACTTATGGGCTTCTACTAGTATTCGGTGGCGTAGGTTTTCTTGTTTAGGTATCCAAATTCTTTTCTTATGAAATCTCCAAATTCCATCTATTCCTTGTTCTAATTCCTTAATCATTCCTTTTAATTTTTCAGAATTATCCTTGATTACTGATTCTTGTACTTCTCTAATTTGATCATTTAAATCTATCTGTAGATTTAATTTAAGAGAACGTACTCTTCTTGGCTTTTCATGATACTTTCAACTTAAAGCATCAGCTACTACATTAGCCTTTCCTGCATGATACTGGATATTACAATCATAATCACTAAGGATTTTAATCCAGCGTCTCTGTCTCATGTTTAACTCTTTTTGCCTGAAGATATAACTTAAACTCTTATGATCGGTGACAATGCTAAACTTACTACCATAAAGATAAGGTCTCTAAATCTTATGGGCAAAAATTTTGGCTTTTGTTAGTACATGTGTCTGTAGCTTTCGTCTGCATCGAGTCTTATGTATTTTGTCCTGTTTGTGTGTTTTTGTATATGTATATATATTGTTGTATTTGTATGTCTAGACAAATCAGGGAACGACATGATAACTGTTAAGTGAAATCCGTTGGACGACGTATGTCATCCGAACGGATGCCCATCCGATCGGATGGTGATCCGAACGGATGACACTCCACCTTCCCTGTTTGCCTATAAATAGGTGGTTAGGCTCATTTATTTAGAACTTTTTGGCTGATTACTGAAGCGAATCTCTGTCTGTCTGTCTTTCATCTGTATCTTTTGTACTTTCATTATCAATCAATGAAATCAGACATGTTAAGCGTTGAGATTGTTGTTAGTGATTCTTAGATATTGTCGAGGGATTCCGCACCTCGCCACTGATCGATTACGCTACATTCTATGAGAATAGATCCTGCGTAAAGGCCTAACAAGTGGTATCAGAGCTACAGGAAGCCGGATCGGAAATCGCAACAACATTTCACCGAGATTTCAGTCTTTTTCTGCCGATTTCTGTCGAATCTCACCGGAGATTCTGACTATTTTCTTCATATTCTCCTACATTTCTTGCAGTTTTCATATTTTCACACCTTAAAACTGGAAAAACTCAAAATTAAGCTAGATTTCATGGACGAAATTGAGTAAAATTGATATCAATCGGATCGGAATTCAACATAGAACAATCCTACGAAGTTTCATTGAAAATTCGGACTAAAACTTAATCAAATCGATCAAAAACTATGTCGAGTTCTTAGCACAAGATGTCGTCATTCAACCGATCGGATTGCAATCTGATCGGATTGGAGTAGATTGTTCTTGATTTACTTGCTGATGTCATAAACTCGTTCGATCGGATCACCATCCAATCGGATTAGTTTTGAGGTTTAAAGTCTTTAAAGCACAAGTTTCCTTCGATTGAACGACCATCCGATCGGATAGCCATTCGACACTTGTACCATCCGACACTTGTGCTATCCGACACTTGTGCTATCCGACACTTGTGCTATCCGACACTTGTTACTTGGTCATTGCTTATTAGTGTCATCCGATCGAATCGCCATTCGATCGGATCACCATTCGATCCAAGTGCAATAGTTTGAAGTTTGAAAGTTTTGAAATTTTTCTAAGTGTTTGACTTTTTCAGGTGTTTTCAAGATGGGAGACGAATTCTTGAACCCGTTCAACGACATCTTTACGTACAACACTGGAGATGCATCGACAAATACAAACACCAATAACAATACATGCTCGGAAAAGGCAATCACAGATTCTCTTAGTGTCAACAATGCCTATGGAACATATAACAAGCCACCGAAGCTGATGGTGATTGAAGACTACAACCGTTGGGTGAATAGGTTTGATGGTTGGTTGAAGGCTTTTGCTTACTAGAGCTGGAGGTGTATGAAGAATGGTTATGATGTTACAAGAGGAGATTTTGAAAACTTGGCTGACAATGAACAGGAGACGTTTATTGTTGAACAAAAGTGTATAGCTCTACTCCACCAATCAATTCGAGATGATATTATTTCCTTGATTAACTACAAAAATTCAAAAGACTTATGGGCCAAACTAGAAAAGAAGTGTATTGGGGGAGAAGAGATCGTGAAAAACAAGAAACGACTTTTGAAAAAGGAGTTTGACTTATTCGCAAGTATGAAAAATGAAAATGTATTAAAGATGATTGAGCGATTTTGCCATATGAAGATAGAACTCGTCAGACATGGGATCACAATTACCGAAGAAGAGATGGTTGAAAAGTTATTGGAATCTCTGCCAGATGAGAAAGATTGGCAGTACTATGGTTTGGTTCTGAAAAACACCAAAGCAATGTCAGAAATGATAGTTGACTGGCCGATTGAGAGATTTGAAAGTCATGAGTTGGAAATCAAGAAAATGAACAAAGTAAACAACACCCCATATCAACAAAATGTTGATCTCTACTATAGAGGAAGTATGATTCCAAAAACCACATCACCAAGAACCGCATTTACTGCTGAGAGTTCATGTACAGTGACCCAAGAAAAGCAAAGCAGCAGTTCATCACCCAGCAGTGGTTATCATGGAGGTTCGTCTTCATTTGTTCCAAGCAGTCAGCAACAACAAAATGCTCCCAAGAATGTCTTTGAATGCAACATCGTTGTTAACCTGAACAATGCTCAAAACTTCAATGAGGAGACGGCGAAACAACAAATGGTGTTCCTTGCGTCCATCTTAGAGTCGTATGAGAGTCTTGTAGCCGGAAAGATCGGAAATACAAATCTTACAAAAGAAGACTACGACCAGATAGATCCTGAGCAGATGGAATTGATAGATATACGTTGGTGCATGGCAAGTGTAATCCGAAGAGCACAACGATTCATGGAGATCACAGGAAGAAATTCCATTGGAGGGCCTTCAACAAAACTGGGTTTTGATAAATCTAAAGTAACATGCTTCAAATGTAAACAAAAGGGGCACTTCAAGCGTGAATGCAGAAATTCAGTAGCAGATGAAACAACTAACCCTTTTCATGACGATTACTACAAGAAAGCTGTTTATCACCAAAACCGCGAAGAACCACCTAGAATGAAACAAATCGAGGAGACTCCAAAGGAAAAGTCAAGAGCTTTAGCTGTATTCAGGATGATGAAGGCTTCGATTGGAGTGAATTCCTGCCTGAAGAAGATGCAGTTGGTTTTGCATTTATGGCACAAATTGATCCACCACCATGTTCAAAGGAAGAACAAGAAAGGAGAACATACACCCGTCGAAAGCTTATAGCTCAATCTATGAAAGACAAACACTACGCAGCCTGGAAAGAAGCCAAAAGAGCAAAAGGATGGGATCCAGATCGGGAATGTTACTTAGATCCAAAAGGTAACATCATTGTGGAGCCATCAACAGTTCAAGTTGAAACTCTCATAAAATCATTAGCAGCAGAAGAAGAACAGAGAGAGATTGACGAGTCAAAGAAAGCCGAAGAAGAAATGATTAAGTCAAAAAAGATAGATGATGGAATCATTGATACTTCGAAAAAGAAAACCTGACAAAAATGGCTGACAAAGTTCTTATGGCAAAAGCACTCGAGGTAGATTCCAAATCCACTTCTAGTCCTGAGTCCACAAGCAAGGTCAGTGGTAGTGGTTCAAAAAATGAATCAGGTAAGACTGATTGTGCTAAAACAGAGAGTGATTGCAAAAATTGCATGAAAGAATGCAAAGTTTGGAGCACATATGCGTATCTCTCACTCAAAAAGACCCAAGATCTGGTTGAAAAAGTCAACATGGTTGAAAATAAGTTTTAGATCAAGATAAATTGTTTAGAGCTTCAAATGAAAGAATTAAAGAATTAAACAAAAAGATTGAAAAAGATAAAACTGATGTTGAACGTTTTAAGAAAGAAAATGAAAAGCTAACTCTTGAAAACAGACAAATTTCTGAAAATTTTGAGAAATTGAAAAAAACAGTTAAGGATTCTGATGAACGAAATGGTAAAACTTACAAAGAAAATGTTCATTTGTCTGGAGTTCTTTAGGCAAAAGAAAAACAAATCAACCAGCAATCGGATGAGATCACAAGTCTTAAGCTTCAGTTTCAGGAAGCTAAGATTGAAAATGAAAGAATCAATCTAAAATTGAACAGCTATAACTCAGCTAGCATTGTTCTTCAACATATTGTTCCCAAACCAATTGGAAAGAACAAAGCTGGTGAGGATATCTAATCGGATGGAATAGGGGTAGGTTATCATCAAGTTCCACCACTTGTGCTCAACGAGTTTTCAAAGAAAAAGTCTGGGTTGGATAACATTTGTGAAACAAGTGAGAAAACATATGCTGAAAAACTTCCAGAAACAATTGATGTCACATTCACTTCATCATCTGATGAAGATAGTGTTCAATATGAAGTCGTAAAGAACATTGTTGAAAATGTATTAAAATTAGACAGTCATACGACTGAAGATGAAGAATGTTTTCTAAACAACTACATTCCGAAATCAAAATCCCAGAACAACTCAAATGACGAACCTACTATTGTCATGTACAAGATGTCTGGTTCAGACAAGGTATACTCGGATATTGAGTTTCCAATTGAAAATGTGAATGTTGATAAGTTGAAGAAAGTTTTCAAACTTGTGGAGATTGAAGTTTCTGAGATTGAAGGGTTAAAAAATTCCAAAAGATTTTTGAACTTTGAAAAAGATAAATCTTACTATAAGAAACCTGTTGTACCACCACGTTTTAACAAGAACAACCAAAACAGATGGTCGAGTGGTTACCAGGGTGGTAAGAATTATCCAAAGGGAACTTTCAAAACAAAAAGTTTGTCGAAAAGAAAGTGTTTGTTAAAAGCTCAAGTTCAATTTCCGAACAAGAGTCGGAAATTTTTTCGAAAACAAATGAATATTTTTTTGTAAAAAAAGGCCTCACAGCCTCAGACTGAAGGGAAAAGTCGGGAAGTTGACACCCGCACTTGCTTCAAATGCAACAAAGTCGGACACATTGCACGAAAATGCACCAACTCAAAACCTAAGTCTGTGGTTGTTGAGAATCCAAGAAAGAAAAATGATGTCAAAGGGAAAGCCCCAATGTTAGTTGAGAAGAAGATTTTGAAAAATGAAAACAGCAAAGTCAAAATTAAACCCGTAAAACAGCCGGTAAAGAAAACTGATAAATTTTACAAACGGGTTGCTTCTCCACAACAAACTTGGAAGCCAAAATATGAGGCAAAGACATCAAGTGTTCCAAAATCAAAGGTTTCTGATTCTGCAAAACAATCATCTTCAACCAAACCGGTTTAGATGAATGTACCTTTGAATTTTTACGAAAAACTTGAGAAACAAACTTCAACCCCACCAGGGAAGAATTATGTTCCAAAGAAAGACCAACCATCTGGTCAACCTCCGAAAACAAATTCTTTTTGTACAAAGAGGTTAAGGTTGGGTCTGAAGAGAGTTTGAAAATGAATGACAAGAATTTCCCACCGCTATACACAATAAAATCTCACCTTAACATCAAGCTACCCGAGTCAAAGGAGGCTTGGGTTGCTTCAACATCTAACTGAATATCTGTGAAATGTGCAGGAGCTCCCGAGATCTATATCAAAGTGGATTATGGATAGTGGAGCATCCAGGCACATGACAGGGAGAAAGACCCTGTTATAGGATGTTCGAGGTTTCAACGGTGGATACGTCGGTTTCGCAGGAAATCAAGGAGGACGTATTGTTGGAGAAGGAACGTTGTCAAATGGTGTGATTACATTTGAAAGGGTCAACTACATAGACGAGCTGGAGAACAACTTACTTAGCATTTCTCAAATCTGTGACAGAATGTATTCAACTCACTTCACCGACAAGGAATGTCTGATCCTGAAGTCGGGGTTTGTCATCCCAGAGGAGTGGATTATCATGCTAGCACCAAGGGTTAATGATCTGTACAAGTTGGATATGAGTGTTGCTACGACTACCACGGGTCAACCTCAGTGCTTCGTATCAAGAGCTATTGAAAAGAAGTCAGAGTTGTGGCATCGAAAGATGGGCCACATTCACCTACGCAAGATAAACTACCTGGTGCATAACGATCTTGTAAAAGGGGTTCACTTGAAGAGTTTTCATCTAGAGGGAGAGTGTATCAGTTGTATAAAAGGAAAACAACGAAAGTAATCCCATACGTGCAAAAAGATGAACTCAGTTTCGAAGCCACTAGAAAGACTTCACATGGATCTCTTTGGTCCTGTGAATGTCAAGAGCATTACTGGTGATCTTTATTGTTTGGTGGTCACGGATGACTATTCGAGATTCTCGTGGGTAATGTTCCTGAAGTCGAAAGACGAGACATTTGAGAGTTTGTACCAAACACGCATTCGAAAACTAAGAAGTGACAATGGTACAAAATTAAAAAACAACAGAATGGAGGAATTCTACGATCGACGAGGTATATTGCAAGAGTTCAGCGCACCTTATACTCCGCAACAGAATGGCGTCGCAGAAAGAAAGAACAAAACGCTGATTGAAACGGCAAGAACGATGCTAGCTGATTCAAAATTACAAATTAATTTCTAGGTAGAAGCAGTATCAGCCGCTTGCTATACACTCAACAGGGTACTTACTGTGAAGAAGCACAACAAGACATGTTTCGAGTTGATCAACAATCGCAAGCCTAATCTCGAGTATTTAGAGCCGTTCGGGTCTCCCTGTACAGTTCTAGATCCCGATGGCAAGTTTGGTTCAAAGAGGATAGAAGGCATCTTCCTGGGCTATTCAAGTCCTCTCAGACGAGTCTTTGTTCCAAGTCCCAAAAAGGTCATCGAAGCACAGCACGTTGAATGTCAAGGCTACACAATGCCTCCACAGAAGCCCGCAGACTCATGGCAATTCGACTATGATGCCTTATGGGATTCATTTGATCTAGAAGAAGAGCCAGAGTTCTTTGATGATTTGGATATTTTACGAGAATATGAAGTATCTCAGGGAAGATTTCCAGCAACATGTCAACAACAAACTTCCAATGATGATGAAGCTGGTCCCAATCATGCTGGAGAGAATGATGAGGTTCAGCAAACACCGACTACTTCAAAACATGAGCCTGCTCCTGAAATCAGACGGCAGTAAATGATGATAATTCAGAATCTGATGATAGACCTACATTTGATCGTGGTTATTCAGAATCTGAGGGGGAGCAAATTCAATCTTTAGATCAGACAGTTCTTCAAAATGAACAAGTTGAAGACCAGAATGTTACTAGTTTGGAAGGCGTTCCTGGTGAAGTTATGCCGATGACTCTTTCATATCATCCCGAGGATTTGATAATAGGAGAGCTACAATCAGGAGTTCGCACAAGAATCCAGATTGACCATTGCCTTACTTGATTTTATACTAAAATTGCTCCATTACAAACTGAATTCTCACTCAGTTGTTTTATCTCGCAGATCGAACCGCGTACCTACAAGGAAGCACTGACGGAAGAATCATGGGTCAATACAATGCAAGAGGAGCTGAGTTAATTCGAGAAACTTGGGGTATGGAAGCTTGTAGACCTACCTGATGGACACCGGAAGATAAACACAAAATGGGTGTTCAAATGTGTTGGTGCATATGTCTGTCAACTTCGTCTTATATCGAGTCTTGTAACTAGAATGATAGATCAAGTCACGTAGAATGAGAAAAACAAGAAATATGTAAGTTAAAGCCATTTTGCATGAACTGGTAAGGCCAGTTCGCACGAAATGCCATTTCGTGTGAGGCCATTCCATGCGAAATGGACTGCCTATAAATAGGTGACTTGAGATTTCATTTGTAACATTCCTGATTCTGGTAGCGAAGCTCTGCCGAAGTATCTCCAGGTTGTAAAACGTAATCAAATTAATACAAGAGATAGTTAAATTGATTCTAGTGTGTATACAGCTGAAATAACTCCGATACGTCTGATTCCGCCTCTCGTATTGGACGAGATCTCTTCTGAACGACTATTTTGGTCGTAACAACGATCCTACAAGTGGTATCAGAGCTCAGGAGGAAGAGTTCTTACCGATTTCAGCTGTTTTTCACCGAAATTTCTGATTTCTACTCATTTCTATTCACTTTCTTCATGATTTTTCAAAATTAACGGAGTTTTCAATGATAAAATGGATTGATTTTCTCATATTACACGCGAAACACTGTTTTAACAAATCCTTGAAAGAATCAGACCTAAAATCGACCTAAAACTTGATCAATTTTGTCAAAAACCGTCTGAACGTGTGACATCAGCATCAATTCGTACGAATTGATCACGAGGTCGTGTGAAACATTGTTCATTTCGCACGAATTGGTTAAAAACTTCTCAGATCATTTGAATTAGTTTCCATTTCGCACGGTTTGGACATAGTAGATCTAATTCGCACGGATTGGACATAGTAAACCTCAATTCGCACAGATTGGACATTGTAGACCCCATTTCGCACGAATTGCACTCAGGTCGCATCAAGGAGTTACCATTTTTCACGAATTGCACCATTTTGCATCAAGTTGTCCAGGTCGTGTGGAACTGTAACACCCTTGCTTGTTTAATAAATATTTTATATAAGTTTCGTAAAAATGCATTTTTTTACGATTACACGTAAGTATGTCAATACGAGCTTACTAAAACTTTTACAATTTAAAAAAAACAACTTAATGTAATTGAATTCGTCGTTTAAAAGATACGATGAAACCCCGCGCGGAAGCTTTTAACTTTATCGTGTTCGGTTCTTCTTCAAGCTTAATCTTCATCCGGGCACTCTTGGCAATCACCTATGATCAAAACCAACTTAAATGTTAGTTTTGATAGTTAAATAACAAGTTTAAACAAGTTATATGGGTCAAACAAACAAAATTAAACGTTTTTCAGGTTCACGGGGGGCTAGGCGTCACGCCTAGGGGCTAGACGCCCCACCTAGCCCCCTTTTTGGCAGAAAGTTTTTATTATGTTGCTGCATATTCTCAGCATAACCCGATTTCACGGAAACGAGCATAACTCTCTCGTTTTTAATCCGTTTTACGCGATTCTTTTTCCTACGCGTCCGTAATTTAATTCTCCATCTTATGGAGTTAAAATCCTACACCCAACATAAGAAAGTTTTGAGACTTCTAAGCCCTCGACTCATTACCTTTTTTTCGAATTTTAACCCGTTCATGATTTTATCACACCAACATGTTTGTTTGATCTTTAAACTCATGAAATTCATTATTTCAATATCTCCTATCATATTAATCTCAATTCAGGTTTTCTTACATAATAAAATCCCGTTTACGCTTAAATGCTTATTTTGACCCGTTAAGGGTATTTACGCATTTTAGTCTAGAAGTTGTGCTTTTCTTTTGACGCTACAAAAATTCCATGTCTAATTAACTACAAATATTCCACCACAACGATGTTGTGGTGGATTTAACATATGAACCCCTTTTTCCTGATTTTACCCATCGGTTGGTCATTTTTCGCAATTGACTATTTCTAGGCGTTCGACCCACAAATGTTTTTGCCTAGAACTTTTATACACATCTAAGGGTTACAAACTCGTAATATAAGTTTCTAAACAACCTCTTAGGGTCGTTTACACTGTTTACCTATTAAGGGCTCTTTGGTCACATTTAATCCTTCGTTTTTGCAATGAAGGATTTCGGCTATATATTTGACCTTCTTTGCACTTTTAACTATAAGTCCACATATGCGTACCTGGCTCGGGTCATAGCATTGACCCGTTTACATACCTCTTGCTTTAAATTTTCTAATTAAAGCAACGCAACACATGTTATTTCCTGTAATCACAAAACTCAACAAGTAGTCGTCAATTATTAATGTCAAATGGTATTAACACACCATTTGACCCGTTTAGTCGACATGACCATTTATCAACGTATGATGGTATATTAATTTCATCTTGCTCTTTGAACCAATTCCGGTTCGCGCCGTGAGTTTTACTACATAAAAGACATTTTCTTAATGTGTCCGACCCGTTATAACTTTTACCAAATGGTGTCTTTATTTTTTTTTGTTATCACTATTATTTTAACTATTAATTTGACCCATTTGTTTGTCGAGTGAATTCCATCACCTCATTGACATACCAACTCAACCATTTTTGCTATATCAACTTTAAACATATTTTAACTAAGCTTGTCTGTATAAATGTAACGAGACGACAAGTCGCGTACCTTTAAAGCGTTCCCTTCAAGCGCATGTCCACTCAGGTTTGTCCGCTTGAAAACTCGACTCCTTTGTCTATAGAGTTCAACCAACGATGTGTTTAGAACTCCATTCATGACGTATAACGCATATTTCACAATGTTATTCGAATATGCGTTTTTATTCGAAACTTAACATCTTAGCTTTCTCTTAGGCGTTTTAACAAACACCTTATGGGCAGAAATTTACATGATTCATTATCAAGTTCATAACTTGTCATATAGCCAAATTTAACATCAATCGGTGTATTTTATATAAAGGTTAACATCAATAAATCAGAAATCGCTTCATAAATATCAAATTACACTAGAACAACATTTGAAATCCTAGTGTTCATCAAGTTCACAACAACCCACTAATCACCTTCAATGGTGTTCCTGAAATTTACTACAATTAGGCATGATTTCATCATATACTTGTCTAGGGTTTACTCCTAGACACTATATTGTTCCTACTCCATTCAATTAACAAACATGCATCGTCAAATTTCCGATTTCCCAAATTCATGAGAATTTCAAGTAGAGGATTTTTATGAATTTTCACATACCTTATGATCTCCTTTCAATGGGGATCACTAATCCGGGTTCGGATTTCGTTTTAGGGCTGATCTTGACCTTCAATTTGTGGATTCAAACAAGAACTAGGGTTAGAGTTCTTTCCCTTGGTCGCCCCTGGCTTCTGGTCGAATTCAGACACTTACAATTGTCAGTGTTTGAGTTTTTTTTATTGATATTAGTTTCAAGTTAAACACTTTTGCTCCCCCTAGTTTCTTTTGATCAAATGAAGCTATATCTCACCATTAGTCACTTAATCACATGCTACTAACTAGGTTAATTACTCCTAGTTACTTTAACGGGTTCGGGAAATTATAACCCGTTATGTTTTAAGTCCAGTTAATTTGGCCTTTTTATATACTTTGTTTTCTCAAAGTATTTATTCCCCTTTTCAATTAATATTAGGTTTATTTATTTGGGTCCTAATATTTATCGGGTTAATTTTTACCACTAACGGTGTTTTACCCGTCTTTACTATTAACGTGGTTTGATTACCAAACCCGTTTTTGGGATGTTACAGGAACAATCCCAGATCGTGTGAAACATCATCCAGTTCGTTTGAAAGTCTGAGTTTGTGAAAGTTTTGAAACCAAAACATGGAGAACGAGTTCTACAACGCGTTTGCTATTCCAATTACTGTTACTCAGAATACGATGCTAGAAAATGAAATGGGCACTATGCAAAAGCCGCCTAAGCTCATGAATATTGAGGAGTATAGTGGATGGGAGGAGCGTTTTGAAAATTGGGTTCAAGCAAATTACTTAGATGCTTGGGAATGTGTTGAAACACGATATATTAGACCGGTTAATGATGACGGAGAGAAGGTTGCTATTAAAGATCTAAGTGTTGAATAGAAAAAGAAATACAAAAATGAAAAGATGATGGTTAGTATCTTGCAGCAAGCTATTAAGGAAGAAATTTTGATTTTATTACAACACAATGGAAGTGCATTTTCAATATGGAAAGAACTAAGATCAAAGTTTGTTGGAAGTAAAGACATGATCAAAACAAAATATCACTTTTGAAGAAAGAATTCGATTTATTTCGTGGATTAAAAACTGAGAACACCAAGAAGATTATAGAAAGATATTGCAATTTGGTGCTTAACATGAAGAGATTGAGCATCACTAAAGATAATGAAGAATGGATTGAAAAATTGGCCGATGCGTTGCCACAAGATGTTTGGGGCACGTATCTTATGATGTTGAAAAATAAACCTGAATTTGACAATCTAACGCTGAGCACGTTTATTAAACAACTTGAAGCTCAAGAGATGGAACAATGAAAGATGGCGAGAATGAAAGATTTTAATGGTGAACAAGACATTGGTCTATATTACAAAGGAGGTATTAGTGATAAGACCAACATTGCACCAAAGATTGAAACTCCTTTCAATACAAAAAGTTATTCTGGAGGGTCATCTCAAGGATCAAATAACAAAACTGGATTCTCTTCATATCCATCATTCGATCCAAATTTTTCAGCAACCAAGAATGGCAAAGTACAATGCAACATTGCGTTAAATCTTGAGAATGGTCAGAATTTCTTGGAAGAGGTTGCCAAAGGTCATATGTCTTTGTTGGTGACTGTGTTAGAATCTTATGAAAGTTTAGTTGCAGGAAGGATCGGAAATCCAATGTTAACAAAAGAGGATTACGATCAGATTGATGCTGAGGAGATGGAATTAATCGATATTAAGTGGTGTTTGGCTAGTGTGTTGAGAAGAGCTGAGAAGTTCAAACAGATCACTGGAAGAGATGATTTATGTGACGCTAATGTTTCTACTTTAGGATTTGATAAATCTAAAGTTACTTGTTTTCGTTGCAGGGAAAAAGGACATTTCATGCGAGAATGCACAAACCGCGAAGCAAGTGGAGCTCAAAATCCATTCGGCAACAATGATTATTATCGAAAAGCGATTTATCATCAAGTTGCTCAAGAGTCGCATCAACAACAACCACAAACTGCACATGCTAAGAAGATGATCGAGGAGTCATCAAAGAAAGCTTGTTATGGAATAATAGATCAAGAGGATGAAAGATTGCCAGAGGGATTTAGCTGGGACAAATACTGTCCAGATGAAAATTTCTTAAAACCTAAAGCATTTGTTGCTCAAATTTTTGATGATGATGATTCATTTTTTGCAGGTAAAACGGAGAAAATCAAAGAAAAACAAGCTGCGAAAAAGAAAAAGGTTACAAAACAAGATTATAGTGATGATGATACTTTGTATTATGCAAGCAGAATGAAAGAATATGAAAAATTACGAGCTGAGAAAGATGACAGTGATGTTGAAAATGCTCGCTTAATAAAGAAGCAAGTTAAAAAACAAGATGACAGTGATGATGATTATTATGAAAAAAGAATGAAAGAGCACTTAAAAAGAATGCAAGATGACAGTGATGATGAAGATGTTCGAGTGATAAAAAAGCAGGTGAAAGAAATTCCAGCTTTCAAGATTGAAAAGAAAGCTGATGCAGAAAAGGTGTCTGAGAAATGTGAAAACTGTGAGACTATGAAAAAGCACAACAACGAGTTGATTCATAACATGAACAAACTGAAAGAATCGTATGATGTCTTAAACAAAGCTATGAATCAATATAATGAGTCAAGCAGTGAACAAGCAACAGCTATGAAGACACTTCAAGGAGCGTTCATGACAAAGCTGAAAGTTATCAGCAATTATATTGAGAAATGTGTTGTTCTTGAAAAGAAATTGGAAACCCAGAGAATAGAAACTGAAAGGGTAAACAGGTTATTAAAAAGTTACTCATGTGCTTCTTATGTGATTGATAGGATTTACCCAACTGTTGAAGGTATGAAAGCGTTTGAAGAAGAAGAACCTGAAGTAAAGGATACTGGTAAGAAACACAGTACTAACTATACCAAGTGTCCACCCCTGCTTGAAAATGGATATTCTCCTCGAAATCCTAATTCAGAAAGAGTCAAAAAGGCAACCAATCTAAAGTGGGAGTCTGAACCTTCAGATGGATTGCCAGATAACATCGATGTCACTTTCACATCTTCCGACACTAATCATGAGTCTGAGTTAATAAAGAAAGTGGTCCATCAGGTGTTGGATAAAGATGAAACAGAGGAGTCAGAGTCAAAGTCAAAGTCTGACACGTCAAGTCCAACAGTCGAAAAGAGCAAACGGGTTTACAATAAAGATTTTCTGATGTCAAAGAATAATTTGAATGATGAAACATTCAAAGTAGCATATACATTGAATGATTCTGACAAATTATTTTTTGATGAAGAATTTCCAATAAGAGGTGTTAAAACTGAACTGATCAAAAAGGTTTTCAAACTAACAGAAATTAACATTTCTGAAATAAAAGATGTAAATCTTTCTGAAAAACCTAAAAAGTACACCTCAAGAGTTCAACAAAAGTTAAACAAGAAAAAAGGTTACAGTTCTGGTTCGGATTTTCGAAAGAAACCAAACCATAACGGTAATTTCAAAAAGAAAGGGTTAGGTTTTATTCCACCAGAAAATCATAAAAATGAAAAAACTTATAAACCAAAAATTGTTTTTGTTTCAGGAACATCTTCTGAAGAGGAAAAAGAACATTTGTTCAGAAAGCAGACAAACAAAGAATTCCTTGCAAAGAAGTAAGAGGAAATGAAGAAAGATGTTGCTAAACAGAAGAAAGAGACAAGAACCTGTTATAACTGCAAAGTAGTTGGTCACATTTCCTGAAACTGTTCAAAGGCAACCAACACACAACAGGGAGTGTCTCTTAAACTCAAAGAAAAAGTTGTTGAGAAAACTAAACCACCAACCAAAAAAAATAAAGTTTTTGAAAATTCAACATTTGAGGTTGGTGAGTGTTCAAAAAGTTTTTACAAAAGAAAGGTGAATCTCAATAATCAAAAGTGGGTTGTTAAGAAATCTGATGTGAGTTCTAGCAATGATTCTGATTCGTCAAAATCAGAGGAGCTACTTTCTGGCGATGAATCTGACTCGTCAAAGTCAGAGGAGCCACAAGTTGAGCCAAAAAGAGATTCAGTTCTGCCAATGGATGATGCAAACTTTCCACCATTTCGAACTGAAAATTATAAACAAAAGGTTGGCAAAGTTGAGATGTCAAATCAATTATTTCCTGAGAAGAAAGAATTTGATGTTGAAAAAGCTTTTAACCCCAATGTGAAACATATCTTTGGTAAAATGGTTGACGGGAAGGTCAAAGGGGTAAAGGAAATTTACGAGTCGAAAAAGAGTAAACCAGATGAAGATGGTTCACCCATGTTCGTATCGTCATGGGATAGAACTTATCAAGAGTAAAATCCGGACTTGCCGGAGCTCCCAAGTTGGTAATCGTGGAGCATGAATCGACATCTTTTTCATGTGGAAATTCAAAATTGTTATATTTCATATTACAAGTGGTAGTATTGATGAGAACCTACAAGTGGTTATTCAATGTCATTAAGTTGAACTTGATTTAACTTTCATTCAAGTGGTTAAAAGAACAAAGTGATGAACAAAACCCCGATCATACAAGTGATTTCAACAAAACTAATTTTCCGGAAAAACCATTTGATTAAAACAAACTTAAGTGTTTTGAAATCATAATGGGAAAATGGTTTGTTGTCAGGGGGAGTTCTGATTGTTTATGCTAAGTGGATGGCGATTTGAAGCAATTCACATCGGTTTGTCAAATTTTTCTTTAAATGGTTTTGAATTTTAGGGGGAGTAAGAATTTTCAGAAAATCCAAAAACATTAAAAAATTTGAAAAAGTAAAAAACATGATAAAAATCAAAAATGAGTATTTGTTGTGAAAAAGAGGAAATCATAGTACATCAGTAGACTATCACAGTATGCTAAAGAATTGGAAAGTTCAAATGTGATAAACGGTCTCACTGATGATATGCCAGTTGGTTTTTACACGCTAAGTAGATTGTGTTTGAGATATAAACCTAAATATCATTACTTACTTATTTCATGGGGAACATCTCTCAGATATATAGGTAACCCCTGATATCTTGTTTGAAGGGCTTTCTATTTCTGACATACTAGGTCTTTGTGCGTGGTGATATCTGGGGTATTATACCTGGACTTCTGATTTTCCGGGAGCAATAGCCTAGTCCTCGTATAATACTTTGCATTGCTTTATTCTTAAAGCTCACCCTCAGCATAAAAAATGATGAAACATTGAAAAATGCTAATCATGTGCTGTTGAAAAGGAGATCCCCAAGGGGGACACACCTAAAGACGAACCATCATCTCTCTAATTTTGCGGAAGCAATAGCCTGAGCTCTCATGGTCTCGCATTTAACCCCTTACAGATATCATTAGTGTACATTCACCTGTAAGACTGAATATAGGAGTATGGATACGGGAGTATATTCTGAGGTGGGACACGCGAATAAGTTCAAGTCCATTAAAATACTAATCTCGTATCTCGAAACAATTGAACTATGTGTGAAAATTTAAGTGGATCAGTATACTGACAATTTAAGTGAATCGTTTAGAACTTAAAGTGTTTAAAGCTCAATGGTGCTAGTGATTGGTCTCAAAAACTGATATGATCCTCTTACGCAAACTCACAAAAATATTGTCTGTAAATATTTCTTTACTGCTTTTCATTATACAAAAATCCAAAAAGATTGTGTTTTAGCATAATATCTTGAAAATTCAAAAAGATTTTATTTCATCTTATTTTCGACAACTGATGTTGAAAAGCTGTTTTTCAAAATTCCAAGTGCTAAACATGATGAACAACAAATTTGGGAGAGTTTGTAGAAATAAGAAAAATGGTATTTTTACAAGTGGTCATCAGAGATTTTAAATGTAAAATCATTTTAGTTGATATCTACAAGTGATGTTTTGAGATTAATTTTACAAGTAGATAAGCAGAGACAATTAAATTGTTATATCTTACTTTTGGGTAGACTATATGCAGGAAATAAGCTTGGAAAGAGCCAGGTTCCGATTCCTGAGGATTTTCCGCATAAGCATATGCAGATTCAAGTCAGGTTCCAGATCCTGTTGCTACGGAAGAGCCAGGTTACGATCTTAGAACCTGTGAAAGTTATACGGCCAGGTTTCTGATTCAAAGCCTTTAGATTGTGAATTCCAGACTGCGATCCCAGCTTATCAAAATGGGGAGTCTGAGGACGTAAGAGCCAGATTTAGATCCTGGAACAAAGCTCGAGATAGAAGCTGCTGATGCTGAATAGCTTAAGGAATCAAGAGACCTGATCAAGAGGTGTATAGAGCCAGGTTACGATTCTGGAAGAGTAAGAGAGAGAAGATAAAGATTGAGGATGCTTACAATGTCAGATACTTTGGAAAGAGTGTGAAGACTGATAAAGACTGAAGACTCGTCATTCTGAAGACTCGACACCGAAGACTTCGTCAACATCCAAGGGGGAGTCTGTTGCTGCATATGTATGTCGACTTCGTCTTGTTTCGAGTCTTGTAACTAGAATGATAGATCAAGTCACCTAGAACGAGAAAAACAAGAAATATGTAAGATAAAGGCATTTCGCATGAACTGGTAAGGCTAGTTCGCACGAAATGCCATTTCGTGTGAGGCCGTTCCATGCGAAATGGACTGCCTATAAATAGGTGACTTGAGATTTCATTTGTAACATTCATGATTCCGGTAGCGAAGCTCTGCCGAAGTATCTCCAAATTGTAAAACGTAATCAAATCAATACAAGAGATAGTTAAACTGATTCTAGTGTGTATACAGCTGAAATAACTCCGATACGTCTGATTCCGCCTCTCGTATTAGATGAGATATCTTCTGAACGACTCGTTTGGTCGTAACAACAATCCTACAAAATGCTAGATAGACGACCGAGGAGTGATTATCAGAAACAAAGCTTGACTCGTAGTCCAAGGTTTTAGTTAGCAAGGGGGGATAAACTTCATAGGGGTTTACGCTCCAGTTGCTCGACTTGAAGGTTGACGTTCTGCAGAAATTCAGAATGTCTGAGACGGCACCAATTTCCACCCCATTAGCAACCAATCATGGTATCAACCCTAATCTCACCGGAGAGAAGGTGGACGAGACACTATACCTCTCAATGATCAGTTCGCTAATGTACTTGACAGCATCCAGACCCGACATCATGTACCCGACTTGCCTCGCGGCCGATATCAGTCGAGTCCTAGAGCTTCACATATAACTATCGTCAAGAGGATCCTACTCTACCTGAGAGGAACCCCAACACTGGGTTTGTGGTATCCCAAAGATGGTGACTTCATGCTCGAAGGATATCAGATTCTGACTTCGGTTGCTGCATGATTAACGCAAAATCAACAACTGCAAGATGCCAATTCTTTGGACCCCGACTGGTCACCTGGTAGTGTAAGAAGCAAACCTCTGTTGCTTTATCAACATGTGAAGCAGAGTACGTGTCTGCTAGCAGCTGCTGCTCTCAGATCCTGTGGATTCAGCAACATATACGCGATTATGGTTTGCGATTTCTTACTTCACCTTTTTTTGTTGATAATGAGGCTGCAATAAACATAACGAAAAATCCAGTACATCACGCTAAACCTAAACATATAGAAATTCTTCATCACTTCATTTGAGATTGCTTCGAGAAGAAGTTGATACGAATAGACAAAATCCACACTGACGAACAAAAGGCAGATTTACATACCAAAGCTTTCGATAAAGCACGTTTTCAATATCTTTTAAAATTGAATGGTATGAAATTGTTGTCGGATGCGGAGAAGATTCTTGGCGTTGATGAGTCAATCGAGGCAGAGGATGTTGAAAAGCAGACTGCTTTGGTTTGTCGATTTTTTAGTTGTTTTGGTATTTAGGGGGAGATAGATATATTTTTAGAAAATACAAAAACAATAAAAAATGCAAAAATCCAAAAACATGAGATAGTTTCAAAATCCAAAAACACTAGAAAACCAAAAAGAGTTTGTGTAAAAAGGGGAAATGATAGTACATCAGTTAGACAGTTACAGTATGCTAAAGATTTGTAATGTTTCTAAAGCGTTAAGCAGTCTCGCTGATGATATGCCGATAGGTTTTTACACACTTAGTAAACTTTTCGGGATTTAAACATAAAAAAAACAACACACTACTTGCTTATTTTCGTGGGGAACATCTCTCGAATATATAGGTAACCCCTGAAATCTTGTTTGAAAGGCTTTTCTATTTCTGACATACTAGGTCTATGTGCTTGATGATATCTGGGGTATTATACCTGGACTTCTGATTGTGCGGAAGCAATAGCCTAGTCCTCGTGTAATACTCTGCACTGCTTTAATCTTTAAAGCCTCCCCTCCGCATAAAAAATGATAAACATTGCAAAATGTGATTCATGTGTTATTGAAGAAAAGATCCCCAAACGGGACACACCGAAAGTCGAGCCGTCATCTCTTTGTCTGAACGGAAGTTCTAACCTGAGCTCTTATGGCCTCGCACTACCCTTTACAGATATCATTATTGTACGTTCAACTGTAAGACTGAATATAGAAGTCTGGATACGAGAGTATATTCTGAGGTGGGACACGCGTATAAGTAAATATCTTAAAACACCTAAATCGTATCCTGAATAGTTGAAATTTGTGTGAAAATTTAAAAGGATCAGTATATCGGCAATCTAAGTGAATTGTTTACTTCTTAGTGTGTAATTAAGCTCAACGGTACTTGTAATTTGTCGATAGCTGATATGATCCTCTAACACGCTCACCAAAAATATGTTTGTAAATAGTTTCTTTTACTCTTACTGCATTTCATTTCAGTTTAGCATAAAACCCAAAAAAGTTTTATTGTGTTCTAGTTTAAGCTTTCTTAAAATCCCAAAAACATTTTACATTTCTGCTTTAGTTTTTCGACAAACCAAGGTGGAAAGCGGATCGTCAAACTCTCAGTCATGAAGCAGAGCATGAAGTTTCTGAACTGAACAACAGGGTTGGGAGCTAATCTTGAAAAGTTTGAGATATTTCAAAGTCAAAAAAAGTTAATTAAGTTGTTACTTGTACAAAATTTCAGGAAAATGTGTTTGAAAAGTTTGAACTAAATGTCAGTTGTTTCGTTTCGGGTCAACCAAGGTCATTAACTTGGACTTGGTAGACAAATTAAGTGCCTAGGGTCATTAACTTGGACCTAGATACTTAAGTGGATTTCTAAAAACTGACCAAATCTGATAAAACATCAAAAGTCTAAGGGTGTTTGGATTGGATGACAATCAGATCGGATGGCAATCTGATCGGATGGCCATCCAACACTTAGACAGTGGTATATATAGAGGGTTTTTGGTCAGAATGGTCAAACTCATTCGATCGAAGTGTCACTCGTTCCAGTGCCAAACACTCTCAATCTGTTCTTGACTGATTCTTGCATTCTTGCTTTCCACATTACATTGGATTGTTGGCACACTCAACCTTCACAGTGGGAAAGGTAAGTTTTCTAATTTTAACCGCAAAATTTGATGTTTTTGATGTTTATATGTGTGACGGCGACTGTTCGGACTTAGAAACCTAGATCTAGGTTTGATTAGGGTGTTTTGATTCAATCCAAACATAGGATTTTGTAGATCGGCCTTAGATCTATAGGTTTACCGGTTCAATTTGATCAAAAACATGTTAAGATTTATCATTTGATGATTGGAGGGTATCGGCTATCGGTACACATTTGTCAAATTAAACCCAAACTAGGTCGAGTTAGAGAAAACTGAACACAGGGTTTTGTAAATCGGCAAAAACTCTACGTGAAAACATGTTCAATTTTGTGAAATTGTTAGAAAAATTTTGATGTTCATAGGATATTCAAAGTGTTCTTCATGTTCAGATGATCGAGTGGCAGTTCGATCGGATGGCAATCTGATCGGATGGCCATCCGATCCAATGCATTTTATGTGTTTGAAATTTTACTAAGTGTTGTCTTATTATTTGTGCCTTATATAATAGGTTGTTTTGGAAAGAATGGCAAATCGATCGGATGGCAATCCGATCGGATGACCATCCGATCCAAAACACACATCCAATAATTGACTGTTTCATGAGCTCAAATTGATTGTCATTTTGATCGAATGGCAATCCGATCGGATGACAATCCGATCGGATGACCATCCGATCCAAATCATACTATTTCATGCCTGTTCATCATTGTGCTATCTTGTCAATGATCGAATGGTAATCCGATCAGATGACAATCTGATCGGATGGCCATCCGATTCATATCACTCACATAGTTGACTTGTAATTGGTTCTGAATTGCTTGTCACATGGATCGAGTGACAATCTGATCGGATGACAATCCGATCGGATGGCCATCCGATCCAAATGCACATGTCTTGTGTTCTGATCTTGTATTGTGATGTTTCATCTGATCGGATGGCAATCCGATCAGATGGCCATCCGATCCTTAGAACTGGGTAGTGTATAAGAGGTGATTTCCGATCAAAATTTTGACACTTTTCACTTCTTGTCTCGAACTTTGTGCAAATGCTAACGTTGATTATTCTTGCAGACAAGAGCATCAGATTGGCATCATTCTCACAACATTTACTGTATCTTGGAGGAAAATTATGCTAATATGGAGCCATACCGAGACATGGCAAAGTTTTTAAGAGAAAGTAAGATCAATAAGGCTTTAACTGATAGAACGATAGTGTACGAATCTCATGTTAGAATATTTTGGAAATTGGCAAGGTATGATGAGAGTACAAAAATGATACATTCGGCAGTTCAAAAGAAAGATGAGAATGATAAGGATGTCGATATAGAAGTTAGGTTTGATGTGGGAGATTTGAGACGAGTTTTGGACTTAGGAGATAATGATAAGGACCTTACTATTGTTCCTGAAAGATTGTGCAAAGGTCTATGGTTTACAATGGGGTTTACTGGACGAGCCATCAGATTATATCATGAACATCATTACTTGTTTGGTGCTCAATAGACCTTATAATGTCTCACAAGTAATATTTGATCATATGGTAGACAATATCAGGGGTGAGAAGTACATTATGTACCCTAGGTTCATCCAAATACTTATTGATGATCAAGTGAAAGACCTTCCAAAGGATTCTGAAGATGAATTAGGTCTACGTCATATGTTAGCTGAGACTTTGGGAAGGTTAACTCAATATAAGCTGAAGAAAGATGAAACAGAGCCAAGGGCTAAGAGAATGATCTGTAAGATTGACAACATAAATTACATAGCTCCTGAAAATGATGCTTGGAGGCATGAAAACAGCAATTCATAGAATGAGAATGATAGATTAAGTGGAATGCATGAGAAGAAGTTAAGATACTGGTTCGTGAAGGATGGAAAGAGAAAAAGGACTCCTAAAGTATCACCTAAAGTTTCAACACCAAAGATCATTGTTAAGGGTATAGTTGAAAGGGGGAGTCATAAGAAAAGTTAGATCTTTAAATGTTATATTATTCTAATGAATGTTCAATGCTTGTTTTGCAGGGCCTTCAAAGAAATCTCCACCAAGACTTGTGGATGATCCAGTACTTGATCCGGCAGATGTTATTCAAAAAGGTCTTAGCCTGATGAAAGAGACACTGGAAAGTTTCTTAAAGAAAAATGAAGAAGCTGCTGCTACTTAAGGCTCAAGTGTTGAAAAGATTGATGAATCTGCAAAGAATATTCAACCTGAAAGTGTTAAAGAGAAAGAACCTGAAGGCGTTGCTCATATTGATTCAAGTGATGCTGATGATGAATCTACTAAAACAGAGTCTGAGATTGAAAAGATTGGTGTTGGGAAGGTTCAGTTGAAAAAGAAGCCTAAAAAGAAGAAGAAGAAGAAGAAGGGTTCTGATGATGAAGATGAAACATATATTCCAACACCGCAAGTAGAGAAAAAGAAAATCATTAGAAAATGCAAAGCTGTTCAAACTGGTGTACTTCCAAGAAGTGTCAGAGCAAGAAAAGGATCTGCATCAGTACCTGAAATACAAAGTGGCAAAAGTGAAAAGCTTGTGGTAACTTCAAAGGGTCCTGAAGCTGTTAAAGATCAAAATATTGAAGTTCCTGAGGTTGAACAAGTTCAGAATGTTGAAAAGAAAGCTGATGATGATGATGAGGATGTGATTACTGATGAAAGGGTTTCTACACCACCACCACCACCAGTTGATGTTGAAACGTCAAAACTAAAGAAGACTATTCTTCCTGATCCATTTGAAGGCTTTCCTAACATTCATGGTGAATTCAAGGATGATATTCTTCCTGATGAAGAATATGACATGTTTCATGATGCAACTGTCAAAGATCTAAAAAATAAAGTTAGTCTTATAGAAAAAGAAAAAGCAAAAGCAGAGGCTGATCGTGATGAGTTGAAGAAGCAACTTGAAAATATTACTAAAGTTAATGAAGAAATGAAGTCTGTTGTAAAGAATCATGCAAAGAAGATAAAGACATTGGTTGAAGATGTGGATGATAATGCTAAACTCTTCGAGCAACTCTCTGTAGAGCTTTCTGAAGTGAATGTGAAATACGCGAACATGAATGATACTAATCAGACACTCCATCAAATGTTACAAGAACTTCATGAAGCGTCTGCAAATGAAATCAAGGTATTAAAGCTGGAGATTGAAGCACTTAGAGCAGAAAACGCAGTGAAAGATGAACAACTTAACATGTTATACACTGTGATGGAACATCATCTGGGCATCAATGTTCAATCTATTTACAAGAACCTAGAGATCCAAAGGGTTGAAGAACGTAGGGCTCAGAGAGAGAAAGAGTTAGCTAAGGAAGCAACTAAGAAAAAGAAAGAGTTGATTGTCGAGACTCAAGAAGCTGGAGGCTCTTCGAGTCAGCCTGAAGGTGATGTTGAGATGGTTGATGCAGGAGTAAATGTTGAAGTTGAGCATATGAATGTTGATCAAGATCAAGGTTTTGTTCTGGTTGGAGATTTTGTTCCTCTATCTTACAACTTTCAAGATATAATCCACCTTGTGCAAGTTCAACAACGTAAACGAAAGGCGAGAGTACCTGAAATGAAGCTATTGTGGTATAAAGAAGAAGAGGAGAAAGAAGTAGAGGAAGAAGAGAAGATAGATGATGAAGAGTTAAAGAATATATTTGATGACATCGATAACTACGATCCAGCCAATGATAATGATGACAATGATGATCAAGGGTCGATAGGAATGCTGATTGTATTGCCTTCTGTCCAACAATCGTTGGATGATTTTCTGAATGATGAAATCAACGAGTAGGAGGAGGATCAGCACCAGGAGTCTTCTTCTTCTGGAAAGCAGCATACTGACCAGGTATTTCTCACACAACCAACTGTTGTATATTTGAATACTCCATTTGAGGGGGGAGATGGAGGTACTGAGGTCCAGGGCTGAGATGTTAGAGGAGCTGGGATTAGAAGATGGGAATCTTAAGTTTGATATTGAAGATGAAATCCCATCATCGCCAGAAAAGGAGTATGATTTCAAGTATGCAAATGAAGCTGACAATTTTGATCATGTTGAAATTGAAGAGTGTTCGGATATCTCTGAAGAAGATACGCCTTTTCATTATTCTGGCATTGATGAAACTTTTCCAACTCTTGCTGAGATGTTCAAGGAAGAAAATGAAGACGAATTACGAAGGAAAGTGGTTGAAAAGATAACAACTGAAGGTATTCCACAAACGGTTCAGCAAGAAACTTTGTTAGAAGGCAAGAAAAACTGGTTTAAGGTGATGCCCAAGGAGAGGAAGTTCAGAATACCTCTTCAGTATTTCACGCATAATGCTGATATATCTCTGGGAGATATCTTATCATGGGGCTATCTTGAAGATCTGCAAGTTTATGTTATCAGACGGGAACAGGGGGTTCAGTACTTTGAGTTTCTGTCAGATATTCAAACACTCCCGTGGTGGGATGTTGAAGAGTTGGTGCAGACCAAGAATATCAAGAAATTTTATCATAGTCTTGATGTTAAGCAGCATGATAAGAGATTGTGGAAGTACATTAAGTGGTAGGCAAAGAACAGATTTCCAGACTGGAAGCCACAATATCCGAAGCACGATATAAAGATAGATCCAATTACGAAAGAGAAGGATATTACTCTGATAATCAAGCCGCCGAGATGTCTGAAAAACATGCCGCTACGTGCAATGGAGCAGGATTTCTATGAAGATTTTCTAGGTTGGATGTACAACCAGAGCACAGCGGAAGCGTTGATTTCTTTATTTGACAAAAAGACTGGAGAATTGAGGAGGATCAGTGTGTTGGATCCTATGTGGCTAGTCAATTGCTCAAAGAAGGATATTGAATGTCTATTCTACAACAAGATTGTTTATGAAAAGCCAGACAAAGTTCAAGCTCAACAGTATCAGAAGTTAGTGAACTTGTGCTACGCGAAAGACATCAATTCTGGAAGATACTGGAAGTCAAAGTTTAGAGACTTGGAGATAGACGAGTTCTTAAAGAGATATAAGTGAAGTCAAAGATTCAAAGAGATTTCTGATAGAGTTACTGTGGTTGGTAGACGAAAGCTGATGAGACCTCCACGAACAGACCAGACACCAATCGAGAAAGAGGAAAACAAGATCCCAAGATGGGATAGAAAGCACGATGGTGATCCTGTAAATAGAAAATACTGGAATGAAGTTGGTAGGCCTCTAAGGCGCAAGATGATTGCAGAGCGTGAAGAGAAACGAAGACAGAAAGCTAAGGAGAGAAGACGCAGCAGGAAGACAACTTGAAGACTATGCAGGAAGGAAGACTACAGCTACATCCAAGAGGGAGTCTGTTAGTACATATGTCTGTAGCTTCCGTCTGCATCGAGTCTTATGTATTTTGTCCTATTTGTGTGTTTTTGTATATATGTTTGTATTTGTATGTCTAGACAAATCAGGGAACGACACGATAACTATTAAGTGAAATCCGTCAGACGACATATATCATCCGAACGGATGGTGATCCGAACGGATGACACTCCACCTTCCCTGTTTGCCTATAAATAGGTGGTTAGGCTCATTTGTTTAGAACTTTTTGGCTGATTACTAAAGCGAAGCTCTGTTTGTCTGACTTTCATCTGGATCTTCTATACTTTCATTATCAATCAATGAAATCAGACATGTTAAGTGTTGAGATTGTTGTTAGTGTTTCTCAGACATTTTCGAGGGATTCCGCACCTCGCCACTGATCGATTCCGCTATCTTCTACGAGAACAGATCCTGCGTAAAGGCCTAACAACTCCTAACTCTAGATCATGGGTGGTATAATTCTCTTCATGATTCTAAAGTTGTCTAGAGGCATAGGCTATAACCTTTTGTCTTTGCATCAACACACATCCATAACCTAACTTAGAAGCGTCACAATAAACTATAAAGTCTTCAGTTCCTTCTGGTAACGCTAGTATGGGTGCGTTGGTTAATCTTTGCTTAAGGATTCTACAGGCTTCTTCCTGCTTTGGTCCCCAATAAAACTTAACTGATTTACAGGTTAGTTTTGTTAAAGGAATGGTTATTCTAGATAAAAATCTTGGATAAACCGACTATAATAACCAGCCAGTCCAAGAAAACTTCTCACCTCTGTTGGTGATTCAGGGACTTTCCATTTAGTAATCGCCTCGTTCTTGGTGGGATCCACATGAATTCCTTCATGATTAACCAAATGTCCAAGGAATTGCACTTCTTCTAACCAAAATTCGCATTTCGAAAATTTAGCATAAAGCTTTTCTTTTCTTAGCAAATTCAGACGTGTATTCAGATGCGCTGCATGTTCCCCTGTACTGTTAGAGTAAATGAGAATATCATCTATAAAGACAATTATGAATTTATCCAGATATGGCTAACATATTCTGTTCATCATGTCAATAAATGCGGCTGGGGCATTGGTTAAACCAAATGGCATGACGGTAAATTCATAATGACCATACCTTGTTCTGAAAGCAGTTTGAGGAATGTCCTCTTCTTGTACTTTTAATTGATGATATATTGAGCGTAAGTCGATCTAGAAAAGAATCGAGCTCCTTGCGGTTGATCAAACAGATCATCGATTCTCGGTAATGGGTACCGATTTTTAATCGTGACTTTATTCAGTTCTCGGTAATCAATGCACATACGCATTGATTCGTCCTTCTTCTTGACAAACCAGATTGGTGCTCCCCATGGTGATGAACTTGGTTGTATGAAACCTTTCTCCAGAAGTTTGTCCAACTGTTCTTCAGTTCTTGCATTTTTGTTGGTGCCAAACGGTAAGGTGCCTTGGCAATTGGTGCTGTTCCTGGTAATAGGTGAATTCTGAATTCTACCTCCCTATCTGGCAGTATAACCAATAATTCTTCTGGGAAAACATCTGAGAATTGAGATACTACATGAATATCTTTCAATTCCTTTCCTTTAGTGTTAATGATTATGGAAATCATATACACTAGTGACCCTTTTTCTTGCATAACCTGCTGTTTTCATCACAGAGATGAATTTCGTGGATCTAGATGGTTTGTCTCCTTTAATTGTGATCTTTTCACCCTTTGGTGAATTTACTTGTATTGACTTTTGATCACATAGAATACTGGCTTTATTGGCTACTATCCAATCCATTTCTAATACAATATCAAATCCAGCCAGATTCAGTGGATAAAGGTTAGAACTAAAATTATGGTTTAGGATTTCTATTCTTGCTCCCTGTAAGATTTCCGTAATCTTAATGGATTCTCCATTTGCTGTCTCTACCAGACATTCTTGTTGAAGTTTAGTTAATGGTTGATTGAGAAGTTTGCAAAATGAAGTATTAATAAAACTTTGGTTCGCACCAGATTGAAATAATACTTTAGCAAAAACATCATTAACTAAAAACGTACCGACAATCACGTCCGGAATCAGCTTGGCCTCTTCTGTTGTTAGAACAAATGCTCTAGCATTCTTGGTAGTCTTGTTGTTCATGGCTGGAGCTAGTTTCGAACAGTTCCGTTTGTTATGCCCCTTTTCTTCACAATTGAAGCATACTCCATTGCTTGGTTTCTTCCTGCAGTCTTCTTCCTTGTGGCCCGGTATTTTGCAGAAGTTGCAGTATGTCAAACATCTTCCCGAATGTTTCTTCTTGCAAGACTTGCAGTAAGGTGTAGAAGTAGAATCTATGTTCTTCCCGCGGTTGGAATTACCGTAGCAAAATTCCTGTATAAGTTTATAGACTAGGTTCTTCCTCTGGTTTTCTTCTTGCGTACGTACCAATTCATCAGTCAAGGTATTTGCTAATTCTACAGCTTCTTCTATGGTTTGTGGTCTAGCTGCTTTGACTACATGTGTAATCTCACTTATTACTCCCCAGATGTAACGGGAGATTAATACTGGTTCTAAGGTTTTTGATAATACTAGCATATTCGAAGAATATGGTGGTGTAACCCTTGTAGACTACTCCAGTCATTCTAAGGTTTAAGAACTTATTAGTTATTTGTTCTTTTTCATTGGGAGGACAGAATTTCCTTTCGACTATATTCTTAAACTCATTCCATTCCATATTATAGACTGTAACTTCCCCTAGACTAGAGAATAGTGTTCCACCATTCTAGAGATGCATTCTTAAAAACATTGGAAGCAAACATGATTTTATCTTCCTCTGCACATTTGCTTATTTTTAAGACTGCCTCAGTCTTTTCTATCGAATACAGAGCTGCAATGGCTCCTTCATTGCCAGAGAATTCTATAGGTTTGCAAGACCAGAATTCTTTGTAAGAACAACCATAAGACATGGTTCTTCTTCTTTTTGGAAAAGGCAACTGAAGAAAGGTCCATTGTTTACGCTGTGACTGGGTTCAGTTGGTGGTCGCTTACTTCCACTATTACTTTTATTATTTTCTACTTCCTTAACCATTTTGATAATATATGGCATAGCGTCTATAATCCCATATGCCACTATATGTTGGATGGCACTGTTATCTATTTGGTTATTATTATTCTGGTTTTCCTGATTTTCTTCGTTGTCCATCTGGATTTACAAACAATTATCAGGTATTACTATCACAGAATAAGATGTAATGCCAACAATTACACAAACAAACACATTGGTCTACACACGCATATATATATTTATATTGTTATTATTACTATTATTACTAGGGGTTCATCCAGTACTGCATATTTCGCTCGTCGTACTTCCAAACGAGTCTTTCCCCTATTTGTCTTATTATGTCTCCTTCATCTACTAACTCCTCACCAAATGTGCGGATTTCCTGCACATTTTCGGTACTCATGGGTGGTGGTGGTGCGGGTATTAGGTCAGGGTACTGTGGTAAGGGTTCTCCATATGGGTATGGGTTTTCTAGTATTTCCCGAACATACTGGTCGGCATCCCAATATGGATCTAGAGGGTCAAGGTTAGGATATGGTGCTACTGGGGATGGTATGAGTTCCTCCTGTGGATAGAGTTCTCGATAATCCCAATGGTCATCATTCAATGGATCATATACTATAGGATTGGGTGCTGGAATTCTAGGGATTTCATTTGGGTCGAAGGCGGGTATTGGAACCTGATCGTCTCGGTTAGGTTCTATTTCTATGGGTTGAGTTCGGAACAGTGATAGTGGCTTTGGTGCAATGATTTGATCTAAGTTTGGGTCAGTGGCAGTGGTAGCTAGTATGTGAAACTTGGCCAATCGCCTACTGACTATGTCTTGGGTTTGGGCATTCATTTCCCTATTTGCTGCTGCTAAAGCCTGTTGCTGATGTAACTTCCTCATTTTCTTCCTACGCCCGTGTGCTCCCCGACAGAACCATCCTCTCTTTTTGGTAGGGAATGGTTCTTCGAATTGCGCCTTAAATATGAAAATCCCCTCTTTTGTGTCAGCTGAATACCCCGAAGGAGTAGGCTGGGAGGAAGTTCCTTCATCTCTAGGGGAACTAGACAAGTGACGACAGGCGTCTAACGGACCTTGATCACTCATACTGTAAACTAACAAATTGTCAAATAACATAAAACAATAATATACAGATATGCACGTAATTTCATAGATTATTTCCTAACATAATGGATAAAATTTTGGTGTCAGCAGAACACTTCTGTGGCTGAAATCAGTGGTTGTAGCTCTGATACCACCTTCTGTCGCAACCCACGACCCCTTGCCCTGGGAGACGGGTGGCCGCGAGCTCGCACATTCGGTGGTATAGGTGTTTATTTAAGTTGGCAGCGGAATTTACATCAGACCGTAGTTAGGAAATATTTTATCAGAGTAAAACACCTTATTTTATAAATAATAAACACATGGGTAAAACCCAAGTTTCCATTCATAACATGTTTGTAGGGATAAACCCTAATTTATTAAAATAAAACTTCTACTTTATTTAGGTAACTTTTTATAGCCACTTTTCCAAGCCTCCAGTGCTCTTCAGCTGGCTTCTATTTGGCCTTCACATTTTGTTACCTGAAACGTGTTTAAGACTTTTTTGTTAGTGGAAAATACTGGTGAGTGAATCCCAGTTTAACTAAAACAAGTTTTATCATTTTACAGCATTGAGGGCAACCCGCAATTACATTTTTTATATCTACTTCAATTATCACCCACGGTACTGTCAATCCTGACTTGTGGTCATGCTACTACTCATAGTGTAGCAACAAGTTATGTATACAAAACCCCAACATACCAACGATAATTTTAGATTTACAAATACTCAATCACTGTGAATTGTAATTTAAATAATTTAGCTTTTGCAAAAACAGTTTACAAAAAGAGGAATTACTCACATTGCTAATTTAGGTATTTCCTTGTGACTTCCTTGTTATAATCTATTAATTAAACAATGCACACACGTTAGTATAATAACCCAATTTACATTAGATATACCCTCCCCGAGACAGAACTCCAACGACTGAGTCAGGCAGAGCCTCGATATACGTTACGAAGCACTATATTAATCGGGCAGCATAACTAATACGTAACCGGGGGTTATGATACTTACATCGAGGCAGAGCTTCGTTATTTAGTGGGTATAATGCCCGAATATTACTTTTACTACAAGAGAAATTGAGAGAGAGGGATCGAATTTTGAACGATTGACAACTGAAGCCGAAGGCCTCTATTTATAGGGCCTGAGCGACAGTTTGTCGTGCCCCGCGAAAACAGAAGGCAAAGCCTTCGCGGCCCGCGAGCGAGGTAGAGTAGGATCTAGGGTTGCTGAGTTGACCCACTAGTCTCGACACGCCTTCTGCCACGTGGCGGCACCAGGTGGCGTCTGGTGGCCAGCTGTCGCGCCCCGCGACAGCCTTACCTGACATTGTCGCGCCCTGCGAGAGCATGAAAATATGGTTTTTATTTGATTTTTGTAAAAATTAAGGTATTTAGGGCCCATTTTTCGTATACCGGGTGTATTTTAGGATGTATAGGGATGTTATAAGTATTTTAGGAGAGTTGTTATATCCTCCCCACCTTGTTTTAGAACTCGTCCTCGAGGTCTACTGGAACAGGTGTGGATATTTCCTCTGCATCTCGGATTCAAGCTTCCAAGTGTATTCTGGTCCTCTATTGGAATCCCATTTCACTTTGACTAGAACTAGTCTCTTGTGCTTGAGATTCTTAATCTTTCTGTCTTCGATCTGTAGGGGTCTCTTTACAAATTTAAGTTTCTTATTTACCTCTATGTCCTTATGAGGTACCATCAGGGATTCATCTGCTAAGCACTTCTTGAGATTACATACATGAAATACATCATGTATTCCTGCCATTTCCTCGGGCAGTTATAGCTGGTAGGCTACTGGTCCTATTCTTCTAGTAACCTCAAAAGGTCCAACATACCTGGGGCTTAGCTTTCCTCTTTTGATGAATCTGATTATTCCTTCCAAGGAGAAACTTTTAACAATACCTTATCTCCTACCTGAAATTCCAATGGTTTTCGCCTGTTATCAGCATAACACTTTTGATGATCGCGTGCGGCTTTTAGTCTTTCCTTGATTTGAATAATCTTATCTGTTGTTTCTTGTACCCTCTCTGGTCCAGACAGTTGCTTTTCTCCAATTTCTACCCAACAGACTGGAGTTTGGCACTTTCGTCCATAAAGTTCTTTAAATGGTGCAGCATTGATGCTGGTATGATAACTGTTATTGTAGGAAAATTCTATTAATGGTAAATGATCATCCCAATTTCCTCCGAAATCAATTTCACAAGCTCTAAGAATGTCTTCCATTGTTTGAATTGTCCTTTCGCTTTGTCCATCCGTTTGAGGATGATAAGCTGTGCTTAGATTTAACTTGGTTCCCATTGCTTTTTGGAAACTTGTCCAAAAATAAAAAGTAAAACGGCTATCTCTGTCAGAAACAATAGATAAAGGAATTCCATGTAATGAAACTATTTCATTTACATATAACTTGGCTAACTGTTCCATACTGAAAGTTTCCTTCATCGGTAAGAAATGAGCAGACTTGGTTAATCTGTCTATAATCACCCAGATTGTATCATTACCTTTTCTTGTCTTGGGCAATTTGGTAATAAAGTCCATGGTTATCAATTCCCATTTCCATACAGGCATTTCCAATTGCTGCAATAAACCTGAGAGTTTCTGATGTTCAACTTTAACTTGTGAACATGTTAGACACCTGACAACATAAGCTGCTATATCCTTTTTCACTCCTATCCACCAGAAATTCTTTCTTAAGTCTTGATACATTTTATCACTTCCAGGATGTATCGTATACTTAGACTTATGGGCTTCTTCTAATATTCAGTGGCGTAGGTTTTCTTGTTTAGGTATCCAAATTCCTTTCTTATGGAATCTCCAAATTCCATCTATTCCTTGTTCTAATTCCTTAATCATTCCTTTTAATTTTTCAGAATCATCCTTGATTACTGATTCTTGTACTTCTCTAATTTGATCATTTAAATCTATCCGTAGATTTAATTTAAGAGAACGTACTCTTCTTGGTTTTTCATGATACTTTCGACTTAAAGCATCAGCTACTCCATTACCCTTTCCTGTATGATACTGGATATTATAATCTTAATCACAAAGGATTTCTGTCCAGCGTCTCTGTCTCATATTTAACTCTTTTTGCCTGAAAACATATCTTAAACTCTTATGATCGGTGAAAATGGTTAACTTACTACCATAAAGAAAATGTCTCCAAATCTTAAGGGCAAAAATTATGGCTCGTAACTCTAGATCTTGGGTTGTATAATTCTCTTCATGATGCTTAAGTTGTCTAGAGGCATAGGCTATAACCTTTTGTCTTTGCATCAACACACATCCATAACCTAACTTAGAAGCGTCACAATAAACTACAAAGTCTTCAGTTCCTTATAGTAACGCTAGTATGGGTGCGTTGGTTAATATTTGCTTAAGGATTCTAAAGGCTTCTTCCTGCTTTGGTGCCCAATCAAACTTAACTTATTTACAAGTTAGTTTTGTTAAAGGAATGGCTATTCTAGAAAAAATCCCGGATAAACCGCCTATAATAACCTGCCAGTCCAAGAAAACTTCTCACCTCCATTGGTGATTCAGGGACTTTCCATTTAGTAATCGCCTCGATCTTTGTGGGATCCACATGAGTTCCTTCATGATTTACTAAATGTCCAAGGAATTGCACTTCTTCTAACCAAAATTCGCATTTCGAAAATTTAGCATAAAGTTTTTCTTTTCTTAGCAAATTCAGAAGTGTATGCAGATGTGCTGCATGTTCCCCTTTACTCTTAGAGTAATTGAGAATATCATCTATAAAGACAATTATGAATTTATCCAGATATGGCTTACATATTCTGTTCATCATGTCCATAAATACGGCTGGAGCATTGGTTAAACCAAATGGCATGACGGTAAATTCATAAAGATCATACCTTGTTCTGAAAGCATTTTGAGGAATGTCCTCTTCATGTACTTTTAATTAATGATATCCCGAGTGTAATTCGATCTTAGAAAAGAATCGAGCTCCTTGCAGTTGATCAAACAGATCATCGATTCTCGGTAATGGGTACCGATTTTTAATCGTGACTTTATTCAGTTCTCGGTAATCATTGCACATACGCATTAATCCGTCCTTCTTCTTGATAAACAAGATTGGTGCTCCCCATGGTGATGAACTTGGTTGTATGAAACCTTTCTCCAGAAGTTCGTCCAACTGTCTCTTCAGTTCTTGCATTTTTGCTGGTGTCAAACGGTAAGGTGCCTTGGCAATTGGTGTTGTTCCTGGTAGTAGGTGAATTCTGAATTCGACCTCCCTCTCCGGCGGTAGTCCCAGTAATTCTTCTGGGAAAACATCTGAGAATTGAGATACTACAGGAATATCTTTCAATTCCTTTCCTTTAGTGTTAATGATTACGGAAATCATATACACTAGTGACCCTTTTCTTGCATAACCTGTTGTTTTCATCATAGAGATGAATTTCGTGGATCTAGATGGTTTGTCTTCTTTAATTGTGATCTTTTCACCCTTTGGTGAATTTACTTGTATTGACTTTTGATCACATAGAATACTGGCTTTATTGGCTACTAACCAATCCATTCCTAATACAATATCAAATCCAGCCAGATTCATTGGATAAAGGATAGCAATAAAATTATAGTATAGGATTTCTATTCTTGCTCCCTACAAGATTTCCGTAATCTTAATGGATTCTCCATTTGTTGTCTCTACCAGACATTCTTGTTGAAGTTCAGTTAATGGTTGATTGAGAAGTTTGCAAAATGAAGTATTAATAAAACTTTGGTTCGCACCATAGTCAAATAATACTTTAGCAAAAACATCATTAACTAAAAACGTACCGGCAATCACGTCCGGAATCAGCTTGGCTTCTTCTGTAGTTAGAACAAATGCTCTAGCATTCTTGGTAGTCTTGTTGTTCATGGCTGGAGCTAGTTTCGGACAGTTCAGTTTGATATGCCCCATTTCTCCACAGTTGATGCATACTCCATTGTTGGGTTTCTTCCAGCAGTATTCTTCCTTGTGGCCCGGTATTTTGCAGAAGTTGCAATATGTGGAACATCTTCCCGAATGTTTCTTCTTGAAAGACTTGCAGTAAGGTGCAGAAGTAGAACCTATTTTCTTCCCGCGGTTGGAATTACCGTAGCGAAATTCCTGGGTAAGTTTATGGACTAGGTTCTTCCGCTGGTTTTCTTCTTGCATACGTACCAATTCATCAGTCAAGGTATTTGCTAATTCTACAGCTTCTTCTATGGTTTGTGGTCTAGCTGCTTTGACTTCATGTCTAATCTCACTGATTAATCCCCAGATGTAACGGGAGATTAATACTGGTTCTGGTGAAGCTAGGGTTGGCACAATTCTAGCATATTCGAAGAATATGGTGGTGTAACCCTTGCAGTCTACTCAAGTCATTCTAAGGTTTAAGAACTTATTAGCTATTTTTTCTTTTTCATTGGGAGGGCAGAATTTCCTTTCGACTATATTCTTAAACTCATTCCATTCCATATTATAGACTCTGTCACTTCCCCTAGACTGGAGAATAGTGTTCCACCATTCTAGAGCAACATTATTAAAAAGATTGGAAGCAAACATGATTTTATCTTCCTCTACACATTTGCTTATTTTTAAGACTGCCTCAGTATTTTCTATCCAACGCAGAGCTGCAATGGCTCCTTCATTGCCAGAGAATTCTATAGGTTTGCAAGACCAGAATTCTTTGTAAGAACAACCATAAGACATGGTTCTTCTTTTTGGAATTGGCAATTGAAGTAAAGGTTGTGCCCCACTCAAGATTCCAGGAATAAGAAGACAAAAAGAAGCAGACAAGAGACATGGGGCCGTGTCCCATGGACACAGGCCGTGGTCAACTCCTAGATATGCAAATCTTGGATCATACAGCAAGTACAATGGCCACGGGGTCGTGTCGTTGATACACGGGGCCGTGTGAGCATCTGAACTGACAAGCTCATTTAATGAAGACAGAGAATAAAAAGGGCACAGGGCCATGTAAATTGTATTTTTCCAATTATAAATAGGGGTGCTTGGTTCACTTACAACCTATCCCTTGTCAGACCGTTTCTCTCACATCCACCACCACAACAACACCATCTTCCACCACAATCATTAGAGTTAGAGTGGGTAGTATTCTCGGGATCCAAGATTGATAGTAAGAGCTTTTGTCAAACTATGGCCATGCTTGGCTAATCTCTTACATCACTTGGTGAAGGCATAATCTTTTATTACTTTTGATTTCCAATCTTTGGTTAAATTTTTAATTGGGTTTGTATTAATGACTTTAGTAACTTATTTTTTTTATATTGAAAGTAAATTTTATCCTATCATTTCTTCATATTTCGTTGATTCACTCATTTGTGTCTTTACGATCTACATAAAGCACGTTAACTGTCTGGAAGGGGTTAGAAGGGTGGTTTGGGTAAAGTTCTTACCTCGTTCCGTGTATAGATCCTGTGAGGACTTGATTCAAGATTATTAGGACTTCCTTTGAGGCAGATAGTATCAAATCGGGGGAAGTAAGAACGGCTTGAATCCCTTATAAATAAACTACTACTAAAATTTTAAACCGGGACATGCTACATTTTGCATTAATAATTTACTTAATTATCTTTCAATATCTTGGCCTTGCGGGACTGTATCCCTGCTGACTCAGACTAATATGGCTGAGGGTAGTGTTGCCTCCAAAAGAGTGACATGCCACTATAACTAACATAATCTCTTAAAAAAACCCAAAGTGCGAAAATAATTAAAGGATACATAAAAGATGAGTCGAAACCAAGTGAGTCTCTCTTGTTTATTTGGTTCGTTTATAACTTTAGTTTTTCTCTTTATTTTTACTTGTTAAAAACCTTTTCTCAAAATTTGGGTCTATTAGACGTTGATGATAATCCGGTATTAAAACCTCACGTGTCTTTGGACGACCTCGGTAGCTTACCATCACTATACTACGCCAACGATGGGTGCACTTGCCCTAGCATGTTGTAGAGAGTGATAGTGTTATATCGTGTTTTAAAATTTTAAAACTTGATAAAAGAGTAAAAAGAACTAAAAAATTATAATAAAAATCAGACACACCCTCACACGTGTCACTAGTGCCACATTGACATTTTACTTCATTTAAAATTGTATTTAATGTTATTGTAAGGGTATATTGTTAAACTTACATAGATCAATAATTTGTAGTTTTCCTCTTTAATAACTAACTACATTTAATTTGCAACTTATTTCAAATTATGCATATCTAGGTTTAGGTTCAAGAGTGAACACTAGTGTAGTTTGCGAACTGAGCGAACTAATCCTGGCCATACATGTGTGTAGATCAATGGCCAAGACTTGATGATGAAATACACTAGTGTATTTTACGATTTGATGATGAAATCATAGCCATCTACGTGTGTAAATCAATGGCCAAGATTTGTTCACTCAGTTCGCAAATACGCTAGTGTTCACTCTAGAATCTCACCCTATATATATATATATATATATATTAAATAAATTAATTTAGAGTGTAGAATAAATTATGAGTTATGTAGGATAAAGTGTAACATAAATTTCAATATGTGTAAAACACATTTTGAAATGTGTACGATAAATTTTGAAGTGTATGCAAAAATTTTAGCGTGGATAATGATATTCTTTATGACTAATTAATTAGTCAATAATAATAATAATAAATGACATAATAGAAAAACTGTTTAATATTTTATAATTTTGTCATTTATTTTTTTCTTCTGAATTAATTTTTTTAAATGATTATCTTGTATATTTCAGATAGTGGGGTTACTCGAATGTTTAATACCTATATAATACAAAATAAAATGAGTATCGACTACTAAATAAAATATAAGAAAAATTAGTGGTGTCCCATGATATTAATTACATTCCACCAAGAAATGATTATAAATCATGGTTGTTAATCACATTGTTGCAAAAGTCACTAAGCGTTCCCTAGTCGGTCGACCGGAGAATACTCAGGTAGTACTCGGACATTTTAAATTATAAAGAAATTAGTTTTCGGAAATTAAATATATGTCAAATAACATAAATTTACTAGCATTTATAAAAAAAATACATGAAAATGATATGCATTTTTTAATGTGATAGACATATAAATTATGCTTTATTTTTTTTAAATCAAACTTGGCCTGAATTGACCTACTATATCTGATTCTAAACAAGGTTGACCGCGTTTAATAGATTTCAAGTAATTAGATGGAGTTGAATAAAGTCGCATTCTAAACAAGGTTGACCGCGTTTGATAGATTTCAAGTAATTAGATGGAGTTGAATAAAGTCGCATTGGCAGGCTACCTTGTAATACTCAGTATTTACCCTAAGTGATATTTTGGACAGTTGGCTTTTTCAAAGCGACAAACTTTATTTCACAAAAAAAAGGAAAATCCGAAAAAAGAAAAAAAAAACAGAACACAAGAAAACAAATTATCAAACAAAACAAACAGAAATACTTAGCGTAGAGGCTTCTATTGTACGTAACATCAAAAATTATGCAAGATATATTATATATATAGAGTTAGGATCGTGTGAGAAATATCAGGATAATTGAGAAACTTGATAAGCATTCTAAAATACACATTTTCTCTAAGCAAGAATGTATTTTTTTTTATTTATACACATGTGTATATTGTTAATCTTTTAACTATACATATGTGTAGTTTACCAATCTATTAACTATACGCATATGTATATACGTGTTTAAAATTGAAAAATATGTATTGTACGTTGAGGGTTGGTTTAGCTTTAGGGTTTAGTTTCAGTGTTTAGCATTAATATTTAGCGTTTAGCTTTAGGATCTAGTTTTAGTATTTAACATTAGTATTTATGGTTTAGCATTAGGGTTTAGTTTTTAAGTTTTCGCATAGGGTATAGTCTTAGAGTTTAAGGTCTAGATTTAGGGTTTAGAGTTTTTGGTTATTGTTCGACGAGCTGATCCCAATGCTGTTGGAATGAGCTCAATCGACGCTCGTTTGACTCGGTTTCCTACACGTCTTAAGTTATGGATATATATTTTTCATAATATAGACATATATGTAGTATAGAAATTGACTATACACATATATGAGTGTATATATATATATATATAAAACTCTTAAAAACGTACGACTAAAAGTAAAAAAAATACTTGGAAAAAATGTATGGTTCAAAATACTTCTCAAATTTATCAAATAAAATGTTTTTATCTTAGAATCCCTACACCACACAAACATATATATATATATATGTGTGTGTGTGTGTGTGTGTGTGTGTGTATAGGGTCAGGATTTAGGGAAATCGCCTAAAAGTGTGAGAACGGTGAGAACGATTTTTGTGTTGACATGTGGCATTGGTGCTAACTTACACTAAGGGTAATATTGTCAAAAAGCTCATGCACATGCCACTCACATGTCAAAGACCATGCACATGCATCTTACATGCATATTCCACCATCTTTTTCCGATTATTTTTTAAACAAATATACACCAAAAAATCGATTGTTTTATTATCGTTCTAATGAGTATACTATTGCTATACTTTTGAAATTAAAAAAAAACATTAACTGGGTGCGCAAATAAAAACGCCATAAAAACACCCATTTCAAAAAACGCCATGAAAAATGCACAGTTGAAAACGCCATAAAAACAGCCAGTTAAGAAAACACCATAAAACTCAGTTAAGAAAACACCATAAAAACACCCATTTCAGAAAAATGTTATGAAAATACCCAGTTGAAAACGCCATAAAACACCCAGTTCAGAAAAATACCATGAAAAACTCAGTTGAAAACGCCATAAAAACACATAGTTTAGAAAACGTCATAAAAAACTGGTTGAAAAAAGCCATTAAAACACCCACTTCAGAAAAACGCCATAAGAACCCAATTGAAAATGCCGTAAAAACAAAGTTTAAAATGCCATTAAAAAACCCAGTTCATTTTTTTCGAAAAATATATAAATAGTATACTCGTTGGAAAGATAAAAAAAAGGCTGAATTTTATGGTGTGATTTTTTTTGAAAAAAAAATAATCGCGTATAAAAAAGTTATTTGTGTTTAAATATGATCGGGGAAATGACATGTGATTACATGTGCACCCTAGTTTGGATCTTACTATTTTACCCCTTCTGGTAGTTCCAAGGCCCATAGTATTTACAAAAATGTCACCGCATCAATCTCAGCCACAAACCACTAAGATCTTGTGGCTGAGAATCAGTCTCACCAATCTCATACTTTGAGGCGTTTTCTCCTGATCTTGTTCCTATATATATATATATATATATATAAGGATCCGTTAGGAACCACCCTTTATTGCGAGAACCACGAGAACCAGTGTGAACACATGGCAAAATTGTAAATTATGTGATACTACCTCCGTCCCATTAAAAGTGTCCTATTTTGAATTTTCAAGGTATTTATTTATAAACTTTGACCTTAAATAAGGTTGTTTGTATGATAATACTTGATGAAACTTATATGATTTGAGTGTGTTTTACAAGTGTTTTTATCAGGTTAATTTTCATCAAGTTTTATATAACACAAAAAATATATAATTAAAGTCAAAGTTTATAAATAAAGACTTTGAAAATTCAAAATAAGACACATTTAATGGGACGGAGGGAGTATTTATTATAAAACACGCGCCCCCCCTATTTCACTACTCTGTTCACAATCCACAGTTTTACTTATTAGGGTTTCATTCATGTTTCATTCCTTGATTCAGAATATTGTATATGTTTACGACGGTGGCCGACGGCGTTCAAGTAACTCACCGGAGTTCACGGCGGTGGCATACGGTCACGGTGTTTCCAGGGGCATTCACAACGACAACCCACCATTTACACCTTCTACATGGCATCCTCTGATTCATCACGTGTCAACTCTCACACATATGATGTTCCTCCTCATACATTCTCTGATAATTCTCCTCATACATCTGATGCTGACATTGTTGGTGACATTGTTGGTCCATCTGCTGATAATACAGTTGATAGTCACAATACACTTACAAATACAGAACAACAAGAGTTGCGGTTCATTCGATTCGTGACTAAAGGTATTATGTTGATTGTAAATTATGTATATACTTTGTAAATGATATTATATTAAATGATATGAACACGTGCATTATATTTACTTGAAATAATGTTGTATTAAATTATATGCACATATGCATTACGTTGATTGTAAATGATATTGTATTAAATTATATGCACATGTGCATTATGTTGAAAATTAGACTATGTCGTTGATGTATGGATTATGAACAATTGCCTTATGTATGATTATCCAATTATGTACAGAATGGCAGCAAACAAAGGGTCTTGGGTGGCGGATAATTACAACAAAAAAGGGGAGGTGACTGTGTGGGATTGGCAATGGAAGAACAAGCCGACAACTAGGGAGGCATGTGTGGAGTTTATGCAACTTTTGGCGCTGCTGAGACACACCAGAATGAAGATGGGTCAAGATGGGTGGGGTTGGAACTCGGAAAAAATAAGCCGACTTTCAATGTTAAAACCGTTAGAGATGACTTGTCTGTCCCAAGCGGGGACCCGTCGAGTGGCTTTGTAATGACCTGGAACTGCTGGGCTACACCTAAAGCCAATATGTTAGCATGGAAAGGCGTCGAAGGCAGGTTACCGACAAAGATGGAGCTGGAAAAAGGGGAATTCATATCAGCAACACATTATGGCCGGGTTGCGAATACGAGCAAGAAACTATTGAACACAGCATCCTTATGTATTTGATGTCGAAAACGCTATGGTGGATGGTCGGATCATGGTTGGGAGTAACAGATTTACATTCTTGCTCATCAATGGCAGATATTCTTTCTTTTTCCTGGAAGCTGTATATTTCTAACAAGAAGAAAAAGGCAGCAACTGCATAGTGATGGCCACATTATGGAACATATGGTCGAGCAAAAATGAGAAGGTATTCAAAGCCGTCCAGTTTTCAAATGCTATAATATTGGAAGAAGTCAATGAGTGTACTATGTTGTGGATGAACGTCATAGCCAAAATGGAGCATTTAATGGAGAATTTAGTGACTGAAGAGTGGTACACCAGTGGTGTGAATGTAATATAAAATGAGGAGTTTATATCTTTATTGTAAATGTACTTATCTAGTTCCTGGCTAGAGTTATGGTTTGAATATATGGCATCTCGTTATGTTCAAAAAAATGTCGTTATATATAAAATGATAATGTTCGTGTGCATTATGTTGACAATTACATTATGCACACGTGCATTATATTGACAATTACATTATGCATACATTTAATGACAATATGTTGTTGGACTCCCGATCCCCCTTGATGATGAACCTAATTCTTGTTCCGATGATGTTGATTCCAATGACACTGATGAACATGTTGATGATGATCCAGAAGACCCCCCCCACCCCCCCCACACATATATATATATGAACATGAGCAATCTCTTAGACGTTAATCCAGGCGTCGTAAATCAACCGACGGTCCTCTATTAGCCTATATATGATGTCAAACAATTTCTAAGCATTATTCATCTTGTTTATGATTTTTTGTTTACAATCATTTTTTGTACTATCTTTTTTCATATTCGTAGATTGTGATTACAATCATGATACTTTGTTATCAATTACTTATTAGACATAATCATATGTAATTTCATTATTGATCACCTAACATATACTACCAACATGGTTACTGTTTCGAACAATGCACATGTGCATACATGTCTACTGTTTCACTCCACATGGGCATTACCAACATTAACACATTATCACACAACTTTTGTGTTACAACAATTAAATATAACACCCTCATCATAAGAATCACATAATCTGATCAACAATCATTATTGCATATATGAACCACCAACATATACTATACCAAGCAACATATTACATCCTAAATTAACAAACATAACCATCTGTAATGCATTATACAATTCCAATATGTATGCAATTTCAAACTATGCATACGCGCAGTACCAACATTCCCTCTACCAAACAACATAATACACCATATATTAACAAACATGATCATTCGCCTCTAATACTGGCAATTTTGTTGCTATCTTCATCCTCATGTTCTTAAGTTGCAAGTCTTGAATTTCTTTATCTTTGCTGAATATGCAATCAAAATTCTCACCACTCCCATTATACATTTTCATATGTCGCATAGCGAATGTGACACCTGTGTCACTGCGACCATCAAACAAATACCAAACCAATGAAATATTGTATTTCATACTTTGGACTTGTATAAATATGTGTATCTTTTGCACATATCAACTCTTGTTCGATTTCAAGCTCTAAATCGTTTTCTGGAAGGTTATACGCGCACTAATGCGTAAATATAACCAGTTTAATGCAACAAACATTCCAGAATAGTGAAATAGGCTTAACATACCTTAAATAACCTCTACATAACTTAGAAATAAGTTTTGGAAGGTGTGGTATGCCGAAATCAAGTTATATCGCTTACAGGGACTAAATTTGACAAACTACGAAAGTATGCCAATTTGAACTGTAACAGACATTCCGGAACATGACCATAAGTTAAACATACCATAAATATCCTCTACATAGCTTAGAAATAGGCTTTGAGGGGTTCGGTGTGCTAAAATAAACTTTTGGGTCATTCAGGGACTAAAAGTGTCAAAAAGTGCACAAGTTTGCATTTTCGCGCATATCTTACGTTCTGAATACATCCGGACATCCAAAAATTTATGTAAGCACTATAATATTTTATTTTAGTGTTTGGCATAAGAAAAATCCATTCGTCGCGTCATTTGGATCGTTTTTCGCGCTTATGCGCATTCCGTCGTAATTAAGCGAACATCGCGATCGTACGGCCAAACGAACCAACATCCGACATATTTTTGAGCATGTTTCATGTCCACAATGTTTAGGCATCATTTTAGGGCCTTAAAGTTGGCTTTACGGGCCTTAGAAGTGCCGGAAATGGGCTTAAACACCAACAGGGACCAAAACTGTCACTTTTTAAAGTTGCTGCTGATCAGAAGGGCCAGGCGGCCCGCCTACACTTCTGGTGATCCTGAAGCGGGCCGCATCAGCCTCCCAGACAGCAGAAACATGGCAAAAACTTTGAATCTGGTCCATTTCACTTGCACATGGTTTTGGGGCAATACCTTGGGCTCTAATGGTTTTGTAATACCATGTTCTTGAGGTGTATGGTTGAGATCAAAGCACGGTTTCCTAGAAACGATCCTAACGGCTAATCGAACACTATAAATACCCCATGCCATCCATTTCTAAACTCACGAGATTACGTTATTTTAAGTTGCACTATGTCGTATGACATACGTAGAGGTTCTGTAACCAAAAAGACATTACCGTAATTTTCTGGTAATGCTAACAATTGGTTAAAGTAGGAGTAATGCTTAAGAGATTACTCAAGTCAAACGCATTGGGTTTAGAAACTCAATGAACTAGATAAGCAAGGTTTCGAGGACGAAACCTCTTTAAGGGGGGTAGACTTGTAACACCCCGAAAACGGGTTTGGTAATTAACCATGTTAATACTAAAAGACGGGTTAAGTGCCGCTAGTAGTAAAAATAACCCGGTAAATATTAGGATTTAAATAATTAATCCTAATGTTAAATAAAAAGTGAATAAAAGCTTTTAAGGAAAACAAGGTATATAGAAGGCCCGAGATAACGGGACTTAAAATAAAACGGGTTATGACTACCCCGAACTCACTAAGTTAAACTAGCAAAGTTTAACCTAGTTAACAAAATAAAGTATTGCTGAAAATAAGTAGGTTGTAGCCTACTTATTAGTTAACAAAACTTGAGGGGCCAAAGGTGTAATAATCTAAAAGATTATTTATTAAAAACAAAAATAAAAACACACCACACCTAGTGTGTGCGTGTGTGAGGTCGACCAGGAGAAAGCTCAGGGAGCTCAAACCCTAAATTCCACAACTTGATCAAATTGAAGCCCAAATCAAGAGCCAAATCACTGCATGAACACAAATTCGTGATCACCTAGTCATGGGGATTACAAGGTATGTTGAAATTTATGATTTGGTGATACTTTGAGATTATGATGAACAATCATAATCGAAATTCTGGAATGAATCTTGAATCTATGAGTGTTATTTTGATTATATCTTGGTTTAGAAACAAACCCTAGTAGAAATCTTGATGAATTGTTGTCAAAACTAGGGATTTGATAATTACCCTAGTATGAGCTATGTGGGTTTTGGTTGAATTGATGAAATTGATGTCCTAATGGTGTTTATAAACATCATACTAATTCATATGAATGAACTACTTGAACAAATTAGAGATTTTGTTAAGAGTTCATAAGTAACTAGAAGTGGGTTTTGTTAGAAATGATGAAATCATGAAGAACTTGAAGTAATATCACTTGTATGTGATTAACAAGTAAACTAGGAAGTGGGTTTTTATGTAATAGTAAAGGTGATGATAAGTTTATGTTTAAAATCATCATATTGGATAATAGAAACAAGGCACTCAAACAAATTAAGTGATTTGGGAACTTGTTCATACATGATTGAAATGGGTTTGAATGTTATGATGAAATTTGGTAGCCATGTTCATGTAACTAAGTGTATAAGATCATGTTAGCTACTAATTGATAGATAGAACTTGAATGTGCATTTATATGCTAAGGGGCGTTTGACTTTTAGTAGTCAAACCGACCATTAACAAAATCGAATGGTATTTGTGATAGAAAATATGTAAGATGGAATAGTCATAATTAATGATGACTAATATAACCGTCTTACGAATTATGATGATAGTTTGGCGCTTGACAAGCTAGGTGGAGGCTTGGAAAGGAAGCGGGTCAAACGAAGCAAGAATGGTGGAAAAAGCATAATCCGGATGCAAAGTAAGTATATCTTACACTAGTTATTTATTTATAATATTCTTTCGTCGTATTAGTTACGAATAAAGAAAAATACCTAATTGAGATATGATGTTCCGACATGTGGTCGTACGGAACAAGATAATCAAATATGACAAGAAAACATAATGATGGCTAAAAATGAGTTAAACCGGTAATTCGATCATATTATGACGAATGAAGCATGTACTTTTAATGGTTATCATATAAGTTAAATCATAATAACCATTAAGGGCAAAATGGTAATTTTGACAATTTGACAATGGTAATTGGTCATATAGACCAAACGGGTCAAAAGGTGAAATCATCACCCTTTGACAATATCGACTAATGGGTTGTCAAGTTGCATGAATTTAGGAAATAAATAGCACATGGATGCTTACATAGCTACTAAGGAAAGGTATTGAAACGGGTCAATATATTGATCCGAGCCAGGTACGTATAGTAATACAACTCATCATGTAGAATTTGGAGTTTTATGACAGTTAGACAAAGTTAAAATAAGCCATTCGGTTATCTTTTAGGTAAAGAGAATAATTTGAGTTATGATTATGGTGTTTAGAAACATATTGGTTTCTAAACAAGAATATGGTTAAAAGGTCGGACTTTGGGGTTCAAACAAGCACTAATTGTCCTTCGTCGTAAATGAAGGACTAAGATTGACCAAAACGCCCTTGTAGGCCAAATTGAACAAACAACCCTTAAAGGTTGTTTGGAAATGAGTTTTTCAATTAAATAATTACTTAGGAAGAGTATAGAAGTTGAAAGATGTAAAACGTTAGTCAAATGGCTCTATTTGAGTCTTTGCCGTAAAATAACTATTTGAAGGGTAAATTCTGGTACACATAAATCATCACATCGAATCCACCACAAATATAGTTGTGGTGGAAGATCCTTTGTTAAGAAATATGGATATATATATTTTGAAAATGAATGAAAGCAAATGGTGCTAAAATATGCTTGAATACCTCAAACGGGTCAAATAAGCATATGGGTGAAAATGGGTTAAAGAATGTATATAATTCTATAATTGGAACCCAATATGTTAGATATCCTTGAATTTAATAGGTTTATGAGAAATAAGGGTCAAACAAACTTGTATGTTTGATAAAATCACGAACGGGTCAAATTTTGGTAAAAGAGTAATAAGCCGAAGACTTAAAAGTCTTGAATTTTATCAAGCCGGATGTCGGATTTTAACTCCATATGATGGAGAATCAAATTACAAACATGTAGGAAGAAACGGTAGGTCAAACGGATAAGCGGTTTGAAAGATACGAAAGATTTCGTGTCAAGTTGCGGCAAATTGGAGAAGCTGAATGCAGGTGCCACCGTAAATTACGGTGTCCACCGTAATTTACGGTGGAGTTGAAAAATGCTACGGTGAATCTCTTCTGATTTACGGTGAAAACAAGTCAAAACAAGGACCACCGTAAATTACGGTGTCCACCGTAATTTACGGTGGACCCCGTACAAAAATGTATATTTTGATCAGTTGTTTTCCGGACTCGTTTAAATGCGTTTTAAATACCGTATGACTAAAGCATTTCATGTTTATGAAATGTAGGTACTTTCTGGGGTGCCGGGAGACGATCAAGCTCAGCGAAGAACCGAACACGACAAAGATACACGCTTCCGCACATTGCAACGTTGTAGATTTTAATCAACGAATTCGACCATGTTTTGTAGAATAACCTATGATTTATAAAAGTTTTAATAAACCCGTATTTTTATAGCATGTGTAGTCTTAACTACACATCTAATCGTTGGTATTTACATATTAAATAACTAGGGTGTTACAAGTTGGTATCAGAGCCTTGGTTTAAGAGATTCGAGTATGGTTGGGAGGAACCATGCTTGGACTTAAACCTTATGCTCTTGACAAAGAATAGTGTTCGGTTCGAGGCTTGATCGCAAATCCGGTAAGTACAAGTATGTTAACAGCTTAGCATGCTAAAGTGTTGTAAACAACACATAGGGCTATCGTGTGATACACGTTACCCCAATTAAAACGATAGACATAGTTGATGAAATACGCGCGTTGACGTGTATAGTAGAAAATGCCTTGTATTATAATACGGGCGATTATTGAAGTTGACTTTACTAACTTTTGTGAATGTTTTAAATGAAGGACACTCGCGTTTGAAGACGATGAGAGTCAAACGAACTATGGATATGATGATGGAACGGTCCGAGGTATGACAGGAAGAGCATACTCATTAAGGACCAAAATCGCGTAACGGTCGCGAACAAGACTAATGACAAGAGAAGCCCGTTAGGGCAAGCATCACCAGGTGCACACTTTTAAATTTAATCGCACGAGTCGTTATATGCAACAAACACGTAAGTAATAACGGTTGCATACACATATGATAGAACTTGGAAAACTTGATTTCCAAGAGAAATTTAATAGGAAATGTGTTATTCACAATGATGAATAACAAATGAATAACAAGACTTGTTTATATAGAAACTTGGACGAGAGTGATCATCCAAGTAAGTATTCTCAATACAAATCCTATTGAGAAAAGTAAGGATCACATCAATGAATGTGAATAAATGTTTATAAAAAGGGACATTGTACATGTTCAAGGATAAACGATTAAAACTAATAATTGTTAACTAACAATTAAATAAAGTTTTACCAAATGAACCCATAAACATGGAGACAATTTGAGGAGTTACTTACATGGGACGTGATGTGGTAATTATAATAAGGTCACGCGTACCACGTGTTGATCGCTTACTCTGGCCAAGTAAGTAGTGAACACATGATAGCATGAGCTTCTTATAATGAGCGCAGTTATGTCCGATGTGGTAATGGCGGGGTGAATGGGACTAATTAAAAAGTACCCAAATGAAACAGATAAGCAAGATACTTGAAAAATAATGTAAACGCACAACCGAGTGACGGGAGCGTGTTACATTAGGATAATGAGCCCGAGTGAAGGGACAAACAAGCATGTAAAACGATTTAGACAAGTATTGGGAGGGAGTGTACTTACACTCGAACCCATAAAACGCAAGCATGATTAAACAAGTAATGGGAGGGAGTGTACTTACACTCGAACCCATAAAACGCAAGCATGATTAAACAAGTATTGGGAGGGAGTGTACTTACACTCGAACCCAGAAAACGCAAGCATGATTAAACAAGTATTGGGAGGGAGTGTACTTACACTCGAACCCAGAAAACGCAAGCATGATTAGACAAGTATTGGGAGGGAGTGTACTTACGCTCGAACCCGGAATTTGCAAATGAGTCCCTTAACGGGTCGTTTTTGTAAAACGTCCAACTTAAAGACAAAGTCGGAATATAAAAATGAAGCGAGGTCTTAATGCATACCGGGAGGGTTGCAATAATAACGACTTCGATAAAACACCCGGTTGATGGGTAAGGATTTAAACACATGCGTAAACCGAGAGACGAGAACATGAATTTAAAGTCAAAAGACTCAGATTATGAGTTATGACTAAAAGACCATAAAATTTCGTAAACAGAAATTTTGATAATTATATTCAACCATATTGAGGTTGAATGGGTTGAATAAAGTATAAATGCTTAATGACATAAGTAAGCGCAAGCAGGATAACAGTAAGCTTGAGACAAACTGACGCGTAAATAACGTCAGAAGTCATAAATGTCGGATGGATTAGCCCGGAAGTAAACAAATGAAGCCTTAGATTACGGTCAAGGTCAAATGAAGTTCAAGGGTGAAAACAAATGATTTTCAAACATAAAAAGAGTGCTTTGACACCATATATATATATTTCAATATAGACATGCGTAAAGAATGATCCACGGGATCAATATAACCCTTGGGGTTATAAACAATGGAAAAGTCTACGAGACTAATATGACCTACGGGTCACGACTAGAAAGAAATAGATTATAAGGACCTAGCCTTAAAGAGGTGAAGGTCTAATAAAATAGCCTATAGAGCAAAACGATAAAACTTACGGGGTTAAATGGAATAAAGCGAGGAAATCAGTTAAGAATCCCCGCATAAAAACTAGGACTGTGAAGGATTAATTACGGACTGTCAATATCCCAGTATGGATGATTGACACAAGTTAAAGAAAGGATCTTAAAACTAAAACTTCGATTTTAGCAAAAAAAAAAAAATGTTTTTACAAACATAAATTCTGATAGGAATTTAAATGATAAGAATGAAAGATACAAGTCTTGACACTGTTAGGCGCAATACAATATATTCGAAAAGTGAGATATTTTCGAAAATGAAAGGTTGATATAAATTAAACATGATGTAACACAATCACGGTCAAGAAATGTAATGTGAAGTAGAATCACATTATAACCAAGCAAGCGGTAAAAAGGAACTGGACTAATAAGTCTAGTTAGTGAAACCGGTTAAGGTCAGTAATTCAAGTTAAGAAATTTGGTTTGCTTGTAAGTGGTAAATTCGGTATAACTGAACCGAATAAGTAAATTGAAAAAAAAAAAAATAAAAAAAAAAAAAGAAGATTTGTTGCTAAAAGTGAAAGATCTCACTAAAGACTTTTAAACGGGTCAAAGTAACGGGTTCATAAAGAAATCCGATAGTATATGAAAGCATTGAATATCGCTAAGTTAACTAAACTAGTGGAAATAACGAGATTACGTTATTTTAAGTTGCACTATGTCGTATGACATACGTAGAGGTTCTGTAACCAAAAAGACATTACCGTAATTTTCTGGTAATGCTAACAATTGGTTAAAGTAGGAGTAATGCTTAAGAGATTACTCAAGTCAAACGCATTGGGTTTAGAAACTCAATGAACTAGATAAGCAAGGTTTCGAGGACGAAACCTCTTTAAGGGGGGTAGACTTGTAACACCCCGAAAACGGGTTTGGTAATTAACCATGTTAATACTAAAAGACGGGTTAAGTGCCGCTAGTAGTAAAAATAACCCGGTAAATATTAGGATTTAAATAATTAATCCTAATGTTAAATAAAAAGTGAATAAAAGCTTTTAAGGAAAACAAGGTATATAGAAGGCCCGAGATAACGGGACTTAAAATAAAACGGGTTATGACTACCCCGAACTCACTAAGTTAAACTAGCAAAGTTTAACCTAGTTAACAAAATAAAGTATTGCTGAAAATAAGTAGGTTGTAGCCTACTTATTAGTTAACAAAACTTGAGGGGCCAAAGGTGTAATAATCTAAAAGATTATTTATTAAAAACAAAAATAAAAACACACCACACCTAGTGTGTGCGTGTGTGAGGTCGACCAGGAGAAAGCTCAGGGAGCTCAAACCCTAAATTCCACAACTTGATCAAATTGAAGCCCAAATCAAGAGCCAAATCACTGCATGAACACAAATTCGTGATCACCTAGTCATGGGGATTACAAGGTATGTTGAAATTTATGATTTGGTGATACTTTGAGATTATGATGAACAATCATAATCGAAATTCTGGAATGAATCTTGAATCTATGAGTGTTATTTTGATTATATCTTGGTTTAGAAACAAACCCTAGTAGAAATCTTGATGAATTGTTGTCAAAACTAGGGATTTGATAATTACCCTAGTATGAGCTATGTGGGTTTTGGTTGAATTGATGAAATTGATGTCCTAATGGTGTTTATAAACATCATACTAATTCATATGAATGAACTACTTGAACAAATTAGAGATTTTGTTAAGAGTTCATAAGTAACTAGAAGTGGGTTTTGTTAGAAATGATGAAATCATGAAGAACTTGAAGTAATATCACTTGTATGTGATTAACAAGTAAACTAGGAAGTGGGTTTTTATGTAATAGTAAAGGTGATGATAAGTTTATGTTTAAAATCATCATATTGGATAATAGAAACAAGGCACTCAAACAAATTAAGTGATTTGGGAACTTGTTCATACATGATTGAAATGGGTTTGAATGTTATGATGAAATTTGGTAGCCATGTTCATGTAACTAAGTGTATAAGATCATGTTAGCTACTAATTGATAGATAGAACTTGAATGTGCATTTATATGCTAAGGGGCGTTTGACTTTTAGTAGTCAAACCGACCATTAACAAAATCGAATGGTATTTGTGATAGAAAATATGTAAGATGGAATAGTCATAATTAATGATGACTAATATAACCGTCTTACGAATTATGATGATAGTTTGGCGCTTGACAAGCTAGGTGGAGGCTTGGAAAGGAAGCGGGTCAAACGAAGCAAGAATGGTGGAAAAAGCATAATCCGGATGCAAAGTAAGTATATCTTACACTAGTTATTTATTTATAATATTCTTTCGTCGTATTAGTTACGAATAAAGAAAAATACCTAATTGAGATATGATGTTCCGACATGTGGTCGTACGGAACAAGATAATCAAATATGACAAGAAAACATAATGATGGCTAAAAATGAGTTAAACCGGTAATTCGATCATATTATGACGAATGAAGCATGTACTTTTAATGGTTATCATATAAGTTAAATCATAATAACCATTAAGGGCAAAATGGTAATTTTGACAATTTGACAATGGTAATTGGTCATATAGACCAAACGGGTCAAAAGGTGAAATCATCACCCTTTGACAATATCGACTAATGGGTTGTCAAGTTGCATGAATTTAGGAAATAAATAGCACATGGATGCTTACATAGCTACTAAGGAAATGTATTGAAACGGGTCAATATATTGATCCGAGCCAGGTACGTATAGTAATACAACTCATCATGTAGAATTTGGAGTTTTATGACAGTTAGACAAAGTTAAAATAAGCCATTCGGTTATCTTTTAGGTAAAGAGAATAATTTGAGTTATGATTATGGTGTTTAGAAACATATTGGTTTCTAAACAAGAATATGGTTAAAAGGTCGGACTTTGGGGTTCAAACAAGCACTAATTGTCCTTCGTCGTAAATGAAGGACTAAGATTGACCAAAACGCCCTTGTAGGCCAAATTGAACAAACAACCCTTAAAGGTTGTTTGGAAATGAGTTTTTCAATTAAATAATTACTTAGGAAGAGTATAGAAGTTGAAAGATGTAAAACGTTAGTCAAATGGCTCTATTTGAGTCTTTGCCGTAAAATAACTATTTGAAGGGTAAATTCTGGTACACATAAATCATCACATCGAATCCACCACAAATATAGTTGTGGTGGAAGATCCTTTGTTAAGAAATATGGATATATATATTTTGAAAATGAATGAAAGCAAATGGTGCTAAAATATGCTTGAATACCTCAAACGGGTCAAATAAGCATATGGGTGAAAATGGGTTAAAGAATGTATATAATTCTATAATTGGAACCCAATATGTTAGATATCCTTGAATTTAATAGGTTTATGAGAAATAAGGGTCAAACAAACTTGTATGTTTGATAAAATCACGAACGGGTCAAATTTTGGTAAAAGAGTAATAAGCCGAAGACTTAAAAGTCTTGAATTTTATCAAGCCGGATGTCGGATTTTAACTCCATATGATGGAGAATCAAATTACAAACATGTAGGAAGAAACGGTAGGTCAAACGGATAAGCGGTTTGAAAGATACGAAAGATTTCGTGTCAAGTTGCGGCAAATTGGAGAAGCTGAATGCAGGTGCCACCGTAAATTACGGTGTCCACCGTAATTTACGGTGGAGTTGAAAAATGCTACGGTGAATCTCTTCTGATTTACGGTGAAAACAAGTCAAAACAAGGACCACCGTAAATTACGGTGTCCACCGTAATTTACGGTGGACCCCGTACAAAAATGTATATTTTGATCAGTTGTTTTCCGGACTCGTTTAAATGCGTTTTAAATACCGTATGACTAAAGCATTTCATGTTTATGAAATGTAGGTACTTTCTGGGGTGCCGGGAGACGATCAAGCTCAGCGAAGAACCGAACACGACAAAGATACACGCTTCCGCACATTGCAACGTTGTAGATTTTAATCAACGAATTCGACCATGTTTTGTAGAATAACCTATGATTTATAAAAGTTTTAATAAACCCGTATTTTTATAGCATGTGTAGTCTTAACTACACATCTAATCGTTGGTATTTACATATTAAATAACTAGGGTGTTACAAGTAGCATAAGCTACCTAAACGGATCGTAGTGGGTCGTAAGCACTTATGTTAGGTTTCATTTAGTATGTAGGCTTTGTTAAACCATATTACCTGAGTCTCCATACTCGTTTGGTTTACGAACCCACATTCTATCCGATCCTCCGATTTAGGTCCGGTTTATTAACATAGTTACCTATATTAGGTGCCGTTTGATATCCGTGATCTCTAGCATTGTTTGGTTGTCACTCAAGGACTACTGAGCATTCTCAAGTGAGTACATAGACCCCTCTTTTACTGTTTTCCAAACTGTTTTGGTGTGAAACACATGTGCCTACTTCTTACTTTCATGCTTTCCTGTTTTCACATCACTTTACAATACATTTTATGCTATGTATGTCCATTGTGTGCATACTTAGTACATCACTTTACAATACATTTTATGCTATGTGTGCCCATTGTGTGCATTACTTAGTACATCGTTTTACATTACATTTCATGCTATGTGTGCCCATTGTGTGCATTACTTAGTACATCGTTTTACATTACATTTCACGCTATGTATGTTCATTTGATTACATACTTAGTGCATCGTTTTCACATGCTTACATTTTGGGTATGACATTTGGTTTGTTTACAATGGAACAATACATTCATTAACATTAGCTACGCCGTTCGTTAGTAGGTAGTGGTACCATAGGAATTGACAACTCCCGTTCCTGAAATCCTGGGTTTGTTTGGATTGGAAGGAATGACCGAATTCGATATACATAACTTAGATAAACCTTTAATTTGTTTAAGGGTTTATCGCCACAGTCTCAAGGCTTGGATGTATGCATTATAACAATACCGCATAAATGTTTGTATCAGTATAGCATGCATTTGTTACACAAAACATAACTTTGATTTAAACTGTGTTTTACTTCAATACCTTGTTGTTGTGCATTTTACATATGGTTTAGTTGATACATTTCACTTACCATACATGACATTTCTGGTTACACATTACATGATCTACATTAAACATAAACATTTTGACAGTGATATACACATTTAGTGGTTTACATTGAACATATACGTTTCGATATGGTTTACACATTATCACATGACAATTCATTTATACATGAACAATTTACATTGACGGTTGGTTTGAGTAAGTGAATGGAGTAACGAGGCGTGTGTAATATGATACAAGCATGGTGGATACGCCGCTGGTACTTCCTATATATAAGTGTTTGTATGATATTACATGTCGTAGCGTAACTTAAATCATTTCAATATTTGACATATTACATTTTACATAAACAACTTATTTTCACAAGACATTGAATTACAAAACAACTTATCTTATACAAACTCATTTTACATGGTTATTCATTTAACCCTACATTATTCTCTTATTTATACATATCATCTGATCTTATCGTTTTTCAAATGATTTACGAGACAAAGCAAATTACAAGGTTCATGACTAAACATTTTATCAAATATAAGTCATGAATCCTATTTTCACAAACCCATGTATCTCACAGGCATTTTTATGCTGACGTACCTATTTTCACATGTGTTTTCTGGAGATGATGCATAGGACTTATCAAGACATACTTAGGCGGACTTGTGCCTTAGTGACTTAAAACGCAACAAGAACTAGTTAATTTTTGTTATGTACTCTTTGTTTCTTGTTTAAAACAATGTAAACTCTCATGTTTGATTAATAAAACGAAACTTTAATTGCCATGGATTTGAAACGATTAATTCTGTTTTCAACACTCCCCGACGTTTCCGCCACGTTTTGTATGTTCCACGTGGTCGGGGTGTGACAGAAAAGATGGTATCAGAGCCAATGGTTATAGGGAATTAGGTTATTAGTAATGCTTTGACCTAGTCTATAACCTTCTTAGGACCCTAACGCGAGTTTACTTGCGTTTACTCATAAAACAATACCGTCACCTATTCTTAGGCAACGACCACAACAAGAACATAAATTGCAAAACCGCTTTGAAAACTAATCATCTGTTCTAGGATGATTGATTACTAGGTTTTGAACCCTCTATTGTAAGGTTTTGAACCCTCTGTTATATGGTTTTGAACCCCTTTGAGTTTTCAAAATCTCGTCAAGGTTTTGGGTTTTAAATAATGTGAACACGTGCAAACTGGAAGGGTGAATGCCTGTATTCTGGGTTTTCTGTCTAGGCAAGCACTTCGTATACATCTTATCAGACGCGAGACCAGTTGTGCTTACCTGGGAATTCTTGGGATGAGTGTTCACTTATAGGCGAGTATGTCTTCGCGATACATTATTTTTTACCCATTTACTTTGATTAGTCACTGTGTGTTGTTTGTTTACCTTGTGGTAACAAACAAATGACCACTATCCTTGCTTTCATCAGATTTGTTTCATCTCATTCTTTTCGTCTAATTCTCTCACTCGTTTCCTTTCATGTTTCCTCTTTTAGAATGCCTCCTCGACGCGAGAACCAGATAGCGACTGCCGAGCTGGCAGAAATCATTGCGCAGCAAATGGCCGCTCAATTCCCAAACCTCTTTGCTCAATGGAACCAAGCCAACAACAGCAACAATGGTCCATGCAATTTCAAGAGTTTTAACTCGGCTAAACCACTCAAGTTTAGTGGTTCTGAGGGAGCGACTGGGCTTCTTAAATGGTTCGAGAGCATTGAGAATACTTTTCGCCACGTGCAGTGTCCTGACAATCGCAAGGTCGAGTTTGCTTCGAGTGTGTTCCAGAAGAGGGCCCTTACGTGGTGGAACGGGGTTATGAGAGATCGTGGTGCAGAAGTTGCTCTAGCACAGAGATGGGCTGAACTTAGGGCCCTTATGATGAAGGAATTATGTCCTCGTCACGAGATCAGGGCCTTGGAAAGGGAATTCGACGATCTTAAGCAAGACAGCGGTGAACATCGAGCCTACACTGATCGATATGAGGAGCTGAGCCTGTTGTGTCCTACTATGGTTACGCCTTTGGATAAGGCGATTGAAAAATACATTGATGGTCTCCCTGACTCAGTTCAGGACATTGTTACTGGTAGTAACCCCACTACGGTTAGGCAGGCCATTGAGCTATCTGCAACCTTGGCTGAATCTCAGATCAGAAAGCATAAACTCTTTCGAAAGGGTGACAAGAAGCCAATCGAGGAATCAAAGACCATGGATGAACAGACTGGATCCCCTGAGAAGTCTAAGAAGCGTAAGGCTTCGCAGAATTGTGCGATTGCTGCTCAACCCAACCAAAACAACCGCAACCAACCAACTCAACCTCCTGTAAAGAAACCTTATGCCGGTACTGCACTGATATGCGACAAATGTAATGCACACCATTTAGCTCACCTACAGTGTCGTTTATGTGCATCATGTGGGCGACTCGGTCACCTGGCAAATGCTTGTCGATTTACCCCGAACCAAGGTGGTCCAAACCAACCTCAAGTAAATCCTGCTCAAGCTCGTCTTCCACCAGGACCTTGCTTCAACTGTGGCGAGATGGGCCATTTCCGAAGAAATTGCCCAAAGATTGCTAATGCAAATCCAGCGCAAGGATGAGCATCGGACCAACTAGAAGATAATGTTGTTTAGAAATAATCAAGCCTTATGTATTGTTTTCTTTTGTAGTCAAGGTCCATGAAACAGTTGTTGTTGTTTATAAATAAATCCTTTTATTTACATTGCAATGTACAAATGTGATGGCTTGTATAAACAATGTATCATCTACAATACCGACAATCAAGGAACCGTATTCCTTGAAGAACAAACTACCCCGTAATTTCTTCCATTTTATTATCTCTTGCGTTTTCCACGGAAAATCATAAGTACCCGTTTCTTCCAAGGAAACGAAGTACAAGGCGCAAGTTGCAACTCTGTACGAATACCCAAAGTACCACTATAAATTCTTAATAAGGTACCTAAGGGTATTTCTGTATATTCTAAAATGATTGTACCCTAATTCGAATAGTGCGTTTTCTTGAAAAAGAAATCGAATTTTTGGAAGATCTTTCTATCTTCATAGTTAGATTCTTGCTAATGTTTAAAGTACCAAATGAAATCCATGAAATGGATTCCTAGTGTGCTTTAAATGCATGTACGTAATTAACAAAACAAAACTTACAAATTAAAGATCTAGATAAACAATTTTGTGGTTATGTGACTATGTGTTTATGCATTTTGTGTTTTCGTATACGCTGGACATTCGTTATCCAAATCCTCATAGAATCTTTCTTATCTTCATATGAGGGATTCGTAGTAGGATATTCAAAAAGGTACTATCTTAAATCCTTAATGGACTCCTACGTTGTAGTTAAGTCCCTTGGATTATAAAGTACTATTCCAAAGTTCAAGGACAACATGTGTTGATATAGTTGAAGAGATTGGTTCGACAATCTAGTTAAAGACGTCCTACGTCGATGTAGTTAAATATTCCTCTTGGGTAGTTAAGTTAAATAGATTGGTTCGACAATCTAGTTAAATATATCATGTGTTGATATAGTTAAAGAGATCCTACGTCGATCTAAGTTAAATAGATTGGTTCGACAATCTAGTTAAATATATCATGCGTTGATATAGTTAAATAGGCCCTCTGGCGGTCTAGTTAAAGAGATCCTACGTCGATCTAAGTTAAATAGATTGGTTCGACAATCTAGTTAAATATATTATGTGTTTATGTAGTTAAATAGGCTCTCGGGTGGTCTAGTTCAAGAGATTGTTCGTTGATCTAATCCTGTGGTGACCTAGTTAAAGAGACTCTTTTGCAGTCAAGTTAAATCACCACAGGATTATTCGTTGTTTTTCCCATACGCATTATGAAATGAACTGTGCGGACTGTGCAAGGAAGTACATAATTATGGAGGCCTACATAATTATGGAATTTAGTGCACAGAAACCACGGGAAGTTTTGTCATGTGTTAAGACCTACAGTGACAAGAGTAATGATACGGGAGAAGTCTTGGACTTTGACCAATGTCATATATTCTTATACTCCCCAATTCTGATTTCAAGCACACACAAGTTTCCTATGATAATTCTTCACGGGAAACGTTCTCCTGTCTATAGTTTGAAACTCCATGTTTTGCTACTACAAGGACTTCACTTTGAGGGTTGACATTTTCGCTAAGAATCCTAACATGGCCCAGAGTTTTACTTAAGGGTTTAATGGATCTATTAGAAGGCGAAACCGTCACAGCTGTCTTCACAAGTTTCCTCTAGAAATTAATTTCGGGACAAAATTTCCTAAAGTAGGGGAGACTGTGACACCTTTGTCACTGCGACCATCAAACAAATACCAAACCAATGAAATATTGTATTTCATACTTTGGACTTGTATAAATATGTGTATCTTTTGCACATATCAACTCTTGTTCGATTTCAAGCTCTAAATCGTTTTCTGGAAGGTTATACGCGCACTAATGCGTAAATATAACCAGTTTAATGCAACAAACACTCCGGAATAGTGAAATAGGCTTAACATACCTTAAATAACCTCTACCTAACTTAGAAATAAGTTTTGGAAGGTGTGGTATGCCGAAATCAAGTTATATCGCTTACAGGGACTAAATTTGACAAACTACGAAAGTATGCCAATTTGAACTGTAACAGACATTCCAGAACATGACCATAAGTTAAACATAGCATAAATATCCTCTACATAGCTTAGAAATAGGCTTTGAGGGGTTCGGTGTGCTAAAATAAACTTTTGGGTCATTCAGGGACTAAAAGTGTCAAAAAGTGCACAAGTTCGCATTTTCGCGCATATCTTACGTTCTGAATACATCCGGACATCCAAAAATTTATGTAAGCACTATAATATTTTATTTTAGTGTTTAGCATAAGAAAAATCCATTCGTCGCGTCATTTGGATCGTTTTTCGCGCTTATGCGCATTCCGTCGTAATTAAGCGAACATCGCGATCGTACGGCCAAACGAACCAACATCCGACATATTTTTGAGCATGTTTCATGTCCAAAATGTTTAGGCATCATTTTAGGGCCTTAAAGTTGGCTTTACGGGCCTTAGAAGTGCCGGAAATGGGCTTAAACACCAACAGGGACCAAAACTGTCACTTTTTAAAGTTGCTGCTGATCAGAAGGGCCAGGCGGCCCGCCTACACTTCTGGTGATCCTGAAGTGGGCCGCATCAGCCTCCCAGACAGCAGAAACATGGCAGAAACTTTGAATCTGGTCCATTTCACTTGCACATGGTTTTGGGGCAATACCTTGGGCTCTAATGGTTTTGTAATACCATGTTCCCGAGGTGTATGGTTGAGATCAAAGCACGGTTTCCTAGAAACAATCCTAACGGCTAACCGAACACTATAAATACCCCATGCCATCCATTGCTAAACTCACTAGAATTTTGATTTGAGAAACTCTAAGTTGAAACCGTTGTTTCATACCTGAGATTCTTGGATCGAGATTAGCATTCGGGGACCCTTCGTAAGTATTCTTTCGTTCTTTTATTGCTTTTCGAGTCTTTTAGAGTTTGAAAGTCAAACTTTGTTTGACTTTCTACGTTGACCAGTTTATGGTCAATGCGAAGTTCGTTTGAACTTCGCAACGTGAGTGTAATCACGTTGGTTATAGTCCCTTGGGACTATGCCTACTGATTACCACGTTGTCTAGGGTCGTAGGGTAAGCGATCTAATAAATCGCTTATACCTTCGAACCCGACCCATTTGGTCGATCATTAAGATCCGACCAAATACATTAGGTGACCATAGTGTATAGGGAATAACCTTTCGAGGTTATACCTTATGGTCACATCGTTTAAGTAGTTGTATGATAGGTAGTTTATATGCCTTAGGTAAATTACCAGAATACCCTTTTCATGTATAATTGGTAATTAAGCATATGTAACCTAAAATTTTGTCACATAACTTGTCACACCCCGACCGCGTAAAACAACAAATCGCGGCGGAAACATCGGGGCGTGTTGCAACAGAATTAATGTTTCATAACCATGGATACCAAAAAGTGTTTCGTTTTATTAAACATTGAATAATTACTTCGTCTGGAAATCTAAATACACAAATTAAACATAATCTATCATTGTTATTGAGTCACTAAGGCCTTGTCCAGTCCTATGTGAGCATGCATCTTATCAATCGATATCATCCAACTATACCTGAAACATATGTGAAAACGAGGTCAGCAAAGAAATGCTGGCGAGTACATAGGTTTTGTGAAAATAAGATTCATGACTTCAGTTTAAGAAAATGTTTAGTCATGAACCTTGTAATTTGCTTTGTCTTTGTAAATCATTTGAAAAATAATAAGTTTAGATGATATGTATAAATAAGAGAATAATGCATGATTAAATGAATAACCATGTGAAATGAGTCTTTATAATATAAGTTGTTTGTAAATAAATGTCTTGTGAAAAGTATGTTACTTGTATAAAATGTTCTATGTCTCAAACTGAAATGATTCAAATAACGCTACAATATGTAATACCATACAAACACTTATATATAGGAAGTACCAGTGGCGTATCCACCATGTTTGTATCATATTATACACGCATCGTTACTTAATCACTTAATCAAACCAAACCAAACAATGTAAAATGTCTATGTTTAAATCAATTGTCAAATGTATTGATTAATATGTCAAAGTATTCATGTCAAGATGTAAATCATGTCAAAATGTCTATGTCAAATATCCATGTCAAATATCTATGTCAAATATCCATGTCAAATGTCTATGTCAAATATCCATGTCAAATGTCTATGTCAAATATCCATGTATGGCAAGTGAAATGTCTCAACTAAACCATATGCACAACAACAAAGTATTGAAGTAAAACTTGGTTTAGATCAATACTATGTTTCGTGGAAATGCATGATTAAATGTCAATCATGTTCCGATGTTTACCCAATCGTTAACCCATTTTGTAAAATCGTTCTAGTCGTTCTTGTTTTAATTGTGAAACTACTTTATGGTCGATTCTCTAATAACATTCAAACCTTCTTGACGCGTTCCTCGTTCCATCTCGCTCTCGTTCTCGTTCTTAACAAACCCTTACCAAAGGGTAAGTTAATAATTACAGATTCAGTCGTTACCCAAAATATCCACACATAACCATGGGTATAGAGAATAACGGGATTTGTCAGATCCTATGGTACCATAACCTAATACTGGTCGGCTTGATCATTGCTAATGAATGTCATTGGTTATGTAACTACAACCAACAAGTTCGTTCACTTTATTGAAATCGTTCTTGAAACCATTGTAATTGTTTTTGAAACCATTGTTATCGTTCTTGAAACCACATTCTAATTGTTATTGTAATCGTTCTTGAAATCACTTTGTAATTGTTATTGTAATCATTCTTGAAATCACTTTGTAATTGTTATTGTAATCCTTCTTGAAATCACATTGTAATTGTTATTGTAATCGTTCTTGAAATCACATTGTAATTGTTATTGTAATCGTTCTTGAAATCATTGTTAAAACATTTAGCACATATGAGTCACCCCAAAACAGTTGAAAACAGTAAAAGAGGGGAATAATGTACTCGCCTGAGAGTGCTTAGGAGTCTTGAACAACTACCAAGTAAGCTAGAGGAGTCCCGGAAATCAAACGGTACCTAATATAGGTAACTACATAAATAACCCGGACCTAAATCGGAAGACTGGGTAGCAGGAGGGTCTGTAAACCAAATGAGTGTAGGAACTCATATGATATGGTTTAACAAAGCCTACATACTAAATGAAACTTAACCTAAGTATTATCGACCCATCACGACCCATTAAGGTAGCTTATGCTACTTTAACGCGTCGTTTGCGTGAAACGCGTTCGGACCGCCTAACTAGTCCTATGACAAGTAATATATGCCTTAACATGTCTAATATGGTTGTCAAATCAGTTTAGATGTCAAAAGTTATGTTACATATGTTTAAAAATGAATTTTGGCATCAAAGGGGTATTTTGGTAATTTACCTAAGGCATATAAACTACCTATCATACAACTACTTAAACGAAGCGACCATAAGGTATAACCTCGTAAGGTTATTATATACTATGGTCACCTAATGTGCTTGGTCGGATCTTAATGATCGACCAAACGGGTCGGGTTCGAAAGTATAAGCGATTGTTTAGATCGCTTACCTTACGACCCTATCTAAGCACTAAACTAAAAGTGACGAGCTAAGCATGTTAAAACATGCTTAACTAAGTTTAGAAAACAGGTTTGGTATCAAAACAAACGGTTTTGATACCTATAAGTAGTTTGGTTACAAAATACGCAAGAATACGTATTCTGACCGAAACTACGGCTCGTCACTGAGCCTAGATAACGTGGTAATCAGTAGGTATAGTCGCTAGGGACTATAACCATCGTGATTACACTCACGTTATGAAGTTCAAACGAACTTTGCATCGACCATAAACTGGTCAATGCAGAAAGTCAAACAAAGTTTGACTTTCGGACTCGAAAAGCAATAAAAGAACGAAAGAGGACTTACGAAGGGTCCCCGAATGCTAATCCCGATCCAAGTAACTCAGGTATGAAACGAAGGTTCCAACTTAGAGCCCAAATGATCAGATTTGTGGGTTTTGAAGCAATGGGGGGGGGGGTGGGTATTTATAGGAAAAGTAGAGCCGTTAGGATCGTTTCTTGAATATCGTGCCACGATCCGAGCCGTACACTTGTCACAAAGTTGTGGTGGCTAGAAATGATGTTTATCAGCTGAAAATGCAAGTTGTAAACATGTGGTTGTGGTTTAATCAGCTGATAATCTGCTGACTGTTTGTTATTATCTGTTCTGGCATAGGCTAGCGCACCGCTACACTAAAAGTGTAGCGCACCGCTAGGCCTAAGTTTGGCAGATTTACACTTCTGGTCCCTGTCATGCATTCAGCCCATTTTCGACACGTTTAAGGCCCGTTAACCCCATTTCAAAGCTCTAAAATGAAGTTAAAGTATAGGGAACTTAAAATGTGCTCAAAAATATCTTGGATGTCGGTTCGTTTAACCGTACGGTCGCGATGTTCGGTTAATTACGACGGAATGCGCATAAGCGCGTAAAACGATCCAAATGACGCGACGAATGGATTTTTGGCAAGCCAAACACTAAAATAAAATATTTTAGTGCTTACATAAATTTTTGGATGTCCGGATGTATTCAGAACGTAAGTTATGCGCGAAAATGCAAACTTGTGCACTTTTTGACACTTTTAGTCCCTGAATGACACAAAAGTTTATTTTAGCATACCGAACACCTCAAAGCCTATTTCTAAGCTATGTAAAGGATATTTATGGTATGTTTAACTTACGGTCATGTTCCGGAATATCTGTTACAGTTCAAATTGGCATACTTTCGCAGTTTGTCAACTTTAGTCCCTGTAAGCGATTTAACTTTGATTTCACCACACCAAACCTTCCAAAACTTATATCTAAGTTATGTAAAGGTTATTTAAAGTATGTTAAGCCTATTTCACTATTCCGGAGTGTTCGTTGCATTAAACTGGTTATATTTACGCATCGGTGCGCATATAACCTTCCAGAAAGCGATTTAGAGTCTGAATTCGAACAAAATATGATATGTGTAAATGATACACATATTTTTACAAATCCCAAGTATGAAATATAACATTTCATTGGTTTGGTATTTGTTTGATGGCCGTGGAGGCACAGGTGTTACAGTCTCCCCTACTTTAGGAAATTTCGTCCCGAAATTTATTTAGAGGAAACTTGTGAGAGCTTGAAAACATGTTGTTGAAAAGATCGAACAACATTGGTTAGGGTTCTGAACTTCTAGTAACCTTAATAACATTATGCTTGCGATGTAAGAGGGACACTTATATACAAGTATATAAAGCGTCATTGGTGCGTCCACCGTACCTCCATTACATCGTTCTCATTTTGTTATTGTTGTCACTATCGGTTCTTACACATAATAAACCTTACTGGGTTTCTGTGCACTAAATTTCATAATTATGTACGCGTCCATAATTAGATAATTCCTTGCATAGTTCACACAGTCTATTTTATAATGTGTAGAGTAAAACCAACTGAACAATCCTGTGATGAGTGTGACTAGACTGCCATAGAGTCCTTTTTAATTAAATCAATAAATGATCTAAATAGACTATAAATGTGTCTGTCCAACTACATCACTAGATGTCGTTCTTAACCAAATTGTAAATCAATCTTTTTGACTAGACCACCAAAAGGGTCTCTTATGAATCATGGAGTGATACTATAAAATCCAAGGGTCTTATCTATTACATAGAAGCCCATTAAGGATTTAAGGTAGTACCTTTTGACTATCCTGCTACGAATCCCTCATATGAAGATATGAAAGATCCTGCGAGGATTTGGATAACAAATTATCCAGAGTATAAAAACACAAAAACATAGAGGAGAACACATAACACATAAACACATAATCGCATAATTGCATACTCGTTCAATCGCATAATCGTTCAATTTGACCTTTAATTTGTTATCTTTGGACACGGGTATTTAAAGCATACCAGGAACCCAATCTGTGGATTTCCTTTGGCACTTTAAATATTTTCAAGAATCTAACTATGAAGATAGGAAGATCTTAAAAGGAATTCGGTTTGTCCTAATTGAGTTGTATTGTACATTTTAAAGTGTACAAGGAATTCAATCAGGGCTCCGATGTCAACGAAGGTGTTGATCGTGATCGGCTCGAGACATGAATAGATCAAGATGTCATCAATAACAACAATGACGAACTGATCCAAATAAGGCTTGCAGACTCTATTTATTAAGTCCTTGAAGCTGGCTGGAGCATTTGTCAACCCAAAAGGCATGACTGTAAACTCGTAATGGCCATACTTCGTGCAGAAAACCGTTTTGGGAATATCTTCTTCGAGAATACAAAGTTGATGATACCCAGAACGCAAATCGATCTTGGAAAAGCATGAAGCGCTCTGCAGATGATCGGAGAGATCATCGATTTAAGGTAGTGGATATCGATTCTTGATGGTAAGCTTAACAGGCTTACGTTAATCGATATGAATTCGAAAAGATCCATTCTCCCTTTTACAAGGAGAACAGGAGCTTCTCTAAGGTGAAAAGTTCGGACGGATGAATCCTTTATCAGACAACTCTTGAAGTTGTTTTGATAATTCTTGCATCTCGAATGGTGCAAGACGATTAGATACTATAGATTTAAAAGAAGTAAGTGTTTGAGGTTCTTAGGGAGATTACAAGTGATCATAAAAATGTCAGAACCACACGAGTAGTTTTGTCTTTGTGTTGACATCATAAGGTTGGATCAAACATTCATACAATTGCATTAGTTAAAAATAAAACCACAAATTTTATTTATATAACATCCGCATTGTCTTTAAATGTTACAAGGTAACAACCAGAGGAAAAACAAACTGCTAATTGTTCACTCCTTCATCATTGAGTGCCTCATTGATGTTAAACACTCGACCGCGTGCTGGATTCACATTGACGTTGACGTTCGCATTCGGGTTTGCGTTAGCATTTGCATTCACCAGTCTTGGGCAGTTGTGGCGGAAGTGACCAATCTCTCCGCAGTTGAAACATGAACCTAGTGGGAATCTCACAGCATTCCCTTGAACCGGAGCTTGAACCTGAGCAGCCTGATTTTGTCCCAAACGACAAATCTTGGCCAAATGCCCAAGTTTACCACACGTCGTGCATTGCCAGCAAGCTTGTTGTACTGCGTGATGACCGTTGCAGCGTGCACAATAAGGTGCGATACCGGCATATGCTTTCTTTGCAGGTGGCTGAGCTGGTAAGTTTCGCGGATTCTGAGCAGTCTGTGCTGTAACCGCAAAGTTTTGACCACCCTTTCGCTTCCTTGATTTCTTTGACGTCTCACCTTCCTTACCCTTCTTGTTTTGACCTTTCTTGCTATCCTCCTTGTCAGCTGACTGTTTCTTGCCCTTGTCACCCTTCCTGTGTAACTTGTTCTTCCGAATCTGCGACTCAGTCAATGTCGCTGATAACTCGATCGCCTGACGGAGTGTGGCAGGGTTACTACCAGTAAGGATGTCTTGTACCGAGTCAGGTAGGCCGTCGATGTACCTTTCGATAGCTATGTCAAGTGGGGTAACCATTGTCGGGCAAAGCAGACTCAGCTCCTCAAACCTATCAGTATACGCCCTGTGCTCACCACTATCTTGCTTCAACTCATCAAATTCCTTCTCCAAAGCTCGATGTTCATGACGAGGACAGAATTCCCTCATCATAAGGGCTCTCAGTTCAGCCCATGTCTGTGCGAGAGCAACTTCGGCACCTCTGTCTCTCATAACCCTGTTCCACCATGTCAAAGCCCTCTTCTGAAATACGCTCGAAGAAAACTCTACCTTGCGATTTTCTGGACACTGCACATGGCGAAAAGTATTCTCTATGCTCTCGAACCACTGAAGAAGTCCAGTTGCTCCTTCAGAACCACTAAACTTGAGTGGTTTAGCCTGGTTGAAATCCTTGTATTTGCATAGCACATTGTTGTTGTTGTTGGCTTGGTTCCATTGAGCAAAGAGGTTTGGGAATTGAGCAGCCATCTGCTGTGCAATTATTTCTGCCAATTCGGCAGTCTCTATCAGGCTTTCGCGTCGAGGAGGCATTGTCTAAAAGAGGAAACATGAAAGGAAACGAGTGAGAGAATTAGACGAAAAGAATGAGATGCAACAAATCTGATGAAAGCAAGGATAGTGGTCATTTGTTTGTTACTACAAAGCAACAAACGACCTTGGTGATTAGTCAAAGTAAATAGGTTAAAAATAATGTATCGCGAAGACATGCTCGCCTATAAGTGAACACTCATCCCAAGAATTCCCAGGTAAGCACAACTGGTCTCGCATCTGATGAGATGTATACGAAGTGCTTGCCTAGACAGAAGACCCAGAATACAGGCATTCACCCTTCCAGTTTGCACGTGTTCACATTATTTAAAACCCAAAACCTTGACGAGATTTTTGAAAAAAAATCAAAGGGGTTCAAAACCATATAACAGAGGGTTCAAAACCTTACAATAGAAGGTTCAAAACCTAGAAATTAATCATCCTAGAACAGATGATTAGTTTTCAAAGCGGTTTTGAAATTTATGTTCTTGCTGTGGTCGTCACCTAAGGATAGGTGACGGTTTTGTTTTATGACTAAACGCAAGTAAACTCGCATTAGGGTCCTAAGAAGGTTATAGACTAGGTCAAAGCGTTACTAATAACCTAATTCCCTATAACCATTGGCTCTGATACCATCTTTTCTGTCACACCCCGACCGCGTAAAACAACAAATCGCGGCGGAAACATCGGGGCGTGTTGCAACAGAATTAATGTTTCATAACCATGGATACCAAAAAGTGTTTCGTTTTATTAAACATTGAATAATTACTTCGTCTGGAAATCTAAATACACAAATTAAACATAATCTATCATTGTTATTGAGTCACTAAGGCCTTGTCCAGTCCTATGTGAGCATGCATCTTATCAATCGATATCATCCAACTATACCTGAAACATATGTGAAAACGAGGTCAGCAAAGAAATGCTGGCGAGTACATAGGTTTTGTGAAAATAAGATTCATGACTTCAGTTTAAGAAAATGTTTAGTCATGAACCTTGTAATTTGCTTTGTCTTTGTAAATCATTTGAAAAATAATAAGTTTAGATGATATGTATAAATAAGAGAATAATGCATGATTAAATGAATAACCATGTGAAATGAGTCTTTATAATATAAGTTGTTTGTAAATAAATGTCTTGTGAAAAGTATGTTACTTGTATAAAATGTTCTATGTCTCAAACTGAAATGATTCAAATAACGCTACAATATGTAATACCATACAAACACTTATATATAGGAAGTACCAGCGGCGTATCCACCATGTTTGTATCATATTATACACGCATCGTTACTTAATCACTTAATCAAACCAAACCAAACAATGTAAAATGTCTATGTTTAAATCAATTGTCAAATGTATTGATTAATATGTCAAAGTATTCATGTCAAGATGTAAATCATGTCAAAATGTCTATGTCAAATATCCATGTCAAATGTCTATGTCAAATATCCATGTCAAATGTCTATGTCAAATATCCATGTATGGCAAGTGAAATGTCTCAACTAAACCATATGCACAACAACAAAGTATTGAAGTAAAACTTGGTTTAGATCAATACTATGTTTCGTGGAAATGCATGATCAAATGTCAATCATGTTCCGATGTTTACCCAATCGTTAACCCATTTTGTAAAATCGTTCTAGTCGTTCTTGTTTTAATTGTGAAACTACTTTATGGTCGATTCTCTAATAACATTCAAACCTTCTTGACGCGTTCCTCGTTCCATCTCGCTCTCGTTCTCGTTCTTAACAAACCCTTACCAAAGGGTAAGTTAATAATTACAGATTCAGTCGTTACCCAAAATATCCACACATAACCATGGGTATAGAGAATAACGGGATTTGTCAGATCCTATGGTACCATAACCTAATACTGGTCGGCTTGATCATTGCTAATGAATGTCATTGGTTATGTAACTACAACCAACAAGTTCGTTCACTTTATTGAAATCGTTCTTGAAACCATTGTAATTGTTTTTGAAACCATTGTTATCATTCTTGAAACCACATTCTAATTGTTATTGTAATCGTTCTTGAAATCACTTTGTAATTGTTATTGTAATCGTTCTTGAAATCACTTTGTAATTGTTATTGTAATCGTTCTTGAAATCACATTGTAATTGTTATTGTAATCGTTCTTGAAATCACATTGTAATTGTTATTGTAATCGTTCTTGAAATCATTGTTAAAACATTTAGCACATATGAGTCACCCCAAAACAGTTGAAAACAGTAAAAGAGGGGAATAATGTACTCGCCTGAGAGTGCTTAGGAGTCTTGAACAACTACCAAGTAAGCTAGAGGAGTCCCGGAAATCAAACGGTACCTAATATAGGTAACTACATAAATAACCCGGACCTAAATCGGAAGACTGGGTAGCAGGAGGGTCTGTAAACCAAATGAGTGTAGGAACTCATATGATATGGTTTAACAAAGCCTACATACTAAATGAAACTTAACCTAAGTATTATCGACCCATCACGACCCATTAAGGTAGCTTATGCTACTTTAACGCGTCGTTTGCGTGAAACGCGTTCGGACCGCCTAACTAGTCCTATGACAAGTAATATATGCCTTAACATGTCTAATATGGTTGTCAAATCAGTTTAGATGTCAAAAGTTATGTTACATATGTTTAAAAATGAATTTTGGCATCAAAGGGGTATTTTGGTAATTTACCTAAGGCATATAAACTACCTATCATACAACTACTTAAACGAAGCGACCATAAGGTATAACCTCGTAAGGTTATTATATACTATGGTCACCTAATGTGCTTGGTCGGATCTTAATGATCGACCAAACGGGTCGGGTTCGAAAGTATAAGCGATTGTTTAGATCGCTTACCTTACGACCCTATCTAAGCACTAAACTAAAAGTGACGAGCTAAGCATGTTAAAACATGCTTAACTAAGTTTAGAAAACAGGTTTGGTATCAAAACAAACGGTTTTGATACCCATAAGTAGTTTGGTTACAAAATACGCAAGAATACGTATTCTGACCGAAACTACGGCTCGTCACTGAGCCTAGATAACGTGGTAATCAGTAGGTATAGTCGCTAGGGACTATAACCATCGTGATTACACTCACGTTATGAAGTTCAAACGAACTTTGCATCGACCATAAACTGGTCAATGCAGAAAGTCAAACAAAGTTTGACTTTCGGACTCGAAAAGCAATAAAAGAACGAAAGAGGACTTACGAAGGGTCCCCGAATGCTAATCCCGATCCAAGTAACTCAGGTATGAAACGAAGGTTCCAACTTAGAGCCCAAATGATCAGATTTGTGGGTTTTGAAGCAATGGGGGGGGGGGTGGGTATTTATAGGAAAAGTAGAGCCGTTAGGATCGTTTCTTGAATATCGTGCCACGATCCGAGCCGTACACTTGTCACAAAGTTGTGGTGGCTAGAAATGATGTTTATCAGCTGAAAATGCAAGTTGTAAACATGTTGTTGTGGTTTAATCAGCTGATAATCTGCTGACTGTTTGTTATTATCTGTTCTGGCATAGGCTAGCGCACCGCTACACTAAAAGTGTAGCGCACCGCTAGGCCTAAGTTTGGCAGATTTACACTTCTGGTCCCTGTCATGCATTTAGCCCATTTTCGACACGTTTAAGGCCCGTTAACCCCATTTCAAAGCTCTAAAATGAAGTTAAAGTATAGGGAACTTAAAATGTGCTCAAAAATATCTTGGATGTCGGTTCGTTTAACCCTACGGTCGCGATGTTCGGTTAATTACGACGGAATGCGCATAAGCGCGTAAAACGATCCAAATGACGCGACGAATGGATTTTTGGCAAGCCAAACACTAAAATAAAATATTTTAGTGCTTACATAAATTTTTGGATGTCCGGATGTATTCAGAACGTAAGTTATGCGCGAAAATGCAAACTTGTGCACTTTTTGACACTTTTAGTCCCTGAATGACACAAAAGTTTATTTTAGCATACCGAACACCTCAAAGCCTATTTCTAAGCTATGTAAAGGATATTTATGGTATGTTTAACTTACGGTCATGTTCCGGAATATCTGTTACAGTTCAAATTGGCATACTTTCGCAGTTTGTCAACTTTAGTCCCTGTAAGCGATTTAACTTTGATTTCACCACACCAAACCTTCCAAAACTTATATCTAAGTTATGTAAAGGTTATTTAAAGTATGTTAAGCCTATTTCACTATTCCGGAGTGTTCGTTGCATTAAACTGGTTATATTTACGCATCGGTGCGCATATAACCTTCCAGAAAGCGATTTAGAGTCTGAATTCGAACAAAATATGATATGTGTAAATGATACACATATTTTTACAAATCCCAAGTATGAAATACAACATTTCATTGGTTTGGTATTTGTTTGATGGCCGTGGAGGCACAGGTGTTACATAACTGATTATGTAACATGTTTAAGCATATAACACTTGTCATAGGACTAGTTAGGCGGTCCGAACGCGTTTCACGCGAACGACGCGTTAAAGTAGCATAAGCTACCTAAACGGGTCGTAATGGGTCGTAAGAACTTATGTTAGGTTTCATTTAGTATGTAGGCTTTGTTAAACCATATTACCCGAGTCTCCATACTCGTTTGGTTTACGAACCCACATTCTATCCGATCCTCCGATTTAGGTCCGGTTTATTAACATAGTTACCTATATTAGGTGACGTTTGATATCCGTGATCTCTAGCATTGTTTGGTTGTCACTCAATGACTACTGAGCATTCTCAAGTGAGTACATAGACCCCTCTTTTACTATTTTCCAAACTGTTTTGGGGTGAAACACATGTGCCTACTTCTTACTTTCATGCTTTCCTGTTTTCACATCACTTTACAATACATTTTATGCTATGTATGTCCATTGTGTGCATACTTAGTACATCACTTTACAATACATTTTATGCTATGTGTGCCCATTGTGTGCATTACTTAGTACATCGTTTTACATTACATTTCATGCTATGTGTGCCCATTGTGTGCATTACTTAGTACATCGTTTTACATTACATTTCACGCTATGTATGTTCATTTGATTACATACTTAGTGCATCGTTTTCACATGCTTACATTTTGGGTATGACATTTGGTTTGTTTACAATGGAACAATACATTCATTAACATTAGCTACGCCGTTCGTTAGTAGGTAGTGGTACCATAGGAATTGACAACTCCCGTTCCTGAAATCCTGGGTTTGTTTGGATTGGAAGGAATGACCGAATTCGATATACATAACTTAGATAAACCTTTAATTTGTTTAAGGGTTTATCGCCACAGTCTCAAGGCTTGGATGTATGCATTATAACAATACCGCATAAATGTTTGTATCAGTATAGCATGCATTTGTTACACAAAACATAACTTTGATTTAAACTGTGTTTTACTTCAATACCTTGTTGTTGTGCATTTTACATATGGTTTAGTTGATACATTTCACTTACCATACATGACATTTCTGGTTACACATTACATGATCTACATTAAACATAAACATTTTGACAGTGATATACACATTTAGTGGTTTACATTGAACATATACGTTTCGATATGGTTTACACATTATCACATGACAATTCATTTATACATGAACAATTTACATTGACGGTTGGTTTGAGTAAGTGAATGGAGTAACGAGGCGTGTGTAATATGATACAAGCATGGTGGATACGCCGCTGGTACTTCCTATATATAAGTGTTTGTATGATATTACATGTCGTAGCGTAACTTAAATCATTTCAATATTTGACATATTACATTTTACATAAACAACTTATTTTCACAAGACATTGAATTACAAAACAACTTATCTTATACAAACTCATTTTACATGGTTATTCATTTAACCCTACATTATTCTCTTATTTATACATATCATCTGATCTTATCGTTTTTCAAATGATTTACGAGACAAAGCAAATTACAAGGTTCATGACTAAACATTTTATCAAATATAAGTCATGAATCCTATTTTCACAAACCCATGTATCTCACAGGCATTTTTATGCTGACGTACCTATTTTCACATGTGTTTTCAGGAGATGATGCATAGGACTTATCAAGACATACTTAGGCGGACTTGTGCCTTAGTGACTTAAAACGCAACAAGAACTAGTTAATTTTTGTTATGTACTCTTTGTTTCTTGTTTAAAACAATGTAAACTCTTATGTTTGATTAATAAAACGAAACTTTAATTGCCATGGATTTGAAACGATTAATTCTGTTACAACACTCCCCGACGTTTCCGCCACGTTTTGTATGTTCCACGTGGTCGGGGTGTGACAGCGAACACCCCGCAAACTGTGAAGTAGTAAAGGGATTTCGTTTACTTGTTCAATTTTTTCATCGTGATCCTCTTTATGCTTTTTTTTTTCTTCTTGTGCACCTACATGTGATATATTTAATGTGTTTACATAAATGGTATCATTTAACATGAAAGTAACAAAGGGATGCACATGTGCATAAATTCCCAACTGCATCATCGAATATTAATCAACCTTTTTTATCTCTTTATTTAACCGTTGTGTAATCATCTTCCATTACATCCGACCATTTTTTGACCCTTCATCCCTTGATTTCAAAACGTAAGTTACCTTCTTTGAATTTTTTCCGTTATCGATCTACGATAATAAACAAAACAAAAAAACATAGAATTAACAAACATACAATCTCAATGAATATGTGCATTAACATTAACTTTATCATTACTATATACACTATGCACATGTGCATCAACATAAATTACATTGTTAACATATTCTGGCAAACTATGCACATGTGCATAACTATGCACAGGTACAACAACATGAATGACCTTATTAACATATTCTGGCAAATTATGCACGTGTGCCTAACTGCACATTTGCATCAATATGACTGACCTAATTGAAATAATTTGTCAAAATATGCATGTGTATAACTATGCACATGTGCATTAACATGATTGAGCTTATCAACAGGTTTGCTTCGATAAAAAATAATGTACAAAACAAAAGTTACTTTTTCGATTTTTTGTCACTTTGTTTAACTGACGCGTGATCATCTTCCATTGCATGTCGCATAATCATCTCCCATTGCATCCGGCAATTTTTTGACCCTTCATCCATTGACTTCAAAACAAAAGTTACTTTCTTCGATTTTTTCCTATTGTTGATATACAATAATATACAAAAAAATAATAATAAAATAATAAAAAATAAGATCAATAAACATAAATTATCAATACATATGTGCATTAACGTTAACTTTATCATCACCATATACACTATGCACATGTGCATAAACATAAACGACCTTGTTAACAACATATGCATCAACTTTATCATCACTACATTAACTATGCACTTGTGCATCAACATAAACGACCTTGTTAACAATCTATGCATCAACTTTATCATCACCACATTAACTATGCACATGTGCATACCTATGTGCACATGTGCATTAACATGACTGACAGTATCAACAGGTAATGTTTGCTTCAATAGAATAACCTAACCATTGCTAACTCAACTTCTGTATTACCACCAAATATATTTAAAATTATTCAGTAACAAAACCTACATACAAAAAAAAAAACACACATACTACCACATTACAAGTCGGTGTATCATAACAATTACCCTGAATCCCTCAAACATCATATACATCAAACCATTTTCGCTAATGCAGATATGAAACCACGATTTAATCGTCATATTAACATATAAAGGATCTGAATCGACAATTAATCATCATGTTAACATATGAAAGTGCAAAAACAAATTGTATAAACTTACACATTCACCGAACTGTGTAACATCATGGTACGATGAATCCATTTGACGTTTGTTCTTCAGTTTCTCCTTATTTTTGCCGAAATCTTCAATGATTCTATTATTATTGCCCTAATTTCGGATATATGATGAATATATGATGGATGATTCTTTTCTTATAGCCCTAATTTGAATATATGATGGATACATGATGAATTATATGATCGATATGACGAATTTTGGGGGATTTGGAGTGTGAATTATAAGATCGATTTGACGAATTATGGGGGATATGGAGTGTGACGTGAACCGAGATGATGAATTGTGTAGAAACTGATGGACCTGGACGTGAACTAAATAAAAAAGAGGATTTAATTGTTGTTTGAAGTCCATAAAGAGAAAGAGTGGCAGCTGATTTGAATTTTATTATGTATTTACAGTAATGCCCCTTGTTCACATTGGTTCTCGCGGTTCTCTCAATAAAGGTTGTTCTCACATGAACCCTATATATATATATATAGGATTAGTTTCAAGAGTGAACAACTTTTTGAGAGTGAACTGTGTGAACTATTCTTGACCCTTGATCATTTTTTTAGATTAAAAGGGTAAGACTGACATTAGCCAAGTATGTTTAATTAAAATCCCTTAATTTTCTCCTCTCTTAACTCTCTCTCTCTCTCTCTCTCTCTCTCTCATTTTTAACTATTTCTCTATTATTTCTTTATCTATAGATTTTGTTTTAATTTTAACATTAATATTGTTTTTCTTTTATTATCCATATATATAGATATCATAATATATTGTTTTTAACTTTTTATAATTTTCAATAAATATTGCAAATTTTCTCTGAGATTGAAATTGTAACTATTTTTGGGCATTAACTCTTTTTTTGAATATGTGATGAAGTTATTTATTTTTGCATACATGTGATATGTTTCGTTTTCATTAATTTCTTAATTTTTATATAAATCTACTCATGCGCATGCATAATATACTATATGTTGTTAATATACACATATGTAACCATTTTTGAATATAATACACAGATGTATAAAAGACTGTACACATGTGTATAAACTAACAGTTGTGTATCTTATATAACCCGATAGTTAGCGAGACTGTACATATGTGTATAAACTAACAGTTGTGTATCTTGTATAAATTGATAATTAGTGAGACTGTACATATGTGTATCTTGTATAAACTAATACTAGCGAGACTATACACATGTGTATACACTAACAGCTGTGTATCTTGTATATATGAAAACGAGCGAGATTTTAGGGATTTTGATTATATTGTTTAATTTTCAATTTACAAAAGACGCAAATACCCTTCTGTCAATTAATTTAAAGGGAAGTTACAACATTATAATTACAATATTGACATTGTTTAAAAATCTTTAGATTATGTAATCCAATAGCCTAGATTAGTTCACTCTCAACCTAGTGTTCACTTTAGAACCCTACCCTATATATATATAAGTATATGAAGAAAACCTTATTAGTTAAGAAAACTTATTAAACCCTATTTGTGTAGATATGATTGCTCCACATCATCAACCATTAAGATAATATTCAAGGCTATTTTGGTCATTATGCATCTTGTACTATTGTCTATTCTACCAACACATCACCATTATTTCCTTTTTGTCACGTCACTATCTTTTTCTCTTATATTTCTCTTTTCATCCAGCCATCTTGAAAAGAATAGATTTGATATTAGAGAGAGAGAGAGAAAACTGATGTTTTAGAGTGAGAAACAACATGCTTTCATCATGTTCAAGAATAACATCATGAAAACAAAAAGAAGTGTGTGTCTCTCCTATTTATCTTTTCATCCATTCGTTTTTTTTAAAGAATAGATTAGAGAGTGGAATTTGATGTTTTAAAGAGAGAAAACAACCTTTCATCATGTGCAACAAGAACACCAAGAACACACGCACAAGTGTGTGTTAAAGAAGATCTTACTTATCAGTGAGTTTGAAGTTCTTTACTTTTGTTATATGTGTAATATGACTAGATTTATAGTTTTTTGGATGTTGTTTGTTAGATCTGATTTAGTGACTATAATTTTGTTTATATTTGATGTATTTGGGTTTTCGGCTTAGTTGTGTTGACGAAAAATATAATCACCTGATGTAGTTTATGGTTATTGATCATTCTTTTAATGAAAAATGAATGGTGATTTTCAAAACTGTTTTTCCTTAGTTTTATTTCATGTATGCTTTTTAGTTGGATTTTTTTGTGTGTTTTTTATGGATTTTGCTAGGATATTTGAAATGGATTTGGTTTATTTTTTTTTATGTTTTTGTTTAGCTTGTGGGTTTATGTACATTGATTATTTATCTTGTTTTGTGTTTTTTTTTTGTTTATGACTTTTCATTAAACATTATATATTTTTTGAATTCAGTGTCTACACATGTTATACTTCATATAATTTGTTTAAATCTTAATATGTAAACAACGGTACACATGCAACATTACACATTTTTAGCACACAAACTGTAGTAACAATGTTACACATGCAACATTACACATTTTTATCACACAAACTGTAGTAACAATGTTACACATGTTACTTATATTTACACCAATCTTTTTTTGGTAACAAAGGGGATGTACATATGTAACACATGGTAAAACATTTAAGGTGCGGTAAAACATTTGAAATAATGGCTCACAAACTGTGAGAAAAAGAGAATGACTCACATTGTTGACTTCGGTGTTTGTACGACTTCCTTGTAATGTTCCTGATTATTATCTATTAAAATTAAACAATGCACATGCGTTAGTAAGATAACCCAATTTACATTAGTCATACTACCGAGACAGAACTCCAACAATCTGAGTCAGGCAGAGACTCGACATGCGTTACGGAGTCCTAGATCAATCGGGTAGAGTAACTAATACGTAACCGGGGGTTATAATACTTACAACGAGGTAGAGCTTTGCTTTTTAGGGGTATAATACCTGAGCAATATTGCTATTATAGTGTTAGAGGAAAGAAAAGAAGTTGAATGGTGAGAAATGAGGCCGAGGCCTCCTTTTATAGGCTTGGAGTATAGCGGCTCGCGCCCCGCGAGAGATACGGGGTCAGGCTTCGCGGCCCACGAGGTACGGTGGCTAGGCTCTAGCCTTGTCGACTCAACCGGCTAGCTTCAACACGTAACCAGACATGTGGCGGACCAGGGTCCGGCCTGGTGTCACTATGTCGCGCCCCACGATAGCCTTGGGGTGACCGGGTCGCGGCCCGTGACAACCCTATATATTTGTTTTTATTTGATTTTTATAAATATAAAGGTATTTTAGGGTCATTTCTCGTATACGGGGTATAATAGGAACGTTTAGGGTTATGTTAAGGGGTTTTAGGAGGGTTGTTATATCCTCCCCACCTTGTTTTAGATCTCGTCCTTGAGGTATACTAGAACATGTGTGGATACTTCTGTTACATTTCTGACTCGAGCTCCCAAGTTTATTCTGGTCCTCTATTGGAATCCCATTTCACTTTAACCAGAACTCATTTCATGTGCTTGAGATTCTTGATCTTTCTATCTTCAATCTGCAGTGGTTTCTCTACAAAGTTAAGCTTCTCATTTACCTCTATGTCATGAAGAGGTATCACTAATGACTCGTCTGCTAAGCATTTCTTGAGGTTACATACATGAAACACATCATGTATTCCTGCCATTTCCTCTGGTAGTTGTAGTTGATAAACTACTGGTCCTATTATTTTGATAATCTTAAAAGGTCCAACATACCTTGGGCTTAGCTTTACTCTTTTAAGGAATCTGACCACTCATTTCCATGGAAAAACTTTTAAGTTTTAACAATACCTTATCTCCAACTTGAAATTCCAACAGTTTTCGTCTGTTATCTGCATAACTCTTTTGACGATCGCGTGCTGCTTTTAGTCTTTCCTTGACTTGAGTAATCTTATCCGTTGTCTCTTATACTATCTCTGGTCCAGATAGTTGCTTTTCTCCAATTTCTACCCAATAGACTGGAGTTCGGCATCTTCGTCCATAAAGTGCTTCAAATGGTGTAGCATTTATACTGGTATGATAGCTGTTATTGTAGGAAAATTATATTAATGGTAAATGGTCGTCCCAATTTCCTCCGAAATTAATTACACAGGCTCTAAGCATATCTTCCATTGTTTGAATTGTCCTTTCGCTTTGTCCGTCCGTTTGAGGATGCTAAGCTGTGCTTAGATTTAACCTGGTTCCCATTGCTTTTTGGAAACTTGTCCAAAAATGAGATGTAAAAACGACTATCTATGTCAGAAACAATAGATAAAGGAATTCGATGTAATGAAACTATTTCATTTACATATAACTTGGCTAATTGTTCCATACTGAAATCTTCCTTCATAGGTAAGAAATTAGCAGATTTGGTTAATCTGTCTACAATCACCCAGATTACATCATTACCTTTTCGTGTCTTGGGTAATTTAGTAACAAAGTCCATTGTTATCAATTCCTATTTCCATATTAGCATTTTTAATTGTTGCAACAAACCTGAGGGTTTCTGATGTTCAGTTTTAACCTGTGAACAGGTTAGACACTTAGCAACATAGGTTGCTACATCCTTTTTCATTCCTCTCCACCAGAAATTTTTCCTTAAATCTTTATACATCTTATCATTACCAGGATGCATCGTATACTTAGACTTATGGGTTTCTTCGAAAATTTGGCGGCGTAGGTTTCCTTGTTTGGGTATCCAGATCCTTTTCTTATGGAATCTCCAAATTCCATCTGTTCCTTGTTCTAATTCCTTAATCATTCCTCTTAATCTTTCAGTATCATCTTTGATTATTGTTTCCTGTATCTCTCTAATTTTATCATTTAAATCTATCTGCAGATTTAATCTGAGAGAACGTACTCGCTTTGGCTTTTCATGATACTTTTGACTTAAAGCATCCGCTACTACATTAGCCTTTCTTGCATGATACTGGATATCACAATCATAATCACTAAGAATCTTCATCCAGCGTCTCTGTCTCATATTTAATTCCTTTTTCCCAAAAACATATCTTAGACTCTTATGATCTGTTAAGACAACAAACTTGCTACCGTAAAGATAGTGTCTCTAGATCTTAAAGGAAAAAATTATAGCTCCTAACTCTAGATCATGGGTTGTGTAATTCTCTTCATGTTTCTTAAGTTGACTAGAGGCATAAGTTATAACCTTTTGACGTTGCATCAACACACATCCACAACCTAACTTAGAAGCATCACAATAGACTATTAGGTCTTCAGCTCCTTCTGGTAACGCGAGTATGGGTGCGTTGGTTAGCTTTTGCTTTAAAATTTTGAAGGCTTCTTCCTGGTTTGGTCCCCATTCAAACTTAATTGATTTGCAGGTCAGTTTGGTTAATGGAATGGCTATTTTAGAGAAATCTTGAATAAAACGTCTATAATAACCTGCTAGTCCAAGAAAACTTCTCACCTTCGTTGGTGATTCAGAGACTTTACACTTAGTAATCGCCTCGATTTTTGTTGGATCCACATGAATTCCTTCATGATTAACTAGATGTCCAAGGAATTGCACTTCTTGTAACTAGAATTCGCATTTTGAAAATTTAGTGTAAAGCTTTTCTTTTCTTTTCTTAGCAAATTTAGAAGTATAAACAAATGCTCTGCATGATCCTTTTTACTCTTAGAGTAAATTAGAATATCATCTATAAAGACAATTATGAATTTATCCAGGTATGGTTTACATATCCTCTTCATCATGTCCATAAATGCAGCTGGGGCATTGGTTAAACCAAATGGCATGATTGTAAATTCATAATGACTAAACCTTGTTCTGAAAGCAGTCTTAGGAATGTCCTCTTCCTGTACTTTCAATTGATGATATGTAAATCGATCTTAGAAAAGAATCGAGCTCCTTGAAGTTGATCAAACATATCATCGATTCTCAGTAGTGGGTACTAATTTTTTGTCATAATCTTGTACAATTCCCGATAATCATTGCACATACTCATCGATCCGTCCTTCTTGACAAACAAATCGGTGCTCCCCATGGGGATGAACTAGGTTGCATGAAACCTTTCTCCAGAAGTTCGTCTAACTGTTTCTTCAGTTCCTGCATCTCCGTTGGTGCTAGTCGATATGGTGCTTTGGCAATCGGTGCCGTTCCTGGTATTAGGTGAATTCTAAATTCAACCTCTCTATCTAGCAGCAATCCAGGTAACTCTTCTAGAAAGACGTCTAAGAAATTAGATACTACGGGGATATCTTTTAATTCTTTTCCTTTAGTGTTAATGATTATGGAAATCATATACACTACTGCTCCTTTCCCTGCATAGCTTGCAGCTTTCATCACAGAGATGAATCTAGTTGGCCTGGTTGGCTTATCTCCTTTAACTGTGATCTATCCATCATTTGGTGTACTTATTTGCACTGACTTTCGATCATATAAAATGTTGGCATGATTGGCTACCAACCAATCCATTCCTAATACTATATCAAATCCAGCCAGATTCATTGGGTAAAGGTTAGCAATAAAAGCATGGTTGAGAATTTCTATCCTTGCTCCCTGCAGGATTTTCCTTATCTTAATGGTTTCTCTATTTGCCTTCTCTGCCAGACAATCTTGTTGAAGTTTAGTTAACGGTTGATTGAGAAGTTTATAGAAAGAAGTTGTAGGATCGTTTTCAGACCCGAACGAGTCGATCAGAAGAGTTTTTCTCAATACGAAAGGCGGAAACAGACGTATCGAGTTCAATTCAGCAAGAATATCACTTTAAACTGTCTTTGGATTGATTTGATAAAGAATTACAGCGAGTAGACACTTCGGCAGCACTTTGGCTCTCAACCGGAATGTTCAAGACTATCTCAAACGAAATCAGGAAGCACATATATATAGGCGTGGTAATTCCGTTTGAAACTGCTTCAAGCGAAATCACATTCAAGCGAAATCACTGATTTCGTTTGAATTGACATTGTGTGATTTCAAGCGGAATTACATTTTCTAATTCCGTTTGAAATGACCTCTCACCCTATATTTGAAATTTTTCTCGTACAACGTGCCCTGATCTATCTATATACAAACAAGACTCGATACAAGACGAAGTCGACAGACGGATGCACCAACAGACTCCCCCTCGAATGTTGATGAGTCTTCAGTGTCGAGTCTTCAATCTTCAATCTTTATCTGTCTTCTCAACCTCTTCTGAAGTATCTAACAATGTAAAGCATCCGTCAATCTCTCTCTTCTCTTTATCAACTTATCTCCCCCTCGGATGTTGATCTAATCTTTAATTTCAGAATCACAATCTGGCTCTTGAACATTCTAATTCTTTTGATCAGATCTCTCGATTCCTTAAGTTCATCAGTATCAGCAGTTCCAGGATAGCAACCTAGCCTACCTGCATAAACTCTACCCAAAAATAAATTTCACAGATTTATAAATTGACAAATTTAGAAATAACTGGTAGATTTTATTCAACAACACCACTCTTATTGTGAGGTAGATTTTCTTATAACAATTTTAATCTCTGATGAACCACTTGAAGAAATATCATTTTTCAAATTTAAAACTTCTTTCAAACAGACTCCCCCTCACAGATTGTCATCATGTTTAGCACTTGGAATTTTGAAAATCATCTCTCCAACATCAGTCGTCGAAAATCTTTTTGAATTTTTCAAAATTTTATGCTAAAACACACTAAAATCTTTTTGGATTTTTGAATATAACGAAAATGCAGTAAAGAAATATTTACAGAAAATATTTTTGTGATTTTGTGTAAGAGGACCATATCAGTTTTTGAGACAAATCACCAACACCGTTAAGCTTTAATCATTTTCAGCTCTAAACAATTCACTTAGATTGTCAGTATACTGATCCACTTAAATTTTCACACAAAGTTCAATTGTTTCGAGATACGAGATTAATGTTTTAGTGACTTAAACTTATTCGCGTGTCCCACCTCAGAATATACTCCCATATCCAGATCCCAATATTCAGTCTTACAGGTGAGTATACCACAGATGATATCTGTAAAGGGTTAAATTGCGAGGGCCGTGAGAGCTTAGGCTATTGCTTCCGCAAAATTAGAGAGATGACAGCTTCGACTTTTGGTGTGTCCCCTTTAGAGAATCTTTTGTTTCAACAGCACACGATTAGCATTTTGCAATGTTTCATCATTTTTTATGCTGAGGGTGGTGCTATATATCAAGCAAGCAGAAAGTATTATACGGGAACTAGGCCATTGCTTCCGGAAAATCAGAAGTCCCGGGATAATACCCCAGATATCACTGAGTATAAAGACCTAGTATCTCAGAAAGAGGGACCTTTCAAACAAGATTTCGGGGGTTACCCATATATCCGAGAGATGTTCCCCATGATATAAGTAAGTTTGAAATTTAGGTTTATATCTCGTCACAATCTACTAAATGTGTAAAAACCTACTGGCATATCATCAGTGAGACCGTTATCTTTCCAATTCTTTAGCATGCTGTGATCGTCCACTGATGAACTATCATTTCCTCTTTTTTACAACAAAACTCATTTTTGATTTTATCATGTTTTTGACATTTTCAAATTTTCAAATGTTTTTGGATTTTCAGAAATTCTTACTCCCCCTAAAATTCAAAATCATTTAAAAGAAATTTGAAAACAAACTATACAAGAAAAAATGACAACTGTTGTGAATTGCTTCAAATCGCCATCCACTTGGCATAAACAATCAGAACTCCCCCTTACAACAAACTATTTTCCCATTATGACTTCAAAACACTTAAGTTTATTTTAATCAAATGGTTTTTCCGGAAAATAAGTTTTGTTGATTTTACCACTTGTAGGAATGGGATTTTGTTCATCACTTTATTCTTTTAATCCACTTGAAAAATGTAACAATTTTAAATTCAATCAACAAACACCACTTGTAGAAAATAAGTACAATTTAATGTCCCTGTTTTACCACTTGTATGTTAAAACCCTTCTTCAACCACTTGTAAGTTGAAATATCACCAATGTGAATTTTTCAAGAAAGATGCCGATTCCTGCTCCACACTTACCAACCTGGAAGCTCCGGCAAGTCATACTTATCACTCATCATAATATGTTCCATCCCAGTCACAAACCTGAGATGAAACATCCTTACCTGGTTTCTTCAATTTTTTCTCATAAAACTCTTTCACCCCTTTAACCTTTCCATCAACCATTTTTCCAAAAATATGTTTTACTTTGGGGTTAAAGGTTTTCTCAACATCAAATTCTTTCTTTTCTGAGAAAAATTGATTTGAAATTTCAACTTTACCAACTTTTTGTTTAAAATTCTCAGCCCGCAATGGTGGAAAATTGACATCATCAATTGGCGGCACTGATGTTTCCAATTTTAACTCAGCTTGTGGCTCCTCTGACTTTGTGGAATCAGATTCATCGCCTGAAAATAGCTCCTCTGATTTTGACGAATCAGAATCATTGCTAGAACTATCATCAGATTTCTTAACAACCCATTTTTGGTTCTCAAGCATTGCTTTTCTCTTGTAAAACCTCTTTGAACATTCACCAACTTCAAACTTCGAATTTTTGAAAACTTTGAATTGTTCAGTTGATGATTCATTTTCAACCATTTTTTCTTTCAGTTTTTCAGAAACTCCCTGTTTTGATTGAATTGCCTTAGGACAATTCCTGGCAATATGACCAACTGTTTTGCACTGAAAACAGGTTCTTGTCTCCTTTTTCTGTTGAGCAACATTTTTCTCCATTTCCTCTTGCTTCTTGGCAAGGAATTCTTTGTTTGATTGATTTCTAAACAACTGCTCATTTTCTTCTTCAGTTGATGTTCCTGAAACAAACACAGGTTTTGGTTTATAAATTTTCTCATTTTTATGATTTTTCGGTGGAATAAAACCAAGACCTTTTCTTTTGAAATTACCGTTATGGTTTGGTTTCTTTTGAAAACCTGAACCAGAACTGTAACCCTTTTTCTTATTTAATCTTTGTTGAACTCTTGAGGTGTAAGGTTTAGGTTTTTCAGAAAGATTTACACCTTTTATTTCAGAAATATTAATTTTTATTAGTTTAAAAACCTTTTTTATCATTTCATTTTTAACACCTCTTATTGGAAATTCTTTATCAGAATATAATTTGTCAGAATCATTCGAAGTATATGCTACTTTAAATGTTTCATCACTCAAATTAGATTTTGATAACATAAATTCTTTATTGTAAACTCGTTTAACCATAGATTTTGGACTGTTGTCAGTTGAACTCGAACTTTCAGACCCAGACTTTGACTCTGACTCTGACTTTGACTCCTCGGATTCATCTTTATCTAACACCTGATCGACCACTTTCTTTATTAACTCAGACTCATGATCAGTGTCAGATGACGTAAAAGTGACATCAATACTATCTGGCAAATTATCTGTAGTCTCAGACTCCCACTGTAAATTGGTTGCCTTTTTGACTCTTTTTGAATTTGGATTTCGTGGAGAATATCCATTTTCAAGCGGGGGTGGACACTGGTTGTAACTAAAACTTTGTTTCTTACCAGAATCATTCACTTCAGTATCCTTCTTCTTTTCAGAAACCTTTTCATCAGATTCTTCTTTTTCTTCAAATGCCTTCATGCCTTCCACTATTGGATAAATCCTGGCAATAACATAAGAAGTACATGAGTAACTTTTCAACAAACGATTTACTCTTTCTGTTTCAATCCTTTGAGTTTCCAATTTTTGTTCCAGCACAACACATTTCTCAATGTTTATTCATGACTTTCTGCTTTGTCATGAAAGCTCCTTGAAGTGTCTTCATGGCTGTTGCTTGTTCACTGCTTGATAGATTGTACTGATTCATAACTTTGTTTAGAACATCATACGATTCTTTCAATCTGTTCATGTTATGAATCAAAGTATTGTTCTGCTTCTTCACAGCTTCACAGTTTTCACACTACACAGGAATCTTTTGTGCATCAGCTTCTGCATCAACTTTAAAAGCTAGAACCTCTTTTACCTTTTTTCTTATCACATGAACTTCTTCATCATCACTGCTGACAAGTTTCTTAATCTTTTTCTCTTTATTTTTCTTTTGAGCTTTTCCATCATCACTATCACTCTCTTCCATCATTTTTAAGTGCTTTTCCATTCTTCTTGCATAATAATCATCATCATTATCACTGTCTTCAGCAACTCGAGCAACAAAAGCTTTATGATTTGACTTCTTGTTAGGATCATAATTATCCCAACTGAAATTATTCCAATTAAACCCTTCTGGTAATTTTTCATCATCTTGGTTTATCAGACATGCTTTACTATCAGCTGAAATACATTTATCCCAACTGAAATCTTTTGTTGACTTTTTATCATCCTGATTCACTATACATGCTCTCTTTGATGATTCTTCAATCTCCTTCCTGGCATGAGTATTTTGTGGTTGTTGTTGATGTGGTTGTTGAGCAACTTGATGATAAATTGCTTTTCGATAATAATCTTTGTTGTTAAACGGATTTTGAGCTCCACTTGCTTCGCGGTTTTTGCACTCCCTCTTGAAGTGTCCTTTTTCCCTGTAACAAAAACAAGTAACTTTAGATTTATCAAATCCTAAAGTAGAAACATTTGCATCACGGAAATCATCTCTTCCCGTAATTTGTTTAAACTTCTCAGCTCTCCTTAACACACTCGCCAAACACCACTTTATATCCATCAACTCCATCTCCTCAGCATCGATCTGATCCTAATCCTATTTTGTCAACATTGGATTCCCGATTCGTCCTGCAACTAAACTCCCATATGACTCCAACACAGTCCCTAACAAAGACATGTGACTTTTTGTAATTTCTTCTGAATAATCTTGATCATTCTCAAAATTTATCACAATATTGCATTGTAATCTCTTGTCGTTCTTGGTTGCAGAAAAGTTTGGATCAAATGATGGATATGGAGAAAATCCTGTTTTGATGTTTGATCCTTGAGATGATCCACTAGATGAACTTTTAGCATTGAATGCAGTTTCGATCTTTGGTGATATATTGGTTTTATCACTGCTTCCTCCTTTATACTACAATCCAATATATTGTTCACCATCAAACTCTTTCATTCTTGAGATCTTTCTTTGTTCCATCTCCTGAGCTTCAATCTTTTCAATAAACTTGCTGAGTGTTAAACTGCTAAACCCTTTCTTGTTTGTTAACATCATGAGATATGTGCCCCAAGTTTCATGTGGCAACGCATCAGCCAGCTTTTCAATCAACTCTTCATTATCTTTTGTGATGCTCAACCTCTTCATGTTTGCTAATAGATTGCAATATCTTTCTATGATCTGTTTTGTGTTTTCATTTTTTAAACCCCGGAATAAATCGAATTCCTTTTTCAAAAGCGATTTTTTGTTCTTAACCATCTCTTGGCTTCCAACAAACTTTGATCTTAATGCTTTCCAAATTGAATACGCACTTCCATTGTGTTGCAGTAAGATCAAGATATCTTCTTTAACAGCTTGATGCAATAGACTAATCATCATCTTTTCATTTTTGTATTTCTTTCTATCATCAGCACTTAGATCTTTAATAGCAATCTCCTCTTCATCATCATTCGTTGGTCTAATATACTTTGTTTCAACACACTCCCAAGCATCCAAATAATTTGCTTGCACCCAATTTTCGAATCGTTCTTCCCATCCTTTATACTCTTCAATGTTCATAAGCTTTGGCGGTTTTTGCATAGTGCCCGTTTCATTTTCCATGGTCAAGTTCTGAGTAACACTAGCCGGAGTAGTCGGAGTAGTAGCAAATGCGTTATAAAATTCCTCTTCCATGTTTTGGTTTTACAATTTCACAAAATCAGCACGTTCAAATGGAATTAACTTTCACGTGAAATAACCTTTTCAAACGAAATACCAGCTTCACACGGAATCACCCTGTTCAAGCGGAATACCAAATACAAACGAAATCCCTTTGGAGCGGAATACCCTTTCAAACGGAATCACTAATTTCGTGTGAACTATCACCCTTTCAAACAGAATACCAACTTGAAACGGAATAACTAAATTCGTATGAGACAATTCAAATGGAATTACACTCTGGAGCGGAATTAGCCAATTTCAAGCGGAATCACTCAAACGAAATAACGATTTGGTGCGAAATAGCAGATTTCACGCGGAATCAAGATGCAATTTCAAACGAAATTATGCTGATGTCATCATTCTCGAACTGAATTTTGTCGAATTGATCAAGTTTTAATCCGATTTTAGATTTGAAACTTTCAAGGCTTTGTTAAAACACTGTTTCGCACAATATGTGAGAATTTTACCCGATTTTAACCGTGAAATCAAGTTCAATTTAGAAAAGAAGGTGTAGAAAACAGAAAATTGCAGCTGAATTGGTAAGAACTCTTCCTCCTGAGCTCTGATACCACTTGTTGGATCGTTTTCAGACCCGAATGAGTCGATCAGAAGAGTTTTTCTCAATACAAAAGGCAGAAACAGACGTATCGAGTTCAATTCAGCAAGAATATCACTATAAACTATCTTTGGATTGATTTGACAAATAATTACAGCGAGTAGACATTTCGGCAGCACTTCGGCTCTCAACTGGAATGTTCAAGAGTATCGCAAACAAAATCATCAAGCACATATATATAGGCGTGGTAATTCCGCTTGAACCTGCTTCAAGCAAAATCACATTCAAGCGAAATCACTGATTTTGTTTGAACTGACATGGTGTGATTTCAAGCGGAATTACATTTTTCTAATTCCGTTTGAAATGACCTCTCACCCTATATTTGACATTTTTCTCGTAGAACGTGCCCTGATCTATCTATATACAAACAAGACTCGATACAAGACGAAGTCGACAGACGGATGCACCAACAGAAGTATTGATAAAACTTTGGTTTGCACCAGAGTCAAATAATACTTTAGCAAGATATCATTAACTAAAAACATACCGGCAATCACATCCAGAATCATCTTGACTTCATCGGCTGTCAGAACGAATGTTCTAACATTCTTCTTGGGTCCTTCGGTTGTCTTAGCTTTGCTGGTGGTTGCTAGAGTTAGTTTCGGACAGTTTGGCTTGCTATGACCAGCTTCTCCATAATTATAGCATATTCTGGCACTAGCTTTCTTCCAACAATCTCCTTCCTTATGTCCTGGGAATTTGCAATAGTTGCAGGACATAACACACTTTCCTGAGTGCTTTTTTTTGCAAGACTTGCAGTAAGGTGCAGAGGAAGAACCTGTACTTTTTCCATGATAGGTATTACCGTAACGAAATTCTTGAGTAAGCTTTTGAGCTAGGTTCTTTTTCTGGTTCTCTTCTTGTGTACGTACCAATTCATCAGTCAAGGTGTTGGCCAGTTCTACGGCTTCTTCTATGGTTTGTGGTCTAGCTGCCTTGACTACGTGTCTGATCTCACTAATTAATCCCCAGATGTAACGAGAGATTAATACTGGTTCTGGTGAGGCTAAGGTTGGTACTATTCTAGTATATTCGAAGAAGATCGTAGTGTAACCCTTCCAGTCTATTCCAGTCATTTTAAGATTTGAAAACTTATTGGCGATTTGTTCTTTTTTCAGGAGGTGGACATAATTTCCTTTCGACTATGTCCGTAAAGTGGGTCCATTCCATATTATAAACTCTATCACTTCCTCTAGACTGGAGAATGGTATTCCACCACTCTAAGGCTGCATTCTTAAAAAGATTAGAGGTAAACATAATCTTATCCTCATTTGCACATTTACTTACTTTTAAGACAGCTTCTGTCTTTTCTATCCAACATAAGGCTGCAATAGCTCCTTCATTTCCTGAGAATTCCATTGGTTTGCAAGACCAGAATTCTTTTTAAGAACAACCATATAAAATAGTTCTTCTGCTTTTTGTAATAGGAGCTTGGATAAGTGGTCCGTGATTTTCATTCATGTCGTGACTTGGTTCAATGATTGCACGTTTACTGCCTATTGCAGAGTTATTATTTTCTACTTTTTAATAGTCTTGATAATATATGGCATGGCATCTATGATTCCTTGTGCTACTATGTGTTCGATGGCACTTTTATTCACTTGGTTCTCGTTATTATTGTTATTCTGGTTTTCCTGATTTACTTCGTTCGACATCTGAATTGTAAACATTTATCAGGTATTAATATCACAGAATAAGATTTAACACAAAAAATCATATAAACAAATTGATAAAAAACGTCGAACATTACGACTTTACTCTTTTTATATATCTATATATATGTGTCGATTACAATTTACTACTGAAAAATAAACACACCAGTAGTTATGCATCGATAAGTATTAGGTTATATATTTTAGTTGATATATTTATCTTTTTTATCAAACTACACACAAACACACACATACACACACACACACACACACACACACACACATATATATATATATATATATATATATATATATATAAGGTGCCTTCATCCAATACTGCATCTCTCGCTCGTCATATTTCCACACGAGCTTCTCTCCTATCTATCGTATCCTATTTCCTTCTTCCACTAATTATTCTCCATATGTGCGAAGTTCCTGCACATTCTCTTCACTCATGGGTGGTAGTGGTGCTGGCACTGGGTTAGGGTAACGTGGTGTAGGTTCTCCGTATGGGTATGGGTATGGTTTGCTTAACACACTCCGAATATACCTGTCATCATTCCAGAATGGATTTAAGGATTATGGTCAGTATATTGTGCTATCTGATTTGGTATGGGTACTGGTTCATGATGAGGATATAATTCCTGATATACCCTATTGTCATCCTCCCATGGATCATACTCTAAAGGATTTGGTGCTAGGATTCTAGGTATCTCATCGGGGTCAAATACTGGTATGGGGAATTGGTTTCCTTGGTTAAGTTCTAATTCTATTGGTTGTTCGGGAAATAATGGCAACGGTTGTGGTTCAGCTATTTGGTTAAGATTTGGATCTGCTGCGGTGGTTGCTAACATATGAAAATCGGCTAACTGTCTATCAAGCTCTTCTTCCCACATTGGTCTATTAACTGCTTCCTAGGTTTGGGCATTCACTTCCCTATTCGCTTTTGCTAACGCTCTCTGTTGTTGTAATTTCTTCATCCTCTTTCTCCTCTCATGCGCTCCCTTACTAAACCATCCTCTCTTTTTTGGAGGGAATGGTTCCTCGGATTGTGCCTTAAAGATGAAAATTCCTTCCTCGGTATCAGCAGAGTACCCCGAAGGAGTAGGCTGAGATGAGGTTCCTTGACTCTTTGGGGAACTAGCTAATTGACGGTAAGCGTCAGATGTACCTTGCTCACTCATACTGCAAACTAACAGATTGTCAAATAACACAAAACAATAATATACATATTTACACATAGTCACATAGATTATTTCCTAAGACAATTGATTAAAAATTTTGGTATCAGCAAAACACCTCAGTGGCTTAAACTAGTGGTTGTAGCTTTAATACTACATCCTGCCGCAACCTCCGAGCCCTACCCCGGGAGCGGGCGGTCGCGGTTACTCAGAGACGGTGGTATCGGTGTTTATTAATTTGTCAGCGGAATTTAAACATCAGGACCGTAGTTAGGAAATATTTTATCAGAGTTTAAACACCAAACTTTTATAATAAATACATGGGATAAAACCCAAGTTCATTGACAATACATTATAGGGATAAAACCCTAATTGTTGAAAGCATAAACTCCTTTTTATTTAGGTAACTTTTATAGCCACTTTCTTTAAGCCTTCAGTGCTCTCCAGCTGGCTTCTAATAGCTTTCACATTGTGTTACCTGAAACGCATTTTAAAAGATTTTAATCAGCAAGAAATACTGGCGAGTGCATCCCAGTTTAATCAAAATATTTTTATAACTTTATAGTATTAAGAGCGATTACAATGTTTATATCTATCCAATTACTCATTCATTACCTGTCACTCGATGGATCTGTGACTATGGTCATATCACACATTGGATACCTGTTCCCAATTGTGAAGGTTATCAAGTACTGTATACAAACCCCATAATACTGGCAGCAATTGTAGATTACAAAGACTTAATCACTGTAAGCATAGCTGGTAAACATTTAAGGTGTGGTAAAACATTTAAAATAATGGCTCACAAACTGTGAGAAAAAAAGAATGACTCACATTGTTGACTTAGGTGTTTCTAAGGCTTCCTGGTAATGTTCCTAATTATTATCTATTAAAATTAAACAATGCACATGTGTTAGTAAGATAACCCAATTTACATTAGTCATACTACTGAGACAGAACTCCAACGAACTGAGTTAGGTAGAGCCTCGACATGCATTACAGAGCCCTTGATCAATCAGGTAGAGTAACTAATATGTAACCGGGGGTTATAATACTTACAACGAGGCAGAGCTTCGCTTTTTAGGGGTATAATATGGTAGTTCATATGTCTGTAGCTTCCGTCAGCATTAAGTCTTATTCTGTACTGTATATGTCTTTTGTGTACTTGTATGTATATGTATGTATGTGTGTAGAACGACAGCTTAGGGAATGGCTTTGAACTGTAAAAGTGAAGTCCGATGGATGGCATGTGTCACCCGATCGGATGGCCATCCGACCGGACTGCCACCCGACCGAACTGCCACCCGATCGGACAACACTTATCTCTTCCCCGAGTTTGCCTATAAATACCCAGCTTGGGTTAGAGTTAGACACTTTTGAAGACTTTTGCTTATTCTGTCAGGAGACTCTGTCAAGTCTGATTCTCTACCGGTTCTTGTGTACTTTCACATCATTCTAATAGAAAGATCAGATGGATTTAATCGTTGAATACGTTGTTGTGATTCTGTGACTTGATCCATGGATTCCGCACATTGATCGAGGTCGATTCATCCACGTTCGTCACGGACAGATCCTAATCCAAAGGCCTATCAAGTGCAAGCTTCAAGAAGACTCAGAGAGAGAGAAAGTCAAGAAGCTACGAGATTGACTGCGGCAATATCCAAGGGGGAGTCTGTTGGTACAGTAATGTCTATCGCCTTCGTCAATTCGAGTCGTAGTAGAAACATTTTAATTCAAGTCTTTATATTGTAATATGTAGGAAAAGGCAAGGTGGCAATTCTGTAATTAATGAGAAATCTCATTAAGTCCCTTGGCATATAAATAGAAGCCTTAGGGCTAGAGTTTATGACTTTTGACCATTAGAGACTTGGAGCTTGGTGCTTAGAGAGAGAAAGTCTAGAGAGAGAAAGTGCTCAAAGGTGATTCACGGTGCTTTGTATTTGTCATACGATCAATGAGAATCACATTAATTATACGATCTTGTGTTCGGTCACGTTCGTGTACGGATTCCGCACGTCACACGTTCGGTTCGCAATCGTTACGGAGTCAAAAACCGATCCTAACAAGTGGTATCAGAGCCATAGGAGGACTGAATCGAGGACTACGACAGCGAATTCACCGGAATTTTAGCTATTCTTGCCGATTACAGTCGAATTTCAACGGAAATTTGACGAATTTTCTCACTTTCTACTCATTTCTTGTTGTGTTTTACACTTTTATACCTTAAAAACGAGAAAAACGTAAAATTGAACGGGAATCTACGGTTAAAATTTGACAAATTTGATAACAATCGATTCGCAATCAATCAAAGAACAATCCTTCATAATTTCATAAGAAAATTCCTTCAAAAAATGAATCAAAATTGACGTGTGCGCGTATATACATATTTTTATAATGAATTTACACACGATTCAGTTTTAAATTTATAAAAGTGATTTATACTTCAACATCAAAACACACACGAAAGGGCAAGTGTACCCCGTCATATATGTAGTAAAGTATCGGTAAGAACCAAGTGTCGATCCAAGGAAGTGGGCGGAGGAATAATACTAAACCTTTGTCATTAAATTACCGGTAGGAAGATAAGTTGTGTGATTTTCTAAAATCTAAAATAAGCATAAACAAATATTTATAAAAACATAATAGACTCCAAATAAGAAAATAAATATATAGCCTTGCTTTATACACAACCAAAGCATGTGAACTAAGTCGGTTTTGTCACTTAAAACATTTGGTCAATTCTCCATTTTCAAGACAATTAGTATCCCTTTCAGGAATCCTATCATGACAATCATTCAGAAAGCTAAAACGATAAACACACTTTAATAACCTAAAATTGTTCATTAATGCTCAAATGACAAGTGTCTATGAAAATCCCCTAAAGAAAAGTTAGTCATCCGTTAACAGTTTTCTAACCTCACTTAATCAAGAAAAGTGACACCGATAAACACAATGCAACCACCGAGACAAGCATAAACTAGATTAAATCACAACCGAGTTCATTTTACAAATCTTGAACACAAATTCACAAAGATAGCAATTTTGGCCTAAACTACTAACTAAGCTAATAATTTATGTTCGAGAATTCATAACAACACCATTTAACCCGTTAAGGTCCTTCCGTGAGGGAAATCCTTCTTGATTAACAATAATTATCCCTAATTAACCCACTTACCATTTCTAGTATCATGGTGCAAACAATTTAAACAAGTTAAACTAGTTAAACAAGTTCAAAGTCTACTAATACATGATTAATTAAGCATCTTCTTGCAAATATCTCAACTAACCACATACCAATCATCCAAGTTAATTACTTATAATCAAGAATTCAACATCAATAAACAAGGTTGCAAACTAATCATCAAAGATTAACATAGAAAATGCTGCAAAGTGTCATTACAAACATAATTAACATACTAAAGGTTGTAATTAAGCAAGGGATACTAGTGTTTTTACCTAAAGGCTTACAATAATACATAATCTTCAATCTAAATGCTTGAATTATAACAAAAATATGGAAAGATTCAAGAATCAAACCATAAACAAGCACAAGATTGAGTATCCGGATAGTAACGGAGCTAATCGGCACAATGTGGGTTGAATTCGGGTGAAAGCAACAGCCTCCGGAACCTGTGAATTCGCTAAATGAGCTCCCAAAAGTCCAGAATTACGAAATGAAAGCTGCTGTCTGTTTTTTATAACTTTTTCATGTCACACGGTCGTGCCATTAAAGTGCACGACAGTTCACTTTTAAAATCTTGTTCACCATACTGTGTGACATCAGCAAATCTTGACCGGTCTTTGTAGTCGCACGGTCGTTCCATAGGATGCACGATCGTGCATCTCCGATGTTCCTATGGCACGACCAACTGCACTAGGGTGCAACTCCGGGCTGGGACTTGGTCATCGCATCCGCACGAGCGTTCTTTCAGTCGCATGGTCGTGCATTGCTGAGATGGCTTGCACGTTGGATCGCACTGGCTGTGCATCACCGAGATGAGCCTGTTTGTCGGATCCACACGGTGGTGCGATGGGTCGCACGACCGTGCAACTCGCCCAGATCAGAATTCTTTGCAGAATCTTCGCAGCTTTGTCGTTTCGCCCGGGAAATCCTCGTTTTCATGCTGTTTTAGGCCTGTAAACAAAAGTAAACCCGATTAAGTATCTGATTCTCAGTTTTACAGCAAAAAACGCGTAAAATGGGGATAAAATGGGGGACTAAAGTATGTGTAAATTGGTGAATATCAAACCTCCCCACACTTGAACCTTGCTTGTCCTCAAGCAAGCTAGAACTAAAAGGCAATAAAAGCTAGAATCTAACAAGAACGAGAATTTACAAACTATCTACTAATACAACTACAAACGGGTAGCCAGTTTTTCGAAACGCAACTTCAATTGATTCAAACCAAATAAGCACATGAAAATATTTATAGATAACCAAAAAGCCGTGATTTTACTTTCGATTGACATAGCACGCTAATATTCACACACCTCACAATGTTCACACACGCTAGGTTTTATTTGTGAAACATAAATAAATTGTGTATGTGCAAACACTCAATGCCTCGTCAATGAAACGTGTAATATCATAAGTTTGTCACAAGATCTTATCTCCACCAACTAACATGCAAAAAAGTGCAAATCAAGAGGTCTTTACGGGTTGTAATGATAGGCTTGGGTGAAGGGTATGGAATGGGAATTTTAAAGTGACAAAATGGTTAAAACTCGGTAGTTACATTTAACAAGCGTAAAACAAAAAAACTATACATACTTACGCCTTAAAAAGGCGACTTTTGTGATATGGAGCTCATCAACGAGATTTCATCATTTTAGCATTCAAAATTGCTCGAATTTTGTCGACTTCACCCTATTTTAGGGTGTTTTTTTTTTTTTGCAAATATAATCTAATGGATTTGTACAATGAACAATTAACTACAAGAAGAGCTAGTTAAACGATGCTTTTGACCGAGTTTTAACACATAAGGTTTAAAAATAAAAATGCTAAATTTGGCTAAGTGGGTGATTTTGTTGGGTAAACAAAGGGAAACACGGGAAAGGCTCAACATGGTTAATCCTAAGGGGTAATGTAGGGTTTAGGGGAAACATAACACAAAGAAGAAGGCTAACAACAAAGGGGTTTTCTAGGTGCCTCTATCACTTCTACACAATCTCACATGTTTATGGTCTTAACTAGCATGCTAGTGACAAGTTCTAAACTACACGTGACATCCGGCTGACTCCTACACCCAAATGAACAAATATATAACAAGTTTAAGGCTCAAATATGCTCACATAACGGAAGGAATGGGTAAAAGTGTGAAAATTAACTTGCAAGTCTTTCTTTGTTTGTCACGCTTTCTAGTTATATTTTTCAAAATTTATTTGGCTTGTCGGGTTTTTATCATATCTGAAGCTTTCTAAAACACAACTAACCGGTTTATTTACTAAAAATATATACAATTTACTAATATTTTTTATTGATTTTTCTGATTTTTTTATATATATAGAACAAACAAAGTCAAAATGTTAAACCCCATCCCCACACTTGAACTTCGCATTGTCCCCAATGCAAAACCCGAAATATAGAGAAAAAGGAGAATAACACTCCCCTGAAGAAGATTTAGATGAAACGAGACTTCAAAGCTGATTCTGTGGTATGCGCCGGTCCAAGACTTGCTTCAAAAATCTGTACGGATGTCACAGAGCAAAACAAAACAAAACAGAAGGCAGAGACAATCTTAATGCAAATAAACCATAATTTACATAAATAAAAGGAGTACTAAATATCCAAACATAAAATAAAGCAAACAAACGATAATGTCTGAAAAATAAAGTACATAGCCGCGGGTGTTTGAAATGAAGACCAAAATGAACACCCAAGAAATAAACTACTAAAATATCATAACCACCAACTCACAACTCGCACTACTGCTCGTCACCGGCATCTCCTCCCGTGCCGGATGGGCCAGCCCCACTATAACCTCCTGGGTTCCCGAATGGGAACTGTGGGGGCTCGTCAAAGTAATTAGGGTAGGCATTCTGAAGCCCCCCAAATATGTACGAGAATCCTGCATGCACCTCCTGGCGCATGAACTCTTGGTTCGCCCTCATCGCCTCCTGGTTAGCCCTCAGCTGATCTTGGTTAATTCACAGCTGCTCAAGACTGGCCCGCTGCTGCTCATGGATGACCTGCATCTGCTAGAACTGGCCATAAAACTCTGGATATGAAGGGATGCCGGGAGGCCAATGCTCGTAATGTGGGGAGTGATGCTGTTGTGGTGAGTGTGGTGGTGAGTGCGACGGCTCCTGATGCTACTCCTGGTCCTCCATATCCTCATCCTCATCCTCCGCCGGCTCTGGAGGTATCGGGTCCCAGACCTCGTTGTTGAGCCCCTTCAACCTATCCCCATGATCGGTCTCTGCTATAAGCCCCATGGCTTTCAAAGAACGGATGTCAACATACATACCCTCGGTAACCAACGTAAGACCCTGAACCACCTCGTCAGTCATTATACCCATGTTGTAAGCGATTTGGGTAACATACTGACCACCATGTATCTGACTGTTGGCGGTTCTACCCGAACTATGCACGAAGTAATCAGACATCCGCGCGGCGAGGTTGATGTGGACCCCCTCCTTGAGCGCATAAAGAAATATAAGATCCGGTGTGGGACAGTTTCCCAAACTGTCTATGCGCCCGACGATAGTGTGGCTAAAGATGTGGTGCATAACCCGAAGTAAAGGGTCTCGTAATCTTGAAGCTTTGGACATCCAAGGATCATATGGGTCGCCAACCGCAATTCGTGCCGAAATCTCACCCCGCTCATCTTCGCTGGGGAAGGTGAACTGATTAGTAAAGAACTCGGAATCCATTTCTTCATCGGTGTATATACCGAGTCTTCGACCTAACCTTCCCACGGTCCACTTGTGCCAACGACCACCTAACTTGAAATTTATCCGTTTCTTATAGCGGAAGTCGGGATCTCTACTCGCTTTTGGCTTTTCATACGAGTAGGAAGCGAAGAATTCTAGCATGGGTTCCAAATAAATCGGGCGGTCGATGTTGACCAAATGCGAGAACGGAAGTGTCAACATGTCTTCAAGCCGTTCACGTTGGTTTAACTCGATCATTACATCCCAATCTAATATTCTAGGGATGCCGAAATGGTTCCGCCTATTCCATAGCGCATGGAGCTTTGGAATGCAAAGATTTTCCCGCTCATTGTTAGGGTTGAATTGTAGAATGGGATGGCCCATCTGCATGAGGAATGTTGTTAGAACAAGAGGAGCAGGAAAAATACCAAACAAAACAGCCTAATCACACAGTTATGAAGGTTCTGTCCAACTGATCTGGGCCTTTCGTGTGACACCCTAGGAAAACCAGGAAACAACGCAACACAACTAGCTTCCTCAGTAACCACGTACTAAATTTCGGGACGAAATTTCTTTCAAGATGGGGATAATGTGACAATCCGAGTTTTCAAGGTCTCTATTCGACTTAACTTAGTACTTATTTGCAAAGTGTGTTTTGTTTTATATACATGATGTGCATTATAAGTGTGTAGGTGATATATATATATATATATATATATATATATATATATATATATATTGTATTAATATTATGATTTATACAATTAATAAAACATGGATCCAATGCCGAACACCTTCACCCACGAAAACACTCTTGGACGAAAACACCGTAGTGTTTTCGTCAAGAGCTGGCCGGCGAAAACCAAATGGGCTTTGGCCCAGTAGTGATTAGTTAAAATGTTTGTCCTTAACCTGTACGTAGATACAGCAATTAGAAAACCCTAATCACCTCTCACTCTCTCTCTCGCCCTCCTTTGTAACCCAACGGAAGCCGTGAGCACTCAAGTCTGATACGTCGATCGGTTTACTGTCTCTCCTGCTTAGGTTAGTGATCGACTAGTTGTGATTATTTGAGTGAGATCATTTGATTATCTGTTGGCTTTATGAATTAACTGATGGCACGTAATGATAGTGATCATGTGATTTGAATTGTTTTGTATGTTAGGGATCCTCGTAATCTGATGATATGATCAATTGTGTTGTGTCTATCCATGATTAATATGATGATGTAAGGTTGATCGTAAAACTGAATGATGACTGATAAATAACTAGATCTTTGTGTATTGTTTGTTATGTTGGGATTACTCTTGATGGATATGTGATCATATATTACCTGAGTAAATTTTCCATGATCCGGTTATGATAAAGCAATGATTCCAAACTGATATGAATGAACGATTGGGTTGTCGAAACAGTCGAGATTGTTAGAGTTAACTAGGATTGGAGTTTTGCATAACTGATATTGTTGATGCTATTGGGGTCGACGAAAACGCATGGACCAGACGAAAACACAAGGGGTCAGACGAAAACCCCAAGTGTTTTCGCCATACCTCTTGATCGTCGAACACGAAAGGGATTTCGTCCCTAAAGGGTTTTCGTCATAAAGCGATTTCCACTGTTGTGATTTCGTCTAAGATTCTAATACAGTAACCTTGTTATGTTAAACCTGTTAACCCTGTTAAGTTTGTTAACGCTGTTAAACACGTCAACTACGTTAAGTATGTTAACTAGGTTATGTTAACTATGTTAGGTATGTCAACTATGTTAAGTATGTTAAGTGGGTTAACTCGGTCAAGCATGTTAACTCAGTTAACTCAGTTAAGCTTATCATGTCTGTTAATTGATAAACCATGTTAGATTAGACTGAGAACCCAATTATGTGAAGCATGAGTTGTGTGAAGTTGAATAACTGTTTACGTGTTACTTGATGTTAACTATCCAGTACCCTTAGTGACTTAGATTGCATGTGAAACTTTACCAACATAAACTGATTGTGTATACGTGCATACTATAGGCTTTGATTAAATTGTTGTGCAACGTGAACTCTTGTTACAACTTGTATAATGATGTGTGATTATGTGAATGTTACTTGTATAATGTGAATGTGGGATACATGATTCATGTGTAAACAAAACTGATTAATCTTTGGTAACCACAGTAGGGTTTGGTAGACCATCTGGGAACTGGTAAAGTAACTTAACAAACTGAGAAAACCGAGGTGAGTTCACACTTCTAAGGCATGGGATTCCCGGTGGGTTGGGAATGGGATTGAATAGCTATGACAGAACTTGTACATTTACCACTACTAGACTACTTACTACCGTCCTCGGATTGGGAAGGACGCCAGCGCTAAACCTACGTACTCGCTACGTACCACTGTCCTCGGTTTGGGAAGGGCACTTACGTAAAACCTACGTAATCTCACACTTACCACTGTCCTCGGATTGGGAAGGGCACTTACGTAAAACCTACGTATTCTCATACTTACTACTATCCTCGGATTGGGAAGGACACCTATAGATACAACTAGTCTAGTTATATACAACATGGGAAGCCCCCACTAAATATCGTAAAAAGGTTTGGAAAACAGGGTAAACTGGAAATTCACATGGGAAGCCCCCACCAACTATGGATGTGTTTGGGAAACATGGTAAAATGGTTAATCATATTTTCAACTATGGAGTAATCCCCACGGCAAGTAAGCCAACTAAAGACAAACTACGTTTTCGTAAACAATTTAAAACGAACACCCAACTGTGAACTTGCTCAACTTTGTTGTTGATTCGTTGTTACATGCCTTGCAGGTCTTTAGGTGCATATTGACTGGAACTTGCTGTCTGGGAGGCTGGAGTGGTCATGGGTCGAGATACATGGAAACATAACACAACACAAATGGCTTTTACATGTGGTTATAAACGCTTAACGAATGAATTATGCTTCCGCTGTAAACTGTGATATATTGTAACGTTGTAAAACTTATTGTTAATCAATGAAAGTTTTATTTACATAAACCTATGAGTTCAATGTGATTGATGGCTAAGATCCTGGTATGTCGCACACCCCGCGGTGATCCCGCATGTGGTATTTTAGGGGTGTGACATTTCGCACGGGCGTGCGACAAGACGCACGGTCGTGCGTCCCCGAGACGAGTGTCTGTGATCGGAAGTTGCCGAAAACGCACGGACGTGCGACCAAATGCACCCCCGTGCTTCACCGAGATCACAGCAAAACCAAGGAACAACCGATACTGAATGACCGTTCCACCAAAGGAACGACCGTGCGACAGCGATTTCAACAGATTTTTAACCCCTGGTTCAGAACTGCCAGATTTTTCCAAAAATTATCAATTTTTTTGGCAAACAGGGGTGGGAAATCCGACCAGATGTTCACGAAACGCAACAATCTTACAAGGGTTAGGGTTTCAATTGTGTTTATGAAGAGAACCCTAGAAAGCCTTGAAGAAATCATACAAATCTACCCTAGAACAAGGATGAAACTGAAAATCGAACATAACAAACATACCGTGCGAAAGGATCTGAGAAACCGTGCGAAAAATGGTGCCATTTTGGGGAAAACTCGGTCTGGAATGGCTGGTGCAGTTAGGGTTTCACGACTTGTGAGAGTAAGCTGCAGATGAGGGCTTTTATAATGCACAAAGACAAAAATGCCCCTAGCCTGTCGCAAGGTCGTGCGACCAGACGCAGAGTCGTGCGTCACCGATGTTGACCGATCCTGGCACGCTGACCTCGGCAATGCACAGGGGGTGCGACTCTAGGTGTCGGCTCACAACCACACAGGCGTGCGGTCTATGGCACGGTCGTGCCAGATCTGCAGATGTGTCTGTTTGCTGCAAAACCCATATCCAGCATCCGTTTTGACCGTTTTTCACCATTTTTGCACTCCGCAAACTGTTTTAACATCATTCTAACTTAGAACCTTCGCTCGGCATGTTTAAAAACTGTACACGACTACGGAAACTACCAAACACACCAAAATTACGTAAAAACGACAAAAACATAAATATGGACAATTTTACCCCTAAAGCGCCAAAGACACTCTTGCTACATTTTTTATCCTCGAGTCAGTAGTGTAGACTCTCCTCCCCACACTTATGATGTATGCGGGACGTGGAGCTCGATAACCTCCACCGCCGACTCGATCTGCCCGGCAACGTAGAGCTTCAAGAGATGACCATTTGCCTTGAAAATAACGCCGTCCGCGTTCTCTATTGCGACAGTCCCATATGGAAATACCTCTTTTACCGTGTACGGTCCTGTCCAACGTGAATGTAATTTTCCCGGAAATAAACGCGACCTCGAGTTGTAGAGTAAGACAAGATCTCCCACTTGGAATTGTTTGTGGTCATTCAAGCGCTTGTCATGCAATCTCTTGGTGCGCTCTTTGTATAACACGGAGTTTCATATGCTTGTTGTCGTAGCTCCTCTAACTCGTGAATCTGAAGCATCCGGGCTTCACCTTCGGATTTTAGATCCAGATTTGCAGTTTTTAGAGCCCACATCGCTTTGTGCTCCAACTCCACAGGTAAATGACATGCCTTTCCGTAAACAATCCTAAAGGAAGTAGTCCCAATAGGGGTCTTGTAAGCCGTACGGAAAGCCCATAGTGCCTCATCTAGTTTGTCTGACCAATCCTTGCGGTTTGCACCTACCGACCGCTCAAGGATTCGTTTTGTGACAACTCGTATTTCCGAATCTATCTTTGTACTTTGATGTAACATATGTGAACGTGATACGATTATATGAACTTGGTTGATTAATTGAATGTTATGATTTTGTGTTTATGTGAATGTATGTATGATGTAATCGCACAATAGCAACTCGAACGCACAAGCCTTTGGGCTTTACTACTCTCGGCCCACTTCTCTTGAACTTGAACCGAATGGGCAGCCATTAGGAGGATTCGGCCCACTCTTTCTCTTTTGCGCATAACAGTTAGGAGTAGGGGTATACTCCTCATTTGGTTGTCAAACACTCTACACACACAAACCCTAGCTCTCTTCCTTCTCTCTAGAACTCGACGGCAACACACACACACCCTCTCTATCGAAGATCTTTTCTTGTTCGGATCAATCATCTATTCCATCCTCTTCTTAACCGGTTAGTGTTTTGCTATTAGTGATTTTATGTTATGTGATTATACATGTCTCATGTGATGATTTGTAAATGGTACATGATTGATGATGATGTAAACATTAGTATTGGTGTCTTTAAAATCGGGTCACATGTGTAAAATAAAATCGAGATGTGTATTAGTAATCGGATGTGTGTGATGATGTTAGTCGACTATCATATCTTGTTTGCGGATTAGGTTGCATGATGATTTAGAATCAAATGTTTATAATCGGTTGTATGTTCATGAAATCGGACCAGAATAAGGATTTATGATGTTATGTTTGAATAATGGTATTCGGCTGTGATGTATTAGGCTTGAATAAGTGTTGAGTTGTCATATTTAGTTGTTATGATTAATGGTTATGTTTGATAAATGATTAGGGATTCTTATGGATTAGATGATAATTGATTAGTTTGATCGATTGTATGTTGATTGGAAAAATAAGAAACTGTTGATTGATTTATTGTAAATTTGGAAACTGTTGAATGGTTGTAACCGAATGGCAAGATATTCGGATGTTTAAACTGATCACACAAGGAGTCCATTCGCACAAGACTCCTGGTCGCACAAGATCAGAGTCCAGTCGCACAAGATGATCCAATCGCACAAGGACAACTCAGTCGCACAAGAAGTTTGAGTCGCACAAGGTTGTTGTCCGTTTGTTATTTTGGGTCGTATGTGTAGTTGTTGGGCTGGGTAATAAGGCTGGTCGCACAAGATGTATGGATCGCACAAGATGTTTATATGTTGAGCCGTGTATATGTATATAGATGTTTTGGGCTTTCTTGATATTGGGCCGGGTATTATTGGGGTCCAAAGGATGACTCGCACAAGGCCATTAAACTTGTGCGGGCCCAATCCTTTAATCGCACAAGTTGAATATGTTGTAACTGTTAAACGTGATGACGTGTGTTGCCATGATCTGTATGTGTTTCTTATCTGCTAGCTTATGTGATACTTATGTGCACTACTCGAATCCGAAACCTGACTTGTATGGTAACCATGTTAGGACGTGGTTGACCACTAGCAGCTAGACTTGACCTTTCTGTGTATCTGCCGAGCAAACCAAGGTGAGTTCACACTAGCCAAGGCATGGGATTCCCGGTGGGTTGGGAATGCGATTGAATAACTACTCGTACAACTATTACTATTAAACTACTTACTACTGTCCTCGGATTGAAGGGCACGTACGTAAAACCTAGGTACACCTATACTGACTACTGTCCTCGGATTGAAGGGCACGTACGTAAAACCTACGTACACGACTATAAGACCATCAACTCTATCAAATGAAGTCCCTCATTTATCGACTTAATCACCGAGGCCTATGGCGAGCGGGTCATTAGTTAATAGCGCTATTAGGTTTAACAGACCTCACACCGTGCCAGTCGGACTGGCGTGTACTAATGGACTATAGGCAAAGGGTCAATGCTGATAGACATTAACTTAGGGCACCTCTTACATATTCGTAGCAGTCGATACGCGTGGTCTAGTAACACATGGGAAGCCCCCACTAATCATCGCACACATGCCTGGATTGGCCGCGATACGGATTAATATGATACATGGTTTACAAAACGAACATACGATTTACGAAATGAATACTAACCAAACAACCAACTGTGAATTCGCTCAACTTTGTTGTTGATTCGTTGCTACATGCCTTGCAGGTCATTAGGTACTCATGGAGCTTGCACAGGGAGGAACGGTCGTTGTGGGACATGGCAGTGTGTGCCATGCTATGAACATTACTCTATTTCATATTTAAAACTTTCAATGGGTTTTACAATTATGCTTCCGCGAAACACTTAACTATGCTTTGGTTTGTGAACACCTTTCATATTGTTTGGTTGAATTATGTTTACTTATATGTTTGTTCAATATGATTGATGGCTTAATCTTTTTCTCTTTCTTTTTCTTTTGAGCTTTTCCATCATCACTGTCACTCTCTTCCATCATTTTTAAGTGCTTTTCCATTCTTCTTGCATAATAATCATCATCATTATCACTGTCTTCAGCAACTCGAGCAACAAAAGCTTTATGATTTGACTTCTTGTTAGGATCATAATTATCCCAACTGAAATTATTCCAATTAAACCCTTCTGGTAATTTTTCATCATCTTGGTTTATCAGACATGCTTTACTATCAGCTGAAATACATTTATCCCAACTGAAATCTTTTGTTGACTTTTTATCATCCTGATTCACTATACATGCTCTCTTTGATGATTCTTCAATCTCCTTCCTGGCATGAGCATTTTGTGGTTGTTGTTGATGTGGTTGTTGAGCAACTTGATGATAAATTGCTTTTCGATAATAATCTTTGTTGTTAAACGGATTTTGAGCTCCACTTGCTTCGCGGTTTTTGCACTCCCTCTTGAAGTGTCCTTTTTCCCTGGAACAAAAACAAGTAACTTTAGATTTATCAAATCCTAAAGTAGAAACATTTGCATCACGGAAATCATCTCTTCCCGTAATTTGTTTAAACTTCTCAGCTCTCCTTAACACACACGCCAAACACCACTTTATAACCATCAACTCCATCTCCTCAGCATCGATCTGATCCTAATCCTATTTTGTCAACATTGGATTCCCGATTCGTCCTGCAACTAAACTCCCATATGACTCCAACACAGTCCCTAACAAAGACATGTGACTTTTTGTAATTTCTTCTGAATAATCTTGATCATTCTCAAGATTTATCACAATATTGCATTATAATCTCTTGTCGTTCTTGGTTGCAGAAAAGTTTGGATCAAATGATGGATATGGAGAAAATCCTGTTTTGATGTTTGATCCTTGAGATGATCCACTAGATGAACTTTTAGCATTGAATGCAGTTTCGATCTTTGGTGATATATTGGTTTTATCACTGCTTCCTCCTTTGTAATACAATCCAATATATTGTTCACCATCAAACTCTTTCATTCTTGAGATCTTTCTTTGTTCCATCTCCTGAGCTTCAATATTTTCAATAAACTTGCTGAGTGTTAAACTGCTAAACCCTTTCTTGTTTGTTAACATCATGAGATATGTGCCCCAAGTTTCATGTGGCAACGCATCAGCCAGCTTTTCAATCAACTCTTCATTATCTTTTGTGATGCTCAACCTCTTCATGTTTGCTAATAGATTGCAATATCTTTCTATGATCTGTTTTGTGTTTTCATTTTTTAAACCCCGGAATAAATCGAATTCCTTTTTCAAAAGCGATTTTTTGTTCTTGACCATCTCTTGGCTTCCAACAAACTTTGATCTTAATGCTTTCCAAATTGAATACGCACTTCCATTGTGTTGCAGTAAGATCAAGATATCTTGTCACACCCCGACCACGTGGAACATACAAAACGTGGCGGAAACATCGGGGAGTATTGTAACAGAATTAATGTTTCACAACCATGGAAATTAAAGTTTCGTTTTATTCAATATAAGTATTACAATGTCTAAACAAACATGAAAATACAACATAATTAACTAGTCTGCATCTTTTATTGTCACTAAGGCCCATGTCCGCCTAAGTGTATCTTGATCAATCCTATGCTTCATTTCCTGAAACACATGTGAAAATAGGTACATCAGCATAAAAATGCCGGCGAGTACATAGGTTTTGTGAAAATAAGATTCATGACTTCTGTTTAAGAAAATGTTTAGTCATGAACCTTGTAATTTGCTTTGTCTTTGTAAATCATTTGAAAAAAACAATAAGTTCAGATGATACATATAAATAAGTGAATAATGCATGGTTAAATGAATAGCCATGTAAAAATGAGTTTGTATAAGTTAAGTTGTTTGTAAATCAATGTCTTGTGAAAAATATGTTATTTGCATAAAATGTTCTATGTCTCAAACTGAAATGATTCAAATAACGCTACGACATGTAATACCATACAAACACTTATATATAGGAAGTACCAGCGGCGTATCCACCATGCTTGTATCATATTACACCCGCATCGTTACTTAATCACTTAATCAAACCAAACCAACAATGTAAATTGTCCATGTATAAATGAATTTGTCAAATGTATTGAATAATATGTCAAAATGCATGATCAATGTAAATCATGTAATGTGTAACCTAAATGATATGTATGGCTAGTGAAAACGCATCAACTAAACCATAGGTGAAATGCACAAAAACAAAGTATTGAAGTAAAACTGTGTTTAAATCAACGTTATGTTTTGTGTAAATGCATGATCAATGTCAATCATGTTAAAATGTCTATGTCTAATGTCTATGTCAAAATGTCCTGTATGGCTAGCGAAATGTGTCAACTAAACCATATGCACAAGAACATAGTATTGAAGTAAAACGTAGTTTAAATCAACATTATGTCTTGTGAAAATGCATGATCAAGGTCAATCATGTTAAAATGTCTATATGCATGCTATACTGAATATGTACATTTATGTGGTGTTGTTCCAATGCATACATCCAAGCCTTGCGACTGTGGTGATAAACCCTTTAAACAAATTAAAGGTTTATCTGTCTTAAATATCATCGAATTCGGTCATTCCTTTCATCCCCTTTCCCTGGGACGTCCGGAACGGGAGTTGTCAATTCCTATGGTACCACTACCTACTAACGAACGGCGTAGCTAATGTTAATGAATGTATTGTCCCATTTAACAAACCAAATGTCATACCAAAATGTAAGCATGTGATGAAATGAAATCATGTACTAAGTATGCACGCAATGGACATACATAGCATGAAATGTCAATGTAAAACGATGTACTAAGTATGCACGCAATGGACATACATAGCATAAAATGAAAATGTAAAACAATGTACTATAAGTGTACTATTGAACATAGCATGTATATGATATGAAAACATGGAAAGCTTGAAAGTAACAAGTAGGCACATGTGTTTCACCCCAAAATAGTTTGGAAAACAGTAAAAGAGGGGTCTATGTACTCACTTGAGAATGCTCAGTAGTCCTTGAGTGACAACCAAACAATGCTAGAGATCACGGAATCAAACGGCACCTAATATAGGTAACTATGTTAATAAACCGGACCTATATCGGAAGACTGGGTAGCATTAGGGTTTGTAAACCAAATGAGTGTAGGAACTCATATGATATGGTTTAACAAAGCCTACATGCTAAATGAAACTTAACCTAAGTCTTATCGACCCATTACGACCCGTTTAGGAAGCTTATGCTACTTTAACGCGTCGTTCGCGTAAAACGCGTTCGGAACGCCTAACCAGCCCTATGACAAGTGTTATATGCCTAAACATGTTACATAATCAGTTATGTGGCAAAATTTTAGGTTACATATGCTAAATTACCAATTATGCATGAAAAGGGTATTCTGGTAATTTACCTAAGGCATATAAACTTCCTATCATACAACTACTTAAACGATGTGACCATAGGGTATAACCTCGGAAGGTTATTCCCTACCTACTATGGTCACCTAATGTATTTGGTCCGATCCTAATGATCGACCAAATAGGTCGAGTTCGAAGGTATAGGCGATTTATTAGATCGCCTACCCTACGACCCTAGACAGCGTGGTAATCAGTGGGCATAGTCCCAAAGGACTATGACCAACGTGATTACACTCACGTTGCGAAGTTCAAACACCATTACTGGTCAACGCTGAAAGTCAAACAAAGTTTGACTTTCTGACTCGAAAAGCAGTAAAATAAGGAAAAGAACGAAAGAATACTAACCCAGGGTCCCCGAATGCTAAACTCAATTCGAAAATCTCAGGTATGAAACAAATGTTTCAACTTAGAGTTTCTCAAAGTGAATTTCTAGTGATTTTGAACAAAGGGGGGTGGGGTATATATAGTATTCGGTCCACCGTTGAGATCGTTTCTTGGAAAAGGGGAAACGATCATGGCCGTACACTTGTCCAAATGTTATGGTGGCTAAATCTTGATCTTATCTTGCTGATTAGGCAAGTTTAAAACATGTGGATGGGGTTTAATCAGCTGCAAGTTGCAAAAACAAACATTGAATCTGGTCTGAAGGTGCCATGCGGCCCGCTTTAGATTCATGCAAACACAATGCGGGCCGCTTGGGCCCTCTGATCTGCACATATGTTTCAGAAATGACAGTTTAGGTCCCTGCACGTGTTTTAAGGCCATTTCCGATACTTCTAAGGCCCGTAAAGCCAACTTTAAGGCCCTAAAATGATGCCTAAACATTGTGGACTTGAAACATGTTCAAAAATATGTCGGATGATGGTTCGTTTGGTCGTACGAACGCGATGTTCGCTTAATTACGACGGAATGCGCACAAGCGCGAAAAACGATCCAAATGACGCGACGAATGGATTTTTCTTAAGGCGAACACTAAAATATAATGTAGTCATGCTTTCATAAATTTTTGGATGTCCGGATGTATTCAGAACGTAAGTTATGCGCGAAAATGCAAACTTGTGCACTTTTTGACACTTTTAGTCCCTGAATGACCCAAAAGTTTATTTTAGCACACCGAACACCTCAAAGCCTATTTCTAAGCTATGTGAAGGATATTTATGGTATGTTTAACTTAAGGTCATGTTCCGGAAAGTCTGTTACAGTTCAAATTGGCATACTTTCGCAGTTTGTCAAATTTAGTCCCTGTAGACGAATTAACTTGTTTTCGCCATACCAATGCCTTCAAAACTTATTTCTAAGTTATGTAAAGGTTATTTAAGGTATGTTAAGCCAATGTCACTATTCCGGAGTGTTTGTTGCATTAAACTGGTTATATTTACGCATCGGTGCGCGTATAACCTTCCAGAAAGTGATTTAGAGTTTGAAATTGAACAAAAATTGATATGTGCAAATGATACACATATTTTTACAAAGACCAAGTATGAAATACAATATTTCATTGCTACAGTATTTGTGTGATGGCCGTGGAGGCACAGGTGTTACAGTCTCCCCTACTTTAGGAAATTTCGTCCCGAAATTTATTTAGAGGAAACTTGTGAGAGCTTGAAAGTATGAAGTTGAAAAGATCGAACAATATTGATTAGGGTTCTGAACTTCTAGTAACTTTAATAACATTATGCTTGCAATGTAAGAGGGATACTTATATACAAGTATATGAAGCGTCATTGGTGCGTCCACCGTACCTCCATTACATCGTTCTCATTTTGTTATTGTTGTCACTATCGGTTCTTACACATAATAAACCTTACTGGGTTTCTATGCACTAAATTTCATAATTATGTAGGCCTCCATAATTAGACAATTCCTTGCACAGTTCACACAGTCTATTTTATAATGCGTAGGGTAAAACCAAATGAACAATCCTGTGATGAGTGTGACTAGACCGCCGTATAGTGCTTTTACTTAAATCATTAAATGATCTAAATAGACTATCAAGGAGTCTGTCCAGCTACATCACTAGATGTCATTCTTTAACCAGATTGCGAAATCAATCTTTTGACTAGACCACTAAAAAGGGTCTGGAGTGGTACTATATAATCCAAGGGTCTTAACTATTACATAGAAGCCCATTAAGGATTTAAGGTAGTACCTTTGAATATCCCTCTACGAATCCCTCATATGAAGATATAAAAGATTCTACGAGGATTTGGATAACGAATATCCAGAGTATACCAAAAACACAAAAATGTATAAATGAAAAACACCAAATATGTAAACACATAATCACATAACCACAAAATTGTTTGTTAATTTGTCTTGTTACTTGCATACATGCATTTAAAGCACACTAGGAATCCAATTAAGGACTCTGATTTTAATGAATGATCATCCACAAGGATCTAAATGTGAAGATAAAAAGATCCCATATGGATTTTAGAAGTTGAAGATGTTTTGAATTCTTGCACGGGATGTGCTTAAGTCAAAACATGAAGTAAAATGCTTATGAGGTTGAGATGCTAGATATGTCAAGGCGACATATGAAGCAGAATTTGAAGGTTAAGTAAATGTGTGAGGAAAATATATTTGGAAAACTATGCATGGGAAAAAAAATGTTTTTGAAACCTTATATATAATATTTTGAAATCATAAAGTAGGTGTACTAGGTAAGTATATTTATAAAAATGTTTTAAAATCATGCGAGATGAATTTTGAAATTATGTATAAGGTTTTTGAAAAAAAATTATATGATGCTTTTTCGAAATCATGCACTTGATAAGAAAATGTATTGTGTTAATATTGTCTTCAGACTATATGAAATATTTTGAAATTTGAAAGGTTGGTTTTGATAACATGGCCAATGTTTTTGAAATAACATAGACAATGTATCTAGAAAAATTGTTTTCAAACTATATGAAATGTTTTGAGATCATGAAGATTGTTTTTGAAATACCTGTACTGTGTATGTTGAAAAATCAAAACGTAATGGGTATGAGATTTGAAAATATCCTTAGTTATCTAACCAAGGATTTAAAAGCACAGATGTGCAGAAGCATGATTACTCATAATGTCACTTTATTTTCTGTACTTCGTATCTTAGAATGAAACGAGTACTTAAAGTTTTCGAAGGAATCATGAGCGATCATTTGAAAGTGAGAATCACAAGAGTAGTTTGTAAGGAACATAGTTCCTTGATGTAGGTATCATAGGAAAATCATACACACATGTAACTATACTTGTATATCAGAATTTGTGAACAATAATTTATTTATGAACAAAACAGATTGTTTCACAATACATGAAAACAAAAGAAAACAAAGGCTTTAGACAGCAACATCCTTTGTTCATCCGAATGCTCATCCAAGAGTTGGATTTGCATTAGAAATCTTCGGGCAGTTGTTCCTGAAATGGCTCGTATTGCCACAGTTGTAGCAAGTACCACGCGGGAAACGAGCTTGAGTAGGGTTGACTTGGGGTTGGGTAGCAGCAAGGTTTGTAGCAGCTTTTTGTTGGGCAACAAAGCGGCATGTGTTAATCAAATGTCCCCACCGTCCACAGTAGGTACATTGGGAGCAGGGTATGAGGTTTAAATGATGACGGTTGCATCGCTTGCACCATGGGGCAGTTCCCAAGTACGGCTTCCTAGCTGGTGGCATCGCTACCTGGCTAGGTCCCGCTTGATTAGATGTAACCGCTGCGAGTTTCCTTGAAGCCTTACGCTTCCTTGATGTTGGTGCAGGCTTGATTTCTGCTTCCATTGGTAGCTCTTGAGTGGCTTCATTGTCGAGACGAGAGGTTTCATTTTTGAGACGAGCCATGGCAATGCCTAGATCCACAGACTTCAGTATCACCTCGCCTATTTGCTGGGCAAATTTGGCTGTTTGCTCGGACATTTGACCAGTGCTGAGAGGAATAGACATTCTAGAAGAAAATGAAAAACAGAGAAAGAAACGAGTGAAAGGTTATTGGATAATCAATACAGAACGGCAACGAATGAAAATTGTGATCATTTGTTTGTTACCTAAGGCAAACAAATGAGATGGCGACAAAACAAAGTAAATGGGTACATTGAGATGATGACAAATCAAAGTAAATGGGTCAAAAATAATGTATCGCGAAGACATGCTCGCCTATAAGTGAACACTCATCCCAAGAATTCCCAGGTAAGCACAACTGGTCTCGCGTCTGATGAGATGTATACGAAGTGCTTGCCTAGACAGAAAACCCAGAATACAGGCATTCACCCTTCCAGTTTGCACGTGTTCACATTACTTAAAACCCAAAACCTTGACGATGTTTTTTGAAAACCCAAAAGGGTTCAAAACCATATAACAGAGAGTTCAAAACCTTATAACTGAGGGTTCAAAACCTAGTAATCAATCATCCTAGAACAGATGATTAGTTTTCAAAGCGGTTTTGAATTTTATGTTCTTGTTGTGATCGTCGCCTAAGGATAGGTGACGGTATTGTTTTATGACTAAACGCAAGTAAACTCGCGTTAGGGTCCTAAGAAGGTTATAGACTAGGTCAAAGCATTACTAATAACCTAATTCCCTATAACCATTGGCTCTGATACCATCTTTTCTGTCACACCCCGACCACGTGGAACATACAAAACGTGGCGGAAACATCGGGGAGTGTTGTAACAGAATTAATGTTTCACAACCATGGAAATTAAAGTTTCGTTTTATTCAATATAAGTATTACAATGTCTAAACAAACATGAAAATACAACATAATTAACTAGTCTGCATCTTTTATTGTCACTAAGGCCCATGTCCGCCTAAGTGTATCTTGATCAATCCTATGCTTCATTTCCTGAAACACATGTGAAAATAGGTACATCAGCATAAAAATGCCGGCGAGTACATAGGTTTTGTGAAAATAAGATTCATGACTTCTGTTTAAGAAAATGTTTAGTCATGAACCTTGTAATTTGCTTTGTCTTTGTAAATCATTTGAAAAAAACAATAAGTTCAGATGATACATATAAATAAGTGAATAATGCATGGTTAAATGAATAGCCATGTAAAAATGAGTTTGTATAAGTTAAGTTGTTTGTAAATCAATGTCTTGTGAAAAATATGTTATTTGCATAAAATGTTCTATGTCTCAAACTGAAATGATTCAAATAACGCTACGACATGTAATACCATACAAACACTTATATATAGGAAGTACCAGCGGCGTATCCACCATGCTTGTATCATATTACACCCGCATCGTTACTTAATCACTTAATCAAACCAAACCAACAATGTAAATTGTCCATGTATAAATGAATTTGTCAAATGTATTGAATAATATGTCAAAATGCATGATCAATGTAAATCATGTAATGTGTAACCTAAATGATATGTATGGCTAGTGAAAACGCATCAACTAAACCATAGGTGAAATGCACAAAAACAAAGTATTGAAGTAAAACTGTGTTTAAATCAACGTTATGTTTTGTGTAAATGCATGATCAATGTCAATCATGTTAAAATGTCTATGTCTAATGTCTATGTCAAAATGTCCTGTATGGCTAGCGAAATGTGTCAACTAAACCATATGCACAAGAACATAGTATTGAAGTAAAACGTAGTTTAAATCAACATTATGTCTTGTGAAAATGCATGATCAAGGTCAATCATGTTAAAATGTCTATATGCATGCTATACTGAATATGTACATTTATGTGGTGTTGTTCCAATGCATACATCCAAGCCTTGCGACTGTGGTGATAAACCCTTTAAACAAATTAAAGGTTTATCTGTCTTAAATATCATCGAATTCGGTCATTCCTTTCATCCCCTTTCCCTGGGACGTCCGGAACGGGAGTTGTCAATTCCTATGGTACCACTACCTACTAACGAACGGCGTAGCTAATGTTAATGAATGTATTGTCCCATTTAACAAACCAAATGTCATACCAAAATGTAAGCATGTGATGAAATGAAATCATGTACTAAGTATGCACGCAATGGACATACATAGCATGAAATGTCAATGTAAAACGATGTACTAAGTATGCACGCAATGGACATACATAGCATAAAATGAAAATGTAAAACAATGTACTATAAGTGTACTATTGAACATAGCATGTATATGATATGAAAACATGGAAAGCTTGAAAGTAACAAGTAGGCACATGTGTTTCACCCCAAAATAGTTTGGAAAACAGTAAAAGAGGGGTCTATGTACTCACTTGAGAATGCTCAGTAGTCCTTGAGTGACAACCAAACAATGCTAGAGATCACGGAATCAAACGGCACCTAATATAGGTAACTATGTTAATAAACCGGACCTATATCGGAAGACTGGGTAGCATTAGGGTTTGTAAACCAAATGAGTGTAGGAACTCATATGATATGGTTTAACAAAGCCTACATGCTAAATGAAACTTAACCTAAGTCTTATCGACCCATTACGACCCGTTTAGGAAGCTTATGCTACTTTAACGCGTCGTTCGCGTAAAACGCGTTCGGAACGCCTAACCAGCCCTATGACAAGTGTTATATGCCTAAACATGTTACATAATCAGTTATGTGGCAAAATTTTAGGTTACATATGCTAAATTACCAATTATGCATGAAAAGGGTATTCTGGTAATTTACCTAAGGCATATAAACTTCCTATCATACAACTACTTAAACGATGTGACCATAGGGTATAACCTCGGAAGGTTATTCCCTACCTACTATGGTCACCTAATGTATTTGGTCCGATCCTAATGATCGACCAAATAGGTCGAGTTCGAAGGTATAGGCGATTTATTAGATCGCCTACCCTACGACCCTAGACAGCGTGGTAATCAGTGGGCATAGTCCCAAAGGACTATGACCAACGTGATTACACTCACGTTGCGAAGTTCAAACGAACTTCGCATTGACCATTACTGGTCAACGCTGAAAGTCAAACAAAGTTTGACTTTCTGACTCGAAAAGCAGTAAAATAAGGAAAAGAACGAAAGAATACTAACCCAGGGTCCCCGAATGCTAAACTCAATTCGAAAATCTCAGGTATGAAACAAATGTTTCAACTTAGAGTTTCTCAAAGTGAATTTCTAGTGATTTTGAACAAAGGGGGGTGGGGTATATATAGTATTCGGTCCACCGTTGAGATCGTTTCTTGGAAAAGGGGAAACGATCATGGCCGTACACTTGTCCAAATGTTATGGTGGCTAAATCTTGATCTTATCTTGCTGATTAGGCAAGTTTAAAACATGTGGATGGGGTTTAATCAGCTGCAAGTTGCAAAAACAAACATTGAATCTGGTCTGAAGGTGCCATGCGGCCCGCTTTAGATTCATGCAAACACAATGCGGGCCGCTTGGGCCCTCTGATCTGCACATATGTTTCAGAAATGACAGTTTAGGTCCCTGCACGTGTTTTAAGGCCATTTCCGATACTTCTAAGGCCCGTAAAGCCAACTTTAAGGCCCTAAAATGATGCCTAAACATTGTGGACTTGAAACATGTTCAAAAATATGTCGGATGATGGTTCGTTTGGTCGTACGAACGCGATGTTCGCTTAATTACGACGGAATGCGCACAAGCGCGAAAAACGATCCAAATGACGCGACGAATGGATTTTTCTTAAGGCGAACACTAAAATATAATGTAGTCATGCTTTCATAAATTTTTGGATGTCCGGATGTATTCAGAACGTAAGTTATGCGCGAAAATGCAAACTTGTGCACTTTTTGACACTTTTAGTCCCTGAATGACCCAAAAGTTTATTTTAGCACACCGAACACCTCAAAGCCTATTTCTAAGCTATGTGAAGGATATTTATGGTATGTTTAACTTAAGGTCATGTTCCGGAAAGTCTGTTACAGTTCAAATTGGCATACTTTCGCAGTTTGTCAAATTTAGTCCCTGTAGACGAATTAACTTGTTTTCGCCATACCAATGCCTTCAAAACTTATTTCTAAGTTATGTAAAGGTTATTTAAGGTATGTTAAGCCAATGTCACTATTCCGGAGTGTTTGTTGCATTAAACTGGTTATATTTACGCATCGGTGCGCGTATAACCTTCCAGAAAGTGATTTAGAGTTTGAAATTGAACAAAAATTGATATGTGCAAATGATACACATATTTTTACAAAGACCAAGTATGAAATACAATATTTCATTGCTACAGTATTTGTGTGATGGCCGTGGAGGCACAGGTGTTACAGTCTCCCCTACTTTAGGAAATTTCGTCCCGAAATTTATTTAGAGGAAACTTGTGAGAGCTTGAAAGTATGAAGTTGAAAAGATCGAACAATATTGATTAGGGTTCTGAACTTCTAGTAACTTTAATAACATTATGCTTGCAATGTAAGAGGGATACTTATATACAAGTATATGAAGCGTCATTGGTGCGTCCACCGTACCTCCATTACATCGTTCTCATTTTGTTATTGTTGTCACTATCGGTTCTTACACATAATAAACCTTACTGGGTTTCTATGCACTAAATTTCATAATTATGTAGGCCTCCATAATTAGACAATTCCTTGCACAGTTCACACAGTCTATTTTATAATGCGTAGGGTAAAACCAAATGAACAATCCTGTGATGAGTGTGACTAGACCGCCGTATAGTGCTTTTACTTAAATCATTAAATGATCTAAATAGACTATCAAGGAGTCTGTCCAGCTACATCACTAGATGTCATTCTTTAACCAGATTGCGAAATCAATCTTTTGACTAGACCACTAAAAAGGGTCTGGAGTGGTACTATATAATCCAAGGGTCTTAACTATTACATAGAAGCCCATTAAGGATTTAAGGTAGTACCTTTGAATATCCCTCTACGAATCCCTCATATGAAGATATAAAAGATTCTACGAGGATTTGGATAACGAATATCCAGAGTATACCAAAAACACAAAAATGTATAAATGAAAAACACCAAATATGTAAACACATAATCACATAACCACAAAATTGTTTGTTAATTTGTCTTGTTACTTGCATACATGCATTTAAAGCACACTAGGAATCCAATTAAGGACTCTGATTTTAATGAATGATCATCCACAAGGATCTAAATGTGAAGATAAAAAGATCCCATATGGATTTTAGAAGTTGAAGATGTTTTGAATTCTTGCACGGGATGTGCTTAAGTCAAAACATGAAGTAAAATGCTTATGAGGTTGAGATGCTAGATATGTCAAGGCGACATATGAAGCAGAATTTGAAGGTTAAGTAAATGTGTGAGGAAAATATATTTGGAAAACTATGCATGGGAAAAAAAATGTTTTTGAAACCATATATATAATATTTTGAAATCATAAAGTAGGTGTACTAGGTAAGTATATTTATAAAAATGTTTTAAAATCATGCGAGATGAATTTTGAAATTATGTATAAGGTTTTTGAAAAAAAATTATATGATGCTTTTTCGAAATCATGCACTTGATAAGAAAATGTATTGTGTTAATATTGTCTTCAGACTATATGAAATATTTTGAAATTTGAAAGGTTGGTTTTGATAACATGGCCAATGTTTTTGAAATAACATAGACAATGTATCTAGAAAAATTGTTTTCAAACTATATGAAATGTTTTGAGATCATGAAGATTGTTTTTGAAATACCTGTACTGTGTATGTTGAAAAATCAAAACGTAATGGGTATGAGATTTGAAAATATCCTTAGTTATCTAACCAAGGATTTAAAAGCACAGATGTGCAGAAGCATGATTACTCATAATGTCACTTTATTTTCTGTACTTCGTATCTTAGAATGAAACGAGTACTTAAAGTTTTCGAAGGAATCATGAGCGATCATTTGAAAGTGAGAATCACAAGAGTAGTTTGTAAGGAACATAGTTCCTTGATGTAGGTATCATAGGAAAATCATACACACATGTAACTATACTTGTATATCAGAATTTGTGAACAATAATTTATTTATGAACAAAACAGATTGTTTCACAATACATGAAAACAAAAGAAAACAAAGGCTTTAGACAGCAACATCCTTTGTTCAGCCGAATGCTCATCCAAGAGTTGGATTTGCATTAGAAATCTTCGGGCAGTTGTTCCTGAAATGGCTCGTATTGCCACAGTTGTAGCAAGTACCACGCGGGAAACGAGCTTGAGTAGGGTTGACTTGGGGTTGGGTAGCAGCAAGGTTTGTAGCAGCTTTGTGTTGGGCAACAAAGCGGCATGTGTTAATCAAATGTCCCCACCGTCCACAGTAGGTACATTGGGAGCAGGGTATGAGGTTTAAATGATGACGGTTGCATCGCTTGCACCATGGGGCAGTTCCCAAGTACGGCTTCCTAGCTGGTGGCATCGCTACCTGGCTAGGTCCCGCTTGATTAGATGTAACCGCTGCGAGTTTCCTTGAAGCCTTACGCTTCCTTGATGTTGGTGCAGGCTTGATTTCTGCTTCCATTGGTAGCTCTTGAGTGGCTTCATTGTCGAGACGAGAGGTTTCATTTTTGAGACGAGCCATGGCAATGCCTAGATCCACAGACTTCAGTATCACCTCGCCTATTTGCTGGGCAAATTTGGCTGTTTGCTCGGACATTTGACCAGTGCTGAGAGGAATAGACATTCTAGAAGAAAATGAAAAACAGAGAAAGAAACGAGTGAAAGGTTATTGGATAATCAATACAGAACGGCAACGAATGAAAATTGTGATCATTTGTTTGTTACCTAAGGCAAACAAATGAGATGGCGACAAAACAAAGTAAATGGGTACATTGAGATGATGACAAATCAAAGTAAATGGGTCAAAAATAATGTATCGCGAAGACATGCTCGCCTATAAGTGAACACTCATCCCAAGAATTCCCAGGTAAGCACAACTGGTCTCGCGTCTGATGAGATGTATACGAAGTGCTTGCCTAGACAGAAAACCCAGAATACAGGCATTCACCCTTCCAGTTTGCACGTGTTCACATTACTTAAAACCCAAAACCTTGACGATGTTTTTTGAAAACCCAAAAGGGTTCAAAACCATATAACAGAGAGTTCAAAACCTTATAACTGAGGGTTCAAAACCTAGTAATCAATCATCCTAGAACAGATGATTAGTTTTCAAAGCGGTTTTGAATTTTATGTTCTTGTTGTGATCGTCGCCTAAGGATAGGTGACGGTATCGTTTTATGACTAAACGCAAGTAAACTCGCGTTAGGGTCCTAAGAAGGTTATAGACTAGGTCAAAGCATTACTAATAACCTAATTCCCTATAACCATTGGCTCTGATACCATCTTTTCTGTCACACCCCGACCACGTGGAACATACAAAACGTGGCGGAAACATCGGGGAGTGTTGTAACAGAATTAATGTTTCACAACCATGGAAATTAAAGTTTCGTTTTATTCAATATAAGTATTACAATGTCTAAACAAACATGAAAATACAACATAATTAACTAGTCTGCATCTTTTATTGTCACTAAGGCCCATGTCCGCCTAAGTGTATCTTGATCAATCCTATGCTTCATTTCCTGAAACACATGTGAAAATAGGTACATCAGCATAAAAATGCCGGCGAGTACATAGGTTTTGTGAAAATAAGATTCATGACTTCTGTTTAAGAAAATGTTTAGTCATGAACCTTGTAATTTGCTTTGTCTTTGTAAATCATTTGAAAAAAACAATAAGTTCAGATGATACATATAAATAAGTGAATAATGCATGGTTAAATGAATAGCCATGTAAAAATGAGTTTGTATAAGTTAAGTTGTTTGTAAATCAATGTCTTGTGAAAAATATGTTATTTGCATAAAATGTTCTATGTCTCAAACTGAAATGATTCAAATAACGCTACGACATGTAATACCATACAAACACTTATATATAGGAAGTACCAGCGGCGTATCCACCATGCTTGTATCATATTACACCCGCATCGTTACTTAATCACTTAATCAAACCAAACCAACAATGTAAATTGTCCATGTATAAATGAATTTGTCAAATGTATTGAATAATATGTCAAAATGCATGATCAATGTAAATCATGTAATGTGTAACCTAAATGATATGTATGGCTAGTGAAAACGCATCAACTAAACCATAGGTGAAATGCACAAAAACAAAGTATTGAAGTAAAACTGTGTTTAAATCAACGTTATGTTTTGTGTAAATGCATGATCAATGTCAATCATGTTAAAATGTCTATGTCTAATGTCTATGTCAAAATGTCCTGTATGGCTAGCGAAATGTGTCAACTAAACCATATGCACAAGAACATAGTATTGAAGTAAAACGTAGTTTAAATCAACATTATGTCTTGTGAAAATGCATGATCAAGGTCAATCATGTTAAAATGTCTATATGCATGCTATACTGAATATGTACATTTATGTGGTGTTGTTCCAATGCATACATCCAAGCCTTGCGACTGTGGTGATAAACCCTTTAAACAAATTAAAGGTTTATCTGTCTTAAATATCATCGAATTCGGTCATTCCTTTCATCCCCTTTCCCTGGGACGTCCGGAACGGGAGTTGTCAATTCCTATGGTACCACTACCTACTAACGAACGGCGTAGCTAATGTTAATGAATGTATTGTCCCATTTAACAAACCAAATGTCATACCAAAATGTAAGCATGTGATGAAATGAAATCATGTACTAAGTATGCACGCAATGGACATACATAGCATGAAATGTCAATGTAAAACGATGTACTAAGTATGCACGCAATGGACATACATAGCATAAAATGAAAATGTAAAACAATGTACTATAAGTGTACTATTGAACATAGCATGTATATGATATGAAAACATGGAAAGCTTGAAAGTAACAAGTAGGCACATGTGTTTCACCCCAAAATAGTTTGGAAAACAGTAAAAGAGGGGTCTATGTACTCACTTGAGAATGCTCAGTAGTCCTTGAGTGACAACCAAACAATGCTAGAGATCACGGAATCAAACGGCACCTAATATAGGTAACTATGTTAATAAACCGGACCTATATCGGAAGACTGGGTAGCATTAGGGTTTGTAAACCAAATGAGTGTAGGAACTCATATGATATGGTTTAACAAAGCCTACATGCTAAATGAAACTTAACCTAAGTCTTATCGACCCATTACGACCCGTTTAGGAAGCTTATGCTACTTTAACGCGTCGTTCGCGTAAAACGCGTTCGGAACGCCTAACCAGCCCTATGACAAGTGTTATATGCCTAAACATGTTACATAATCAGTTATGTGGCAAAAGTTTAGGTTACATATGCTAAATTACCAATTATGCATGAAAAGGGTATTCTGGTAATTTACCTAAGGCATATAAACTTCCTATCATACAACTACTTAAACGATGTGACCATAGGGTATAACCTCGGAAGGTTATTCCCTACCTACTATGGTCACCTAATGTATTTGGTCCGATCCTAATGATCGACCAAATAGGTCGAGTTCGAAGGTATAGGCGATTTATTAGATCGCCTACCCTACGACCCTAGACAGCGTGGTAATCAGTGGGCATAGTCCCAAAGGACTATGACCAACGTGATTACACTCACGTTGCGAAGTTCAAACGAACTTCGCATTGACCATTACTGGTCAACGCTGAAAGTCAAACAAAGTTTGACTTTCTGACTCGAAAAGCAGTAAAATAAGGAAAAGAACGAAAGAATACTAACCCAGGGTCCCCGAATGCTAAACTCAATTCGAAAATCTCAGGTATGAAACAAATGTTTCAACTTAGAGTTTCTCAAAGTGAATTTCTAGTGATTTTGAACAAAGGGGGGTGGGGTATATATAGTATTCGGTCCACCGTTGAGATCGTTTCTTGGAAAAGGGGAAACGATCATGGCCGTACACTTGTCCAAATGTTATGGTGGCTAAATCTTGATCTTATCTTGCTGATTAGGCAAGTTTAAAACATGTGGATGGGGTTTAATCAGCTGCAAGTTGCAAAAACAAACATTGAATCTGGTCTGAAGGTGCCATGCGGCCCGCTTTAGATTCATGCAAACACAATGCGGGCCGCTTGGGCCCTCTGATCTGCACATATGTTTCAGAAATGACAGTTTAGGTCCCTGCACGTGTTTTAAGGCCATTTCCGATACTTCTAAGGCCCGTAAAGCCAACTTTAAGGCCCTAAAATGATGCCTAAACATTGTGGACTTGAAACATGTTCAAAAATATGTCGGATGATGGTTCGTTTGGTCGTACGAACGCGATGTTCGCTTAATTACGACGGAATGCGCACAAGCGCGAAAAACGATCCAAATGACGCGACGAATGGATTTTTCTTAAGGCGAACACTAAAATATAATGTAGTCATGCTTTCATAAATTTTTGGATGTCCGGATGTATTCAGAACGTAAGTTATGCGCGAAAATGCAAACTTGTGCACTTTTTGACACTTTTAGTCCCTGAATGACCCAAAAGTTTATTTTAGCACACCGAACACCTCAAAGCCTATTTCTAAGCTATGTGAAGGATATTTATGGTATGTTTAACTTAAGGTCATGTTCCGGAAAGTCTGTTACAGTTCAAATTGGCATACTTTCCCAGTTTGTCAAATTTAGTCCCTGTAGACGAATTAACTTGTTTTCGCCATACCAATGCCTTCAAAACTTATTTCTAAGTTATGTAAAGGTTATTTAAGGTATGTTAAGCCAATGTCACTATTCCGGAGTGTTTGTTGCATTAAACTGGTTATATTTACGCATCGGTGCGCGTATAACCTTCCAGAAAGTGATTTAGAGTTTGAAATTGAACAAAAATTGATATGTGCAAATGATACACATATTTTTACAAATACCAAGTATGAAATACAATATTTCATTGCTACAGTATTTGTGTGATGGCCGTGGAGGCACAGGTGTTACATATCTTATTTAACAACTTGATGCAATAGACTAATCATCATCTTTTCATTTTTGTATTTCTTTCTATCATCAGCACTTAGATCTTTAATAGCAATCTCCTCTTCATCATCATTCGTTGGTCTAATATACTTTGTTTCAACACACTCCCAAGCATCCAAATAATTTGCTTGCACCCAATTTTCAAATCGTTCTTCCCATCCTTTATACTCTTCAATGTTCATAAGCTTTGGCGGTTTTTGCATAGTGCCCGTTTCATTTTCCATGGTCAAGTTCTGAGTAACACTAGCCGGAGTAGTCAGAGTAGTAGCAAATGCGTTATAAAATTCCTCTTCCATGTTTTGGTTTTACAATTTCACAAAATCAGCACGTTCAAACGGAATTAACTTTCACGCGAAATAACCTTTTCAAACGAAATACCAGCTTCACACGGAATCACCCTGTTCAAGCGGAATACCAAATACAAACGAAATCCCTTTGGAGCGGAATACCCTTTCAAACGGAATCACTAATTTCGTGTGAACTATCACCCTTTCAAACGGAATACCAACTTGAAACGGAATAACTAAATTCGTATGAAACAATTCAAATGGAATTACACTCTGGAGCGGAATTAGCCAATTTCAAGCGGAATCACTCAAACGAAATAACGATTTGGTGCGAAATAGCAGATTTCACGCTGAATCAAGATGCAATTTCAAACGAAATTATGCTGATGTCATCATTCTCGAACTGAATTTTGTCAAATTGATCAAGTTTTAATCCGATTTTAGATCTGAAACTTTCAAGGCTTTGTTAAAACACTGTTTCGCACAATATGTGAGAATTTTAGCCGATTTTAACCGTGAAATCAAGTTCAATTTAGAAAAAAAGGTGTAGAAAACAGAAAATTGCAGCTGAATTGGTAAGAACTCTTCCTCCTGAGCTCTGATACCACTTGTTGGATCGTTTTCAGACCCGAATGAGTCGATAAGAAGAGTTTTTCTCAATACAAAAGGCAGAAACAGACGTATCGAGTTCAATTCAGCAAGAATATCACTATAAACTATCTTTGGATTGATTTGACAAATAATTACAGCGAGTAGACATTTCGGCAGCACTTCGGCTCTCAACTAGAATGTTCAAGAGTATCGCAAACAAAATCATGAAGCACATATATATAGGCGTGGTAATTCCGCTTGAACCTGCTTCAAGCAAAATCACATTCAAGCGAAATCACTGATTTTGTTTGAACTGACATGGTGTGATTTCAAGCGGAATTACATTTTTCTAATTCCGTTTGAAATGACCTCTCACCCTATATTTGACATTTTTCTCGTAGAACGTGCCCTGATCTATCTATATACAAACAAGACTCGATACAAGACGAAGTCGACAGACGGATGCACCAACAGAAGTATTGATAAAACTTTGGTTTGCACCAGAGTCAAATAATACTTTAGCAAGATATCATTAACTAAAAACATACCGGCAATCACATCCAGAATCATCTTGACTTCATCGGCTGTCAGAACGAATGTTCTAACATTCTTCTTGGGTCCTTCGGTTGTCTTAGCTTTGCTGGTGGTTGCTAGAGTTAGTTTCGGACAGTTTGGCTTGCTATGACCAGCTTCTCCATAATTATAGCATATTCTGGCACTAGCTTTCTTCCAACAATCTCCTTCCTTATGTCCTGGGAATTTGCAATAGTTGCAGGACATAACACACTTTCCTGAGTGCTTTTTTTTGCAAGACTTGCAGTAAGGTGCAGAGGAAGAACCTGTACTTTTTCCATGATAGGTATTACCGTAACGAAATTCTTGAGTAAGCTTTTGAGCTAGGTTCTTTTTCTGGTTCTCTTCTTGTGTACGTACCAATTCATCAGTCAAGGTGTTGGCCAGTTCTACGGCTTCTTCTATGGTTTGTGGTCTAGCTGCCTTGACTACGTGTCTGATCTCACTAATTAATCCCCAGATGTAACGAGAGATTAATACTGGTTCTGGTGAGGCTAAGGTTGGTACTATTCTAGTATATTCGAAGAAGATCGTAGTGTAACCCTTCCAGTCTATTCCAGTCATTTTAAGATTTGAAAACTTATTGGCGATTTGTTCTTTTTTCAGGAGGTGGACATAATTTCCTTTCGACTATGTCCGTAAAGTGGGTCCATTCCATATTATAAACTCTATCACTTCCTCTAGACTGGAGAATGGTATTCCACCACTCTAAGGCTGCATTCTTAAAAAGATTAGAGGTAAACATAATCTTATCCTCATTTGCACATTTACTTACTTTTAAGACAGCTTCTGTCTTTTCTATCCAACATAAGGCTGCAATAGCTCCTTCATTTCCTGAGAATTCCATTGGTTTGCAAGACCAGAATTCTTTTTAAGAACAACCATATAAAATAGTTCTTCTGCTTTTTGTAATAGGAGCTTGGATAAGTGGTCCGTGATTTTCATTCATGTCGTGACTTGGTTCAATGATTGCACGTTTACTGCCTATTGCAGAGTTATTATTTTCTACTTTTTAATAGTCTTGATAATATATGGCATGGCATCTATGATTCCTTGTGCTACTATGTGTTCGATGGCACTTTTATTCACTTGGTTCTCGTTATTATTGTTATTCTGGTTTTCCTGATTTACTTCGTTCGACATCTGAATTGTAAACATTTATCAGGTATTAATATCACAGAATAAGATTTAACACAAAAAATCATATAAACAAATTGATCAAAAACGTCGAACATTACGACTTTACTCTTTTTATATATCTATATATATGCGTCGATTACAATTTACTACTGAAAAATAAACACACCAGTAGTTATGCATCGATAAGTATTAGGTTATATATTTTAGTTGATATATTTATCTTTTTTATCAAACTACACACACACACACACACACACACACACACACACATATATATATATATAAGGTGCCTTCATCCAATACTGCATCTCTCGCTCGTCATATTTCCACACGAGCTTCTCTCCTATCTATTGTATCCTATTTCCTTCTTCCACTAATTATTCTCCATATGTGCGAAGTTCCTGCACATTCTCTTCACTCATGGGTGGTAGTGGTGCTGGCACTGGGTTAGGGTAACGTGGTGTAGGTTCTCCATATGGGTATGGGTATGGTTTGCTTAACACACTCCGAATATACCTGTCATCATTCCAGAATGGATTTAAGGATTATGGTCAGTATATTGTGCTATCTGATTTGGTATGGGTACTGGTTCATGATGAGGATATAATTCCTGATATACCCTATTGTCATCCTCCCATGGATCATACTCTAAAGGATTTGGTGCTAGGATTCTAGGTATCTCATCGGGGTCAAATACTGGTATGGGGAATTGGTTTCCTTGGTTAAGTTCTAATTCTATTGGTTGTTCGGGAAATAATGGCAACGGTTGTGGTTCAGCTATTTGGTTAAGATTTGGATCTGCTGCGGTGGTTGCTAACATATGAAAATCGGCTAACTGTCTATCAAGCTCTTCTTCCCACATTGGTCTATTAACTGCTTCCTAGGTTTGGGCATTCACTTCCCTATTCGCTTTTGCTAACGCTCTCTGTTGTTGTAATTTCTTCATCCTCTTTCTCCTCTCATGCGCTCCCTTACTAAACCATCCTCTCTTTTTTGGAAGGAATGGTTCCTCGGATTGTGCCTTAAAGATGAAAATTCCTTCCTCGGTATCAGCAGAGTACCCCGAAGGAGTAGGCTGAGATGAGGTTCCTTGACTCTTTGGGGAACTAGCTAATTGACGGTAAGCGTCAGATGTACCTTGCTCACTCATACTGCAAACTAACAGATTGTCAAATAACACAAAACAATAATATACATATTTACACATAGTCACATAGATTATTTCCAAACACAATTGATTAAAAATTTTGGTATCAGCAAAACACCTCAGTGGCTTAAACTAGTGGTTGTAGCTTTAATACTACATCCTGCCGCAACCTCCGAGCCCTACCTCGGGAGCGGGCGGTCGCGGTTACTCAGAGACGGTGGTATCGGTGTTTATTAATTTGTCAGCGGAATTTAAACATCAGGACCGTAGTTAGGAAATATTTTATCAGAGTTTAAACACCAAACTTTTATAATAAATACATGGGATAAAACCCAAGTTCATTGACAATACATTATAGGGATAAAACCCTAATTGTTGAAAACATAAACTCCTTTTTATTTAGGTAACTTTTATAGCCACTTTCCTTAAGCCTTCAGTGCTCTCCAGCTGGCTTCTAATAGCTTTCACATTGTGTTACCTGAAACGCATTTTAAAAGATTTTAATCAGCAAGAAATACTGGCGAGTGCATCCCAGTTTAATCAAAATATTTTTATAACTTTATAGTATTAAGAGCGATTACAATGTTTATATCTATCCAATTACTCATTCATTACCTGTCACTCGATGGATCTGTGACTATGGTCATATCACACATTGGATACTTGTTCCCAATTGTGAAGGTTATCAAGTACTGTATACAAACCCCATAATACTGGCAGCAATTGTAGATTACAAAGACTTAATCACTGTAAGCATAGCTGGTAAACATTTAAGGTGTGGTAAAACATTTAAAATAATGGCTCACAAACTGTGAGAAAAAAAAGAATGACTCACATTGTTGACTTAGGTGTTTCTAAGGCTTCCTGGTAATGTTCCTAATTATTATCTATTAAAATTAAACAATGCACATGTGTTAGTAAGATAACCCAATTTACATTAGTCATACTACTGAGACAGAACTCCAACGAACTGAGTTAGGTAGAGCCTCGACATGCATTACAGAGCCCTTGATCAATCAGGTAGAGTAACTAATATGTAACCGGGGGTTATAATACTTACAACGAGGCAGAGCTTCGCTTTCTAGGGGTATAATATGGTAGTTCATATGTCTGTAGCTTCCGTCAGCATTAAGTCTTATTCTGTACTGTATATGTCTTTTGTGTACTTGTATGTATATGTATGTATGTGTGTAGAACAACAGCTTAGGGAATGGCTTTGAACTGTAAAAGTGAAGTCCGATGGATGGCATGTGTCACCCGATCGGATGGCCATCCGACCGGACTGCCACCCGACCGAACTACCACCCGATCGGACAACACTTATCTCTTCCCCGAGTTTGCCTATAAATACCCAGCTTGGGTTAGAGTTAGACACTTTTGAAGACTTTTGCTTATTCTGTCAGGAGACTCTGTCAAGTCTGATTCTCTACCGGTTCTTGTGTACTTTCACATCATTCTAATAGAAAGATCAGATGGATTTAATCGTTGAATACGTTGTTGTGATTCTGTGACTTGATCCATGGATTCCGCACATTGATCGAGGTCGATTCATCCACGTTCGTCACGGACAGATCCTAATCCAAAGGCCTATCAAGTGCAAGCTTCAAGAAGACTCGGAGAGAGAGAAAGTCAAGAAGCTACGAGATTGACTGCGGCAATATCCAAGGGGGAGTCTGTTGGTACAGTAATGTTTATCGCCTTCGTCAATTCGAGTCGTAGTAGAAACATTTTAATTCAAGTCTTTATATTGTAATATGTAGGAAAAGGCAAGGTGGCAATTCTGTAATTAATGAGAAATCTCATTAAGTCCCTTGGCCTATAAATAGAAGCCTTAGGGCTAGAGTTTATGACTTTTGACCATTAGAGACTTGGAGATTTGTGCTTAGAGAGAGAAAGTCTAGAGAGAGAAAGTGCTCAAAGGTGATTCACGGTGCTTTGTAATTGTCATACGATCAATGAGAATCACGTTAATTATACGATCTTGTGTTCGATCACGTTCGTGTACGGATTCCGCACGTCACACGTTCGGTTCGCAATCGTTACGGAGTCAAAAACCGATCCTAACAAGTGGTATCAGAGCCACAGGAGGACTGAATCGAGGACTACGACAGCGAATTCACCGGAATTTCAGCTATTCTTGCCGATTACAGTCGAATTTCAACGGAAATTTGACGAATTTTCTCACTTTCTACTCATTTCTTGTTGTGTTTTACACTTTTATACCTTAAAAACGAGAAAAACGTAAAATTGAACGGGAATCTACGGTTAAAATTTGACAAATTTGATAACAATCGATTCGCAATCAATCAAAGAACAATCCTTCATAATTTCATAAGAAAATTCCTTCAAAAAATGAATCAAAATTGACGTGTGCGCGTATATACATATTTTTATAATGAATTTACACACGATTCAGTTTTAAATTTATAAAAGTGATTTATACTTCAACATCAAAACACACACGAAAGGGCAAGTGTACCCCGTCATATATGTAGTAAAGTATCGGTAAGAACCAAGTGTCGATCCAAGGAAGTGGGCGGAGGAATAATACTAAACCTTTGTCATTAAATTACCGGTAGGAAGATAAGTTGTGTGATTTTCTAAAATCTAAAATAAGCATAAACAAATATTTATAAAAACATAATAGACTCCAAATAAGAAAATAAATATATAGCCTTGCTTTATACACAACCAAAGCATGTGAACTAAGTCGGTTTTGTCACTTAAAACATTTGGTCAATTCTCCATTTTCAAGACAATTAGTATCCCTTTCAGGAATCCTATCATGACAATCATTCAGAAAGCTAAAACGATAAACACACTTTAATAACCTAAAATTGTTCATTAATGCTCAAATGACAAGTGTCTATGAAAATCCCCTAAAGAAAAGTTAGTCATCCGTTAACAGTTTTCTAACCTCACTTAATCAAGAAAAGTGACACCGATAAACACAATGCAACCACCGAGACAAGCATAAACTAGATTAAATCACAACCGAGTTCATTTTACAAATCTTGAACACAAATTCACAAAGATAGCAATTTTGGCCTAAACTACTAACTAAGCTAATAATTTATGTTCGAGAATTCATAACAACACCATTTAACCCGTTAAGGTCCTTCCGTGAGGGAAATCCTTCTTGATTAACAATAATTATCCCTGATTAACCCACTTACCATTTCTAGTATCATGGTGCAAACAATTTAAACAAGTTAAACTAGTTAAACAAGTTCAAAGTCTACTAATACATGATTAATTAAACATCTTCTTGCAAATATCTCAACTAACCACATACCAATCATCCAAGTTAATTACTTATAATCAAGAATTCAACATCAATAAACAAGGTTGCAAACTAATCATCAAAGATTAACATAGAAAATGCTGCAAAGTGTCATTACAAACATAATTAACATACTAAAGGTTGTAATTAAGCAAGGGATACTAGTGTTTTTACCTAAAGGCTTACAATAATACATAATCTTCAATCTAAATGCTTGAATTATAACAAAAATATGGAAAGATTCAAGAATCAAACCATAAACAAGCACAAGATTGAGTATCCGGATAGTAACGGAGCTAATCGGCACAATGTGGGTTGAATTCGGGTGAAAGCAACAGCCTCCGGAACCTGTGAATTCGCTAAATGAGCTCCCAAAAGTCCAGAATTACGAAATGAAAGCTGCTGTCTGTTTTTTATAACTTTTTCATGTCACACGGTCGTGCCATTAAAGTGCACGACAGTTCACTTTTAAAATCTTGTTCACCATACTGTGTGACATCAGCAAATCTTGACCAGTCTTTGTAGTCGCACGGTCGTTCCATAGGATGCACGATCGTGCATCTCCGATGTTCCTATGGCACGACCAACTGCACTAGGGTGCAACTCCGGGCTGGGACTTGGTCATCGCATCCGCACGAGTGTTCTTTCAGTCGCATGGTCGTGCATTGCTGAGATGGCTTGCACGTTGGATCGCACTGGCTGTGCATCACCGAGATGAGCCTGTTTGTCGGATCCACACGGTGGTGCGATGGGTCGCACGACCGTGCAACTCGCCCAGATCAGAATTCTTTGCAGAATCTTCGCAGCTTTGTCGTTTCGCCCGGGAAATCCTCGTTTTCATGCTGTTTTAGGCCTGTAAACAAAAGTAAACCCGATTAAGTATCTGATTCTCAGTTTTACGGCAAAAAACGTGTAAAATGGGGATAAAATGGGGGACTAAAGTATGTGTAAATTGGTGAATATCAAACCTCCCCACACTTGAACCTTGCTTGTCCTCAAGCAAGCTAGAACTAAAAGGCAATAAAAGCTAGAATCTAACAAGAACGAGAATTTACAAACTATCTACTAATACAACTACAAACGGGTAGCCAGTTTTTCGAAACGCAACATCAATTGATTCAAACCAAATAAGCACATGAAAATATTTATAGATAACCAAAAAGCCGTGATTTTACTTTCGATTGACATAGCACGCTAATATTCACACACCTCACAATGTTCACACACGCTAGGTTTTATTTGTGAAACATAAATAAATTGTGTATGTGCAAACACTCAATGCCTCGGCAATGAAACGTGTAATATCATAAGTTTGTCACAAGATCTTATCTCCACCAACTAACATGCAAAAAAGTGCAAATCAAGAGGTCTTTACGGGTTGTAACGATAGGCTTGGGTGAAGGGTATGGAATGGGAATTTTAAAGTGACAAAATGGTTAAAACTCGGTAGTTACATTTAACAAGCGTAAAACAAAAAAACTATACATACTTACGCCTTAAAAAGGCGACTTTTGTGATATGGAGCTCATCAACGAGATTTCATCATTTTAGCATTCAAAATTGCTCGAATTTTGTCGACTTCACCCTATTTTAGGGTGTTTTTTTTTTTTGCAAATATAATCTAATGGATTTGTACAATGAACAATTAACTACAAGAAGAGCTAGTTAAACGATGCTTTTGACCGAGTTTTAACACATAAGGTTTAAAAATAAAAAGGCTAAATTTGGCTAAGTGGGTGATTTTGTTGGGTAAACAAAGGGAAACACGGGAAAGGCTCAACATGGTTAATCCTAAGGGGTAATGTAGGGTTTAGGGGAAACATAACACAAAGAAGAAGGCTAACAACAAAGGGGTTTTCTAGGTGCCTCTATCACTTCTACACAATCTCACATGTTTATGGTCTTAACTAGCATGCTAGTGACAAGTTCTAAACTACACGTGACATCCGGCTGACTCCTACACCCAAATGAACAAATATATAACAAGTTTAAGGCTCAAATATGCTCACATAACGGAAGGAATGGGTAAAAGTGTGAAAATTAACTTGCAAGTCTTTCTTTGTTTGTCACGCTTTCTAGTTATATTTTTCAAAATTTATTTGGCTTGTCGGGTTTTTATCATATCTGAAGCTTTCTTAAACACAACTAACCGGTTTATTTACTAAAAATATATACAATTTACTAATATTTTTTATTGATTTTTTTGATTTTTTTATATATATAGAACAAACAAAGTCAAAATGTTAAACCCCATCCCCACACTTGAACTTCGCATTGTCCCCAATGCAAAACCTGAAATATAGAGAAAAAGGAGAATAACACTCCCCTGAAGAAGATTTAGATGAAACGAGACTTCAAAGCTGATTCTGTGGTGTGCGCCGGTCCAAGACTTGCTTCAAAAATCTGTACGGATGTCACAGAGCAAAACAAAACAGAAGGCAGAGACAATCTTAATGCAAATAAACCATAATTTACATAAATAAAAGGAGTACTAAATATCCAAACATAAAATAAAGCAAACAAACGATAATGTCTGAAAAATAAAGTACATAGCCGCGGGTGTTTGAAATGAAGACCAAAATGAACACCCAAGAAATAAACTACTAAAATATCATAACCACCAACTCACAACTCGCACTACTGCTCGTCACCGGCATCTCCTCCCGTGCCGGATGGGCCAGCCCCACTATAACCTCCTGGGTTCCCGAATGGGAACTGTGGGGGCTCGTCAAAGTAATTAGGGTAGGCATTCTGAAGCCCCCCAAATATGTACGAGAATCCTGCATGCACCTCCTGGCGCATGAACTCTTGGTTCGCCCTCATCGCCTCCTGGTTAGCCCTCAGCTGATCTTGGTTAATTCACAGCTGCTCAAGACTGGCCCGCTGCTGCTCATGGATGACCTGCATCTGCTAGAACTGGCCATAAAACTCTGGATATGAAGGGATGCCGGGAGGCCAATGCTCGTAATGTGGGGAGTGATGCTGTTGTGGTGAGTGTGGTGGTGAGTGCGACGGCTCCTGATGCTACTCCTGGTCCTCCATATCCTCATCCTCATCCTCCGCCGGCTCTGGAGGTATCGGGTCCCAGACCTCGTTGTTGAGCCCCTTCAACCTATCCCCATGATCGGTCTCTGCTATAAGCCCCATGGCTTTCAAAGAACGGATGTCAACATACATACCCTCGGTAACCAACGTAAGACCCTGAACCACCTCGTCAGTCATTATACCCATGTTGTAAGCGATTTGGGTAACATACTGACCACCATGTATCTGACTGTTGGCGGTTCTACCCGAACTATGCACGAAGTAATCAGACATCCGCGCGGCGAGGTTGATGTGGACCCCCTCCTTGAGCGCATAAAGAAATATAAGATCCGGTGTGGGACAGTTTCCCAAACTGTCTATGCGCCCGACGATAGTGTGGCTAAAGATGTGGTGCATAACCCGAAGTAAAGGGTCTCGTAATCTTGAAGCTTTGGACATCCAAGGATCATATGGGTCGCCAACCGCAATTCGTGCCGAAATCTCACCCCGCTCATCTTCGCTGGGGAAGGTGAACTGATTAGTAAAGAACTCGGAATCCATTTCTTCATCGGTGTATATACCGAGTCTTCGACCTAACCTTCCCACGGTCCACTTGTGCCAACGACCACCTAACTTGAAATTTATCCGTTTCTTATAGCGGAAGTCGGGATCTCTACTCACTTTTGGCTTTTCATACGAGTAGGAAGCGAAGAATTCTAGCATGGGTTCCAAATAAATCGGGCGGTCGATGTTGACCAAATGCGAGAACGGAAGTGTCAACATGTCTTCAAGCCGTTCACGTTGGTTTAACTCGATCATTACATCCCAATCTAATATTCTAGGGATGCCGAATTGGTTCCGCCTATTCCATAGCGCATGGAGCTTTGGAATGCAAAGATTTTCCCGCTCATTGTTAGGGTTGAATTGTAGAATGGGATGGCCCATCTGCATGAGGAATGTTGTTAGAACAAGAGGAGCAGGAAAAATACCAAACAAAACAGCCTAATCACACAGTTATGAAGGTTCTGTCCAACTGATCTGGGCCTTTCGTGTGACACCCTAGGAAAACCAGGAAACAACGCAACACAACTAGCTTCCTCAGTAACCACGTACTAAATTTCGGGATAAAATTTCTTTCAAGATGGGGATAATGTGACAATCCGAGTTTTCAAGGTCTCTATTCGACTTAACTTAGTACTTATTTGCAAAGTGTGTTTTGTTTTATATACATGATGTGCATTATAAGTGTGTAGGTGATATATATATATATATATATTGTATTAATATTATGATTTATACAATTAATAAAACATGGATCCAATGCCGAACACCTTCACCCACGAAAACACTCTTGGACGAAAACACCGTAGTGTTTTCGTCTAGAGCTGGCCGGCGAAAACCAAATGGGCTTTGGCCCAGTAGTGATTAGTTAAAATGTTTGTCCTTAACCTGTACGTAGATACAGCAATTAGAAAACCCTAATCACCTCTCACTCTCTCTCTCGCCCTCCTTTGTAACCCAACGGAAGCCGTGAGCACTCAAGTCTGATACGTCGATCGGTTTACTGTCTCTCCTGCTTAGGTTAGTGATCGACTAGTTGTGATTATTTGAGTGAGATCATTTGATTATCTGTTGGCTTTATGAATTAACTGATGGCACGTAATGATAGTGATCATGTGATTTGAATTGTTTTGTCTGTTAGGGATCCTCGTAATCTGATGATATGATCGATTGTGTTGTGTCTATCCATGATTAATATGATGATGTAAGGTTGATCGTAAAACTGAATGATGACTGATAAATAACTAGATCTTTGTGTATTGTTTGTTATGTTGGGATTACTCTTGATGGATATGTGATCATATATTACCTGAGTAAATTTTCCATGATCCGGTTATGATAAAGCAATGATTCCAAACTGATATGAATGAACGATTGGGTTGTCGAAACCGTCGAGATTGTTAGAGTTAACTAGGATTGGAGTTTTGCATAACTGATATTGTTGATGCTATTGGGGTCGACGAAAACGCATGGACCAGACGAAAACACAAGGGGTCAGACGAAAACCCCAAGTGTTTTCGCCATACCTCTTGATCGACGAACACGAAAGGGATTTCGTCCCTAAAGGGTTTTCGTCATAAAGCGATTTCCACTGTTGTGATTTCGTCTAAGATTCTAATACAGTAACCTTGTTATGTTAAACCTGTTAAGTTTGTTAACGCTGTTAAACACGTCAACTACGTTAAGTATGTTAACTAGGTTATGTTAACTATGTTAGGTATGTCAACTATGTTAAGTATGTTAAGTGGGTTAACTCGGTCAAGCATGTTAACTCAGTTAACTCAGTTAAGCTTATCATGTCTGTTAATTGATAAACCATGTTAGATTAGACTGAGAACCCAATTATGTGAAGCATGAGTTGTGTGAAGTTGAATAACTGTTTACGTGTTACTTGATGTTAACTATCCAGTACCCTTAGTGACTTAGATTGCATGTGAAACTTTACCAACATAAACTGATTGTGTATACGTGCATACTATAGGCTTTGATTAAATTGTTGTGCAACGTGAACTCTTGTTACAACTTGTATAATGATGTGTGATTATGTGAATGTTACTTGTATAATGTGAATGTGGGATACATGATTCATGCGTAAACAAAACTGATTAATCTTTGGTAACCACAGTAGGGTTTGGTAGACCATCTGGGAACTGGTAAAGTAACTTAACAAACTAAGAAAACCGAGGTGAGTTCACACTTCTAAGGCATGGGATTCCCGGTGGGTTGGGAATGGGATTGAATAGCTATGACAGAACTTGTACATTTACCACTACTAGACTACTTACTACCATCCTCGGATTGGGAAGGACGCCAGCGCTAAACCTACGTACTCGCTACGTACCACTGTCCTCGGTTTGGGAAGGGCACTTACGTAAAACCTACGTAATCTCACACTTACCACTGTCCTCGAATTGGGAAGGGCACTTACGTAAAACCTACGTATTCTCATACTTACTACTATCCTCGGATTGGGAAGGACACCTATAGATACAACTAGTCTAGTAATATACAACATGGGAAGCCCCCACTAAATATCGTAAAAAGGTTTGGAAAACAGGGTAAACTGGAAATTCACATGGGAAGCCCCCACCAACTATGGATGTGTTTGGGAAACATGGTAAAATGGTTAATCATATTTTCAACTATGGAGTAATCCCCACGGCAAGTAAGCCAACTAAAGACAAACTACGTTTTCGTAAACAATTTAAAACGAACACCCAACTGTGAACTTGCTCAACTTTGTTGTTGATTCGTTGTTACATGCCTTGCAGGTCTTTAGGTGCATATTGACTGGAACTTGCTGTCTGGGAGGCTGGAGTGGTCATGGGTCGAGATACATGGAAACATAACACAACACAAATGGCTTTTACATGTGGTTATAAACGCTTAACGAATGAATTATGCTTCCGCTGTAAACTGTGATATATTGTAACGTTGTAAAACTTATTGTTAATCAATGAAAGTTTTATTTACATACACCTATGAGTTCAATGTGATTGATGGCTAAGATCCTGGTATGTCGCACGCCCCGCGGTGATCCCGCATGTGGTATTTTGGGGGTGTGACATTTCGCACGGGCGTGCGACAAGACGCACGGTCGTGCGTCCCCGAGACGAGTGTCTGTGATCGGAAGTTGCCGAAAACGCACGGACGTGCGACCAAATGCACCCCCGTGCTTCACCGAGATCACAGCAAAACCAAGGAACAACCGATACTGAACGACCGTTCCACCAAAGGAACGACCGTGCGACAGCGATTTCAACAGATTTTTAACCCCTGGTTCAGAACTGCCAGATTTTTCCGAAAATTATCAATTTTTTTGGCAAACAGGGGTGGGAAATCCGACCAGATGTTCACGAAACGCAACAATCTTACAAGGGTTAGGGTTTCAATTGTGTTTATGAAGAGAACCCTAGAAAGCCTTGAAGAAATCATACAAATCTACCCTAGAACAAGGATGAAACTGAAAATCGAACATAACAAACATACCGTGCGAAAGGATCTGAGAAACCGTGCGAAAAATGGTGCCATTTTGGGGAAAACTCGGTCTGGAATGGCTGGTGCAGTTAGGGTTTCGCGACTTGTGAGAGTAAGCTGCAGATGAGGGCTTTTATAATGCACAAAGACAAAAATGCCCCTAGCCTGTCGCAAGGTCGTGCGACCAGACGCAGAGTCGTGCGTCACCGATGTTGACCGATCCTGGCACGCTGACCTCGGCAATGCACAGGGGGTGCGACTCTAGGTGTTGGCTCACAACCGCACAGGCGTGCGGTCTGTGGCACGGTCGTGCCAGATCTGCAGATGTGTCTGTTTGCTGCAAAACCCATATCCAGCATCCGTTTTGACCGTTTTTCACCATTTTTGCACTCCGCAAACTGTTTTAACATCATTCTAACTTAGAACCTTCGCTCGGCATGTTTAAAAACTGTACATGACTACGGAAACTACCAAACACACCAAAATTACGTAAAAACGACAAAAACAGAAATATGGACAATTTTACCCCTAAAGCGCCAAAGACACTCTTGCTACATTTTTTATCCTCGAGTCAGTAGTGTAGACTCTCCTCCCCACACTTATGATGTATGCGGGACGTGGAGCTCGATAACCTCCACCGCCGACTCGATCTGCCCGGCAACGTAGAGCTTCAAGAGATGACCATTTGCCTTGAAAATAACGCCGTCCGCGTTCTCTATTGCGACAGTCCCATATGGAAATACCTCTTTTACCGTGTATGGTCCTGTCCAACGTGAATGTAATTTTCCCGGAAATAAACGCGACCTCGAGTTGTAGAGTAAGACAAGATCTCCCACTTGGAATTGTTTGTGGTCATTCAAGCGCTTGTCATGCAATCTCTTGGTGCGCTCTTTGTATAACACGGAGTTTCATATGCTTGTTGTCGTAGCTCCTCTAACTCGTGAATCTGAAGCAACCGGGCTTCACCTTCGGATTTTAGATCCAGATTTGCAGTTTTTAGAGCCCACATCGCTTTGTGCTCCAACTCCACAGGTAAATGACATGCCTTTCCGTAAACAATCCTAAAGGAAGTAGTCCCAATAGGGGTCTTGTAAGCCGTACGGAAAGCCCACAGTGCCTCATCTAGTTTGTCTGACCAATCCTTGCGGTTTGCACCTACCGACCGCTCAAGGATTCGTTTTGTGACAACTCGTATTTCCGAATCTATCTTTGTACTTTGATGTAACATATGTGAACGTGATACGATTATATGAACTTGGTTGATTAATTGAATGTTATGATTTTGTGTTTATGTGAATGTATGTATGATGTAATCGCACAATAGCAACTCGAACGCACAAGCCTTTGGGCTTTACTACTCTCGGCCCACTTCTCTTGAACTTGAACCGAATGGGCAGCCATTAGGAGGGTTCGGCCCACTCTTTCTCTTTTGCGCATAACAGTTAGGAGTAGGGGTATACTCCTCATTTGGTTGTCAAACACTCTACACACACAAACCCTAGCTCTCTTCCTTCTCTCTAGAACTCGAAGGCAACACACACACACCCTCTCTATCGAAGATCTTTTCTTGTTCGGATCAATCATCTATTCCATCCTCTTCTCAACCGGTTAGTGTTTTGCTATTAGTGATTTTGTGTTATGTGATTATACATGTCTCATGTGATGATTTGTAAATGGTACATGATTGATGATGATGTAAACATTAGTATTGGTGTCTTTAAAATCGGGTCACATGTGTAAAATAAAATCGAGATGTGTATTAGTAATCGGATGTGTGTGATGATGTTAGTCGACTATCATATCTTGTTTGCGGATTAGGTTGCATGATGATTTAGAATCAAATGTTTATAATCAGTTGTATGTTCATGAAATCGGACCAGAATAAGGATTTATGATGTTATGTTTGAATAATGGTATTCGGCTGTGATGTATCAGGCTTGAATAAGTGTTGAGTTGTCATATTTAGTTGTTATGCTTAATGGTTATGTTTGATAAATGATTAGGGATTCTTATGGATTAGATGATAATTGATTAGTTTGATCGATTGTATGTTGATTGGAAAAATAAGAAACTGTTGATTCATTTATTGAAAATTTGGAAACTGTTGAATGGTTGTAACCGAATGGCAAGATATTCGGATGTTTAAACAGATCACACAAGGAGTCCATTCGCACAAGACTCCTGGTCGCACAAGATCAGAGTCCAGTCGCACAAGATGATCCAATCGCACAAGGACAACTCAGTCGCACAAGAAGTTTGAGTCGCACAAGGTTGTTGTCCATTTGTTATTTTGGGTCGTATGTGTAGTTGTTGGGCTGGGTAATAAGGCTGGTCGCACAAGATGTATGGATCGCACAAGATGTTTATATGTTGAGCCGTGTATATGTATATAGATGTTTTGGGCTTTCTTGATATTGGGCCGGGTATTATTGGGGTCCAAAGGATGACTCGCACAAGGCCATTAAACTTGTGCGGGCCCAATCCTTTAATCGCACAAGTTGAATATGTTGTAACTGTTAAACGTGATGACGTGTGTTGCCATGATCTGTATGTGTTTCTTATCTGCTAGCTTATGTGATACTTATGTGCACTACTCGAATCCGAAACCTGACTTGTATGGTAACCATGTTAGGACGTGGTTGACCACTAGCAGCTAGACTTGACCTTTCTGTGTATCTGCCGAGCAAACCAAGGTGAGTTCACACTAGCCAAGGCATGGGATTCCCGGTGGGTTGGGAATGCGATTGAATAACTACTCGTACAACTATTACTATTAAACTACTTACTACTGTCCTCGGATTGAAGGGCACGTACGTAAAACCTATGTACACCTATACTGACTACTGTCCTCGGATTGAAGGGCACGTACGTAAAACCTACGTACACGACTATAAGACCATCAACTCTATCAAATGAAGTCCCTCATTTATCGACTTAATCACCGAGGCCTATGGCGAGCGGGTCATTAGTTAATAGCGCTATTAGGTTTAACAAACCTCACACCGTGCCAGTCAGACTGGCGTGTACTAATGGACTATAGGCAAAGGGTCAATGCTGATAGACATTGACTTAGGGCACCTCTTACATATTCGTAGCAGTCGATACGCGTGGTCTAGTAACACATGGGAAGCCCCCACTAATCATCGCACACATGCCTGGATTGGCCGCGATACGGATTAATATGATACATGGTTTACAAAACGAACATACGATTTACGAAATGAATACTAACCAAACAACCAACTGTGAATTCGCTCAACTTTGTTGTTGATTCGTTGCTACATGCCTTGCAGGTCATTAGGTACTCATGGAGCTTGCACAGGGAGGAACGGTCGTTGTGGGACATGGCAGTGTGTGCCATGCTATGAACATTACTCTATTTCATATTTAAAACTTTCAATGGGTTTTACAATTATGCTTCCGCGAAACACTTAACTATGCTTTGGTTTGTGAACACCTTTCATATTGTTTGGTTGAATTATGTTTACTTATATGTTTGTTCAATATGATTGATGGCTTGATCCTGGTCAGTCACGCCTCCAAGCGGTGATACTCCGCGTGTGGATTTTGGGGGTGTGACAGATTGGTATCAGAGCCATTGGTTATAGAGAACTTGGTTTTAATAAGGGAAAATGTTTTTGTTAAAACCAGACTATAACTTATACAGTGCTCTACGATCCACAACGACTAAACATTTTAGGTGATATGGTTTATGTTTTATTTCCTACATGCTAGATTACGTAGAACTTTGCTCATGGTATGCTTAGTTAGTATAGCTACTGTTGCTTGAACATTTGTGTGCTTACTCTCTTCTGTCATCGCACTTTCGCGAACCTCTCTCACACACGTTTCTCTTGATATGAAGATCATGTCTGGACGCGTTAACATGACACAAGCCCAGTTGACGGCTCTGATTAACCAACAATTTGCTGCATTTGGCTCACCGTCTTACTGATCAGGCGGTGGAGCAGAATAGGTTACCAAAGCGTATTAGTGCTACAGCTACTTCTGAAACTCCTAGTGACAACAAGAGAAAATGGGATGGAGCTTCAAGCAGAGGTTCAACTTCCGTTCAGTCTCAGTCTCAGCAAAGAAGAACTGAAGACTACAAGAGCCCGGGTCAGCAATCTTCTGGTAGCCAAGGGCAAGGTGGTTATCGAGGAAACCTTCCAAAGTGCAACAGATGCAACAGACATCACAGTGGTCAGTGCAACAAGGTTCGTTGCCAGAGGTGTCTCAAGATGGGTCATGAAGCTAAGGATTGTAGGAGCTTACGACCTGCGAATCAGAACCAGCGACAACAACCACCAGCTCCACAAGACCAGCAGCAGCAACAAAGAGACAACAAGGGATGCTTTCAGTGTGGAGCTGAAGGCCATTTCAAGAGAGATTGTCCCCAACTGAACCGGAACCAGAACAACAACAACAATAACAACACCAACCAGGGGAATGGAAACAACGGGGGTAACAACGGCAATGGTGCAAGGTGTCGTGTGTTTGTTATTGGTCAGGGAGAAGCGAGGAATGATCCCAATGTTGTGACGGGTAAGTTCCTTCTCGACGACTTTTACGTTACTGTCTTATTTGATATGGGTGCTGATACTAGTTATGTGTCCCTAAAAGTTAGTCAACTGCTTAAGCGTACTCCAACACCTTTGAACCCCAAGCACACAGTAGAGTTAGCTAATGGTAAAAGTTTAGAGGTCACACACGTAGTCAAGGGTTGTAATCTTGTTCTTGCTGATCACACTTTCTCTATCGACCTCCTTCCTATCACACTGGGTAGTTTCGACGTTGTCATTGGGATGGACTGGTTATCCCAACACCAAGCAGAGATTCTTTGCAACGAAAAGATTGTCCGTATTCCTCGCCCAGGTGATGAACCTCCCATGATTCGTGGCGACAAGAGTGGTGCTTTGTGAGCATCATCTCTTTCCTTAAGGCTCAGAAGTGCTTAAGAAAGGGCCACACTGCTATTCTGGCTCTCGTTACTGACACCTCGAAGAAAGAGAAGAAGATAGAAGATTTTCCAATTGTGCGCGACTATCCTGAGGTATTCCCTGAGGAGTTACCTGGCCTTCCGCCTCATAGACAAGTCGAATTTCAAATCAAGCTAGCTCCTGGAGCAGCCCCCATAGCTCGAGCACCCTATCGTTTAGCCCCATCAGAACTAAAAGAGCTATCTACGCAACTACAAGAACTCTTAGATAAGGGTTTTATTCGTCCTAGCTCTTCGCCCTGGGGAGCTCCAGTGCTATTCGTGAAGAAGAAAGACGGTACTTTCAGAATGTGCATTGACTACCATGAACTCAACAAGTTGACTGTGAAGAATCACTATCCTCTTCCACGCATTGACGACTTGTTCGACCAGCTGCAAGGGTCGAGCTACTATTCAAAGATTGATTTGAGATCAGGATATCATTAGCTGAGAGTCCGAGAAGAGGACGTCTCCAAAACAGCCTTTAGAACTCGATATGGACACTATGAGTTTTTGGTTATGCCTTTTGGGCTGACAGACGCACCCGCGGTTTTCATGGACCTCATGAATCGACTGTGCAAGCCTTACCTAGACAAGTTCGTCATAGTTTTCATCGACGATATTCTAATCTCAATTCGAAGAGTCAGGAGGAACACGAGCAGCATCTACGACTCATTTTGGAACTCCTTCGAACAGAACAGCTGTACGCCAAGTTTTCAAAATGCGACTTCTGGCTTCGTGAAGTCCATTTCTTAGGCCATGTGGTGAACAAGGATGGGATTCATGTGGATCCATCTAAGGTAGACTCGATCAAGAACTGGCCTGCACCTCGTACACCAACGGAAATTCACCAATTCTTGGGCTTGGCAGGTTACTACAGGAGATTCATCAAGGACTTCTCTAAGATTGCACAGCCTCTCACCTCCCTAACGCAGAAAGGAGTTGTTTATCGATGGGGAAACGCATAGGATTTAGCATTTCAGCACTTAAAGGATAGACGTTGCAGTGCACCTATCCTTTCATTACCAGAGGGTACAAACGAATTTGTAGTTTACTGCGACGCATCCATTCAGGGTCTTGGTTGTGTATTGATGCAGCGGGATAAAGTTATAGCTTACGCCTCACGCCAACTCAAAGTTCATGAAAGAAACTACACTACACACGATCTAGAGCTGGGAGCTGTTATTTTTGCGCTTAAGATATGGAGACATTTCCTGTACGGTACAAAGTGCGCCATCTACACTGATCACAAGAGTCTCGAGCATATCTTCAAATAGAAGGAACTGAATATGCGACAACGACGATGGTTCGAGCTACTGAATGACTACGAATGCTCGATCAGGTACCACCCAGGCAAAGCCAATGTTGTGGCTGACGCCCTCAATCGAAAGGACACTGCGCCTAAGTGCGTGCGAGCTTTACAACTCACTATACAGTCTAGTCTTCCTTCTCAGATACGAGACGCTCAGGTAGAAGCATTGAAACCAGAAAACGTCAGGGCTGAAGCCCTACGCGGCTCGAGGAAAAGATTAGAACAGAAGGAAGACGGTGCTTACTACATAACAGGACGCATTTAGGTCCCACTCTACGGCAACCTACGAGAGCTTGTGATGGATGAGGCACACAAGTCTCGTTACTCAGTACATCCTGGTTCGGATAAGATGTACCACGATATCAAAACTACGTATTGGTGGCCTAGCATGAAAGCTCACATAGCAACGTACGTTAGCAAGTGCTTGACTTGTGCGAGAGTCAAGACGGAATATCAGAAACCATCAGGCCTACTCCAACAACCAGAAATACCACAATGGAAATGGGAGCAAATTTCCATGGATTTTGTTACTGGCCTGCCTAGATCTCAACGTGGTAACGATACTATTTGGGTGATCGTGGATCGACTCACAAAGTCTGCTCACTTCTTGGCTATCAAGGAAACGGATAAGTTCTCAACACTAGCAGATGTATATCTTAAGGAAGTTGTCTCGAGGCACGGAGTGCCCACTTCTATTATCTCTGATCGTGATGCACGTTTTACTTCAGAGCTATGGCAAGCAATGCACAAGTCTTTTGGCTCGCGTTTAGATATGAGCACAGCTTATCACCCACAAACGGATGGGCAGTCTGAACGCACCATCCAGACCCTCGAAGACATGCTTAGGGCATGTGTAATTGACTTTGGCAACGGCTGGGAAAAGCATCTGCCACTTGTGGAATTTTCGTACAATAACAGCTACCACACCAGCATTAAAGCTGCTCCATTTGAGGCATTGTACGGGCGTAAATGCCGGTCACCTCTTTGTTGGGCAGAGGTGGGGGATAGTCAGATTACTGGTCCAGAACTTGTGGTAGACACAACAGAACGAATTGCTCAAATACGACAACGAATGGCGGCAGCTCGCGACCGTCAGAAAATCTACGCCGATAAGGGCAGGAAACCACTCGAGCTCCAGGTTGGGGAGCGAGTGCTACTCAAAGTTTCACCCTGGAAGGGTGTGGTTCGTTTTGGTAAACGAGGCAAACTTAACCCACGATACGTCGGACCTTTCGAAGTCATCGAGAAAATAGGCAAAGTGGCCTACAAACTAAACTTACCAGCAGAACTCAGTGCAGTTCACAACGTTTTCCACGTGTCAAATCTAAAGAAGTGTCTGTCAGATGAGACCCACATAGTTCCTTTGAAGGAGCTCACTATCGACGAGCAGTTACGATTCATCGAGGAACCAGTTGAAATCACGGACCGGGATGTTAAGGTCCTCAAACGTTCTAGAATACCTCTCGTTCGAGTTCGTTGGAACTCACGTCACGGCCCAGAGTTCACCTGGGAACGCGGAGACCAAATGAAACAAAAGTATCCCCAACTATTCGCAAACAGTATAACCACTACTGAGGCCAAAGCTACAAAATTTCGGGACGAAATTCCAGATCAACGGGGGGACGATGTGACACCCCAGGAAAACCATGCAACTTAACTAGCTTCCTCAGTGAGTACGTACCAAATTTCGGGACGAAATTTCTTTCAACTTGGGGATAATGTGACAACTCGTCTTTCCGAATCTATCTTTATACTTTGATGTAACATATGTGAACGTGATACGATTATATGAACTTTGTTGATTAATTGAATGTTATGATTTTGTGTTTATGTGAATGTATGTATGATGTAATCTCACAATAGCAACTCGAACGCACAAGCCTTTGGGCTTTACTACTCTCGGCCCACTTCTCTTGAACTTGAACCGAATGGGCAGCCATTAGGAGGGTTCGGCCCACTCTTTCTCTTTTGCGCATAACAGTTAGGAGTAGGGGTATACTCCTCATTTGGTTGTCAAACACTCTACACACACAAACCCTAGCTCTCTTCCTTCTCTCTAGAACTCGAAGGCAACACACACACACCCTCTCTATCGAAGATCTTTTCTTGTTCGGATCAATCATCTATTCCATCCTCTTCTCAACCGGTTAGTGTTTTGCTATTAGTGATTTTATGTTATGTGATTATACATGTCTCATGTGATGATTTGTAAATGGTACATGATTGATGATGATGTAAACATTAGTATTGGTGTCTTTAAAATCGGGTCACATGTGTAAAATAAAATCGAGATGTGTATTAGTAATCGGATGTGTGTGATGATGTTAGTCGACTATCATATCTTGTTTGCGGATTAGGTTGCATGATGATTTAGAATCAAATGTTTATAATCGGTTGTATGTTCATGAAATCGGACCAGAATAAGGATTTATGATGTTATGTTTGAATAATGGTATTCGGCTGTGATGTATCAGGCTTGAATAAGTGTTGAGTTGTCATATTTAGTTGTTATGCTTAATGGTTATGTTTGATAAATGATTAGGGATTCTTATGGATTAGATGATAATTGATTAGTTTAATCGATTGTATGTTGATTGGAAAAATAAGAAACTGTTGATTGATTTATTGTAAATTTGGAAACTGTTGAATGGTTGTAACCGAATGGCAAGATATTCGGATGTTTAAACTAATCGCACAAGGAGTCCATTCGCACAAGACTCCTTGTCGCACAAGATCAGAGTCCAGTCGCACAAAATGATCCAATCGCACAAGGACAACTCAGTCGCACAAGAAGTTTGAGTCGCACAGGATTGTTATCCGTTTGTTATTTTGGGCCGTATGTGTAGTTGTTGGGCTGGGTAATAAGGCTGGTCGCACAAGATGTATGGATCGCACAAGATGTTTATATGTTGAGCCGTGTATATGTATATAGATGTTTTGGGCTTTCTTGATATTGGGCCGGGTATTATTGGGGTCCAAAGGATGACTCGCACAAGGCCATTAAACTTGTGCGAGCCCAATCCTTTAATCGCACAAGTTGAATATGTTGTAACTGTTAAACGTGATGACGTGTGTTGCCATGATCTGTATGTGTTTCTTATCTGCTAGCTTATGTGAAACTTATGTGCACTACTCGAAACCGAAACCTGACTTGTATGGTAACCATGTTAGGACGTGGTTGACCACTAGCAGCTAGACTTGACCTTTCTGTGTATCTGCCGAGCAAACCAAGGTGAGTTCACACTAGCCAAGGCATGGGATTCCCGGTGGGTTGGGAATGAGATTGAATAACTACTCGTACAACTATTACTATTAAACTACTTACTACTATCCTCGGATTGAAGGGCACGTACGTAAAACCTACGTACACCTATACTGACTACTGTCCTCGGATTGTAGGGCACGTACGTAAAACCTACGTACACGACTATAAGACCATCAACTCTATCAAATGAAGTCCCTCATTTATCGACTTAATCGCCGAGGCCTATGGCGAGCGAGTCATTAGTTAATAACGCTATTAGGTTTAACAAACCTCACACCGTGCCAGTCGGACGGGCGTGTACTAATGGACTATGGGCAAAGGGTCAATGCTGATAGACATTGACTTAGGGCACCTCTTACATATTCGTAGCAGTCGATACGCGTGGTCTAGTAACACATGGGAAGCCCCCACTAATCATCGCACACATGCCTGGATTGGCCGTGATACGGATTAATACGATACATGGTTTACAAAACGAACATACGATTTATGAAATGAATACTAACCAAACAACCAACTGTGAACTCGCTCAACTTTGTTTTTGATTCGTTGCTACATGCCTTGCAGGTCATTAGGTACTCATGGAGCTTGCACAGGGAGGAACAGTCGTTGTGGGACATGGCAGTGTGTGCCATGCTATGAACATTACTCTATTTCATATTTAAAACTTTCAATGGGTTTTACAATTATGCTTCCGCTAAACACTTAACTATGCTTTGGTTTGTGAACACCTTTCATATTGTTTGGTTGAATTATGTTTACTTATATGTTTGTTCAATATGATTGGTGGCTTGATCCTGGTCAGTCACACCTCCAAGCGGTGATACTCCGCGTGTGGATTTTGGGGTGTGACACGTTTCAACCCCCGGTTTGTGACCTCCACTTGCCCACTTGTTTGTGGATGATAGGACGTGGATAAATGGTGATGCACACCATAACAGGACAAAGCTCTCTCAAGCTAAGTGTTGCAAAAGTTGGTCACTCTATCACTGATAGGCGCCTTTGGTGTGCCAAACCGGGCAAACAAACTCTTCAAAAATCTCACGACTACCCTGGCATCATTGGTGGGTAATGCCTGTGCCTTCGCCCACTTTGATACATAATCAACCGCAACCAGGATATATTTGTTTCCTCGTGAGGTGGGAAATGGTCCCATGAAGTCTATCCCCCAGATATCTAAGACTTCACAAACTTGAATCCAGTTTTGTGGCATTTCATCGCGTGCCGATATGTTTGCTGCCCTCTGGCAGGCATCGCACGCTCTGACCCATCTCTGCGCATCACGAAATATTGTCGGCCAATAAAACCCGGAATCAAGCACCTTCTTAGCGATGAAATTGGCTCCATGGTGGCCTCTGGTAGGTCCCTTGTGACAGTGGCACAGAATGTCAGTCGCCTCCTTTCCCGAAACGCATCTTCTAATCACCTGATCAGCACCAACCCTAAATAAGAAAGGATCGTCCCAAATGTAGTGCTTGACATCCAAAAAGAATTTTCTCTTTTGTTGGTGAGTCAACCCTTTAATCAGAATCCCACAAGCTTGATAGTTTGCAAAGTCGGCGAACCAAGGTGACTCATCGCATATCTCAACGCTCATCAACGACTTGTGTGGGAAATTGTCATTGATTGAATCCCAACGCATGTCCTTGATGTCTCCATGCTCCAACCAAGATAGATGGTCAGCCGCTACATTCAACACACCCTTTTTGTCTTGAATTTCGATATCAAACTCCTGCAGCAATAAGATCCATCTGATGAGACGCGGTTTAGCGTCCTGTTTGCTGAAAAGATATCTGATGGCTGCATGATCAGTATGCACAACTGTTTTTGAAAGCACCAAATACGATCTAAATTTGTCAAATGCGAAAAAAACCGCCAAGAGCTCTTTTTCTGTCGTGGTATAGTTCTCCTGAGAGTCGTGAAGAGTCTTGCTCGCATAATAGATCGGGTGAAAGTGCTTTTCTTTCTTTTGACCCAGAACGGCCCCTATAGCGAAATCGCTCGCGTCGCACATAATTTCGAATGGCGGACTCCAGTCAGGTGCGACCAAAATGGGGGCCTCAATCAACTTTTGATTGAGAAGGTCAAAAGCCCTCAAGCAATCATCTCCAAATATAAACGGAGCGACTTTCTCCAACAAACGGGTCATGGGCCTAGTGATTTTTGAAAAATCCTTGATGAATCGCCTATAGAACCCCGCATGACGAAGAAAGCTCCGTATCGCTCTCACAGAGGTGGGAGGCGGAAATCATGAAATAATGTCAACTTTAGCTGGATCGACCTCCATACCATCACGCGAAATCTTATGTCCCAGAACTATGCCTTCCCTTACCATGAAGTGGCACTTTTCCCAGTTTAGGACCAGATTCGTTTCTTCGCACCGCTTCAACATCTTCTTCAAATTTTCCAAACAATGATCAAAGGAATCTCAAAATACCGAAAATTCATCCATGAAAACCTCCATAGAATCCTCGATCATATCATGAAAAATCGCAACCATGCATCTCTGAAAGGTTGCCGGTGCATTACACAACCCAAAGGGTGTAGGATCGTTTGCACGACCAAACGAGTCGTTCAGAAGAGATCTCGTCCAATACGGAAGGCGGAAACAGACGTATCGGAGTTATTTCAGCTGATTTGTACTTAGATTCACTTAAACTGTCTCTTGCATTGATATCAGATCGTTTTACACTACTGGAGACACTTCGGCAGAGCTTCGCTACCGGAATCGAAACGTTACAAATGAAATGAACAAGTCTCATATTTATAGGCAAGCCATTTCATACAAGATGGCTCACACGAAATGGCCATTTCCATTTCGTGCGAAATGGCCTCTTCTCACATATTTCTCGTTTTTCTCGTACTACGTGCCCTGATCTATCTAATCAATTACAAGACTCGATACAAGATGAAGTCGACAGACATATGCACTAACAGACTCCCCCCTGGATGTTGACGAAGTCTTCAGTGTCGAGTCTTCGGTATATCACATCTTCAGTCTTTATCAGTCTTCATGCTCTCTTCAAAGTATTCTCCATTGTAAGCATCCTCAATCAATCTCTTTCTCTCTTTTCCAGAATCTCAACCTGTCTCTATCTTCTCTTGATCAGATCTCTTGAATCTTTAAGTTCTTCAGCATCAGCAGCTTCTGTTTTGAACACTCTTCCTGGATTTAAATCTGGCTCTCACATCTTCAGACTCCCTCTTGATGTCTTCAGACTCCCCCTTTCGATAAACTGGGATCGTAGTCTGGAATTCACAATCTACAGGCTTTCACAGGTTCTAAGATCGTAACCTGGCTTTACCTACACAATTCTCTACCTAAAACATAAGATATATATTTATGACAATTTTAATCTCTGCTTACAACTTGAAAAATCAACCTCAACACATCACTTGTTAGATTATGACATTTCTCAAATTTTCTCAAACTTTTAACTTCACTCTTCATCTCAAACAAACTCTCCCAAACCTGTTGTTCATCATGTTTAGAACTCGGAATTTTGAAAATCAGCTTTTCCACATCAGTTGTCGAAAATAAGATGAAAGAAAATCTTTTTGGATTTTCAAAAATTTATGCTAAAACACAATCTTTTTGGATTTTTGTTTTTAATGAAAAACAGTAAAGAAATATTTACAGACAATATTTTTGTGAGTTTGAGTAAGAGGATCATATCAGTTTTATGAGACCAATCACTAGCACCGTTAAGCTTTAAACATTTTAAGTTCTAAACGATTAACTTAGATTGTCAGTATACTGATCTACTTAAATTGTCATACAAATTTCAACTGTTTCAAGATACGAGATTAATGTTTTAAGCACTTAAACTTATTCGCGTGTCCCACCTCAGAATATACTCCCGTATCCAGACTCCTATATTCAGTCTTACAGGTGAATGTACACTAATGATATCTGTAAGGGGTTAAATGCGAGACCATGAGAGCTCAGGCTATTGCTTCCGCAAAATCAGAGAGATGATGGTTCACTTTTCGGTGGGTTCCCTTTAGAGAATCTTTTCTTCAACAGCACATGATTAGCATTTTTCAATGTTTCATCATTTTTTATGCTGAGGGCGGGCTTTAAGATTAAAGCAATGCAAAGTATTATACGAGGACTAGGCTATTGCTCCCGCATAATCAGAAGTCCTGGTATAATACCCCAGATATCACCACGCACAAAGACCTAGTATGTCAGAAATAGAAAGCCCTTCAAACAAGATTTCGGGGGTTACCCATATATCCGAGAGATGTTCCCCACGAGATAAGTAAGTAATTGATATTTAGGTTTATATCTCGAACACAATCTACTAAGCGTGCGAAAACCTACTGGCATATCATCAGTGAGACCGTTTATCACATTTTGACTTTCCAATTCTTTAGCGTACTATGATTGACCACTGATGTACTATCATTTCCTCTTTTTTCACAACAAAACTCATTTTGAATTTATCATGTTTTTGACTTTTTTCAAATTTTCTAATGTTTTTGGATTTTCAGAAATTCTTACTCCCCCTAAAATTCAAAACCATTTAAAGAAAAATTTGACAAACCGATGTGAATTGCTTCAAATCGCCATCCACTTGGCATAAACAATCAGAACTCCCCCTGACAACAAACTATTTTCCCATTATGATTTCAAAACACTTAAGTTTGTTTTATTCAAATGGTTTTTCCGAAAAAATAGTTTTGTTGATTTTCACAAACCACTTGTAGGCTAGGGGATTAATCCATCACATTGTTTTTTAACCACTTGTATGAAAGTTAAATCAAGTTCAACTTAATGACCTTGATTAACCACTTGTAGGTACATATCAACCATACCACTTGTAAAATGAAATATGACAATTTTCAAGAATACTACCACTTGTAGGTCGAAATATCACAAAAGTGAATTTCTCAAGAAAGATGTCGATTCCTGCTCCACGATTACCAACTTGGGACCTCCGGCAAGTCCAAAATTTAGTCATGATAGGTTCTATCTCAGTTACTAACCTGGGGTGAACTATCTTCATCTGGTTTACTCATTTTCTTTTCATAAAATTCCCTACCCCTTTGACCTTTCCGTCAATCATTTTCCAAAAATATTTTGAACTATGGGGTTAAAGGCTTTTTCAACATCAAATTATTTCTTTTCAGAAAAAAATTTATTTGAAATTTCAACTTTTCCAACTTTTTGTTTAAAATTTTCAGCTCGCAATGGTGGAAAGTTTGCATCATCCATTGGTGGAACTGAATTTTCCCTTTTTAGCTCAACTTGTGGCTCCTCTGACTTTGACGAGTCAGGTTCATCGCCAGAAAATAGCTTCTCTGATTTTGACGAATCAGAATCATTGCTAGAACTATCATCTGATTTCTTAACAACCCACTTTTGATTGTTAAGCTTCACTTTTCTTCTGTAAAAACCTTTTGAACACTCACCAACCTCAAACTTTGAATTTTTGAAAACATTAAATTGTTTGGTTGGTGGTTCATTTTCAACCATCTTTTCTTTCAGTTTTTCAGAGACCCCCTGTTTTGTTTGGATTGCCTTTGGACAATTCCTGGCAATATGACCAACTCTTTTGCATTGAAAACAGGTTCTTGTCTCCTTCTTCTGAGCAACTTTCTTCTTCATTCCCTCTTGCTTCTTAGCAAGGAATTCTTTGTTTGTCTGCTTTCTGAACACAAGCTCTTTTTCTTCTTCAGTTGATGTTCCTGAAACAAAAACAGTTTTTGGTTTATATGTTTTCTCATTTTTATAATTTTTCGGTGGAATAAAACCTAATCCCTTCTTTTTGAAATTACCGTTATGGTTTGGTTTCCTTTGAAAACCAGAACCAGAATTGTAACCTTTTTTCTTGTTTAACCTTTGTTGAACTCTTGAGGTGTAAGTTTTAGGTTTTTCAGAAAGATTTACATCTTTTATTTCAGAAATATTGATTTCTGTTAGTTTGAAAACCTTTTTAATCATTTTTGTTTTAACACCTCTTATTGGGAATTCTTCATCAAAATATAATTTGTCAGAATCATTCAAAGTATATGCTACTTTGAATGTTTCGTCATTCAAATTATTTTGTGATAACAGAAATTCTTTATTATAAACCTGTTTGCCCTTTTCGACTTTTGGACTTGAAGTGTTGGACTCAAACTTTGACTCTGGTTTTGACTTTGACTCCTCCGTTTCATCTTTATCCAATACCTGATCGACCACTTTCTTAATTATCTCGGACTCATGATCAGTGTTGGATGATGTGAAAGTGACATCAATGTTGTCTGGCAAGTTATCTGAAGGCTCAGATTCCCACTGTAAATTGGTTGCCTTTTTTACTCTTTCTGAATTAGGATTTCATGGAGAATATCCATTTTCAAGAAGAGGTGGACACTTGTTATAACTGTCACTTTGTTTCTTACCAGAATTCTTTACTTTAGTATCCTCTTTTGTTTCGGAATTCTTTACTTCAGATGTTTTTTCTTCAAATACCTTCATGCCTTCCACTGTAGGGTAAATCATGTCAATCACATAAGAAGAACATGAGTAACTTTTCAATAATTTGTTTACTCTCTCAGTTTCGATTCTCTGAGTTTCCAATTTCTTTTCAAGCTCAGCACACATATCAATGTAATAATTGACCATTTCCTGCTTTATCACGTATGCTCCATTGAGTGTCTTCATGGATGTAGCTTGTTCACTGCTTAACTCGTTATATTGATTCATGGCTTTGTTTAAGACATCATATGATTCTTTCAATCTGTTCATGTTGTGAACCAACTCATTGTTGTGTTTTTTCAGAGTCTCACAGTTTTCACAATTCTCAGACACCTTTTCTTCATCAGCTTCCTTTTTAATCTCGAACGCTGGAATTTCTTTGACTTGCTTCTTTATCACTCGGACATCTTCATCATCATTCTTATTTTTCATTCTTTCTTTATCTCTTTCGGCTAGAAATTTTAAATGCTCTTTCATTTTATCTGCCCAATAATCATCAACAGTATATTCATCAGCACTATCTTTAGCGATTTGAGCAAAAAAGCTTTATGGTCTGAAGTTCTGTTAGAATCATAATCATCCTAACTGAAATCTTTTGGAAGCCTTTCATCATCTTGATCTGTCAGACATGTTTTACACTCAGCTGAAATATATTTGTCCCAACTAAATCCTTTTGATGATCTTTCATCATCTTGATTCACCAGATAAGCTTTCTTTGATTCTTCAATCTCCTTCCTAGCATGAGCAGTTTGTGTTTGTTGTTGATACGGCTGTTGAGCAACTTGATGATAAATTGCTTTCCGATAGTAATCATTGTTTCTGAAAGGATTTTGAGCTCCACTTGCTTCGCGATTTGTGCATTCGCGCTTGAAATGCCCTTTTTCCCTGCAACGAAAACAAGTAACTTTAGATTTATCAAATCCTAAAGTAGAAACATTTGCATCACGGAAATCATCTCTTCCCGTAATCTGTTTAAACTTTTCAGCTCTTCTCAGCACACTAGCCAAACACCACTTTATATCCATAAGTTCCATCTCCTCAACATAAACCTGATCGTAATCCTCTTTTGTCAACATTGGATTTCCGATCCTTCCTGCAACTAAACTCCCATAAGACTCTAAAACAGTCACCAACAAAGACATATGACTTTTGGCTACTTCTTCAGAGTAATTTTGATCATTCTCAAGATTTAGCGCAATGTTGCATTGTAGAACTTTGCCACTCTTTGTTGCTGAAAATTTTGGATCGAACGATGGATATGAAGAAAATCCAGTTTTGCTACTTGATCCTTGAGATGAACCTCCAGAAGAGCTTTTTGCATTGAAAGCAGTTTCAATCTTTGGTGCAATGTTGGTTTTCTCACTAATACCTCCTTTGTAATACAAACCAATGTCTTGTTCACCATCGAAGTCCTTCATTCTTGCTATCTTTCTTTGTTACATCTCTTGAGCTTCGAGTTGTTCAATAAACGAGCTCAGCATTAGATTGTCAAATTCAGGTTTATTTTTCAACATCATCAGATATGTGCCCCAGACATCTTGTGGCAACGCATCAGCCAATTTTTCAATCAATTCATCATTATCTTTCTTGATGTTCAATCTCTTCATGTTCATGGTCAAATTGCAATATCTTTCTATAATTTGCTTGGTTTTTTCAGTTTTTAAACCACGAAATAGATCAAACTCTTTCTTTAAAAGTGACATTTTTTTCTTTATCATCTCTTTACTTCCAACAAACTTTGATTTTAGTTTTTTCCATATTGATTGTGCACTTCCGTTGTGTTCAAGTAAAATCAAGATTTCTTCCTTAATAGCTTGCTGCAAGAGATTAACCATCATCTTTTCATTTTTGTATTTCTTTTTCTCATCAACACCTAGATCTTTGATATCAACCTTCTCTCCGTTGTCTTTAACCGGTCTAATATATCGATATTCAGTACATTCCCATGCATCTAAGTAATATGCTTGAACCCAATTTTCAAAACGTTCCGCCCATCCACTATACTCCTCAATATCCATAAGCTTAGGCGGTTTTTTCATAGTACCCGTTTCATTTTATAGCATTGTATTCTGAGTAATAGTAATCGGGCTAGCAAAGGCATTATAGAATTCGTTTTCCATGATTCGGTATCTAAAGTTTCACAAAATCAGACTTTCAAACGAAATGGAATGCACTCTCACACGAAATGGATTCTTTCAAGCGAAATGGTCACAATTCAAACGAAATGGAACCTTTTACCCACTTCGTGCGAAATGGAATTCTGCTTCATACGAAATGGATACTTTCCTCCCAATTCTTGCGAAATGGTGTTCTGAATTACCAATTCATGCAAAATGAAGATCTAATGTAATGTTTCAAGCGAATTGACACTTTATGCAAAATGGAAGCCTATCTCGTGCGAAATGAAGCAAATTCAAACGATCGGATATCCAATTCGTACGAATTGGAGCTGATGTCACACATTCGGACATATTTTCAACAAATTGATCAAGTTTTACTTTGATTCTAGGTCTGATTCTTTCAAGGATTTGTTAAAACAGTGTTTCACACGTTATATGTGAAAATCAAGCCATTTTATCCGTAAAATCTTGTTTAATTTTGAAAAATGCGAAGAAAGTGAGTAGAAATCAGAAATTTTCAGCTGAAATGGTAAGAACTCTTCCTCCTGAGCTCTGATACCACTTGTAGGATCGTTTGCACGACAAACGAGTCGTTCAGAAGAGATCTCGTCCAATACAAAAGGCGGAAACAGACGTATCGGAGTTATTTCAGCTGATTTGCACTTAGATTCACTTAAACTGTCTCTTGTATTAATATCAGATCGTTTTACACTGCTGGAGACACTTCGGCAGAGCTTCGCTACCGGAATCGAAATGTTACAAATGAAATGAACAAGGCTCATATTTATAGGAAAGCCATTTCATACGAGATGGCTCACACGAAATGGCCATTTCCATTTCGTGCGAAATGGACGTGTTCCATTTCGTACGAAATGGCCTCTTCTCACATATTTCTCGTTTTTCTCGTACTACGTGCCCTGATCTATCTAATCAATTACAAGACTTGATACAAGATGAAGTCGACAGACATATGCACTAACAAAGGGCATCCGCCGGTAGGCGAATGTGCCGAAGGGGCAGGTAAAGGTAGTCTTCTCCTGATCCTCAGGAGCAATCGGAATTTGAAAGTACCCAGAAAACACATCCAGAAAACAATAATACGACTTCCCCGATAGACGTTCCAACATCTGGTCGATGAATGGAAGCAGGAAGTGATCCTTACGAGTAGCATCGTTGAGTTTCAAGTAGTCAATGCAAACTCGCCACCCAGTGACGGTACGGGTAGGAATCAGCTCATTCCTATCATTTGAAACTAAAGTAATACCACCTTTCTTGGGTACTACCTGCACTGGACTCACCCATACAGAGTCAGATATAGGATAAATCAACCCGGGATCCAACAAATTAATCACTTCTTTCTTCACCACGTCTTGCATATTTGGATTCAACCGCCTCTGATGCTGTGAACAGGGTTTGTACTCGTCTTCCGTCAGAATCTTGTGAGTATAAAAAGAAGGATTGATGCCCTTGATATCCATAATCTTCCACGCAATTGCTCTCTTATGAAGTCTAAGAACCTCAAGAAGTTGTTTCTTCTCCTCTTTCGCCAAAAGTGCCGAAATGATGACCGGCAAGCGACACTCCTCGTCCAGAAATGCATACTCGAGATATGGTGGGAGTTCTTTTAACTCCAAAGAGGGCAGATCTTCAATCGAAGGTTTTGATTTCTCATCTTCTACATGGCCAATTTCTAGAAACCGCTCCGGACTCTGGGAACCATCGTCACCAATCTGATAGACTGGCTGCTCGAAGTCATGGCCCTCCTATGTAATGCCAATCAGGTCCCTACACGACAGACGTGTGTCTGAATCAATCTCTTTAATAGTGCCTTGGAAATGAGAGCACACACATGCGTTGACAATGTCGACATAATACAGCATGTCATCGTGACTTTGCGGATGCTGCATTGATCTTTTAATATCAAATGTCACGTGCTTGTCATTTACTCGGAGCGTGATTTGGCCAGCTGCCACATCAACAATCATCCTCGCAGTATTAAGGAACGGGCATCCAAGTATCAATGGCACTTTTGAATATTCGTCCATGTCAAGAATAACAAAATCCACGGGGAAAACAAATTTATCGATTTTAACAAGCATGTTTTCAACAAATCCACGTGGATATTTGATTGAACGGTCTGCCAGTCGAATGCTCATTCTAGTTGGTGAAGGCTCACCCAGATCCAGTTTAGTAAAAACCTTATTGGGCATAAGATTGATACTCGCTCCCAAATCAGCCAATGCATGGCTAACAGACATGTTTCCAATCAAACAAGGGAGCGTGAAACTGCCCGGATCTCCCATTTTCATGTGCAGACGGTTTTGTAGAATGGCAGAACAACTTTCATTCATCACCACACATGATATATCCTCGAGCTTCTGCTTATTCAAGAGGATGTCCATTAGGAATTTCGCATACTTTGGCATTTGGGCCAGGGCTTCAACAAACGGTATGTTTACGTGCAATTTTTTAAACAATTCAAGGAACTTACCGTATTGTTCTTTGTTTTTCTGTTTCTTCAGCCTACCCGGATAAGGTACTGGAGGAGTGTACTCTTTAACTGGCTCCTAGATTTGCGCTGTACTTGCTGGGCCACGCCTGGCTTGCAACTCGTACTGAGCATCAGTCTGGACCGCTTTATCGATCGGTGGTGAGTCTGATATGTTGGGTCCAGAAGTCTTGCCACTCCTGGTCATGATAGCATTTACATGCCCATGCGGATTTGGCTCTGTATTGCCCGGAAGACCACCTGGGGGTCTTTCAGACATCATCTTCGCCAGCTGACCAACTTGGTTCTCGATTTTCTGAATCGAGGCTTTCTGACTCCTCATTTCTCCCTCATGGGATAGAAAACGATCTTCGCTTTGTTGGTATCGTTTTTCAGCGAACTGATTTGCAATCGAGGAGCTAGTAAGAAGCTGAGCCATCATATCCTCCAGCTTGGAACTAGATTGAGGGGCCTGCTGCTGGGAACTACTCCCAGTGCCCTGATTCTGATATGAGTATGGACGTTGCTGGTAAGATTGGTTGTATGGCTGGAATTGCTGACCCTGAGCCTGCTACGGCGCTGGAGCGCGCTAGGAAAATCCCAATGGGTTTTGATTAACCACATTCGCTCGCCACCCAAAATTTGGGTGATTCCTCCATCCCGGGTTGTATGTATTGTTGTAAGGGTTGTTCTGCAGCCTCACCTGATTACTCACGAAATCCACTTCTTCTTGTCCCTCATATACGACTCCCTGAAAGCATGCACCAAGCTTGTGTGACACTCCGCACTGGTCACACCCTGAACTAGCTTGCGCAGCTATCTGGGACTTATCGAATTTCGCTGAAAGAGCTGAGATTTGTGCAGTAATGGCCATGTAGTCATCCACAGCGTATACTCCTGGGCGAGGTGTTGATGATGATGTCCGGCCTCTCTCTCCTTCTTGACGCGAGCTAGACTTCATCGCAGCTTTTTCTATGATATCATAGGCTTCATTCGGCGTCTTTGTTCCTAGATCGCCTCTTGCATTCACATCTAATCTCTCCTGCGTGTTGTAACTAAGCCCTTGATAGAACGTCAAGACCAGCTGTCTTTTAGAGAAACCATGATGTGGAACATCAATTAACAAATCTTTAAATCGCTCGCAGGCCGTGTGCAACGAATCTCCCTCATCTTGGCGAAATGTCACAATCCGATTTCTTAACTTGGTTGTTTTCTCAGGTGGAAAGTATTTCTACATGAATAACTCCGCCAGCTCATTCCAGGTCCTGATGGACCCAGCTGGAAGTGACATAATCCAAGCTCTAGTTTTGTCACGCAATGAGAATGGAAACAACCTCAACCGAACAGCATCCTCAGAAACACCCCTAATCCTAAACGTCGAACATACTGCGAGAAAAGCAGCGATATGTCTTCCGGGATCCTCGTGTTCACGTCTGTCAAACTGCACCGAATTCTGCACCATATTCATAATACTAGATTTAATTTCAAAAGTAGGTGCATCTATAGTAGGCTGCAAGATGCTCGGCTCCAGGCCTGCTCCTCTGGGCTGATTTGACTCATTCAAAGGTCGCTCGTCGTTCGCCATGCCTATGTTTTGTGCGTCCCCTGAGCCCTCGGCTTCAGCGGGTACCACCTGCTCCGGCTCACCAGCTGCGAGTAGCAGCGCTACCGCGCGGGATCTATCACGAATACGCCTCCTCAGATCACGCTCGGGATCGTCTGAAGGCTCAACAGCGTCGGGAGCGGGGGTTGAGGACATCAACCTGCAAACGAAAATTTGACACAATGAATATTTTATTATTATAATAATGTTGTTTTTTTTCAGCTGAAATAAAATAGAATTTATGTAAATAGGGCTGAAAAATTTTATAAAAATTTGAAAATTGGCCCAAAATTTTATAAAAATCATAACGAATCAAATAATCGAACCGTCTAGTATAAAAATGTTTTTTCGGAGCCGAAAATTCAAAGAATAAATAAATAATTAGTTCGAATTCGAACAAATAAATGAAATAAAAATTTACAAGAGTTTAAAATAAGATTGAAAACGAATAAATTAAATTAAAAACACGAAATATTAACAAATAAATAATCAAGAAAGTATTCACAATTATTCACAAGTATGTACAGCGATAAAATAATGACTCGAGTCATTCCTAAAACTCGCCACATCCCCGGCAACGGCGCCAAAAACTTGACGTGTGCGCATATATACATATTTTTATAATGAATTTACACATGATTCGGTTTTGAATTTATAAAAGTGATTTATACTTCAACATCAAAACACACACGAAAGGGCAAGTGTACCCCGTCATATATGTAGTAAAGTACCGGTAGGAAGATAAGTTGTGTGATTTTCTAAAAAATAAAATAAGCATAAACAAATATTTATAAAAACATAATAGACTCCAAATAAGAAAATAAATATATAGCCTTGCTTTATACACAACCAAAGCATGTGAACTAAGTCGGTTTTGTCACTTAAAAGATTTGGTCAATTCTCCATTTTCAAGACAATTAGTATCCCTTTCGGGAATCCTATCATGACAATCATTTGGAAAGCTAAAACGATAAACACACTTTAACCACCTAAAATTGTTCTTTAATGCTCAAATGACAAGTGTCTATGAAAATCCCCTAAAGATAAGTTAGTCATCCGTTAAGAGTTTTCTAACCTCACTTAATCAAGGAAAGTGACACTGATAAATACAATGCAACCAACGAGACAAGCATAAACTAGATTAAATCACAACCGAGTTCATTTTACAAATCTTGAACATAAATTCACCAAGATAGCAATTTTGGCCTAAACTACTAACTAAGCTAATAATTTATGTTCAAGAATTCATAACAACACCATTTAACCCATTAAGGTCCTTCCGTGAGGGAAAGCCTTCTTGATTAACAATAATTATCCCTTATTAACCCACTAACCATTTCTAGTATCATGGTGCAAACAATTTAAACAAGTTAAACTAGCTAAACAAGTTCAAAGTCTACTAATACATGATTAATTAAGCATCTTCTTGCAAATATCTCAACTAACCACATACCAATCATCCAAGATAATTACTTATAATCAAGAATTCAACATCAATAAACAAGGTTGCAAACTAATCATCAAAGATTAACATAGAAAATGCTTCAAAGTGTCATTACAAACATAATTAACATACTAAAGGTTGTAATTAAGCAAGGGATACTAGTGCTTTTGCCCAAAGGCTTACAATAATACATAATCTTCAATCTAAATGCTTGAATTATAACAAAAACATGGAAAGATTCAAGAATTAAACCATAAACAAGCACAAGATTGAGTATCCGGATAGTAACGGAGCTAATCGGCACAATGTGGCTTGAATCCGGGTGAAAGCAAGAGCCTCCGGAACCTGTGAATTCGCCAAATGAGCTCCCAAAAGTGAAGAATTACGAAATGAAAGTTGTTGTCTGTTTTTATAACTTTTTCATGTCGCACAGTCGTGCCATTAAAGTGCACGCCCGTTCAGCTTTAAAATCCTGTTCACCATACTGTGTGACATCAGCAAATCTTGACCGCTCTTCGTAGTCGCGCGGTCGTTCCATAGGATGCACGATCGTGCATTTCCGATGTTCCTATGGCACGACCAACTGCACTGGGTGCAACTCCGGGCTAGGGCTTGGTCATCGCATCCCCACGAGCGTTCTTTCAGTCGCATGGTCGTGCCTTGCCGAGATGGCTTACACGTTGGATCGCACTGGCTGTGCATCACCGAGATGATCCTGTTTGTCGGATCCGCACGGTGGTGCGATGGGTCGCACGACCGTGCAACTCGCCCAGATCAGAATTCTTTGCAAAATATTTGCAGCTTTGTCGTTTCGCCTGGGAAATCCTCGATTTCATCATCTTCTTGTTTGGCATGTTGTTTTAGGCCCGTAAACAAAAGTAAACCCGATTAAGTATCCGGTTCTCGGTTTTACGGCCAAAAACGTGTAAAATGGGGATAAAATAGGGGACTAAAGTATGTGTAAATTGGTGAATATAAAAAACCATCCAAAACCATGTTGAACTGTTCATGTTTGCTGACATCATCCACCCGCTTGGACAGCTGTCCGAACGGATTGGCTTAGACTGCGTCATACTAACTACTTGCTGACGTCATCAGTGTCACTCGATCAGGTCACCATCCGATTGGCGTAACATTGATTGTTCAAAGTTTCATAAGATTACGTCATCATACCACCCGATCGGACAACAATCCGATCGGATTGGAATTGGTAGTTCTTGTTTTCATTTGCTTACGTCATCCTGTCACTCGATCGGATTACCACCCGATCGGTGAAGGGTTGAAAAGTCAAAGTTTTCAAAAGTCTTTGTGTCACTCGATCGGACAACCACTCAATCGGATTACCACCTGATCGAGTTGCAATCCGGTTCGTGTACATCTCTTGTTACCTTAGTGTGGCACTCGATCGGATCACCATCCGATTCAAGTGCATAAGTGTGAATTTTTGAAAATTCTAAAAATTTGTCCAAGTGTTTGAAAACTGTTTCTGGTACTCTATAATGGGAGACGATTTTCTAAACCCATTTAGCGACGTATTTGCTTACAACACGAGAGACGCCACGACAAGTAACACAAACAACACAGCTCTAAACCCGAATCCTAAGAAAGCGATTGCTGACTCACTAAGAGTGGACACCGCTTATGGCACTTACAACAAACCACCTAAGCTCATGCCAATCAAAGATTATAACAGATGGGCGAACAGGTTCGAGGACTGGTTGAAGGCATTCGCCTACCAAAGCTGGAAATGTTTAAAAAATGGTTTCAACATTGGAATGATTGATTATGAAAATCCGATCGATACTGAACAAGAAAGTTTTATTGCTGAACAGAAATGTATTGCATTATTACATCAATCCGTTAGGGATTATATCATTTCCTTGATCGATTACAAAGATTCAAGAGATTTGTGGGGAAAATTAGAAAAGAAGTGTGTAGGAGGAGCAGAAATCGTTAAGAATAAGAAAAAATTATTGAAGAAAGATTTTGATTTGTTCGGTTATATGAAGAATGAGTCAGTCTTGAAGATGATAGAGCGGTTTTGTCACTTAAAGATAGAGCTTGTGAGATATGGGATTACTGTTACTGAGGAAGAATTGGTCGAAAAGTTGTTAGAGTCATTGCCAGACGAAAGGGATTGGCAATATTATTCATTGGTTTTGAGAAACACAATGAAGTTGTCTGATATGACTGTCGATTGGCTGACTGAGAGGTTTGAAAGCCACGAACTTGAGATTAGAAAGACAAATAAAGTCAACAACACCCCGTACCAACAAAACGTTGATCTGTACTATCGGGGAAGCATGATACCAAAAACTGTCTCACCAAAAACTGCATTTTCAGCAGAAAGTTCAAGCATGACGAATGAGGAAAAACAAAGTAGCAATTCTACTCCAAGCAGTGGATATCATGGAGGGTCATCTTCTTCAAGTTCAGGAAGCCAGCAGCAGCAGAACATCCCGAAGAATGTTTTCCAATGTAACATAGCTGTGAATCTCAACAATGCATAAAACTTTAACGAAGAAACAGCTAAGCAACAGATGGTATTTTTTGCTTCAATCCTGGAATCATATGAAAGCTTAGTTGCCGGAAAGATCGGAAACACGATCCTGACCAAAGAAGATTATGATCAAATCGATCCCGAGGAAATGGAATTGATTGACATAAGATGGTGCATGGCCAGTGTTATCCGACGTGCTCAGAGGTTCATGGAGATAACAGGGAGAAACTCGATTGGTGGACAGTCAACGAAGCTGGGATTTAACAAGTCTAAGGTTACCTGCTTCAAGTGCAAACAGAAAGGACACTTTAAAAGAGAATGCAGGAATGCAGCTTCAGATGAAATAACAAATCCATTTCACGATGACTATTACAAAAAGGCTGTATATCACAGAAATCGAGAGGAACCACCGAAAATGAAACAAATTGAAGAAACTCCTAAAGAAAAGTCAAGAGCCTTAGCAGTTATCCATGATGATGAGGGCTTTAACTGGAGTGAATTGTTGCCGGAAGAAGATGTTGTGGGTTATGCTTTCATGGCAAACATCATTCCATTCAAAGACACTTGAACTGAAGAGGATAAATACGTGAATAGAAAGATGTTAGCACAAACCATGAAGGATAGACATTATCGAGCCTGGAAAGAGGCTAAATGTGCAAATAGATGGGATGCTGATCGAGAGTGCTATTTGGATCCTAAAACCAATATACTTATTGAACCATCAACACTCATTGTGGAAACTCTCATTAAACAAATAGCACAACAGGAAGAAGAGAGACAGAGAATGTGGGCAAGAGAAGCTGAAGAGAAGGAATTAAAGTCGAAGAAGGTCGATGATGGGATAATCGACACTACCAAAGAAATGACTGCAGAGAATCTGACCAAGATGGCAGATAAAGTGCTCGCAGCAAAGGAATTAGAGGTAGATTCTAAGTATGCATTTGAGTCAAAGAGCCAGGTCTGTTGTAGTGATTCAACAAAAGGGTCAGGTAAGACTGATATGGCAAAAACTGTGAGTGACTGTAAAAATTGCATGAAAGACTGCAAGGTTTGTAGCACACATGCTTATCTCAACGCCAAAAAGACTGAAGAACTAACTGAAAGAGTCAAAGAAGTTGACAATCAAATCTTAAGTCATGATAAACTGGTGAAAGCTTCAAATGATAGAATAAAGGAATTAACTGAGAAGATTGAAAAAGATAAAATTGATGTAGAACGAGTTAGGAAAGAAAATGAAAAGTTAATTCATGAAAACCGACAACTTTCTGAAAATCATAAGAAGCTAAAAAGAACGATAAAAGATTCTGATGAGCGAAACAGTAAAACATCCAAAGAAAATTTGCAACTGTCAGGAGTCCTTCAATCAAAAGAAAAGCAAATCAACCAATAGTTGGATGAGATTGCAAATTCGAAGCTTCAGTTTCAGGAAGCTAAGATTAAAAACGAACGAATCAATCTGAAACTAAATAGTTACAACTCCGCGAGCTTTGTACTTCAACACATAATTCCCAAACCAATTGGGAAGAACAAAGCTGGTGAAGATGTATATTCAGATGGAACTGGGGTAGGGTATCATCAAGTTCCACCGCCAGTATTGAATAATTTTTCAAAGAAAAAGTCTGGGTTGGTTAACAATGATGAAACAAATGAGTTTAAACTGCCAGAAACAATCAATGTCACATTCAATTCATCATCTGATGAAGACAGTGTTCAGTCTGAGGTTGTTAAAAATGTGGTTGAAAGCGTTTTAAAATCTGATAGTGATTCAACTGAGGATGAAGAATGCTTTTTAAATAATTACATTCGGAAATCAACATCCAAAAACAACTTAAGTGAAGAACCTACACTTGTAATGTACAAGATGACGTGTTCAGATAAGATGTATTTGGATCTTGAATTTCCACTTGAAAATGTGAATGTCGACAAGTTGAAAAATGTGTTTAAACTGGTTGAGATTGATGTTTCTGAAATCGAAGGTTTGAAACGTTCCAAAAGGCAATTGAACTTTGAAAAAGATAAGTCTTATTACAAAAAACCTGTTGTATCACCACGTTTTTCTAACAACAATCAAAATAGATGGTCGGGTGATTATCAGGGTGGTAAGAATAAGCAAAGAAGGAACTTTCAAAACAAGAAGTTTGTTGAGAAAAAGGCTTTTGTGAAAAGCTCGAGTTCACATTCCGAGCAAGAATCTGAGATTTTTTCAAAATCAAATGAAAAATTCTTTGAGAAGAAGGCCTCACAACCTCAGACCGAAGGCACAAGTCGGGAAGTTGATACCCGTACATGCTTTAAGTGCAACAAAGTCGGACATATTGCACGAAAGTGCACCAACTCAAAGCCTAAGTCTGCGGTTGTCGAGAGTCCGAAAAAGAAAGACGATGTAAAAGGCAAAGCTCCAATGGTTGTTAAGAAGAAAGTTTTGAAAAATGAAAACACTAAAGTCAAAACTGAACCCGTAAAGAAGTTGGTAACTAAAACCGATAAATTTTACAAACGAGTTGCTTCGTCTCAACAAACATGGAAGCCAAAATCTGATGATAAGAAAGCAAGTTCTCCAAAACCAAAGGTTTCTGAGTCTGCAAAACAATCATCTTCAACCACATCGGTAAAGATGAATGTTCCTTTGGATTACTATGAGAAACTTGAGAAACAAACTTCTACCTCTTCAGGAAAGAAGTATGTTGCAAAGAAAGACCAATCATCTGGTCAACCTCTGAAAAATGATTTCTTTTTATATAAAGAGGTTGAGATTGGGTCTGAAGAAAGTTTAAATATGAATGACAAGAATTTCCCACCATTATACACCAAAACCACAAGCATTAACGTCAAGCTACCTGAGTCGAAAGAGGCTTGGGTTGCTTCAAAATCTCACTAAATGTTTGTAATATGTGCAGGAGCTTCCGAGATCTATCTCACGTTGGATAATGGATAGTGGAGCTTCGAGGCACATGTCAAGGAGAAAAACCCTACTTTACGACGTTAGAGAATTTAACGGAGGTTATGTTGGTTTTGCCGGTAATCAGGCAGGTCGTATCATTGGAGAGGGAACATTATCGAATGGTATTGTCACATTTGAAAGAGTCAACTACATCGTCGAGCTAGAGAACAATCTTCTGAGCATTTCTCAAATTTGTGACCGAATGTATTCGACACACTTCACGGATAAAGAATCTCTGATCTTGAAACCGGGTTTTATCATCCCCGATGAGTGGGTCATCATGAGAGGACTGAGAGTCAATGATCTGTACGTCTTAGACATGAGCGTAGCCACTACTACCACGGGTCAGACTCACAACTTCATGTCAAGGGCCACTGAAAAGGCGCCGCAATTGTGGCATAGGAAGATGGGACACATTCACCTTCACAAGATGAACTACCTGGTGCATAACGATTTAGTCAAAGGTGTTCACTTGAAGAGTTTCCATCTTGAGGGGGAGTGCATTAGTTGTGTCTGTCACACCCCCAAAATCCACACGCGGAGTACCACCGCTTAGAGGCGTGACTGACCAGGATCAAGCCACCAATCATATTGAACATATAAGTAAATAGTAAATGTCATTCATCAATACGATTGGTGTTTTCAAAACCAAACATAAACAAGTGTGTAGCGGAAGCAATAATGTAAAACCCAACATAAGTATTAAGTTGAAATGTGATAAAAGAGTTTATCATAACATCCACAATCTGTGCCCACAACGACCGCGCCTCCCATGCAAGCTCCATGGGTACCTATGGTCCTGCAAGGCATGTAACAGAGAGTCAACAACTAGTTGAGCGAGTTCACAGTTGGTTGTTCAGTTATAGTAATTGTATTGTAAACCGTATGTTCGTTTAGTAACCCATATATCGTATGTACTTGAATCGCAGTCTCCTAGACATGTGTGCGAAGATTGTGGGGGTTTCCCATGTTTTCTAGACTAGGTATATTTGTATCGCAGCCCACCCGGCATGTGTGCGAAGTTTAAAGTATGGTTCGCAGCCATTCCAGGCATGTGTGCGAAGATTAGTTCTATTATCGCAGCCAATCCCGGCGTGTGTGCGAAGAGATGTATATGTATCACTAGTCTAGCAGTATCTACCAATAACCTTCCTCTCCTGAGGCCTATGGTATGAAATTCCAGTATCAATGTGCGTACAAGTAATCATCCAAACCTATTCCCAACCCCGGGAAACCCATGCCTTGGTAAGAGTGTGAACTCACCTTGGTTTGCTCGGTATGCTAAGTTAAGTGCTCACAAGGAATCAATCAAAGCCTAGAGTATGCATGTATTCACAGTCAGTACATGTTTGCAAGGTTTCGCATGCAAAGTTCGTCACATAGTGTGTGTAACAGTTAACATCAGGCATTACAACCAGTTAATCATCTTCATACAATTCATGCTTGATAGGAAGAACAGGCAGTTAACATACTTCACCAAGTTAACACACTTAACAGTATTCACACACTAGCAATGTTACATGTCTAACTGAGTTAACATACCACATAATTAATGTATCAACAGATTTATCATTCTAACAGGGTTATATCACTTAACCGAGTTAATAGAGTTAACAGAGTTACTAACTAGCAATGTTATGTACTTAACAGTGTTAACATGTTTGTCGAAATCAAATAACCTAACAGGAGTTAACAACTTTACAGTCATAACGGAGTTAACATGTTTAACTGGATTTACAATCTAACATAGTTTATCAACTAACAGAGTTATAAGATACCAAAGTTGCGGCTCAGAATACTTGACTAGCACACATGTGACGAAATCACATATGGGCCGAAATCCCTTACTTGGGCCGAAAACACATGGGTGACGAAATCCCTTTGGATTTCGTTGAGGTGTGTTTTCGTTGAAAGGGGGAGTGTTTTCGTTGAACATCATGATCATCAACAGCAACAGTTACGAAACAAAACCCTAATGGTCATCAAGCATAACAGTAAACATGTATCAAGATCTAAACAATCATTACATGCACAGTTTGACCCATCAGTTTATGTTATGCCGCCTAAAACAAAACTTTGATTAATTATATGATTCCACAAAAGTCAAGTTCCCACAAGGATTAATCATTACCCTCTGACTCATAGCATCATAACTTTTATCAAAACCAACATCCATGACTGACAATAGTTAATGTTTACATGCTGTTATTTGATCTAATACGTGAAGTGGGCTGCAACTTTATTCACATGACACATCCATTCTAACAAGTCACCAAGATTTAACACATAATGTCAAACAATCTATTCCACATAACAGCATTCATCACACAACAGATTTTTATATCGGATCATATGCATTCTTATCACACGGATCAATACATACATAATCATTACGTGCTAACTGTTCATTCATGATATCAGATAAACCAGTGATTTCGATCAAATAATTATAAGTAATCGATTACTAACCTAAGCAGAACAGTGGTACTTCAATCGATGAATTGGACTCGGATGATCAAAACTGTCGTAGGGTTTCAGAAGATAGCGAGAGAGAAAAAAGATGTCTAGGGTTTGCCAAATAATAGTTTACGTAAAAGTTGGGTGATAACAAACTAGAACAGGCCATCACTGGGCCAAGGCCCACTTCCGGTTTTCGTTGCCTCACATGGACGAAAACACATATGTGTTTTCATCAGTGATGGTGTTTTCGATGGGGTGATTTCATATGGTGGGGTTTTCGGCTAGGTTAGTTAGGTGAAGTCCCATGTTTAAAAATAATTAGACAATCTAAATATGTATAATATGTACACACATAATACATATCACAGTTATACATTTATATTGCACCTCAATAATTATTAAACATGCTTAGCAAATGAATACGAAGTTAAATCAGATAGAGACCTTGAAACTCGAGTTGTCACATTATCCCCAACATGAAAGAAATTTCGTCCCGAAATTTAGCACGTGGTTACTGAGGAAGCTAGTTGTGTTGTGTAGTTTACTGGTTTTCCTGGGGTGTCACATCATCCCCCCGTTGATTTGGAATTTCGTCCCGAAATTCTGTAGTAGCTTCAGCCTCAGTAGTGGTTGCACTGTTTCCGAATAAATGGGGATACTTGAGTTTCATTTGATCTTCACGTTCCCAGGTGAACTCTGGGCCACGACGGGAGTTCCAACGAACTCGAACAAGATGTATTCTGGTGTTCTTGAGGACCTTAACATCCCAGTCTGTGATTTCAACTGGTTCTTCGACCAAATGCAACTGTTCGTCGATAGTAAGCTCCTTCAAAGGAACTATGAGGGTTTCATCTGACAGACACTTATTCAGATTCGACAGGTGAAAGACGTTGTGAACTGCACTGAGTTCAGCTGGTAAGTTCAGTCTGTAGGCCACTTTGCCTATTTTCTCAATGATTTCAAATGGTCTGACATATCGCGAATTGAGCTTGCCTCGTTTGCCAAAACGAACCACACCCTTCCAGGGTGAAACTTTGAGTAGCACTCGATCCCCAACCTGGAACTCGAGTGGTTTCCTGTCTTTATCGGCGTATGCTTTCTGACGGTCACGAGCTGCCGCCATGCGTTGTCGTATTTGAGCAATCTTTTCAGTAGTATCAACTACCATTTCTGGACCTGTGATTTGAATATCTCCCACCTCAGCCCAACAAAGAGGTAACCGGCATTTACGTCCGTACAATGCCTCGAATGGAGCGGCTTTAATGCTGGTGTGGTAGCTGTTGTTGTACGCGAACTCCACTAACGGGAGATGTTTTTCCCAGCCGTTGCCGAAATCGATTACACATGCACGAAGCATGTCTTCTAAAGTTTGAATAGTGCGCTCAGACTGCCCATCTGTCTGAGGGTGATAAACTGTGCTCATGTCTAAACGAGAGCCAAAAGATTTGTGCATTGCTTGCCACAGTTCTGAGGTAAAACGTGCGTCACGATCAGAGATAATAGACGTTGGCACCCCGTGCCTTGAAACCACTTCTTTTAAGTAGATGTCTATTAATGTAGAGAACTTGTCTGTTTCCTTAATAGCCAGGAAGTGTGCAGACTTAGTGAGTCGATCCACGATCACCCAAATAGTATCATTCCCACGTTGGGATCTAGGCAGGCCAGTAACAAAATCCATGGAAATTTGCTCCCATTTCCATTGTGGTATCTCAGGTTGTTGGAGTGGGCCTGAAGGTTTCTGATATTCCGCTTTTACTCTCGCACAAGTTAAACACTTGCTAACGTAAGTAGCTATATGGGCTTTCATGCTAGGCCACCAGTATGTAGTTTTGAGGTCGTGGTACATCTTATCCGATCCAGGATGTACCGAGTAGCGAGACTTGTGTGCCTCATCCATCACAAGCTCTCGTAGGTTACCATAGAGTGGGACCCAGATGCGTCCTGTTACATAGTAGGCGCCGTCTGCATTTTGTTCTAACTGTTGCCTTGAACCGCGTAGAGCTTCAGCCCTGACGTTTTCTGGTTTCAATGCTTCTACCTGAGCATCTCATATCTGAGAAGGAAGACTAGACTGAATAGTGAGTTGCAACGCTCGTACACGCCTAGGTGTAGTATCCTTTCGACTGAGGGCGTCGGCCACCACATTGGCTTTGCCCGGATGGTACTTTATAGCACATTCGTAATCGTTCAGTAATTCGACCCATCGTCGTTGTCGCATGTTCAATTCTTTCTGCTTGAAGATATGCTCAAGACTCCTGTGATCGGTGTAGATGGTGCATTTAGTGCCATACAGGTAATGTCGCTATATCTTGAGCGCAAAAACAACAGCTCCCAGCTCTAAATCATGTGTAGTGTAATTTCGTTCGTGAATCTTAAGTTGGCGCGAAGCATAAGCAATGACTTTATCCCGCTGCATCAACACACATCCAAGACCCTGGATAGATGCGTCGCAGTAGACTACAAAATCGTCCGTGCCTTCAGGCAATGAGAGGATAGGTGTGCTACAAAGTCTATCCTTTAAGTGCTGAAACGCTGTTTCCTGTGTATTACCCCAACGGTAAGCAACACCTTTCTGTGTCAGTGATGTAAGCGGCTGTGCAATCTTTGAGAAGTCTTTGATGAACCGTCTGTAATAACCCGCCAAACCCAAGAATTGGCGTATTTCGGTTGGTGTACGAGGTGCAGGCCAGTTCTTGATCGAATCTACCTTGGATGGATCGACATGAATCCCATCCTTGTTCACCACGTGGCCTAGAAAGTGGACTTCATGAAGCCAGAAGCCGCATTTTGAAAACTTGGCGTACAGCTGTTCCGTTCGAAGGAGTTCCAGAATAAGTCGTAAATGCTGCTCATGTTCCTCCTGACTCTTCGAATAGATCAGGATGTCGTCGATGAAAACAATGACGAACTTGTCAAGATAAGGTTTGCACACCCTGTTCATAAGATCCATGAAAACCGCAGGCGCGTTCGTTAACCCGAATGGCATGACCAAAAACTCATAATGGCCGTAGCGTGTTCTGAATGCTGTTTTGGAGACGTCCTCGTCCCGGACTCTCAGTTGATGATAGCCTGACCTCAGATCAATCTTCGAGTAATAGCTCGACCCTTGCAACTGGTCGAATAAGTCATCGATGCATGGAAGAGGATAGCGATTCTTCACGGTTACTTTGTTCAGTTCGCGGTAATCTATGCACATGCGGAAGGTACCGTCTTTCTTCTTCACAAACAATACGGGAGCTCCCCAAGGCGAAGAGCTAGTGCGAATGAAACCCTTTTCCAAGAGTTCTTGCAGTTGCTTAGACAGTTCTTCCAGTTCAGTTGGAGCTAAGCGATAAGGTGCTCGAGCTATGGGTGCTGCTCCTGGAGCTAGCTCGATCTGAAATTCGACCTGACGATGAGGCGGTAGCCCAGGTAACTCTTCAGGAAACACTTGAGGAAAATCGCGTACTACTGGAATATCCTCAATCTTTTTCTCTTTCTTCGATGTATCAGTAACGAGTGCTAATATAGCGGTGTGGCCCTTTCGAAAACACTTCTGTGCCTTCAAGAAGGAGATGATGCCACTCACAACACCACTCTTGTCTCCTTGAACTTCGAGAGGTTCTTTGCCAGTACGGGGAATACGAATGACCTTCTCCTTGCATAGGATCTCTGCTTGTTGTTGGGATAACCAATCCATACCAATGACGATGTCGAAACTACCCAGAGTTATAGGAATGAGGTCGATAGAGAAAGTCTGACCAGCGAGGATAAGATTACAACCCTGAACTATGTGTGTGGCCTCTAGACTTTTACCGTTAGCTAACTCTACGACATGTTTGGTGTTCAAAAGTGTTGGTGCGCGTTTAAGCATTTGACTAACTTTCAGAGACATATAACTGGTATCCGCACCCGAATCAAATAATACAGTAACATAAAAGTCGTCGAGAAGAAACTTACCCATAACCACATTAGGATCGTTCCTTGCATCACCCTGACCAATCACAAATGCACGACCCCTAGCACCATTGTTGTTGTTGTTTCCCCCATTGTTGTTCCCATTGCCCTGATTATTGTTGTTGTTATTCTGATTCTGGTTTAGCTGGGGGCAGTCCCGCTTGAAGTGGCCTTCAGCCCCACATTGAAAGCATCCCCTATTGCCACGCTGTTGTTGTTGTTGTTGTGGTGGCTGGTTTCGTGGAGCTGGTGGCTGTTGTTGCTGGTTCTGATTCGCAGGCCTTGAGCTCCTGCAATCTTTAGCTTCATGACCTATCTTGAGACATCTCTGACAGCGGCCCTTGCAACACTGGCCACTGTGGTGTCTGTTGCACCTGTTACACAGTGGGTGAATTCCCCGATATCCACCCTGCCCCTGACCACCAGACGATTGCTGACTCGGACTCTGGTAATCATTAGTCTTGCGCTGCTGCTGTGCTTGAGACTGAACAGTAGCTGAACCCCTGCTGGAATCACCATCCCATTTCCGCTTATTGTCATTGGGAGTAGCAGGAGTAGCTGAAGTGGTAGCGGTAGTAGTAGCGCTGATACGTTTAGGCAGCCTGTTCTGTTCCACTGCCTGATCAATGAGGCGATGAGCTAACTTGACGATCTGTTGAATGGTGCCTAGATTCGCTGAGGTTACATGACTTTGAATCTCTGGCACTAGACCCTTGAGATACAACTCAATACGCTTGATCGGAGGGTCTACCATAGTAGGACACAGTATAGCCAACTCGTTTGACCTTTTGGTGTACGCTTCAATTTCCGATCCCGTCATTTGCAAATTGTAAAACTCTACCTCCAGCTTATGAATGTCATCACGGCTACAGTATTCCTCTTTGATCATCTCCTTGAAATCGTTCCAGGGTGTGGCGTTAGCAACAGCCAACCCTAACATCTGAACTTGCGCCTTCCACCAAGTCAGCGCAAGGCCTTCCAGAGTACCAGTGGCGTACTTCACCCTGCGAGCCTCAGGGCATTCACACATCTCAAATACTGACTCAAGCTTTTCAAACCAATGGAGGAGTCCAACTGCTCCTTCCGTGCCACTGAAAGTAGTAGGACGACAGTCCATGAAAGTCTTGAAGGTGCAAACAGGTGGTTGACCTGTTGTGTATAAGAATCAGGACAGAGTTAAACACAAGAGTTGGTTTAGGAGTGTAGGATCTAAAGATCCTAGTGTGAGTTACAACTGCAGGGTATACCTCCTGCTTGTGCAGCTACAAGTGCCGCAGCAACTTGTTCGTTAATGAGAGCCGTCAACTGGGCTTGTGTCATGTTAATGCGTCCAGCCATGATCTTCATAGCAAATATAACATAAGTGAGAGAGGTTCGCGAAAGTGCGATGACAGAAGAGAGTAAGCACACAAGTGTTCTCATGCAATAGTGTTACGTTAATCTAAGCATACCCTGAGCAAAGTTCTATGCAATTCTAGCAAGTAGGTAATAAAACATATCCAATATTACCTAGGATGTTGAGTCTTGCACGTAGAGTGAGGCGTCGTTGTGGATCGTTGAGCACTGTACTGGTTAAAGTCTGGTTTTAATAAAAACGTTTTCCCCTTATTAAAACACAGTTCTCTATAACCAATGGCTCTGATACCAATCTGTCACACCCCCAAAATCCACACGCGGAGTACCACCGCTTGGAGGCGTGACTGACCAGGATCAAGCCACCAATCATATTGAACATATAAGTAAATAGTAAATGTCATTCATCAATACGATAGGTGTTTTCAAAACCAAACATAAACAAGTGTGTAGCAGAAGCAATAATGTAAAACCCAACATAAGTATTAAGTTGTAATGTCATAAAAGAGTTTATCATAACATCCACAATCCGTGCCCACAACGACCGCGCCTCCCGTGCAAGCTCCATGGGTACCTATTGTCCTGCAAGGCATGTAACAGAGAGTCAACAACTAGTTGAGCGAGTTCACAGTTGGTTGTTCAGTTATAGTAATTATATTGTAAACCGTATGTTCGTTTAGTAACCCATATATCGTATGTACTTGAATCGCAGTCTCCTAGACATGTGTGCGAAGATTGTGGGGGTTTCCCATGTTTTCTAGACTAGGTATATTTGTATCGCAGCCCACCCGGCATGTGTGCGAAGTTTAAAGTATGGTTCGTAGCCATTCCAGGCATGTGTGCGAAGATTAGTTCTATTATCACAGCCAATCCCGGCGTGTGTGCGAAGAGATGTATATGTATCACTAGTCTAGCAGTATCTACCAATAACCTTCCTCTCCCAAGGCCTATGGTATGAAATTCCAGTATCAATGTGCGTACAAGTAATCATCCAAACCCATTCCCAACCCCGGGAATCCCATGCCTTGGTAAGAGTGTGAACTCACCTTGGTTTGCTCGGTATGCTAAGTTAAGTGCTCACAAGGAATCAATCAAAGCCTAGAGTATGCATGTATTCACAGTCAGTACATGTTTGTAAGGTTTCGCATGCAAAGTTCGTCACATAGTGTGTGTAACAGTTAACATCAGGCATTACAACCAGTTAATCATCTTCATACAATTCATGCTTGATAGGAAGAACAGGCAGTTAACATACTTCACCAAGTTAACACACTTAACAGGATTCACACACTAGCAATGTTACATGTCTAACTGAGTTAACATACCACATAATTAATGTATCAACAGATGTATCATTCTAACAGGGTTATATCACTTAACCGAGTTAATAGAGTTAACAGAGTTACTAACTAGCAATGTTATGTACTTAACAGTGTTAACATGTTTGTCGAAATCAAATAACCTAACAGGAGTTAACAACTTTACAGTCATAACGGAGTTAACATGTTTAACTGTATTTACAATCTAACATAGTTTATCAACTAACAGAGTTATAAGCTACCAAAGTTGCGGCTCAGAATACTTGACTAGCACACATGTGACGAAATCACATATGGGCCGAAATCCCTTACTTGGGCCGAAAACACATGGGTGATGAAATCCCTTTGGATTTCGTTGAGGTGTGTTTTCGTTGAAAGGGGGAGTGTTTTCGTTGAACATCATGATCATCAACAGCAACAGTTACGAAACAAAACCCTAATGGTCATCAAGCATAACAGTAAACATGTATCAAGATCTAAACAATCATTACATGCACAGTTTGACCCATCAGTTTATGTTATGCCGCCTAAAACAAAACTTTGATTAATTATATGATTCCACAAAAGTCAAGTTCCCACAAGGATTAATCATTACCCTCTGACTCATAGCATCATAACTTTTATCAAAACCAACATCCATGACTGACAATAGTTAATGTTTACATGCTGTTATTTGATCTAATACGTGAAGTGGGCTGTAGCTTTATTCACATGACACATCCATTCTAACAAGTCACCAAGATTTAACACATAATGTCAAACAATCTAATCCACATAACAGCATTCATCACACAACAGATTTTTATATCGGATCATATGCATTCTTATCACACGGATCAATACATACATAATCATTACGTGCTAACTGTTCATTCATGATATCAGATAAACCAGTGATTTCGATCAAATAATCATAAGTAATCGATTACTAACCTAAGCAGAACAATGGTACTTCAATCGATGAATTGGACTCGGATGATCAAAACTGCCGTAGGGTTTCACAAGATAGCGAGAGAGAAAAAAGATGTCTAGGGTTTGCCAAATAATAGTTTACGTAAAAGTTGGGTGATAACAAACTAGAACAGGCCATCACTGGGCCAAGGCCCACTTCTGGTTTTCGTTGCCTCACATGGACGAAAACACATATGTGTTTTCATCAGTGATGGTGTTTTCGATGGGGTGATTTCATATGGTGGGGTTTTCGGCTAGGTTAGTTAGGTGAAGTCCCATGTTTTAAAATAATTAGACAATCTAAATATGTATAATATGTAGACACATAATACATATCACAGTTATACATTTATATTGCACCTCAATAATTATTAAACATGCTTAGCAAATGAATACGAAGTTAAATCAGATAGAGACCTTGAAACTCGAGTTGTCACATTATCCCCAACTAGAAAGAAATTTCGTCCCGAAATTTAGCACGTGGTTACTGAGGAAGCTAGTTGTGTTGTGTAGTTTACTGGTTTTCCTGGGGTGTCACAGTGTCAAAGGAAAGCAACGGAAGAAATCTCACCCTGGAAAGAAGATGAAATCAGTCTCGAGGCCGTTGGAGAGACTTCACATGGATCTATTTGGTCCTGTGAATCTCAAAAGCATAACTGGTGATCTCTACTGCTTAGTAGTCACAGACGACTATTCGAGATTTTCATGGGTGTCGTTCTTGAAGACAAAAGATGAAACATTAGAGAGTTTGCTGAGACTTTTTAGAAAGATTGAGAATTTGTACCGAACCCGCATCAGAAGATTAAGAAGTGATAACGGTACTGAATTTAAGAATAACAGAATGGAAGAATATTGTAATGAAAAGGGTATACTGTAAGAATTCAGCGCACCTTATACTCCGCAGCAAAATGGAGTCGCTGAGAGAAAGAATAGAACGCTGGTAGAAACGGCCAGGACGATGCTTGCTGATTCCAAATTACCGATCAATTTCTGGGCACAGGCAGTTTCAGCTGCTTGCTATACTCTCAACAGGGTTCTCACTGTGAAAAAGGACAACAAGACATGTTTCGAGTTGATCAACAATAGAAAGCCTAATCTCGAGTATCTGGAACCGTTTGGGTCTCCCTGTACAGTTCTGGATCCCGATGGCAAATTTGGTCCAAAGTGCTTTGAAGGTATCTTCGTGGGATATACAAGTCCATTGAAAAGAGTCTTTGTTCCAAGTATGAAGCGGATCATCGAAGCACAACATGTTGAGTGCCAAGGTTATACAATGCCACCACAGAAACCCGCTGACTCATGGCGCTTCAATTATGACAATCTATGGGATTCATTCGAGCCAGAGGAAGAACCAGAATTCTTTGATGAGTTGGATATTCTAAGAGAATATGAAGCAGCACAGGAAAGATTCCCAGCAGAATCTTCTAGATATCAACGTCAAACTTCAAACGATGTTGAAACTAGTCCAAGTAACGCTGGAGAAAATGATGATGTTCAGCAAACTCCGACATCTTCGGAACGAGAACATGCTCCTGACAATTAGACGGTAGTCAATGATAATTCTGAATCTGATGAAAGGCCAACATTCGATCGTGGTGATTCAGAGTCTGAGGGGGAGCAAATCTAGTCTCCAGATCAGAAAATTCCAGTCAATGAACAAGTCGCAAATCAGAACGTTACAAATTTGGAAGGTGATGTAGTTGTTCCAAGCGAAGTGATGCCGAGGACTCTTTCATATCATCCAGAAGAGTTGATCATAGGAGAGCTGCAATCAGGCGTTCGCACCAGAAGCCAGATTGACTAGGGCCTTACTTGCTTTTATATATAAAGTTGCTCCTTTACAAACAGAGTTTTCACTTAGTTGTTTCATTTTGCAGATTGAGCCGTGAACGTACAAGGAAGCACTAACTGAAGATTCCTGGGTCAACGCGATGCAGGAGGAGCTGAGTCAATTTGAGAGGTTGGGTGTATGGAAAATGGTGGACTTGCCTGATGGTCATAGGAAGATAAACACTAAGTGGGTGTTTAAGTGCAAAAGGGATGATCGAGGGGTTATTGTTCGAAACAAAGCTCGACTCGTGGTCCAAGGTTTTAGTCAGCAGGAAGGGATAGATTTCACTGAAGTGTATGCTCCGGTTGCTCGACTTGAGGCGATCAGAATCTTCCTAGCATTTGCATCTGGGAAAGGATTTAAAGTGTTTCAGCTAGATGTGAAGTCGGCATTTCTCTATGGCAAAGTTAAGGAGGAGATATATGTCGGATAGCCACCGGGCTTCACCGACCCAATCCATAAGGATAAGGTTTATCTCTTGGATAAGGCGTTATACGGCTTGCATCAAGCCCCGAGAGCCTGGTACGAGACGCTGTCTCAACATTTGTTAGCCAACAACTTCATCCGAGGCAAGGTAGACGCCACCCTCTTCACAAAATAAGTCGACGGCTATCTTCTGATAGTCCAGATTTACATGGATGATATAATTTTCGGGTCGACAAATGAAGAACTCTGCAAAGATTTTGAAAAAGTTATGAAGCAGAAGTTTGAAATGTCATCAATGGGTGAGATGAAGTTCTTCTTAGGGCTTCAGGTCGATCAACTGCCTGAGGGAACATTCATACATCAGACGAAGTATGTTCACGACGTCTTAGAGAAATTTGGGATGTCCGGGACTGCTCCAACTTCCACCCCGTTAGCGACGAACCATGGAATAAACCCTGATCTCACTGGAGAGAAGGTGGATGAAACGTTGTAATGCTCCATGATCAGATCGCTGATGTATTTGACGGCATCGAGACGTGATATTATGTATCTGACCTGCCTCGCGGCTCGATTTCAATCAAGTCCCAGAGCTTCGCATATGATAATCGTCAAAAGGATATTACGCTACCTGAAAGGAACTCCAAGCTTGGGGTTGTGGTATCCAAAAGAAGGCGATTTCACACTTGAGGGGTACTCTGATTCCGATTTCGGATGCTGCAAAGTCAATGCTAAGTCAACAACTGCGGGATGCCAGTTTTTCGGACCCCGATTGGTCACCTGGCAATGTAAGAAGCAGACCTCTGTTGCTTTGTCTACATGTGAAGCCAAGTATTATCTGCTAGCAGTTCCTGCTCTCAGATCTTGTGGATCCAGCAACAGATGCGCGACTACGGTTTGCAGTTTCTTACCTCCCCTATCTTTGTTGATAATGAGGCAGCTATTAACATAACAAAAAATCTTGTTCATCACGCTAAAACCAAACACATTGAAATTCGTCATCACTTCATCCGAGACTGTTTCGAGAAGAAGTTGATACGAATAGAAAAAAAATCCACACCGATGAACAAAAAGCTGACTTACATACCAAAGCGTTCGACAGAACACGTTTTCAATATCTTTTAAAACTTAATGGTATGAAGTTATTATCGGTTGCGGAGGGGATTCTTGGCGTAGATGAAGGTGCCACTGTAGATGATGTTGAAAAGCAATCTGCAATGGTTTGTCGATTTTTTACTTGTTTTGGTATTTAGGGGGAGATAGGTAATATTTTCAGAAAATACAAAAACAATAAAAAATGCAAAAACCCAAAAACATGAGATATTTCAAAATCCAAAAACAATAGAAAAACCGTAGAGTTTGTGTAAAAAGGGGAAATGATAGTACATCAGCTAGACAGTTGCAGTACGCTAAAGAAATGTAATGTTTTAAAAGCATTAAGGAGTCTCTCTGATTATATGTTGATAGGTTTTTGCACACTTAGTAGATTTTTCAGGATATAAACCTAAATCACAACTTGCTTTTACGTGGGGAACATCTCTCGGATATATTGGTAACCCCTGAAATCTTGTTTGAAGGGCTTTCTATTTCTGACATACTACGTCTTTGTACATGATGATATCTGGGGTATTATACCGGGACTTCTGATTTTGCGGGAGCAATAGCCTAGTCCTCGTATAATACTCCGCACTGCTTTATTCATAAAGCTCACCCTCAGCATAAAAAATGATGAAACATTGAAAAATGCTAATCATGTGTTGTTGAAGAAAAGATCCCTAAACGGGACACACCTAAAGTCGAGCCATCATCTCTCTGTCTGAACGGAAGTTCTAACCTGAGCTCTCATGGCCTCGCATTTACCCGTTACAGATATCATTAGTGTACATTCACCTGTAAGACTGAATATAGGAGTCTGGATATGGGAGTATATTCTGAGGTGGGACACGCGTATAAGTTAAGATCTTAAATCACTAATTCGTATCCTGATTAATTTAAACTTGTGTAAAAATTTAAGAGGATCAGTATATCGGCAATCTAAGCGAATTGTTTAATTCTTAGTATGTAATCAAGCTTAACGGTACTTGTAGCTTATCGGTAGCTGATATGATCCCCTAACACGCTCATCAAAAATATGTTTGTAAATAGTTTACGTTTACTGCATTTCATTTCATTTCAGTTTAGCACTCAAAACCCAAAAAGATTTCATAGTTTTCTAGTCTTAAACTTTCTTAAAATCACAAAAAGATTTTACATTTCTACTTTGTTTTATCGACAAACCAAAGTGGAAAGCTGATCTTCAGACTCGCAGTTGCAGGAAGTTTCTAAGCTGGACAGATGGGTTGGGAGCTTATCATGTTAAACTTGATAAAATGCAAAGTCTATGCAAGTTCATTAAGTTGAAACTTGTATTTTTCAAAAAAAAAAAATTAAAAATGAACAAAATGTCAGTATGCTTTGTTTCGGGTCAACCAAGGTCATTAACTTGGACTTGGTCGGCAAATTAAGTGCCTAGGGTCATTAACTTGAACCTAGATACTTAAGTGGATTTCTAAAACTGATAAAATCTGAGAAATGTCAAAGAGGCAAAAGGTCAAAGTTCAAAGTCAAAGAGGTGTGTTTGGCTCGGGCGGCAATCCGATCGGACAGCCATTCGACTCAAGGTCACACTATATATAGGAGGTCAATCATTCAGTCAAACCTTTCACTCGACCGACCGACCGACCGACCATCCTATCCTATCTCACACTCTGACTTCTCTGATCTTGTTTCTCATTTTTTCTTTGCACAAAACATTGGATTGTTGGTTTGCACAATCTTCTCAATGGCAAAGGTAAGTTTTCAAGATCTTAACTGTTAAAATTGATGTTTTTGTTGTCTGTTCTTGATGACGGAACCGTTCGGAGCTTTAATGTTAGATCTAATCATTTTTAGGTTGTTTTGATGAAATCTGAGCATACGGTTTTGATCACAAGAGTTAGATCTACAAGTTTACCGATTCAATTTGTGCCAAAACATGATAAAATCCATAGATTTGATGTTTAGTCGAGTCGGCTATCGGTAGTGTTTTTGTCAAATTAGTCACTGTTTAGGCCGATTTAGAAAATGATGAACATAGGGTTTTGATCGCGCTTAGATTCTCTACGTAGATCTATGTTCAATTTGATGATTTGCCTTAGAAAAATTTGATGTTCATAATTGTGTTCAAACTGTTCTTCATGTGTTCTTGAATCGAGTGGCAACTCGACCGGGTAGCAATCCGATCGAGTGACCACCCGACCCATTGCATGATTACTTGTTAGAATATTCTAAGTATCTGATGCATTGAAATCTGTGCTAAGTGTTTTGACAATGTTACCTTGGAAACTGTGCTTTTAACTGTCAAAGTGTTGTGAATAGTTTGGCAACCCCGATCAGGTGGCAATCCGATCGGGCGGCAATCCGATTCATAGCACTTCATAGTGTTTGCCTTGGTATCTGTGCTATCACTAAGGACTTGGAATGTTTGGCAACCCGATCGGGTGGCAATCCGATCAGGTGGCGACTCATTCCAAATGCATTCATTCACTGTTCATAACTTGTCATGGTTAGAGTGGCAATCCGACCGGGTGGCAATCTGATCGGAAAGCCATCCTATTCACATTACTATGTCTTGAAAATTATGCACTCATGTCATTGATCGAGTGGCAATCCGATCGGGCGGCAATCCGATCGGACAGCCATCCGATCCTTTTCTCTAAAAGACAAAAATTTTCAACTGTTTCAAATTTGCCAAGAATCGAGTGGCAACTTGGTCGAGTGGCAACTCGATCGGGTGGTCATTCGATTCATATCACTTTGTCTTGAAATTGTTCTACCTTGTCATGAATCGAGTGGCAACTCGATCGGGTGGCCATCCGATCCCAATCTCAAAACGACAAAATTTCAAAGTCTTCAATATGTCAAGGAATGAGTGACAACTCGATCGAGTGGCAACTCGATCGGATGGTCATCCGATCTAGGGCATCATTCTCAATGTTGACTAAGTCAAAGTTTCTCTTGTTTGTCACATGAATCGAGTGGCAACTCGATCGGGTGGCAATCCGATCGAGTGGTCATCCGATTCACATGCTGTTGACTTGAGTTGACTTCTCATTACACAAGATGGCAATCCGATCGGGTGGCAATCCTATCGGACAGCCATCCGATCCGCAGTACTATGCATGGTGAGAACTTCAGAGTTAGAATTTTTTTTAAATCTTAAATCTTTATCATTTGTCATATTTGTCTCGAATACTGTGCAATTGTTAATAATAAATATTTTTATAGGACTGGGAGAAAACTCACAACATCTATTGTCTGTTAGAAACGCAGTATACAGACAAAACTATATTCGAAGATGTAGCTAATTTTTTGAAGGATAGCAGGATTGCTAAGGCACTAACTGACAAGACTATAGTTTATGAATCTCATGTTAGACGATTTTGGAACTCTGCGAGATATGAAGAGAAAGATAAGATGATCTACTCTGTAGTAAGAAAGAAAGATGAGAATGGACAAGATGTGGATTTGGAAATAAAGTTTAATGTTGGTGATATTAGAAGAGTGTTAGAATTAGGTGATTCTGATGATGATCCCACCATTATTTCAAAACGTCTTTGCAAAGGATTATGGTGCAGGATGGGATTCATAGGACACGTAAATGGGAAAATGGGAAAAACTATGTTCTGTCATTCTTAAGTTCATGATACACTGTGTACTACATGCTCTATCTCACAGGAAGGGTGCGTATGACGAAACATCTGACTATATCATGAACATATTCGTATGTCTAGTGCTGAATAGGCCATATAACGTTTCACAAGTGATATTTGACTACATGGCTGAGAATGCGAAAGCTAGAAGTAAAAAGTACATCATGTATCCTCGATTTATACAAATGATGATTGATGATCAATTCAAGGACCTTGAGAAGGATGATGATGATATTTTGGGTCTAAGGCACATGACGGCAGAAACAATTAGCAGACTTACCAAGGGTCCTGAACCAAGAGTGAAAAGAATGATATGCAGAATTAATAATACAGCAGATGTTGCTCCAGAGAATGATGCGTGGAGACATTAAAACAGTAATTCTGGTAATGAAGATGAAAAGATGAGTGTATTGGTTGAGAAGAAAACCCATTGGTGGTTTGTGAAAGATGGAAAGAGGAAAAGAACTCCGAAGACATCCCCAGTAGTTTCTATTCCTAAGGAGCCAGTTCCGAAGATAGTTGTTAAGGGTATAGTGAAAGGGGGAGTAATAAGATAGTTAGAATTTCAAAATGTTATATGTTTCTAATGAATTTGTCAATGCTTGTTTTGCAGGACCTTCAAAAGAACCACAACAAAGGCTGGTGGACGAGCCAGTGTTGGATCCATCAAGCATTCCACAAGAAGATGTTGATTTGGCTAAAGCAACATTTGAACAATATCTACAGCACACTGCAACTGCAACTACAAAAGCCCAAAGTTCAAGTGCTCAAGAAAAGCAACCTGAAAGTGTCAAAGAAAAAGATCCTGAAGGTGTTGCATGTGATGATTCAAGTGAAGATGCTGATGATGAGTCAACTGAAACAGAAACAGAACTTGATCCGACTACACTTGGTCGAGGAAAGGCTCGGTTGAAAAAGAATCCAACAAAGAAGTAGAAAGGATCTGACGAAGAAGATTCCACCTATGTGCCACCTGAAAAGACAAAGAAGCTAAGAGCAAAGCGTAAGGCAGTTCAAACAGGAGTGATTCCAAGGAATGTTCGTGCAAAGAAATGTGGTGCTACATTGCCTAAAGATAAAGGTGGAAAGAGCGAGAAACATGTTACTACTTCAAAGGTTCATGAAGCAGAAAAGATACAAAGTATTGAAGTTCCAAAAGAACCTAAAGTCCAAAGTGTTGAGGTGCCTGAGGTTGAGGTTCAGAAAAAGGTAGGTGGTGATGATTATGTTGAAATCACTGGGTTTAGAGCACCTACACCTCCACCATCACGTCCACCACAAGATCAACCTAATCCAGATATTCCTGAATCCTCACAACCAAAGAATACAACTTTAGCTGACCTATTTGGAGAGCTTCCTCATGCAACTGGGGTATACAGAGATGATATTCCAGATGAAGATTATGATACGTTCAACAATGAAGCTGTGAAAGAATTACATAAGAAAGTTGATGACCTTGAAAAAGAAAAGGCAAAAGCTGAAGTAGAGCGCGATGTGTTAAAGAAGCAGGTTGAAGAATTGATGAAAGTGAACAAAGAAATAAAAACCGTCATGATAAAGCAAGAACAGAAGCTGAAGAAAATGAAAGATGGTGTTCATGACAATTCACAACTGTTTGAGATTCTTTCAGCAGAAAATGTTGAAATGCGTGAGAAAATGAAGAATCTGCATGAGGCAAATCAAACTCTAAATCAGCTATTAAGCAAAATCAATGAAGCATCGTCAAATGAAATGAAGGTGATGAAGCTTGAAATGGAGGCAATGAAGGCTGACAAAGTGGTGAAGGATGAACAACTAAATATGTTATACACTGTGCTGGAAAGTCATCTGAACATTGATGTTCATGCTGCCTTCAACAACCTTGAAGTCAAAAGAGCTGAAGAACGTAGAATTGAAAGAGAAAGAGAGTTGGCTCAAGAAGTAACTCAAAAAAGAAAAGGGTTGGTAGTTGATACAGAAGAAACTCTTGGGTCTTCAAGTCAAACAGAAGCAGGAGGTTCTTCAAGCCAAGTTGATGTAGAGATGGTTGATACTGAAGCAGATCCTATGGGATTCGTGCTTGTTGGTGAGTCTTCTACTCTATCTTTCGATCTCAATGATATAGTTAACTGAGTGCTTGTTATTCAAAGGATAAAGAAGGAGAAAGAAGTGTTACTATTAAAATGGAAAGAAGAGGAAGAAGTTGAAGTAGAAGAAGAAGAGGAAGAGAATGAAAATTTGGATGATATTCTTGACGCTGTTGAGAACTAGGATCCATCTTGGGATAAATTCATAGATGAAGATGAAGACAAAGACCAAGGTTCTACTGGTTTACTTATTATGAATCCTAATGTTCAAGAGAAGATCGAAGATCTGATGAACGACGAGATCAATGAACAGAATGATGACCAACAACAAGAGTCTTCTTCATCTGGGAAACAACATGCAGACCAGGTATTCCTCACACAACCAACTATCATTTATTTACATGCTCAGTATGAGGGGGAGTTTGAGGTGCCAAGGTCTAGGGCAGAAATGTTGGAGGAGTTGGGATTAGATGATGGGAAATTCAAGTTTGATGTAGAGGATGAAATTCCTGCATCTCCAGAGAAAGAATATGAATTTGTATATGCCCAAGAAGCTGACAAATACAATGATGTGATTATTGAAGATGCATCTGATTCATCTGATGAAGAAACAGATTTCCATTACTCTGGTATTGATGAGACGTTTCTTTCATTGGCTGAAATGTTCAAAGACCAAAACGAAGATGAAGTTAGGATAAAGATTGTTGAGAAGATAACAACTGAAGGTGTGCCAAAGACCATTCCAAGAGAAAATCTTGCAGAGGAGAGAAAGAAATGGTTTAAAGTAATGCCAAAGGAGAGAAAGTACATAAGGCCACTTCAGTTCTTCACACATGACAAAGATATTTCATGGGGAGACATTCTGTCATGGGGTTATCTAGAAGACTTGCAGGTTTATGCCATTAGACGGGAGCAGGGTGTACAGTATTTCGAATTTCTGTCAGATATAAAGACCCTCCCGTGGTGGGACATTGATGAGTTGGTGCAAATAAAGAACATCAAGCAGTATTATTACGGTTTGGAGGTGAAGCAGCATGATCAACATCTGTGGGATTATGTGAAGCAGCAATCAAAAGCGAGATATCCTGATTAGCAGCCTCAATATCCTAAGCAGATTGTGACTTTCTTGGAGAATGGTGAAAAGGATATTACTTTGGATGTGAAGCCGCCAAGATGCTTAAAGAACATGCCACTTCGAGCCATGGAACAAGATTTTTATGAAGACTTCGAAGGTTGGCTATATAATGAAACCACAGCAGAAGCGGTGATATCCTTATTTGACAAGTCAAAGGGTGAATCTAGAAGAATTTGTGTACTAGACCCGATGCGGCTAGTCAACTGCTCAAAGAAAGACATTGATTGCTTGTTCTACAACAAGATAATATACGAGAAGCGAGACAAAGTGCAAGCAATGCAATATCAGAAAATTGTAGACGTGTGCTTTGCTCAAGACAACAACTCCGGCAGGTATTGGAAGTCTAAATGGAGAGACTTAGAGATTGATGAGTTTTTGAAGAAGTATAAGCGAGAACAAAGATTTATGGCTATATCTGAGAAAGCAGCAAAGCTTGGAATGTTTAAGCTGATGAGACCGCCGCCAACGGATCAAACGCCGATCGAAAAAGAAGAGAACAAGATTCCCAAGTGGGACAGAAAGCGTGATGGTGATCCAGTGTACAGGAAATGGTGGATTGAGGAAGGAAGGCTTCTGAGATGAAAAATGTTAGAAGAAAAAGCCGAATAGAGGAGACAGAGGGCCAAGGAACGAAGGCGTAAGAGAAAGGAATGAAGACTATGCTGGAAGGAACTATAGCTACATCCAAGGGGGAGTCTGTTAGTTCATATGTCTGTAGCTTCCGTCAGCATTGAGTCTTATTATGTACTGTATATGTCTTTTGTGTACTTATATATATATATATATATGTATGTATATGTGTAGAACGACAGCTCAGGGAATGGCTTTGAACTGTAAAAGTGAAGTCCTATGGATGGCATGTGTCACCCGATCGGATGGCCATCCGACCGGATTGCCACCCGACCGGACTGCCACCCGATCGGACAGCACTTATCTCTTCCCTGAGTTTGCCTATAAATACCCAGCTTGGGTTAGAGTTAGACACTTTTGAAGACTTTTGCTCATTCTGTCAGGAGACTCTGTCAAGTCTGATTCTCTACCGGTTCTTGTGTACTTTCACATCATTCTAATAGAAAGATCAGACGGATTTAATCGTTGAATACATTCTGCCGAGGCCTCCTTTTATAGGCCTGGAGTATGGCGGCTCGCACCCCGCGAGAGATACGGGGTCGGCCTTTGCGGCCCGCGAGGTAGGGTGGGTAGGCTCTAGCCTTGTCGACTCAACCGGCTAGCTTCAACACGTAACCGGACACGTGGCGGACCAGGGTCCGGCCTGGTGTCACTATGTTGCGCCCTGCGACAGCCTTAGGGTGACCGAGTCGTGGCCCGCAACAACCCTATATATTTGATTTTATTTGATTTTTATAAATATAAAGGTATTTTAGGGTCATTTCTCATATACGGGGTATAATAGGAACATTTAGGGATATGTTAAGAGGTTTTAGGAGGGTTGTCATATTACACATGTTACATATAGTTGTTACATGTGTTACAACGTTAAAGGAATACATGAGTATACATGTTAAACGTGTGACATTGCTAAAAACAACTCAAGTTACACATGTAACTAGCATAATGTTACATATGTACGCTCTGAACTTAATTAACTTATCATTCCTTCTCCTCAGACTCGCAAGCGATTAAAGAACAATGTCGCACAAATCAACAACTAGTTCTTGGGTGTGAGAAGATCATCCCTGCATTGTTAAGCAACATGGAAAAGAAAGATGAAATGGCAATCACCAAAGGTAAAGAAGTGGTGACTTTTGAAGATGTTATTATTTAGTTGATTTTTCTTTGTTTTGTATTTCATTAAGTAGAGTTATGTAATCATAGTTTTATTATGTAGTAATGGATATATTTGACTTTAATGTCAAACATAGTATGTTCGTTATTTTGTTTGTTTATATAGCTTATTTTGGTCCTTTGATTGTTTGCCATGTATAGGAATTATGGCTACCAAGCTGGGTTCAATGTAAAAAATATATGTTAGTTTTTTTTATCTATTAGTAATATTGTTAATAACAACTCTAGGTGCATATGTAACTAGCCAAATGTTACCTATATACATTCTAAATATGTAATGAAGGAATTGTTGTGTTAAAGATGAAGATAGTTATAAAAAATGAACATAATTAGCTTTTATGGTCTGAATATGTAATCAGGTTAAGCGGCATGGAAAAGAAAGGTGAAATGGCAATCACCAAAGCTAAGGAAGTGATGACTTTGAAGACGTTATTGTTTAGTTGATTGTTATTTGTTGTGTATTTTTTTAAGTAGAGCTATGTAATGAAAGTCTTATTAAGTAGTAATGGATACTTAATAGCTGACACTTTTGATAGTAGTTTAATATTTTTCATCTAACAGGTTACATATGTAATCACCATTGTTACATATATAACGGTGGTTTTTAACATATGTAACACATGTGTAACTGTTGTCCTTTGTTTTTTATTTCAACTACTTCTATTACACAGTTTCCCTTCATAAGTTTTAATCTAACCCATTCATGATATTCAATAGCTGGCACATTTAATAGTAGTTTAATATTTTTAATTCAATTGGTTACACATGTAACAATCATTGTTACATATGTAACGGTGCTTTTTTAACATATGTAACACACGTGTAACTATAGTCCCTTGTTTTTCGTTCATTTACTTCTATTGCACGGCTTTCTTAAATAAGTTTTAATCTCACTCGTTCATGATATTCAATAGCTGACACGTTTAATAGTAGTTTATTATTTTTCATTCAACAGGTTACATATGTAACGACCATCGTTACCTACGTAACAATGCCTTTGTAACATATGTAACACTCCAATTCTTTGTTTTTCATTCAATTACTTCTATTCGATAGTTTCCCTACATAAGTTTTAATCTTACCCGTTCATGATATTCAATAGTTGACACGTTTAATACTAATTTATTATTTTTCATTCAACAGGATGCATATATAACAACCACTGTTACATATGTAACAGTGTTCTTTTAACATATGTAACACATGTGTAACTACAGTCCTTTGTTTTTCATTCAACAGGTACCTTTTCTCCTCGATAATACGTATGTAATAAGTTTGTCCCCAATGTTTACTAGCAGGTGTAACAATAACTATGAATAAACATGTAACATGTACGCAATTCACCCGCCTTTCCGATTACACTTTTAATATTCTTTCAACCAACGGGCTCATTTTCCTTTTTCTTTTGGGCAAACATATTACCATAAAACAGTAACAAAATTCCTTCTTTTCATATCTAATTTATTTTTAATTATAGAAAAGATCTCAAATCGTGTCAATGTAATGGAAAAACCGAAGTCAAGTAAATAATTGCATCACATTAAACAGCTTTGGGAATTAATCAACCATGTTTTAAAAATACAATAAAAACCCATATGAGAACTTGATTTTATAACAATAATTTCAAAAAAAAAAAAAAAAACAATACAAACCCCCAAGTTTGGTGAACACCCTTGAAACCCAACAATAAGATATTCAAACTTGCTTCTCTTTCACCCACCAAGTTACACATGTTACATAGTGTAGTTACGTGATCTACACTAGAGACCAACACTTGTATAGCCAGGTTACACATGTTACCTTTTATTTATAACAAGTGTTACACAGATTATAACATATTTTTAGATAACACAGGATGTTACATGTGTTACACATGTTACATAGAAAAGTTGCCTGTTCTATCAGCTACATTTATACCAACTACATTCTAAACTGTTTGTCCTATATGTTGTAACATCTTTTACACTTTGGGGTAATAGATGTTGCATACAGGGTGTTACACATTTGTACTTAACGTAATAGTAAGTTTAAATGTTAAACAGTTTTTTAGATGGGTTGTTAATTTTAAAATGTATAAACTTCATAATTTATTTGGAATATCTCATTTATTTTACAAATAAAAAGTCTTGTTTTTTGTGGGTTAAATAGGTGCATATGTAGTAACAATGTTAGACATGTTAAATATAGTTGTTACAGGTGTTACAGCAAAACTTTACCTTGTACACATGTTACATAGGAGATTAATACGTTTAACTATAGAAGATTAATACTAATGTACTTGTTTTGTTCATAGGTGAATAGATGTTTTGTGTTGAAGATGAAGATGGTTATCAAGAAGCGAAGCTCGCCGAAGCATTACAAATAAAAAGTCATGTTTTTTGTTGGCATAATTAGCAACATATGTTATATTTCTATCACATACATTTCTTCCAGCTACATTCTAAATTGTTTGTACTATATGGTGTAACATGTGTTACACTTCCTGGTAATATATGTTGCATACAGGGTGTTACACATTTGTACTTAACGTAATATTAAGTTTAAATGTTAAAATGCTTTTCAGATGGGTTATTAAATGTTAAAATGTATAAACTTCATAATTTATTCAGAATATCTCGTTAATTTAAAAAAAAAGTCGTGTTTTTTTTTAGGTATAATTAGCTACATATGTAGTAACAAGATTACAGAAGATACTGATAGTTACCCAAGCCCTTTTTTGGACACAAAGGAGAGCTGCACATATGTAACATGTGATACACTACAGAGGTGACACATGTATAGCCACGTCACACATCTTACATATAGTTGTTACAGGTGTTAAAGCAAAACTTTACACATTTACACATGTTACATAGTAGATTAATAAGTTTAACTATAGAAGATTAATACTGATGTACTTGTTTTGTTCATAGGTGAATAGATGTTTTATGTTCCAAATGAAGATGATTATCAAGAAGCGAAGCCCGCCGAAGGATTACAAATAAAAAGTCATGTATTTAGGTGGCATAATTAGCTACATATGTTATTATTCGATCAACTACATTTCTTCCAGCTACATTTTAAATTTTTTGTCCTATATGGTGTAACATGTGTTACACTTTGGGGTAATATATGTTGCATACAGGGTGTTACACATTTGTACTTAACGTGATAGTAAGTTTAAATGTTAAAATGTATAAACTTCATAATTTATTCGGAAGATCTCGTTAATTTTAAAAATAAAAAGTTATGTTTTTTTTTGTGGTATAATTAGCTACATATGTAGTAACAACATTACAGAAGTTACTTATAGTTACCCTGGCCCTTTTTGGACACAATGGGGGGGGGGGGGGGTTGTACATATGTAACATGTGTTACACTAGAGAGGTGACACATGTATAGCCACGTTACACATCTTACATATAGTTGTTACAGGTGTTACAGCAAAATTTTACACATGTACACATGTTACATAGGACATTAATAAGTTTAACTATAGAAGATTAATATTGATGTACTTGTTTTGTTCATTGGTGAATAGATGTTTTGTGTTCAAGATGAAGATGGTTATCAAGAAACGAAGCCCGCCGAAGGATTACAAATAAATAGTCATGTTTTTTTGTTGGCATAATTAGCTACGTATGTTATATTTCTGTCAGCTACATTCTATGTTGTTTGTCATATATGGTGTAACATGTGTTCCACTTCGGGGTAATATATGTTGCATACAGGGTGTTACACATTTGTACTTAACGTAATAGTAAGTTTAAATGTTAAAATGTTTTTATATGGGTTGTTAAATGTTAGAATGTATAAACTACATAATTTATTTGGAATATCTCGTTAATTTTAAAAATAAAAAGTTGTGTTTTTTTGGTGGTGTAATTAACTACATATGTAGTAACAACGTTACAGAAGTTACTTATACTTACCCCAGCCCTTTTTTGGATATGTTTGTAACATGTGTTACACTAGAGAGGTAACACATGTATAGCATCATTTTGTAACTTGTGTAAGATCGTTTCAAAGGCAAAGAAATAGTAGGTTCTGTATCACCTTACAAGTTATATGTTTTGCTGACAAACGCCATGTCACACATGTTACACACTATAGAGTGAATCAACAGTATTGAACGCTGCTACACATTTCCCATTATGTCGTAACATGTGTAACCTTTTTGGGGGTATTGATGTTATAGGTTTACTACATCGTGTAACATGTATAGAGGAGTTGGATGATATTGCGTTGACTTTGGATTTGACCAGAATTTCTTGTTCAATCACTTACGTTGAGTTTGGAGTTTTAGGGATACAACATGTAACATGTGTTACACCGAAATATTACACAAGTGTTCCCAATTTACACATGTTACATCTTGTGTACCATGTGCAACCTGATTAAGCAACAGCTGGGACCTGCTTAGTATCGTACAAACTAACTAGTTTTATGTCAACAGTTGTAATGCTTCCAAAAAAACTAACTACTTTTACATCAATAGTTGGTGTTAGTAACTTTTTATGTCATCATGGGTCGTCAGTATTTACACAAATTACAATCCAACTTAAACGTAACAAAAATGGTTATACAAACTTAAATATATATAAAAATGATCCAAAAACTATCATAAGGTAACAAAAATCTAGCTATGCTTCACATCTTGATAACCATCTTTATCTTGAACACAAACATCCATTCACCTATGAATAAAACAAGTACATCAGTGTTAATCTCCTAAAGTTAAACTTATTAACACAAATGTAACACCAGGTATGTAACATGTGTTACGTGTTACACATATGTAAACTTTTGTTGTAACACATGTAACAACTATATGTAACATGTGTAATGTGGCTATACATGTGTTACATATGTACAGCCCCTTTTGTGTCAAAGAAAGGGTTGGTGTAACTATAAGTAACATGTGTAACATTGTTACAACATATGTAGCTAATTATGCCAACAAAAAAAAACAAAACTTTTTATTTGTAAAATAAACGAGATCATTAACTATTAAATCATGTTAATGAAAATGTGATATCCGAGGTAAGTTTATACAATACAACTAATAATGATTTTTTCAAAATAAAACATTCATGAGATTGTTGTTTCTCTCTAAAATCGGAGTAAATTAGGTTCAAACTTGCTTCTCTCTCTAAATTATTGTTTCTTTCTCTAAAACAACAACTTTCTCTCTCTAAAACGCTTACTGGATCTAGAACCGCCCGATAAACACGATGAAGATTGTTGTCTCTCTCTAAAATCATGGTAAATTAGGTTTAATCTCTCTCACACACTTGTGCGTGTGTTTTTGGTCTTCTAGATGAACACGATGAAGATTGTTGTTTCTCTATCTAAAACAACAGCTTTCTCTCTCTAAAAAACTTCATCTTGTCGTCGTTCACCCAGTGATCAGAATTGTGAAAAAAGGAACTCGTGTGAAAAGATTGGTTGGCTTTCTCTTTTCTATTAATGGTGAAAAATTGTCTTTGATCTTTTAATTCATAATTTGAAAGAGAAAGAGAAAGTAGAAGGTGGGAAAAGAGAGGTAATAGAAAGAGAAATGCAAAGGTGGGAAGAGAGAGGTGATATGATATTGTGCATGGATATTTATGATTACGTTTATTGCTATCACATTTTATCAAAATATCCCTCTAATGTCCTTTTCTAGATGATAAACACCATTAAATTAAATCAATAAAGCCTCTTGTTTTCCCAACCATTAGATCATGTAGAGCAATGGTCACAAATAGAGTTTACTAGGTTTTCTCACTACATGTGTGTAGATCAATTGTCAGGATTTGATGATGAATACACTAGTGTATTTTACGATTTGATGATGAAATCCTAGCCATCCACGTGTGTAAATCAATGGCCAAAATTTGTTCACTCAGTTCGTAAATACATTGATGTTTACTCTAGAACCTCACCCTATATATATATATATAGGGAAAGGATCATGAGAAAACTACATCTAAATGAGAAAACTATAAAACTAACTAAAAAAAAGCTAAAAAAACATACCAAATTTTTTTTTAATTTTTTATAAAAAGATCGCTATTTTTTATATATAAAAAAATTTTCAAAAAAAAATGTTGTACTGCACGTGTGCATTATATGTGTACTACACATGTGCACTATATCCGTAATTTTTTTTTTTTTTTTTCCATGCATAAAAACTAGCGATTTTTTATAAAAAATGTAAAAAAAGATTTGGTATGTTTTTTAGGCTTTTTTAGTTAGTTTTTTGGTTTTCTCATTTAAACTAGTTTTCTCATGATCCATCCCCTATATATATGGAGCCGCTAAAATGAAAACCATCCCCAGTTGTAAGAACCGTGAGAACCACTCTCAACCAATTAGATTATGCCACCATAAAGGGTAGTTTGGTCATTTACCTCAAATGTCATGTCTGTCCATCTGTCTTCATTTAAAGCCACAGAGCTTTTTAAAACATCTCTCATATTTCTCTCTCTTAATTGATAAACCCTCTCTCTATTAAGAAGAACTTTGTTTCTCTTGTTCTCTCATCTTTACAAAATCCTCACTGATGAAGAAGAATCAAATCTTCATCATCTTCATCTGATTACAGGCGACCCCCCTCCTTCTCCGGCGACCCACTCCTTCTCCGGCGACCCTCCTTCTCCGGAACATCTCCGGCCTCCCTTCCTCTCCGCCGTCTCCGCCACCCCACAGCTACCCCTCCGTCGCCGCATCAGTCACAAAGATCTGCATATTCGCCGGTGTTTCACCACCCTCAAAACACTCAAAATTATCTCAAAACACGTCTGCAAATATTCCCCGGTGTGAAACCTTTGATGGAATACCCTCTCTCCTCCTTGTTAGACGTTGTCGGTAAGATTTTCTTGCGGCAATCGGCGTCATAAGAGTTGATGAACAAAACCCCTTTGCTGATTTCTATTAAGAGTCATTGTGTTAAACAAATCTGAGGGTTATGGGAAATAGGGTTATGGGTTGGATCGTATGTTGTCTGTAAAAGCTAAACAAAAGCAAATTTCATGACAAAATTAAATGCAGTATAGTTGTTTGTTCGATATGTTGTCTGTGTAAAAACCTAGAAGGTCTCGTGTTCGATGATGCAGGTGGTGGTGTTTGGCAGAGGTGGGCGACGGGTGTTGGTGGTGGTGGCGGTGGCGTTGGGGTTGGTGGCGGTGGGGATTTTTGGGTGGTGTGGGGCAGAGGTGGGTGACCGTGGGAGATTCTATTATGCAAGGTATTTTGAATTTATTTAATGTTACAATTCTTGAATAAATCGCATGGTATTTTGAATTTTTTCCGTTTATTTTGGAACTTGGATTGATATGTGTTTTTTATATTGAGGTTGAGATGGCAGTGAATGATGCATTTGTATCCTTTGATTTTGTGGGTTTTGATCTGTTTGGATGGGGCGGCGATGATGCAAAATAAAAAAATAAAAACGTAGATTTTGATGACGATGGCGCGGCAAGGATGGTGGAGGGTAGGTTTTTGAACTTGCAACCCCACTTTTGCAGCCTTTTGATTATCGGATAATCTGAGCCAAACCCCGTTTTTTTCGAGATACACTTTCTTTTGATGTTGGTTTTTTATTTTTCCCCCTAGGCGATGATGATAACAATATATCTGAGACACCTCCCGAGTTGGCGATTTCTAGGTGCGTTCGTTTTAGCGTAAAAAAAATTTTGTAAAAAAAAAGTTAAACCGTAAACTGTTCAATGTAAACCGTCAACTGTTCAACGTAAACCGTAAACTTTTTAACGTAAACCGTAAACTTTTTAACGTAAAACGTAAAAATTTTAACGTAAAACGTAAAAAGTTTTACGTAAAACGTAAAAAAGTTTTACGTAAAACGTTAAAAGTTTTACGTAAAACGTTAAAAGTTTTACGTAAAACTTAAAACGTAAAAAGTTTAACGTAAAACGTAAAAAGTGTAAAAACGGCGCGTTAAAACGGCGTGTAAAAAAATGTGTAAAAAACGCAGTGTAAAAACATGTGTAAAAAACGGCGCGTTATAAAACGTGTAAAAACCGACACTTGAAAAAACGGCGCGTTAAAAAAATGACGCTTGAAAAAGTCTAGCGTAAAAACGGCGCGTAAAAAAACGACGCTTGAAAAAGCCCGGCATGCAAAAACCGACGCGCAAAAAAATTTGTCTTGTTAAAAAAATTTGAATTTAAAAAAATAAAAAGTAATATAATAAAACAAAAAAGTAATAAAAAAATAATAAAGACAAAAAGACAAAAAAGAGTAATTTAACTAAACTACCCTTTTGGATTAAAATATTAAAAACATAATAAGACAAAATGTATTTAATATTCGTTGTAGTTACTTTTAATATCATCCATCCATCTTTTTGATCTAATGGTTAGAAACTGGTTCTCGCGATTCTTATAATTGGAGATGGTTTTTATTTTAGCGGTACCATATATATATATATATATATAGGACCGCTAAAATGAAAACCACCTCGAGTTGTAAGAACTATGAGAACTACACCGTACGGGGCGAGTTATAAACACATTTGTAAAAAAAAATCAAAAAAAAATGTCGTGTGTGTAGTTTTGAGCACCACAAGTTTGTGTTTACGGGTACCGTATTACGGTACCCGTAAACACAAACTTGTGGTGCTCAAAACTACACACACGACTTTTTTTTTTTTACAAATGTGTTTATAATACAAGTATCTACGTTTATGAAAAAAAATTTTGGTCCAACTCGCCCCGGATCAAAAAGTTCTCATGGTTCTTACAACTCGATGTGGTTTTCATTTTAGCGGACCCCTATATATATATATATATATATATATATATATATATATATATATAATCACGCTAAAATGAGAACCACCTCGAGTTGTAAGAACCGTGAGAACTACACCGTACGGTGCGAGGTGGACCAAAATTTTTTTTCACAAACGTAGATGCGTGTATTATAAACACATTTGTAAAAAAAATTAAAAAAAAAAGTTTTTGAGCACCACAAGTGTGTGTTTACGGGTACCGAAAATTTTCCGGTAGGATTTACGGTACCCGTAAACACAAACTTGTGGTGCTCAAAACTACACACACGACATTTTTTTTGAATTTTTTTTACAAATGTGTTTATAACACTCGCATCTACGTTTGTGAAAAAAAAAATTGGTCCACCTCGCCCCGTACGGTGTAGTTCTCACGGTTCTTACAACTCGAGGCGGTTCTCATTTTAGCGGTCCCCTATATATATATATATATATATATACATATATATATGGTTCTTACAACTCGAGGCGGTTCTCATTTTAGCGGTCCCCTATATATATATATACATATATATATATATATAGGGGAGGGTTCATTGAGGAACACTAAAAAAGTGGGGAACGGGGGAACACTTTTAAAAATTATACTTAACTTGTTAAAAAAAATATTTTTCTAATTTTTTTTCGGCGCTTTTTCTTATAAATACAAGTAGAAACATTTTTGATAAAAAAAATCAAAAACTAAAAATATAAAAAAAATGTTTAAAAAACAGTTTTATCTTATAAAATTAACTTAACATGTTAAAAATAATTTTTTTTTTAAATTTTTCTACGCCTTTCTTTTTAAAAAGGAAGAGAATCTGGTCGATTTAAAAAATATTTTTTCTAAAAAAAACAATTTTTAGCCTTTTTTTAATTGTTTTTTTTTCTGCTACGTGATTTACTTACCCGTTTTTCGGGTATCTGTTTGTTGGTTGTTTTGGAGCCGGGGGTCTCTCAGGAAGCAGCCTGTCTATTCTTGAATAGAGGAAAGGTTTGCCTACATCCCACCTCCCCCAGACCCTACCAATAGTTCTGCTATTTGTGGGATTTACTGGGTATGGTTGTTGTTGTTGTTGTTTAATTGTTTTTTTTAATATTTTTAGTTTTTGATTTTTTTATTAAAAATGCTTCTACAAGTATATATAAGAAGAAGCGCCGAAAAAGATGTTTAAAAAATTAATTTTTAACATGTTAAGTTAAATTTTTAAGAGTGTTCCCGGTTCCCCACTTTTTTAGTGTTCCCCAATGAACCTTACACTATATATATATATATATATATATATATATATGGTAAGGATAGTGTAAAAAGGGCTAAAGTGTGAGAAGTGTATTATAACACTGTATATAATACTATATAACACCATATAAACACCGTATAACAATATGTAACACCATATAATACCATAGGGGAAAGTTCTATGCAAAACACTAAATATTGCGAGAACACGCAGAACAAAGTGAATCACTCATTTTTTCAATCCTAAAAACCTAAAACTTAAATGAAAATGTTATAAATGTAAGATTTATTGTTTCTCACACTAGATTTTACAACAAAATTTGAAAAATCTTCAGTTTCTAAATAACCTACACACATGTAGGTTATATGTAGGCTAAATTACCTACATGTATGTAGACTATGTGTAGGGACAAATATATGAGTTTTTTGTGTATATATAATACACATATGAATGTAAGAAACATAAAATTTAAGAAATATAAAACTTAAATCCCAAAATTTAGTGATTTAGAGTTGTTCTTTTTGTTCTCGCAATAATTAGTGTTCTGTAATGATCCTTATCCTAATACCATATAACACTATGTAACACTATATAACATTATATAACAAATATAACACTATACATCTATCATAGACATGCTATCAGACAACCTATAGTGTTATATTTGTTATATAGTGTTACATAGTGTTATATGGTATTATATGGTATTACATATTGTTATACGGTGTTTATATGGTGTTATATAGTATTATATATAGTGTTATAATACACTTCTCACACTTTGAACACTTTTTACAGGATCCTCTACCTATATATATATATATTTCTCCAACTACCAAAAGTTATGTGTGATAAGAGGCTTCTTTCAAGGTGGGAAGTTCACGTCTTTCAATGTCAAGTCATTATTGACAAAAATATTAATATATAAGTATATAACAAATAAACAACAAAGATAATTTCTAAACTCTCTACATATATGTATATTTACAATTTAGTTTATTTATTTTCAGAAATTACGATTTTTATTTTTAGGATTTAAAGGTGCACTTATATTGGGCTGATGATTTTTCAAGTTAGAATTTTGAACCTCAACATGACTCGCACATTTATTTTGTTAATGAAATAAATTTTAATCAGGATACGCTTGTAATCTTGTAAGGGAAATTTAGATCAGGACCGTAGTTAGGAAATAGTTTATCAGAGTAAAACACCTCATTTTATAATTAATAAATACATGGAAAAAACCCAAGTTTTCATTCATAATATGTTTATAGGGATAAACCTTATTTTATTCAAATAAAACTTCTTTATTGTTTAGGTAACTTTTATAGCCATTTTTCCAAGTCTTCAGTGCACTCCAGCTGGCTTCTATTTTGCTTTTACATTTTGTTACCTGAAACGTGTTTTAAAAATTTTTGTCAGTGGGAAATACTGGTGAGTGCATCCCAATTTAATCAAAACAATTTATATCTTTACAGTATTGAGGGCATCCGCAATTACATTTGTTTATATCTACCAAATTACCACCCACTGTACTGTCAATCCTGACTTGTGGTCATGTTACTATTCTCAGTATTAGTAACAAGTATTGTATACAAAACCCCAACATACCAACAGTAATTGTAGTATTACAAATACTCAATCACTGTTAAATTTCACTTTAAAATAATTGAGGTTTTGCAAAGACAATTTATTTATAAAAAGAGAATGACTCACATTGCTGTTTTAGATAACCCTACAGCTTTCTGGTAATTTCCTGGTTATAATCTAGTAAATTAAACAATGCACACATGTTAGTAAAATAACCCAATTTACATTAGCTGTATCTCCCTCCCGAGACAGAACTCCAACGAATTTGTCAGGCAGAGCCTTGACATGCGTTACAGAGCACTAGATCAATCGGGCAGAGTAACTAATACATAACCGGGGGTTATATTACTTACAACGAGGCAGAGCTTCGCTTTTTAGTGGGTATTATGCCCGAGAATTACTTTAGCTATTCAGAAATTTAGAGAGAGAATTGATTTTTGAACGATTTCTAAATGAACGTCGAGCTCCAATTTATAGGGTCTGATCAAGGGCGGCTTGTCACGGCCCCCGACCCGGTTTTACCCGTTTCAGGAGTTGTGGGACAGAAATCCGTGGTATTGACGTTTATTTTGGCAGCGGAACTTTTAACAGGATCTTTTAAACTGAAAATGCCCAATTTATTTTATTTCACATTTTTGGGACAAACACCATATTTTACAATAAAGGAAATTTTACAGGGAAATTCCTTGTTTATTCAAAAACATGTTTATTTATTTTATTTACTGAGCCACATTCTTCAAGCTGGTGTGCTACGCGGCATTTTTCCCTGGTTCACAGTAAATCACCTGCAATGTGTTTAAAAAATATTTTTATCAGTGGGGAAATACTGGCGAGTAATTCAATTTACACAAAATGACACATTGTTATAACTTACAGAATTTAGGGTTTTTATATTTTCCCCTATCTTAATTAGCTGGTTCAGCTGTCACACGACCGAATCTATGACTGTGGACATATAACAATTTAGGCTCGCCCACCTAAGTGATAAATCGTTAGTAGTAATATGCACAAAACCCTACATACTGCCAGTAATTACAGATTAGCAAAGACTTAATCACTGCAAAGTATAACTGGAAAACATTTAGGGTTTTGTAAAGCAATTTGATAAAAAGAGAATGACTCACATTGCAAGTTTAATTGGACAGAACCTTGTCTACTGATTTTGCCTTGTAACCTAGTTAAATAACAATGCACACGAAACTAGGTCAGTAACTTAATACAACATTTACGATAAACTCACGAAATCAAAACCCTCACGACGAATGACAAAGTAAAACGGCTATCTCTATCAGAAACAATAGACAAAGGAATTCCATGTAATGAAACTATTTCATTTACATATAACTTAGCTAATTGTTCCATACTGAAAGTTTCCTTCATAGGTAAGAAATGAGCAGACTTGGTTAATCTGTCTACAATCACCCAGATTGCATCATTACATTTTCGTGTCTTGGGTAATTTGTTGCGAAAGTCCATTGTTATCAATTCCCATTTCCATATTGGCATTTCCAATTGCTGCAGTAAACCTGAGGGTTTCTGGTGTTCAGCTTCAACCTGTGAACAGGTTAAACACTTAGCAACATAGGCTGCTATATCATTTTTCATTTCTATCCATCAGAAATTCTTTCTTAAGTCTTGATATATTTTATCATTACCAGGATGTATCTATACTTAGACTTATGGGCTTCTTATAAAATTATGTGGCGTAGGTTTCCTTGTTTGGGTATCCAAACTCTTTTCTTATGGAATCTCCAAATTCCATATGTTCCTTGTTCTAATTCCTTAATCATTCCGTTTAGTTTTTCAGTATCGTCCTTGATTACTGATTCCTGTACTTCTCTAATTTGCTCATTTAAATCTATCTACAAATTTAATTTAAGAGAACGTACTCGTCTTGGCTTTTCGTGATACTTTCGACTTAAAGCATCATCTACTACATTAGCTTTTCCAGCATGATACTGGATATTACAATCATAATCACTAAGAATCTCCATCCAGCGTCTCTGTCTCATATTTAACTCTTTTTGCCCAAAAACATATCTTAAACTCTTATGATATGTGAAGACTACAAATTTATTTCCATATAAATAGTGTCTCCAAATCTTAAGGGCAAAAATTATAGCTCATAACTCTAGATCATGAGTCGTATAATTCTCTTCATGATTCTTAAGTTTTCTAGAAGCATAGGCTATAACCTTTTGACGCTGCATCAACACACATCCATAACCTAACTTAGAAGCATCATAATAGACTGATAAGTCTTCAGTACCTTCTAGTAATGCTAGTATGGGTGCGTTTGTTAACTTTTGCTTTAGAATCTTAAAAGTTTCTTCTTGTTTTGGTCCCCATTCAAACTTAATTGATTTGCCGGTCAATTTTGTTAAGGGAATGGCTATTCTAGAAAAATCTCGAATAAAACGTCTATAATAGCCTGCTAGTCCAAGAAAATTTCTCACCTCCGTTGGTGATTCAGGGACTTTCCACTTAGTAATCGCCTCGATTTTGGCGGGATCCACATGAATTCCTTCATGATTAACTAGGTGTCCAAGGAATTGCAATTCCTTTAACCAAAATTCGCATTTTGAAAATTTAGCGTAAAGCTTTTCTTTTCTCAGCAAATTTAAAAGTATGAACAAATGCTCTGCATGATCCTCTTTACTCTCTTAGAGTAAATAAGAATATCATCTATAAAAACAATTATGAATTTATCCAGATATGGTTTACATATTTTGTTCATCATGTCCATAAATGCGGCTGGGGCATTGGTTAAACCAAATGGCATGACTGTAAATTCATAATGACCATACCTTGTTCTGAAAGCAGTTTTAGGAATGTCCTTTTCCTGTACTTTAAATTGATGATATCCTGAGCGTAAATCGATCTTAGAAAAGAATCGAGCTCCTTGCAATTGATCGAACAGATCATCGATTCTCGGTAGTGGGTACCGATTTTTAACCGTAATCTTGTTCAATTCACGATAATCAATGCACATACGCATCGACACGTCCTTCTTCTTGACAAACAAGATTGGTGCTCCTCATGGCGATGAACTAGGCTGTATAAAACCTTTCTCCAGAAGTTCGTCCAATTGGTTCTTCAGTTCCTTCATTTCTGCTGGTGCTAAACGATAAGGTGCTTTGGCAATCGGTGTTGTCCCTGGTAGTAGGTGAATTCTGAATTCAACCTCTCTATCTGGCGGTAATCCAGGTAATTCTTCTGGAAAAACATCTGAGAATTTAGATACTACGGGGATATCTTTTAATTCTGCTCCTTTAGTGTTAATGATTACAGAAATCATATACACTAATGATCCCTTCCTTGCATAACTTGATGTTTTCATCACAGAGATGAATTTCGTAGATCTAGTTGGCTTATCTACATTAATTGTGATCTTTTCACCCTTTGGTGAACTTACTTGTATTAACTTTTGATAACATAGAATACTGATATGGTTGGGTATTAACTAGTCCATTCCTAATATGATATGAAATCCAGCCAGATTCATTGGGTACAAGTTAGCAATAAAATTATGATTTAAAATTTCTATTCTTGCTCCCTGCAAGATTTCAGAAATCTTAATGGATTCTCCATTTACCGTTTCTACTAGACATTCTTGTTGAAGTTTAGTTAATGGTTGATTGAGAATTTTGCAAAACGAAGTATTAATAAAACTTTGGTTCGCAAAAGAGTCAAATAAAACTTTAGCAAAAATATCATTAACTAGAAATGTACCGGCAATCACATCCGGAATTATCTTGGCTTCTTCAGCTGTCAGAACAAATGCTCTAGCATTATTAGTAGTCTTACTGTTCATGGCTTGAGCTAGTTTCGGGCAATTCGGCTTGATGTGTCATATCTCTCCACAGTTGAAGAATAGCTTGTTGTTGGGTTTCCTCCTGCAGTCTTCTTCTTTGTGTACAGACATTTTGCAAAAGTTGCAGTATGTCGAGCATTTTCCTGAATGCTCCTTCTTACAGGACTTACAGTAAGGTGCAGAGGTAGAACCTATACTTTTCCCACGATATTTATTTCCATAACGAAATTCTTGGGTAAGTTTCTCGGCTAGGTTCCTTCTCTGGTTCTCTTCTTGTGTACGTACTAATTCATCAATCAATGTATTGGCTAATTCTACAGCTTCTTCTATGGTTTGTGGTCTAGCTGCCTTGACTACATGTCTGATCTCACTAATTAATCCGCAGATGTAACGGGAGATTAATATTGGTTCTGGTGAAGCTAAGGTTGGTACTATTCTAGCATATTCGAAGAATATGGTTGTGTAACCCTTGCAGTCTATTCCAGTCATCCTAAGGTTTAAGAACTTATTAGCAATTTGTTCTTTTTCATTGGGAGGACAAAATTTTCTTTCAACCATTTCCTTAAAGTCAGTCCATTCCATATTATAAACTCTGTCATTTCCCTTAGACTGGAGAATAGTATTCCACCATTCTAATGCTGCATTCTTAAAAAGATTAGAAGCAAACATAATCTTATCCTCATCTGCACATTTTGTTATTTTTAAGACTGTCTCTGTCTTTTATATCCAACGTAAAGCTGCAATGGCTCCTTCATTTCCTCAGAATTCTATTGGTTTGGAAGACCAGAATTCTTTATAAGAACAACCATAAGACATGGTTCTTCTTCTTTTTGGAATAGGTAATTGGAATAGCGGTCCATTATTCACACTGTGACTTGGTTCACTAGGTGTTTATTTACTTCCACTTTTATCATTTTCTGCTTCTTTAACAGTCTTAATAATATATGGTATAGCATCTTTAATTCCTTGTGTTACTATGTGTTGGATGGCACTGTTATCTATTTGGTTATCATTATTCTGGCTTTCCTAATTTTCTTCGTTGTCCATCTGGATTTACAAATAATTATCAGGTATTAATATCACCGAATAAGATTTAATGCAAACAATCAAACTAACAGATTGATCAAAATCGTCGAACATTGCGACATTTACTCTTTTTTTCATATATATATTTGCTACAATCTAAAACTGAAATGTAAACATACTACTAGTTATGCATCTATAGATATTAGGTTACCTATTTTAGTTGATTTTATTTTTTTTCAAACTACACGCATTTATATATATAGGAACAGGATCAGGAGAGAACCATTTGAAGTGTGAGAACAGTGAGAACGATTTTCAGCCATAGGATCTTTGTGATTTGTGGCTAAGATGATGCGATGACATTTTTGTAAATAATGGGAACCTTATAACTACCAGGAGGGGTAAATTTGGAATATCCAAACAAGGGTGCACATGCTAATCATATGACATTTTCCCCCATCATCTTTAAACGCCAATAACTTTTTTATACGTGATTATTTTTCTAAACAAATTATACCATAAAACTCAGCGTTTTTTATCTTTCCTACGAGTATACTATTGATATATTTTTCGAAAAAAAATGAAATGCGTTTTATGGCGTTTTTCTGAACTGGATGTTTTATGGCGTTTTATACTAGTTATTTATACTATTGATATATTTTTCGAAAAAAAATGAAATGCGTTTTATGGCGTTTTTCTGAACTGGATGTTTTATGGCGTTTTATACTAGTTATTTTTATGGCGTTTTTCTGAACTATGTGTTTTTATGGCGTTTTAACTAGGTATTTTCATGACGTTTTTCTGAACTGAGTGTTTTATGGCGTTTTAAACTGAGTTTTTTAAAGGCGTTTTTCTGAACTGAGTGTTTTTATGGCGTTTTAACTAGGTATTTTCATGGCGTTTTTTCTGAATTTGGTGTTTTTATGGCGTTTTATTTGAACACACAGTTCATGTGTGTGGGTTTTTGACAATATTACCCCTTAGTGTAATTTAGCATCAATGCCACATGTCTACTCTAAAATCGTTCTCACCGTTCTCACACTTTTCACCGTTCTCTCTAAATCCTAACCCTATATATATATATATATATATATATATATAGGGGAATGCTAAAATGAGAACCACCTCGAGTTGTAAGAACCGTGAGAACTACACCGTAGGGGGCGTGGTGGACCAAAATTTTTTTCATAAACGTAGATGCATGCATTATAACAACATTTGTAAAAAAAAAAAAATGTCGTGTGTGTAGTTTTGAGCACCACAAGTTTGTGTTTACGGGTATAGTAAATCTAACCGGAAAATTTACGGTGCCCGTAAACACAAACTTGTGGTGCTCAAAACTACACACACGACATTTTTTTTTTTTGAATTTTTTTTTACAAATGTTCTTATAATACATGCATCTACGTTTATGAAAAAAAAATTTGGTCCACCTCGCCCCGGATCAAATAGTTCTCGCGGTTCTTACAACTCGTGGTGGTTCTCATTTTAGCGTGATCCTATATATATATATATATATATATATATTATCCATGTAACAAAATGACAAACCATAGGGAGCATACATGCTATTTTCAAAAGGTGGGGACTAAACGTGAAACCACAGGGATCATCCAGGCAATTAACTCTTAAGTTTATTTGTATTTGATCTTTATTGTAATCTTGTAATCCAATATGTAAGATCCGTTTCATTAGTATCACTATTCATTGTTATTCTATCTCATTATGGTTAAGTTTACTTAGGGGCTGTTTGGTAGCATCTGAATGACATTAAGAGGCTACCTTTTAATGAAATCATTTAAGAGTTTAACAAAGATAATGTAGAAGAATGTGACATGTGATGGTTTACCATTCAGATGTTACCTCTTATCCAGTCAGACATAAGGTTACCTCTTATTCATTCAGACATAAGGGCCACAAATGATTTCATTAAGAGACAACCTCTGAATGGATTAAGAGGCTACCAAACAGCCCCTTAAATTTTAGAGTAAAATGCACGGATAGTCCATGTGGTTTGGTGAAATTTCACCTTTAGTCTCTAACTTTTCAAAATTACACTCTTAGTCCCTATGGTTTAACAAATTGTTACTCGGATGGTCCCAAAGCGGATGAATATTAGTTTTTCTAGTTAAGTGGGTGTGAAATGACAAGGACTATCCGAGTAACTTGTCAAACCACAGTGACTATCCGAGTAACAACTTGTCAAACCACATGGACTATCCGAGTAACCTTCATCCGCTTTAGGGACTATCCGAGTAATAACTTGTCAAACCACAAGGACTAAGAGTGTAATTCTGAAAAGTTGGGGACTAAAGGTGAAATTTCATCAAACCAAAGAGACTATCCGTATATTTTACTCTAAATTTTATTGATTTAAATTTTATTGATCAAAAAGTTAAAAGGGTGGAGAGAGTAGTCACCAAATGGTGAGTGTTTAAACTATTTTTTAACAAATAATGTCATGTCATGTTAAGTCCTTACTCGGCAACTTCACTCCTCATTTTGCACTCAAACACTAGCAATGGTCAAACACATAGATAGTGGTAAACAATTTAAAAAAAATGTGATTGGTTGAAAAAGGGTATGACCCACCATTAACCCCCTCTCTCCTTAGTCTCCCCTCCATCACTTCTCTTCCCCGACTCGGTGTATACTCACCGCCACAATCTCTCCCCGCTCACCGATTGAAGGCCGGCACCAATTCACCGCGCGATAAACCTTTCTCCCCGATTAAGTCACCGCTACCACTCCGCCCACCTAAGAGTTGAGATATGGTACTGTGTGAGCTATTATTATTAATGTAAATAAATGAACAATATTATTAAAATGCATACATAAAAGGTACAAATGCATATCACGATAATCTTAACTTTTTTTATTCACAAATATTACAACTAACTATAAGTAATTTGCCTTATGGCTTTATATTCTAAAATGGTGGAATAAGGTTTTTATGATCAATAGGTCTTGTGTTTGATTTTCATAAGGGGGGTTTTGTAGGAATCTGTTCATGTAAAATAAATAAAATAATTTTATTAACTTGAAATTACAACTGGAAAGGAAAACAGAAATTATAATACATATTACAACTGAAAAAATGGAAAACAAGAACAGAAAATCGAACAGAAACACTGTTCTTGGATGAGGATCGTGTTAGACACGGGTCCCTTAAAACAAATTTCGTGTCTCCCAGGAGAACACGTTTGTTTCCAGGATACAACAGCCCGAAGCAGTTGCACTGCCGGTCTTGACTCCAACCCGAAAGAGTACCTCGAAAGCTTGAAGAAGAAGAAAAATTCTGTAGAGAGAAAGATAGTTTGCTGTGAATTTCGGTGTGTCTTTGTTGCAGTAGGCTCCTCCTATTTATACTGCAGGTCCAAGTTGAAACTGAAAAACGAATTTAATGGGTGAATTAAACTGCATTAAACGTATTTAATGCACTTTAATTCGTCATTAAATTCGCAGTCAAAAGCATTGACTTCGTCAGTTTCGAATGCTGAATGTAAATGCACTGACATAACTGCAGCTGGAAGCTTCTGTGCGCGCGCGCGTGCAAGACACACTGGTGCGCGCGCATGTCTGCACCCTCATGCGCGGTGCGTCCATTTGGCTCACTGCCATGCGCGCGTGTGCCCCACTGGCTCAATCCCATGCGCACCTATGCGCGTGCGCCACGTCACCTGTAAGCCTCTACGAGCACGCCACCTCAGTGCCCATGCTCCATGCGCGAGAACGCGCCACGTGTACTCGCGCGCGGATGCGCATGACTGCCACGTCATGCACCACCCCGCGCGGACCCATCTGGGTCACATGCCTGCTTGCCACGTCTCTAGCCACTTGGTCCTTGCAGCCCCTGTGCTCCACCACACGCATGTGGTCAAAAATACAAAGGCGGCTCTCAAGCGTGCGAAGTGCTCCGCACCCTTCGCGAGTACACTAGTGAGTGCTTCCATGAAACAATAAGGATGGAGAGTTCCCACGTAAATACCCCTTTAAGTTTCATCTCTCATCCGATGTGGGACAAGGTGCCACTTTCCCACTTATTTCAGCATTCAAGTTTCAAACACCAAACTTTGAGCATCGATATCTCATTCATCTTTGCTCCGTTTTGGACGTGGTTTAGTTCGTTGCGAAGCTCTTCCAACATAGAACACAGACCCACAAATAAATATATAAAACCCGCTCATTTTATTATATTTATTTCTAGTCCAAAATAGGAAAAAATCATTTTCCTATATTTGTGAAAAATGCTATTTCCACAAAATTTCCAACAATCCCCCACATGAATAGAAATCGATCTATCAAGTTTCAACGATACACGTTCAACAGTTGAGTATTGCAAGATACGTAGGTGTAACCTTTGAACCTTCTTTTGTGAAGCATACTTAGCCTCCTAGGGTCTTGTAGACGCGGTGTCTTTGAACAATCCTCCATTTATGTAGGCGACAATATACATTCACACAATTACTCTCCCTAGTCGAGTCAAGACCTCATGGTTGTGTCCGTTTATGGTCATGGAACACGTTCCTGGTTCTGCGAGAGCTCTAGGATTTGTGCCTCCCCACAAATCCATTCGAAGCGACCCCACTTCTCTCTAACATAGGTGATTCCTCTGAATCATTAAAAGCATCATGGTTAATTTGGATTTCCTCAAAATATTTAACCTCAACATGCTTAACCTTACATTAACGTCACTGATTGGAATGGACTAGGAAGTATACAACTCCCTTTATTAATTTTGGGGCACCCCCCCCCCCACAGTGACTCCCTTTGGGTTTATGATTAAGTTTGCCTATTGAACCTAGATCTTGGGATCTCCAGTCAACTAGGTTAGGTTTCCCTCATATTCCCTTCATCTATGGGCTTTAGTCCCATTCCTCTTGACAACCTATACACCTTATCTGTGCTTAAGCCTTTTGTTAACGGGTCCGCAATGTTCTCCTCTGACCTCACATAGTCAACTGAGATAACACCCGTTGAGATAAGTTGTGGTACCGTGTTGTGTCTACGTCGAATGTGCCTTGATCTGCCATTGTACATCATGCTTTGTGCTCTAGCAAGAGCAGACTGATTGTCACAATGTATGCAGATCGCCGTCAACGGCTTTGGCCATCTTGGAATATCTTCCACAAATTGACGTAGCCACTCCGCCTCTTCCCCGCTTTTATCTAAAGCGACGAATTCGGATTCCACAAAATGGATCTAGCTATAACCGTTTGCTTGGAAGACTTCTAAGCTATAGCTGCGCCAGCAAGTGTAAACACGTAACCACTTGTTGATCTGTGATCCTTTATATCTGATATCCAGTTAGCGTCAGTGTATCCTTCGATCACTGCTGGATCACGGGTATAATGCAATCCATAGTATCTCGTGTATCTTATGTATCTGAGCACCCTCGTGATAGCTTTCCAATGATCCTCGCTCGGATTACTGGTGTATCTACTTAGCCTGCTCACAGCATATGCCAAGTCGGGTCTAGTACATGTCATTAGATACATGAGACTACCAATGATTCTTGAGTACTCTAACTGAGAAACACTCTCGCCTCTATTCTTCCTTAGGCGTTGGGTATTATCAATTGGAGTTCGAGCTATACTCGTATCTTCTGAATTGAATTTCCCAAGGATCTTTTCCACGTAGTGAGATTGACTTAACACAAGACCATTTTGGGTTCTAGTGATTTTTACTCCTAGAATCACGTCCGCGAGACCCATGTCTTTCATGTCAAACCTCGCTTTTAACATGTCTTTCATTGAGTTCATCAACTTATCATCACTCCCAATGATAAGCATATCATCTACATAAAGACATAGAATCACATAACCTCTTGGTGTGTCTTTAAAATAAACACACTTGTCGCACTCATTTATTTTGAAACCATTGTCAATCATGACATGATCAAACTTTTGGTGCCATTGTTTTGGAGCTTGCTTCAAGCCATACAAAGACTTGACCAATTTACATACTTTGCCCTCGTTTCCTGGGGCGGAAAAACCCCCGGGTTGTTCCATGTAAATTTCTTCTTCTGAATCGCCATTTAGAAAGGCGGTCTTTACATCCATTTGGTGAACTTCGAAATTTCTTAGAGCCGCAATTGCAAGAACCAATCGTATAGAGGTTATCCGCGTTACATGTGAGTAAGTATCAAAGTAATCTAGACCCTCCTTTTGTCTAAATCCTTTGATTACTAACCTTGCCTTGTATTTATCAATGCTTCCATCGGCTTTCATCTTCCTTTTGAATATCCAACGATATCCAAGTGGTTTACAACCAGGTGGAAGATCTACTAACTCCCAAGTATGATTTTGCAGTATAGAATCAATTTCATTCTTAATTGCTTCTTGCCATTGAGGTCCTTTTGCGGAGGTAACCGCTTCGCGGTAGGTATTGGGCTCACCCTCAACCATATAGCTCATGAAGTTTGGACCAAAGGATTTTTCAACCCTTTGTCGTTTACTTCGTCTAAGCTCACCCTCCTCGACCTTGGGTCGTTCATGTCTTTCATCTAATCGCGTAGATGAACTTGGTCCTGCTTCATCTAACCATGTAGATGAACTTGGACCTGCTTCATCAACCGCTCTTGACGAAGGCGCATGTGTTTGTCCTAACATTGGAAACATATTCTAAAAATATGAGACGGTGTTAGAATTTGCCTCTATGATAGTGTGTTTGTGTACATCGGGATTCTTGGACTCATGTACAAGAAAACGATGTGCGCTACTTTGATGTGCATATCCAATGAAAATGCAATCAACAGTTTTGGGTCCTATCCTAAGAGCCTTAGGAGGTGGTACAATCACCTTAGCTAGGCACCCCCACACTTTCAAGTATTTGTACGAAGGCTTCCTTTTTCTCCATAACTCATATGGAGTTTCGTCCCTATTTTTCAAAGGTATCTTGTTCAAAAGATAGTTTGCTGAGAGAATGGCGTCCCCCACATTTCTCGGTTCACTCCCGAGCTTATCAACATGGCGTTCATCATTTCTTTCAATGTGCGGTTCTTTCGTTCCGCAACGCCATTTGATTGTGGAGAATAAGGAGGTGTACACTCATGTACAATGCCACTTTTTGTGCATATATCCGCAAAAGGTGCAACATATTCACCTCCTCGGTCGCTTCTCAAAGCTTTTATCTTCTTTTTAAGTTGATTCTCAACTTCGTTTTTGTACAAGATAAACTTCTCTATTGCTTCGTCTTTACTTTTTAGTAAATACACATAGCAATATTTCGTACAATCATCAATAAACGTGATGAAGTACTTGTTTCCTCCACGCGAGAGAACCGCATATAAATCAAGGGGTTCGGTTATTCGTTCAACCGATTTAAACGATGATCTCGTAAGTTTGGATTCGACACAAATCTCGCATTTGTGATCGGACTCGATATGGAATGTTGGTATCAAGTTTAATTTAATTAAACGTCGTAAAGAATTAAAATTTACATGCCCTAGTCTACCATGCCAAACATTAGAAGATTCAATCATGTAAGTAGGAGTAGAATTTTCATTCATTTTCTTGTTTTGGTTAACAACCATTACATTCATTTTGAACATTCTATTTAGGGCATAGCCCTTTCCGATAAAAGTTCCACGTCTAGACAAGACAAAATTGTCCGATTCAAACACTAGACGAAATCCAAACTTGTTGAGCATCCATCCCGACACGAGATTCTTTTGTATCTCTGGGACATAAAGCACATTTGTCAAGGTAAGCTCCTTGCCCGAAGTAATCTTCAAGACGACCGTGCCTTCCCCCTTGATGCTTGCGGTAGCTAAAAGAGCCTTATCTCCACAAACATGACGGGTTGCACCCGTGTCAACGAACCATCCTTTTGGGTTTTCAACCATTGCGTTGACTTCTTCAATCATAGCCGCTTCCTCGGTTATCATTGCGATTAGAGGCATACCATCCTCATCAACCATATGCGCACGCTCACGCTTAGGTTTCTTGCATTGGTTAGCACGGTGCCCCGTCTCGTTTACAATTGTAACAAGTACCTTGGAAAGGCGCAAGCTTCTTTTTCACAGCCCCCTTTTTAGGTCCAAGGTTGTTAACCTTTGCTTTCCCTTTGTTGTTGGTTTTACCCTTGCCCTTCTAGGCCTTTGAGGATTCCCCAATTTCCACCATATTTGCTTTAGCCGAAGCTTGCAACATGGTGCCTTTTTGGGCCACCCTGTTGTCCTCTTCTATATGAAGACAGACGACAAGTTCCTCAATCGTCATTTCCTTCCGCTTGTGTTTAAGATAATTCTTAAAATCCAACCAAGCAGGAGGTAATTTTTCGATCATGGCTGCCACTTGAAACGTCTCGCTGAGTACCATACCCTCAGCGTGGATGTCATGAAGTATAATCTGTAACTCTTGGACTTGGTTCATAACAGTCTTGTTATCAACCATTTTGTAGTCCAAGAAACGGGCGACAACAAATTTCTTTGTTCCCGCATCCTCCGTTTTGTACTTTTTATCCAAAGACACCCATAATTCTTTGGAAGTCTTGATACTATAGTACACATTATACAGCGCATCCGAGAGACCGTTGAGAACATAGCCTCGACATATAAAGTCCGAGTGCTTCCACGCCTCTACCGCGCTTAGTGCCTGAGCGTCGGTCTCCCCTTCCGTAGGTTGGGGAACGGTTTCAGTCAAGAACCTCACAAGGTTCATGGTGGTCAAGTAGAAGAACATCTTCTGTTGCCACCTCTTGAAGTGGAGACCCGAGAACTTCTCGGGTTGTTCAACATGATTCGCCACTGTGGACGCTCCCACAGTGTTGGCAGGGGTACCGACAACAACGTTGACGTTGGTATTTTCAGTCGACATTCTGAAAAATTCCACAAAACCAAGTTAATAAATCTATTAGAATAATAAATGTGCTGATTTATTATTTTACTAACAAAATCGATGAGTAACAAAATCAGCCTCGTAGCTTCTAAGTCCAACTTTGAAGACTACAAGAGAAGATCTTAGAACCCAAAGACAAAGAAGGAGTAGAAGAACAGAGTTCTGTTTTGACAAAGGCTCAACTTTGAATCAAAACAGAGAAATAAAAAATCTGCTTTTTTAAACACAACTGTATGAATTCAAAACTGGTTCGAATTCACAGCAGAATATGTTTGTGTTTCTACACGAACGGTGTTTAAAAAATTGGTTTTAAGATTGTAGGAATCCGTTCATGTAAAATAAATAAAATAATTTTATTAACTTGAAATTACAACTGGAAAGGAAAGCAGAAATTACAATACAGATTACAACTAAAAAAATGGAAAACAAGAACAGAAAAACGAACAGAAACACTGTTCTTGGCTGAGGATCGTGTTAGACACGGGTCCCTTAAAACAAATTTCGTGTCTCCCAGGAGAACACGTTTGTTTCAAGGATACAATAGCCCGAAGCAGTTGCACTGCCGGTCTTGACTCCAACCCGAAAGAGTACCTCGAAAGCTTGAAGAAGAAGAAGAATTCTGTAAAGAGAAAGATAGTTTGCTGTGAATTTCGGTGTGTCTTTGCTGCAGTAGGCTCCTCCTATTTATACTGCAGGTCTAAGTTGAAACTGAAAAACGAAATTAATGGGAGAATTAAACTGCATTAAACGTATTTAATGCACTTTAATTCGTCATTAAATTCGCAGTCAAAAGCATAGACTTCGTCAGTTTCGAATGCTGAATGTAACAGCACTGACATAACTGCAGCTGGAAGCTTCTGTGCGCGCGCGCGTGAAAGACACACTGGTGCGCACGCATGTCTGCACCCTCATGCGTGGTGCGTCCATTTGGCTCACTGCCATGCGCGCGTGCGCCCCACTGGCTCAATCCCATGCGCACCTATGCGCGTGCGCCACGTCACCTGTAAGCCTCTACGAGCACGCCACACAGTCGCGCCGTTTTGCCTCACTTGGTGCGCCGCGCACGACACCTCAGTGCCCATGCTCCATGTGCGAGAACGCGCCACGTGTACTCGCGCGCGGATGCGCATGACTGCCACGTCATGCACCACCCCGCGTGGACCCATCTGGGTCACATTTGTTGGTGCATCCGTCTGTCGCCTACGTCTTATATTGAGTCTTGTATAGATTTAGGGCATGAGAATCAAAATTGTGATTTTTAGAGGTGATTCCACTCGAAATGACACCTTGTCTTTTCAAGCTAAATCACATAATTTTCTGATTCCACTCGAAACATTAAATTATGATTCCACTCCAAAATAACATGTTAATTCCGTTCCAAATGACACCATGTCATTTGGAGCGAAATCAGAACCCTATAAATAGGGTCATTTGGGGCGAAATCAGGAGTTAGTGGTGTGTGTTGTCTTCCAGTGAGCCACGAAGTGTTGTCGTGATTGTAATCAGGATTCTCATCAATAGAAACAACAGATTAAAGTGAATACTTGCTGAATTGCACCGAAACACTTGTTTCCGCCTCTTGTTTTGGTGAAAAGCTCTTCTAACCGACTCGTTCGGATCCAAAACCGATCCTATAAGTGGTATCAGAGCTCAGGAAGAAGAGCTCTTGCCAATTCAGCTGCTTTTTCTGGTTTTCTACACCTTCTCATCAAATTGAACATCATTTTACGGTCAGAATCTGTTCAGATTTGCACACATTGGTCGGAATCGTATATTGACAAAGCCTTAGAAGTTTCAAGTCCAAATTCGAACTATATCTTGATAAAATTGTGATTCAGCTCGAAGTTGATCGAAGATATGATGACATCAGCCTGATTCCGCTCTTGAATTGATTCTAATTCCGCTCCAAAATCGACTTTCAGACTGATTCCGCTCCTAAATTGCTCCTGATTCCGCTCAAGAGAAACAAAATCTTGATTTCGCTCCAGATTTTATCTTGATTCCGCTCCTAAATCAGCTGTCACTTTGATTCCGCTCGTGAATTGATATTGATTCCGCTCTAAATCAACTTTCAGTTTGATTCCGCTTCTGAGTTGTTTCTAATTCCGCTCCAGATTGTTTGTTTGATTCCGCTCATAACTGATTCAGTTGATAAATCTCTGATTTCGCTCCAAGTATCAAAGTCAGATTTCGCTCCAAAGTATGTTGAGATTCCGCTCAAAAGTGTTTAGGTGATCAGAATTATTTCAGGTTGCATGTGATCATTAAACGTATTGTCGGCTATTATAATTGTTTGTTTGGATCAAGGTTTACATATGAAGGAGTGATTGCATGTGTTTCTCAATCAGATAAAATAAACGTGATGTCAGCCTAGTGAGTGTTAAGGAGGCCCAATCATATTCATTTGTTCATTGATAATTGTCGGCCACTACTCAGTTTGTGCATGTGAATTGTTTTGCCTTGAAAAAGAAAGTGTTTGCTACTGTTAATTGAGGTTTAATCAGAGTAAATCAGTATTCGGCCCAAGTTTCAACATCATACAAATCAAAAGGCCCAATCACAATATAAGATCAAGTTTGAAAGTGCGGCCCAACATAAGATATATTGAGTTTTTCAAGTCATCGGTCTATTTGAGTATTTCACGAGGTGAACCAGATCATTTGAAACTGTGTGTTTGTGAATTTTTTGAAAATTGAACAATGGACAACGAGTTTTATAATGCTTTTGCTAGCCCGATTACTATCACACATAATACATTACTTGAGAATGAAACGGGGACATCACAGAAACCACCAAAGCTCTTGGATATTGATGATTACAATGGTTGGTCTGAACGTTTTGGAAATTGGGTTGAAGCTTATCACTTAGATGCATGGGATCACACTGAAGAACCATATGAAAAGCCCACAAGGAATGGTATTCAGTTAACAGTTAGAGAAATGAGTGATGATGAGAAAAAGAAATATAGAGATGAAAAATTAATGGTGAGTCTACTTCAGGAAGCAATTAAAGAGGACATGTTGATATTGCTTCAACATGATGGAAGTGCTTATTCGATCTGGACTGAATTGGAAGCAAAATCTGTAGGAAGTGATGATATGCTTAAAAACAAGATGTCTCTTATGAAGAAAGAATTTGATCTGTTTCGAGGTTTAAAATCTGAAAACACCAAGCAAATTATTGAAAGATATTGTAACTTGGTGAGAAATATGTCAAAATTGGGAATAAAAAAGGATACTGATGAGCTGATTGAGAAACATGCTGATGCACTACCACATGAGACTTGGGGAACATTCCTGATGATGTTGAGAAACAATCGGAAGGAATATAAAAAGTTAACATTGGGAGAGTTCATCAAACATTTGGAAGCTCAAGAGATGGAGCAGACGAAGATCGCCAGGATGAAGAACTACGATGGAGAACAAGACATCAGCTTGTATTTCAAGAGTGGTGTTAGTGAAAAGACGAATTTCTCTCCAAAGGTTGAAATAGCTTATAATGCAAAAGGTTCTTCGGAAAAATCAACTCAAGGATCAAGCAGCACATCCGGATTTTCTTCATTTCCGACATACGATCCTCAGTTCACTACAACAAAAAGTGGAAAAGTTCTTTAATGCAACATTGCCTTAAAGCTTGAGAATGATCAGAACTATACAGAGGAAGTTGCTAAAAGCCACATGTCGTTGTTGGTTACAGTGCTTGAGTCTTATGGTGGATTAGTTACAGGGAGGATCGGTAATCCAATGCTCACGAAAGAGGATTACGATCAAATCGATGCCGAGGAAATGGAATTAATGGATATTAAATGGTGTATGGCTAGTGTGTTGAGACGAGCTGAAAAATTTAAACAAATCACAGGCAGAGATGATTTTCGCGAGGCACATGTTTCACCTTTAGGTTTTGATAAGACTAAAGTTACATGTTTTCGTTGCAGGGAAAAGGGGCATTTCAAGAGAGAATGCACAAATCGAGAAGCGAGTGGAGCTCAAAATCCCTTCGGAAACAATGATTATCACAAAAAGGCGATTTATCATCAAGTCACACCACAGCCATATCAACAACAACAAGCATCGCATCAAGCACAAACTGCACATGGAAGAATGGAGATTAAAGATTCAAAGAGAGCTTGTCTGGGAAAGGATAGTGGATTCAATTGGGATAATTACATTCCAACAAATAGCAGAGTGTGTCTGGCAGATCAAGATGATGAAAAGTTAGCTGAAGGTTTCAATTGGGACAATTTTTGCCCAGATCAAGAATTAATGACCAGAGAAATGTCCAAAGACACATCGAATGTTAAAGCTTTTATTGCTAATGCTTACGATCTGAAATGGGCAGAAAAAATTAGAAAGGTCAGGGAAGCTGAAGAAGAAAAATGGAGAAAAATTGAAGAAGAAGAAGAAGAAGAAAGGTTAAAAGCTGAAGCTGAAGCCAAGAAAAAGAAAAGAAATGAGTTTTTTCAATCAAACAGAACAGTCAAAGATGTTCCAGAATTTGAAATCAAAGTTGATACTGAAACAGTCAAAGTTCCTGAAAAGTGTTTGAATTGTGATTCTTTGATCATGCAAAACAACGAGCTGCTACACAACATTAAAAGATTAAAAGAATCGTATGATACAATGAACAGAGAAATCAACAAGTACACTGATTCAAACTGTGAACAAGCTATAGCAATGAATACACTCAAAGGAGCTTATATGAGACAGCTTGATGATGTCAACTTCTACACAAAGAAATGTGCTGATCTGGAATTGAAGCTGGCAACACAAAGAATAGAAACTGAGAGAATTAAAAAATTATTAGAAAGTTACTCATGTTCTACTTTTGTTGTTGACAGGATTTATCCAATTGTGGAACAAATGAAGACGTTTGAAGAAGTGAAGAATTCAGAAGAAAAGAAGTCCGAGACAAAAGGAGATGATGAAGTGAAAATTTCTGGTGAGAAACCAAGTCTTGTCTATAACAAATGTCCACCCCCAGTCGAAAATGGATATTTGTCTCGAAATCCAAATTCTGAAAAGTCTGTGTCGTCAGATAACTTACCAGAAAATATTGATGTCACATTCACATCGTCCGATACTGATCATGAGTCCAAGTTGATAAAAGGTGTGGTCGATCAGGTGTTAGACAAAGATGACATAGAGGAATCAAAACCGGAGTCCAAATCCGAGTCAAAGTCTGAGTCCGATAAATCAAAGTCAACAATCAAAAAGGACAAACGGGTTTATGACAAAGAGTTTTTGTTATCAAAATCTAATTTGGATGACGAACCGATCAAAGTAGCATATACTTTGAAAGATTCTGACAAATTACATTGTGATGAGATTTTTCCAATAAGAGGTGTTAAAACTGAAATGATTAAAAAGGTTTTCAAATTAACAGAAATCAACATTTCTGAAATAAAAGATATTAATCTTTCTGAAAATCCAAGACCTTACATCTCAAGAGTGCAACAAAGATTAAACAAGAAAAAGGGATACAGTTCTGGTTCTGGTATTCATAAAAAACCAAACCATAACTGTAATTTCAAAAAGAAAGGATTAGGATTTAATCAACCGAAAAATTATAAAAATGAAAATTTTTTTAAACCAAAAACTGTGTTTGTTTCAGGAAATTCTTTAGAAGCTGAGAAAGAGCAAGCATTCAGAAAGCAGACAAATCAAGAATTCCTTGCAAAGAAGCAAGATGAGATGAGGAAAAGTGTTATTTACAAGAAGACTGAGACAAGAACCTGTTTTCAGTGCAAATCTGCTGGTCATATTGCTAGAAATTGTCAGAAAACATTCAAACCAAAACAGGAAGTCTCTGGTAAAATGAAAGAAAAAGTTGTTGAGAAAACTGGACTTACAACCAGAAAGTTTACAGGCTTTGAAAATTCGACCTTTGAGATTGGTGAATGTTCAAAGAATGTGGTAAAAAGAAAAGAAAATCTGAAAAATCAAAAATGGGTTGTTAAGGGTTCAGGAAACAGTTCTGGTGATGAATCTAATTCCACAAAATCAGAGGAGCCAAAAGTTGTTAAAGAAAAGGTTGAGAAATCAGTTCCGAATGTGGATGATGTGAATTTTCCACCTCTGTGGGCTGAAAATTTTAAAAAGAAAGTTGGGAAAGTTGAAATTTCAAATCAATTTTATTCTGATAAGAAAAAATTTGATGTTGATAAGGCTTTCAATGGAACTGTGAAACACATTTTTGGAAAAATGGTCGATGGTAAGGCCAAAGGAGTGAAAGAATTTTATGCTTCAAAAAGAAATGTTCACAGGTCGGTTGAAAGTAAAGATGAAGAAGAGGTTGTTACACCCAAGGAAGGTCAGGCTTGGGTGGATATATTTTTCAAACAGTAAAAACCTGACTTGCCGGAGCTCCCAAGTTGGTAATCGTGGAGCATGAATCGGCATCATTCATTGTTTATGAAAATTGTTTGTGTATAAGTGTGAATAGCCGGAACTCCCAGGTTGGTAAGTGTGGAGTAGGAATCATCACTTTGAGAATTCAACCAACAGATGATGATTGGTTGAAAATGCTTGATTGGATTGATTTTACAAGTGGTAAATCAGGGACATTAAGTTGTATCTGATTTCCAACAAGTGGTTGAAAAACAACGTGATGAACCAATTCCCTAACCTAATAATGGTTTTACAAAATCAACACAACTTATTTTCTGGAAAAACCATTTTGATTAATACAAACTTAAGTGTTTTGAGATCATAATGGGAAAATAGTTTGTTGTGAGGGGGAGTTCTGATTGTTTATGCCAAGTGGATGGCGAATTGAGGCAATTCGATATCAGTTGTCATGTTCTTGTACAGTTTATTTTCAAATTTCTAAAATGTGTTTGCATATTAGGGGGAGTATATTTTCAGAATTCAGAAAATCCAAAAACATTAGAAAATTTGAAAAATCCAAAAACATGATAAAATGAAAAATGAGTTATTGTTGCATAAAAGAGGAAATGATAGTACATCACTGGACTGTCACAACACGCTAAAGAAATGGAAAGTTAAAATGTGATAAACGGTCTCACTAAGGATGTGACGATAGGCTCAGCTAGACTAGTAGATCTGCGATAACGATACAAACTTAAATGAAAAAGCCTAGTTCTTATGGAAAACATGGTCGAAAGCATAGTACTTAGTTTTGTCCTTCTTGACTGTGTGCCTACTCAGTAATCGCTGATTGTCGAAAGACATAAAACTGGTTAAGTTTGTGAACTTTCACAACTTTGCTGAAAAGTCACTGTGATTGTGCATTTCATTTTGCAAAGATTTAAACTTGTTTTATTTCTTTATTTTGTTTAAGCATCGGACATCCTCTGCGTATACGTGAGTATCGACCTGGATGTTGTTGCCTAAACGTTCTGCTTTATTTTCTTTGGTGTTTCGTTTAAGCTTTGGACCTCCTCTGCGTATACGGAAGTATCGACTTGGTGGTTAAAGCCTAAACAACTTCAACTTGTTTTATTTTTCTTATTTTGTTTAAACATTGGACTTTCTCTGTGTATACGGAAGTATCGACCTGATTGTTAATGTTTAAACATTCTGCTTTGTTTTCGCACAAATCACAGTTGATAAAAGTTTAAAAGCATTGCTTGAGATAGTGTATTACATGATGAGGGGATATGCTGAGAGTGTGGGGTCCATAAGAACTTAGTGCAAAATTAATATACCTTAACGTATCGGTAAGCATTTCGAAAGTTTTTAGTTTGAGTTTAAGTAGAAAGCAATATCGTTAATCAATGTGAATCGTTTAGAACTTAAAATTAAATCAAGCTTAACGGTGTTAGTGATTTGTCTCAAAAACTGATATGATCCTCTTGCACAAACTCACAAAAATATTGTTTGTATATATTTCTTTACTGCATTCTTATTCAAAAATTCAAAAAGATTTTAAGTGTGTTTTAGCATAAATTTTTGTAAAAATCCAAAAAGATTTTCGAAAACTGTTGTTGGAAAGCTGACGTTCAAAATTCCAAGTGCTAAACTTGATGAACAGGCTTGGGAGAGAGTGTATGAAGAAGTTTTTACTAGTGGTTTGCAGAGAGTAAATCATTTTGAATTTTTTTGAAGACTGTAAATAGTTTCTAATTTTTAAAGATTTAATCTTTGAGAAACTTATTTTTGGGTAGAGTTGTGCAGGTTAGCTAGGTTCCGAAACCTGAGCTAGATGAAAGCCAGGTTATGATCTTGTGAATTCCAGACTACGATCCCAGCTTAGTGAAAGGGGGAGTCTGAAGACATCGAGAGGGAGTCTGAAGATAGTAGAGCCAGATTCAGATCCTGAAGATTACGAGAAAGAGAAAGAAATTGATTGAGGATGCTTACAATGGAGAATACTTCGGAGAAAAGCATGAAGACTGATAAAGACTGAAGGTTTGACAACCGAAGACTCGACACTGAAGACTCCGTCAACATCCGAGGGGGAGTTTGTTGGTGCATCCGTCTGTCGCCTACGTCTTATATTGAGTCTTGTATAGATTTAGGGCATGAGAATCAAAATTGTGATTTTTAGAGGTGATTCCACTCGAAATGACACCTTGTCATTTCGAGCTAAATCACATAATTTTCTGATTCCACTCGAAACGTTAAATTCTGATTCCACTCCAAAATAACATGTTAATTCCGCTCCAAATGACACCATGTCATTTGGAGCGAAATCAGAACCCTATAAATAGGGTCATTTGGGGCGAAATCAGGAGTTAGTGGTGTGTGTTGTCTTCCGGTGAGCCACGAAGTGCTGCCGAAGTGTTGTCGTGATTGTAATCATGATTCTCATCAATAGAAACAACAGATTAAAGTGAATACTTGCTGAATTGCACCGAAACACTTGTTTCCGCCTCTTGTTTTGGTGAAAAGCTCTTCTAACCGACTCGTTCGGATCCGAAACCGATCCTACAACATGCCTGCTTGCCACGTCTCTAGCCACTTGGTCCTTGCAGCCCCTGTGCTCCACCACACACATGTGGTCAAAAATACAAAGGCGGCTCTCAAGCGTGCGAAGTGCAAAGTGCGCCATCAAAGCGCCACATTGCGCCTCATCGCCCACGCCATGTGCGCGTGTGCGAGTGCGAGTTAGGGTGCTCCGCACCCTTCGCGAGTACACTAGTGAGTGCTTCCATGAAACAATAAGGATGGAGAGTTCCCAATTAAATACCCCTTTAAGTTTCATCTCTCATCCGATGTGGGACAAGGTGCCACTTTCCCACTTATTTCAGCATTCAAGTTTCAAACACCAAACTTTGAGCATCGATATCTCATTCATCTTAGCTCCGTTTTGGACGTGGTTTAGTTTGTTGCGAAGCTCTTCCAACATAGAACACAAACCCACAAATAAATATATAAAACCCGCTCATTTTATTATATTTATTTCTAGTCCAAAATAGGAAAAAATCATTTTCCTATATTTGTGAAAAATGTTATTTCCACAAAATTTCCAACAGGTTTTTTTCCATATTTATTGGATTTTTCTCCTGATTTGGTGTATAGACATTATGCCTTGTAGAGAAGGATATGATCGGGTGGTTCCGCTAGTGGGACAATGATACTCTAATGGTCCGTCAGTAATCCAAATTTACCGTTAAAAAAACTATAAGTAATTTGAACTTTCTTTTATCTAGGTTTGGACTTTAAAACTGCAGTGTAAAAGACATTTGACTCTTTTAAATGGGCTAACCTCAAGTTTGAGATTCAGTGTTAAGACCATGTGTAGTGAGAAGGGGAAAATCCTTGGGCATTTTGCGCCATGTGACGGTCCAATCAGCATTTTGATATTGTGAGGCATTATGTTAAAAGGGTGTAGTGGGGCTTGAAATCTTGCAATTATTAGATATTCTAATAGAATTAAATAAAAAATAAAAAGAAATCAACAAAAAAATGCTATTGGCCAAAGATACAAGTGAAGGCGTTTAAAAAGGAAGCCCCTCCATTTAAAAAAAAAAAAAAAAACGTCCCCAGTGTGGTTTTGAGGCGTGTTTAGAATTTTTTTTAGGGAAATATGCTAAAAAAAACCTCACTATAAGTGATCTAATTAAAATAAAAAGCAACTGGTAGTTTTCAGTATTAATTTTTTTGAACGGCAGTTTTCAGTATTAATTAACTACGCATTTGTGTGGTGCCGCCTCGGTTTGAGGTTTGGCTTGTCGTTAATGAAAGTTACTTAAAAAAAAAAAAAAAAAAAAAAACTAGACATCACATTTAATATGTGGTCACCAGGCATGACAGAACAAAGAAGATGGCGGTCGTTTGTGTGAATGAAAGGAGTTAATGACCATGGACAAATGTCAACAATGCGGTGGTTGCGTTTTATAAGTTGATTTAAAGTCGTAAAATAATAATAAATAAAAATAGGTTCCATCTTTCCGCACACCCTGAAATCTATTGGTACATTTTGTTTTCTTAATACAGATTTCTATAGGGCTATACGATCGGTATATTATTAACTTTAGACAATTGCAAATTGACAGGGTCAATCTTTGTCTGACAACTGGTCTTATACGGATCATATAGCCCTATATGATCCGTATAAGGACGAGACTTTTTTTCTAATTTAAAGTTTTTTTTTTAAACGGCCAACAGAATCAATCCCGAGCATTCTCGGGGCACCCACTGGACCAAACGGAGTACTCCAAGAGTAACCCGAGTCCACCACCAATTCCGGAGAAAACCCAGTAACCCACCCGCCCATAGGCACGACGGTGAAATTATCGGTAAAACCCGTTTGGCTCAAGGATCGAACCAAGGTTTCCCTGTGTCTCCTATCATTGTCCACCAATGCCTCACTTTGCATCAAGTGAGAGTTGGACTTGCTTCTCTAAAGAAAAATACAAGGCTTCCACCACTTGATCTAGAGATCATTGGCTAAAGTTTGGTGTTTTATGTGTGGTTATTGGTGTTTATTTTTGTTTTTATGTGTTTTATAATTTGTGTTATATTTTTATCGTGACATATCGTATTATATCATACCGTTACGTATCATATTATATCGCATCGTATCGTGACGTATCGTATTATATCGTATTGTATCGTGACGTATCGTATTATATGGTATCATATTTGTATTTTGTATTATATTTTCTCGTGATGTATTATCATATTTGTATTTTGTATTATATTTTATGTTGACGTATCGTATCGTATCGTAACGTAACGTATTGTGTCGTCGTATCGTATCGTATCGTGACTTATCATACCATATCGTAACGTGTCAAATTGTATTACACATTATACGTAACCAACCAATTTAAACTTTGTAAATAAACATCACTAATATAAATAAACTGAAACTGCAAATTTAACTATATGATAAGTTTTTTCAACATGACATAATCCAAAAAACATAAAAAGTATACAAAAATGTACAACAAACTATCCTAAACCATCCGATCTGGATCCTGAGTGGTGCCTGATGGCCCCGGATCCTGAGCGATACAAGACAACACAGTTGGATCCTGACCCTTGGAAACAATGACATCGGTAGGGGGTCTAACCACGAGCGATAGTCGCCTAGATATCGCCTTGAATCGCCCGCATCAAAAGGGCCTCAGTATGGGCATGGGCATGATGGGCGTCGATCTGGGGGTCCTCCATCTATTGTAATGCGAGCGCGATAGCCGGTGACATCTGGTCATATAGGACGTGTTGGGGGTATTAAGGCACCCCATGTGGGTGCGGTGGAAGTGGTGTAAGCTCTCGATCTAGCTGAGCGGCAGGCTCCTCGTCACGGTCGCAATATCGAAGGCCGATACCAGGAAAATTGTGCGTGATATAGAGTGGGGTGTCCACGTCTGACAACGTATAGAAGCCGGTGTGCACAACAACTCCCTCAAAGACATCTCATGTGTCTTTGTGCCCAATCGGAAACTAACCTCGACACACGTGTACTCGGGGTCATCCTCCTCATCTGGGTGATCGGCCAATCTCGGGTAGAACTCGAACGACGATAAGAACTCGATAATCATTGCCCGATATGACGACAAGAACACCAGCTCGAACAACTTATCACGCGGTGTGGTTAGTATTTCATAAACAAAACAAATAAAACAAGTTAATAAATAGTATACATGTCCAATGGAGTATAATGTCCGATAATATCTCGGGCCCTCACCGCCTCCTATACCTCCTCTAGAGCAGCCTAATCGATCGCCGGATGGCCGATGATCTTCATCCGTCGAAACTTTTCACAACGTTGAAAAGCCTCACTCTCATGCTCGAACACCAGATACGGGTGCTCAGCCAATGTGTCAACAACATCTGGGCACCGCGCCCACGACCACGACCACGATCCCTCCCTCCGTCTCCACCACTGCCCCTCCCAACACCTTCACCACCGCCCCTCCCGACGTCTGCGCCACGTCCTCTACGCCCCGCCCTTGACCCCACTCTGCTTCGCCTCGGCATCGCCCGGCGGATAGGCCCACGCCCTAACCACCATCCACATCAGCCATATTGATTATACAAAATAACATTATTTATTTTATTTTTTAAAATAAATAAATATATATATATATATATATATATATATATATATAAACACTTTTATATATTCTTTATTAAATATAACATGTTTTATATAGCATTTTTCTAAAAGTATAATATTTTTTAAAAATATTTTTTTTAAATTTCCAAAATTTAAGAGTTTCAGAAATTCAAAAATTTCTAAAAACCCAAAATGTTCAAAATTTCAAAACATATAAGTATTTTTTATGTTAATTTTAATACCCTTTTTATAACATTTATACAAAAATTAATATAGCAAACAAATTTTTTGAGGTTTTAAAAATTTTGGATTTATAAAAAATATGAACATGGGTTTATACGGATCGTATTGTATTGTTCTAAAAATGGGGAAAATTTTAAATTTTTGAAAAAATACGATGTGTATAGACCGATACACATCGTATCGCTTGAAAATGTTTGAATAAAAACCCCAAAACCGACCCTTTCACCCAAAATCACCACAAATCAACGACATCTACAGTCTCATATACAAGTAATACATGTATTAAAGAATAAGGAAGCGTATAACGTACCGTATTTGTGTCAAATCTCTACTCTAAAGCGTTTATAATTTTCGTCGTATGTGTGTGTTTTTAGTGTGTGTGTTTGATATCGTAATGTGTTGACAACCCACTGATGGTTACCTTATACTCAACCTTTATACACATCGTATAGCTCTATACGATGTGTATAGGGGTTGCGTATCATCAAATAACCCCTGATTTTTTGATAAAGCAACCCCCTCCCTATACGAATCGTATAAGTCCATACGATCCGTATACATATATGATACTACGGAGTTTTGACCTATACGATCCGTATAGGGGTAAAATAAAAAATTTTCAATTTTAGGTTTTGCTTTTTTGATGCGTATACATGTCGTATTTTGTCATTATATGTCATTGATGAAGTATATATAGGGTGGGGTTCGGCTACAAAGTCTATTTTTCCTACAAAGTGTACAAAGTCCTAAAACACCACAATTTCAGCCATAAAACACACTCAAAACCCACAAATAACAAAGTGAAGATCACTAAAACACAATACCCAAACCTTATCAGTCCATAAAAACTTCAAACACACAATCGTAGAACTATGAATATAAAACACAACATGATAATCAATATAAAACACACTAATGTTAGTCATTCGATAATCAAAGCCTTATCATCCAAAACACAACACAAAACCCACAAATATGACGTTTTAGTAATCTTCACTTTGTTATTTGTGGGTTTTGAGTGTGTTTTGTCACTGAAATTGTGGTGTTTTATGACTTTGAACACTTTGTAGGAAAAATGGACTTTGTAGCCAACTCCCACCCTACACTCTATATGTGTCATTCTGGCGATGTTCAGTGATGTGTGGTATCGTATTCTATGATTACGTGTAATTTTGTTTTGAATCCACTTGTACTTTAACGTGTCATGTTGTATGTATATGTGTCGTAACGTATCATTACTTGACGTATTTTGTCGTTAATTGTCATATTATGACATATATTGTTCGTATGATGGCGTATATTGCCCATACGTGTTGTGTCGGTAACGTTCAGTATTGTGTTGTTTATTGTCTGTATGTGACTTATTAGGGCGTAGATTGTCTGTACGTGTCGAGTTATTGCGTATTATGGCGTATTATGTCTCTACTTGTCGTATTGTTTCGTATTATGGCATATTATGTATATACAGTGTCGTATTTTGGCGTATATTATCGGTTACTTGATGTATTGTATCATTAAACAAACAAAAAACACTTGAAATACATTATATAAACAAAATACTTTTAAAATTACAAATTAACCAAGATAATGCACTGTCTTCTCTGTTACTTGACGTATTGGCTTCGTTATCGACTTATACCACTCTACGGGTTCTGTGTAGTTTTACATCCATAGTGCCACTTCAACGTCTCGGTTATTAACCCTGATATAGTTCGGTGACGGTGACGTGAGGTCAAAGTCTCAATCAAATTTAATCCAAATACTACTAATAGCTAGCGGTAAGTGGGTATCGAACACAGGGAGTTTGTGGAACTTGTGTTATCTAAATGGATTACTAATTAACTAGATTAAACTAAACTGCAAGAAAAGTAAATTCAAAGTTGTGGTTGTTTGATTTTAAGAACTAAAAGTAACTAATTAAATTGCAAATCAACAATTGGTTTTGTAAACAGTTTAGAACAAATGGCCATCCTAGGTTTACGGTTTCAATTGACATTTATGTTCAAATTCAACTAGAAAGAACCACATAGACATGGCTCGTGTGTAGTTACTTGTTTGTGATAAAAGGGAACTAAGTACTCGGATTACAAGAATGCAAGGTTGTTACCTGATGACAAATTAATAAATATCCAACACTAATCCCTCCTATGATATCTTGATTGCCAACGGCATCAAGAACGTATGGTTTAGACTATGATCGAAATAGAAATCAACAATTTACAAACAAATATCAACACACCATAATAAACAAACAAAGATTGCAAGTCTATTATTCTAGAAATACGAACAAGAACACAAATGTATTAAACTAACCTTCAACCTAGGATGATCACCATAAGTTTAGCCACTCATGCCTTGGTAAATCATCATCAAACAAATATCAATGTTCATGTGAATCGAAAACACCAACAAATTGTTTAGAATTGTATAGAACCAAGAAGAACAAGCCAAAATCACCCCAAGAACTGCTCCAAAATGTCCAACAATGATTACCAATGAAAAAACACCGTAAAACACCTTAAAAGTGGGGAGTTTCACTTTTTTCGCAGGCTCCACCGTAAGCTAGGGTGGCCACCGTAGCTTACGGTGGCTTAAAATGGCCTACGGTGGGTTTAAAGTGTCTTACGGCATCAATTTTTGTCTGGGTCTACCGTAAGCTACGCCCTCTACCGTAAGCTACGGTAGGCTTCAGCATGAAATTTTGTTTTCAGCATAACTTTTTTGTTTCAACTCCGTTTTCTTCAATGTTTTCGCCTACGTTCTCGTAATTTCGTCCTCTATCATGCTATCTTCTTAATTCTTCAGTTCCAATAAATTATTTTCTTTATTTATGCTCCATCTTTCAATCTCCAATCCAGCCGCGCCTATTCCGAAGCTTCATTTCCACACTTTTAAGCTCCGAATGTACCTGAAACACAAGCAAACGTAGTCATCTAATTCTAGATAATTACTCGACTAAATGTAGGATTAAAATACCATTTATAGCACTTAAGGGTCGTCCTACGGACCATCCGTCACATCCCCACACTTAACCGTTGCTTGCCCCCAAGCAACTCATCAAAAACAACTCGTAACTCCTCAAGCGACCAATATAAATCAAGCAAACAAATGTCCTAATTTTAGTAACTTTTCTTAAACCCCGCATAACACACCCCTCACAATACTCTCCTCTCGGTGACAAACAATACTAATAAGGATGAGCTAGAACACACTCAAGGCAAATGGGTGGTTGCACAACAATATGCTTGTACTTAAATCGGTCCTTCGCCTAAAGAATTTTTACTAAAACACGCATGTGAATCAAAGGGACTTAAAGGTTGGAACGTGGCCAGGCATATGGGTAGGAAATGGAAATATATATGTGTAGTAGCGCATGATTCGACCCGGTCTTTTTATTTCATCTAAGCAAACATAACCATCTATATACAATACATCACATCTCTTTTTTTTCATTTCTTTTTCCTTTTTTTTTTTCATTTTTTTACACATAAACATAACAAAACAAACATAATAATACGGAATATTAACACTACTAGACCGGTTCGAAAAATGGGTGAATTTTCAGAGAGATAGGCATAGGTTATCAAATGATCGGCTTAAAGCTCAAAATTTGGCTACTAAAAGTCCAAAACCCATGCCCCTCTCGCTACCATGCTCATATATATAATTTATGAGGTCCAACCCCCCAAATCCCACACTAGCACACACCAAGATGAGGCTACCTAAATGCCCTTATCCTTTTCACATATATATCAAGCTAAGACCTCAAATAGAATTCAAGCATAAGTTCTAATGCACCCCCACTCATTGCCACTCTCATCAAAGAAAGATATTTCTAACAATTCGAATAAGTGGCTCAAACTCTCACCAAGAAAAGGTGTATACGGGGTTGCCGGTGTGTCGCGCGGTTTTAGTACTTAAGTTTTCAATTTTAGACCATTTTTCGCTTGATTTCACAATTTTTCAAAAGTGTAAAAAATTTCCCCCATCCCCACACTTGGGATACATTGTCCCCAATGTATGGCTTTGAAGGGAAAGATCGCTCAAAACACACCAAACTTCCTTTTTAAGCAAAAGCAAACAAACTAACTAACAATATTTCAAAGCTAAAGAACATGACAAGTCTAAGGAAAGACTACATGGACCTGATGAAGTTTGACACAACAGATGTTGTAGATGATCTGATTTCCTATCACCACCTTCACACAAATATCCGCACATCTTCCCCACACTTGAGTGTTGTCATGGTCCTGAAACATAGAAAACTAAAGAAATAACATGATCAGTGAAAAACCCCGGGTTGCCTCCCGAGAAACGCTAAGTTTTCAGGTCTTCAGGCAGACCGTGCCACCCCCATTTATGGTGGCTCAAAGAAACGGTTCGTGCCATCTCCACTATTGCATTGTACCATTGGGTAAAATGCATCCATCTCATTTCTATTCAGTGGATAATCAAATACACTCCTACTTGATCCCATATGCTTTTCTTCACGATCAGGTGGGTTATTTATTTTCATTCTTCGAAATACCGTTTCACTAGACCCGCTACCCTTCGCCTTAACAGACTCATAATTAATCGCCCTAGTCTGAACATCAAAGGAAAACTTACGGTTCTTTTCGGTCATAGTAATGACCCCGTCTCTGCAATTGATTTGAGCAATTGTTGTGTATAGAAATGGTCGACCTAAGATTACCCTTTGTTGAGCTACCATTTTGGTAGACGCATAGTCTAGGACAAGAAAATCCACCGGGTATTCAAACTCTCCCAACTGAATCTTAACATTCCTAACCATTCCCAGCGGACGCCTAAAACTTTCATCCGCCAAGCTCACCATGGTGTCTACATCTTGCAACGGGCCAAAGTCATACATGTCATATAACTCGCCTGGTAGCATGCTCATGCCCGCCCCATAGTCCAACAATGCATGAGGAATTTTTAGTTTTTCCACTCGGATAGGCACACGTGGTGCTTGTCACACCCTCAAATCCACAAGCGGAGTATTACCGCGAGGCGTGTGACTGACTAGGATCATACCACCAATCATAATAAACATTAAGTAAAGTAAAGTAAAACCAAACGTCTAAAGTTCTCCAAACCAAAGTCCAAAACCAAGTTTAAGAGTCAACGGAAGCACTAAGTTCAAAACCAAAATATAAGTTTTAAAGTTAATAAAGTTTTTCATGAACACACAGCGGTTCATGTCCCACAACGACTCCTTCTCCAATTCAAGCTCCAGCAAATAACCTAATGACCTGCAAAGCATGTGGTAACGTGTCAACAAAAAAGGTTAGCGAGTTCATAGTTGGTTGTTTGTTTTAACGTTGTTCCAAAAACCGTAGGTTGTTAAGTTGTTTCGAAAACCAAAAGTTATCCCGTTCCATTTCCCATAACCATATACCATGGGGGTTCCCCATGTTGTAAACCACTAGACCCGTTACCATATCGACTACTGACTTAAGTCATGTTTATGTGCCCTATGTCAATGTCTATCATCATTGACAGTGACCAAGTACATTAGTCCACTCCCGTCCTCTGCGGCACGGTGTGAGGCTTGTCAGGCCTAATAGGGCTATTTAACTAATGACCCGTTCGCCAATGATAATACGCAGATTACATCCCACCTAAGGGGGACAATTGTTACTTAACCCATTCCAATTACATCCCACCTAAGGGGGATAATTGTTACTTAACCCATTCCCAAACCACCGAGAATCCCTTGCTTTGACAAAAGTGTGAACGCACCTTTGGTTGCTCGGTTAAACTCTTAAAATAGCTAACGCTCAGGGTTGGTCAATCACGTCCTAGTATGGTTACCATTTAGTTTATTAATGATTTCAAATAAAGCACAAAGTTCCTACACGCATCGACCACATAACATGCACTCACTTTAGCAGTTCACGCCCATATAAACATTCCACCTATAATTACTCAAGAGCAAGCATACGATATCGCACATAATACTTTCATTGACATATAACAAGTTGGATCATTATCAGATAACCTAACCGACATTTAGACACGCAAATCACCACTTATATTGTTTCAGTTTTAACATCCAAAACTGGGCTTTTTTTAGGTATTTTAATAAAATAGTTAACTTATTCCAAAAATTCGCAAAATTTTACAGAATGTGTTAAACGATCGATATATTACCGTGTAAAAATATCGGGATCCAATAAGTTACCATTTATTTTATAAAAATCATTTACCGGAATGCAATCAGATTCGTCACTTTCTGACTGCAGTCCACGGAAAAATTCATTTAAAATTCATCGTAAGTCCGATAGACGAAATTCCAGTTGGAGAATTACAAACACATCAGTGGCCATCTACAGTACAAATTTTGTGACCTGAATCTATCCAGATTTCATGTTATGAAGAAAAACATAACACACATTTTCTGTAGAAAAAACGCAGCTTTTGCTGCTGTACAAAACGGACCTTTAAAAATAACAAAAGACCTCAAAAATCATTATTCTAGCGCCATTAAAAGTGTATTTCGAAATAGCAAGTTATAGACTCAAGAAAACCCAGATTTCGTTAAATTATAACCCCGTTACAGCTAACCGAATTTGGCTTAAACCGTTGGACAGATTCTGTTTTTCAGTTTTTGACATTCTAGTGCAAGTTATATTGGTTCCGTTAACCGATTTGGCGAAAAATAACGACACTCACCCTTCCCTAACAGCAAGTTATCATCATAAATTATGTCATACTCAACCATTCATTAAGAACCAACAAGGTTTACATCTAGATCATACAAAGAAACGAAACCCTAACGACTAAGTGAACCCATAATCGACCTAAACATAATATACACATGGTCTTTCATAACTAGAACTACAAGTATCATCAAGAAGCATCAACAATCATCATGAATCATAAAACGCAGCCCAGTTTTAAGCTATTACAAGAACCAAAATCAAACTATAAGGATTACCGAGTCGATGAAGTGAATGCGGATCGCTAGACGCCTTAACCGAATGAGGAAGAGGACTTCTTGAGCCTTGCTTGTCGACTAGAGGGTGGTAGAGGGAAACATAAGTTGAGATTACAGGTTTAGGGTTTTTGTGTTGTAGGAATTATGATACAGCACGTGGTATACGTAACATAAAAGGTGTGGTGGGATTTTTGAATAGTTGGGGTGAAAACATGTAAAGGGATAGGGGTGGAAGCTTAGGTTCTAACTGGGCCATACAAACCTCTTGGGCCGATTAAGTGCTAATAGACATTAACCAAATTGTTTAAATAATGAAAGGGAAAGTGTATGATCCTATACACTAAGACTTCGAATTAATCTATTTAGTCCACTAGGTGTTGTTTAATCTATTTCATTCAACCAATATTAACATACTATTGTTTTAAAATTTAGCTTTATATAAGTTGATAAAACAATCTAATATAATTTTTATTTATAAAACAGTATGCAGTCTTTCCTTTAACAAACATAATTAGTATTTTATAACTTAATTTTATCACATAAAACCATGATGCAAAAATATATATATATATATATATATATATATATATATTGTTCATATGACTCGATTTTCATGAAAGGTTAGTCTTTGGATCTTTTTTTTAACATCTAACAATTTTAATCAACTAAATTAATTCATGATCACATATATGTCTAGTACACCCTCGTTCAGATACGATACGATGTACTATACAGAATGTAAAAGAAACATAAATAAAATGCTCGAAGGAATTGAATGGTTTATCTCAGAAATACGGGTTGTCACATTATCCCCAAGTTGAAAGAAATTTCCTCCCGAAATTTGCAAACAGTCGCTGAAGAAGCTAGTGCAGTTGAGAGTTTTCGTGGGCTATCACATCATCCCCCCCGTTGGTTTGGAATTTTGTTCGGAAATTCCGTAGTAGCTTCAGTACTAGACTCATCTTTCTTAAACAATTGAGGATACTTGCGTTTCATTTGGTCTTCTCGTTCCCAGGTGAACTCTGGGCCACAATATGAGTTCCAACGCACTCGAACGATGGGTATCTTGCTTCGTTTAAGAGTCTTGATTTCCCGATCCATAATTTCCACCGATTCCTCGACAAAACACAGCTGATCTTCGATACTGAGTTCCTTGAACAGAACAACGAGGGTCTCATCTGACAAACACTTCTTCAGATTCGTCACGTGAAAGACATTGTGAACACCACTGAGTTCTTCTGGCAAGTTCAGTCTGTATACTACCTTATTGATTTTCTCAGTGATTTCGAAGGGTCCGACATAATGCGGATTAAGCTTGCCCCGTTTGCCAAAGCGAACCACACCTTTCCAAGGTGAGACTTTAAGTAGTACTCGATCCCCAACCTGGAACTCAGGAGGTTTCCTACGCTTATCAGCGTAGCTTTTATGACGATCACGAGCTGCCACCATTTGTTGTCTGATTTAGGCAATCTCCTTCGTTGTGTTGAGAGCAAGTTCTGGGCCAGTGATTTGGTTGTCGCCAACTTCTGCCCAGCATAAAGGTGATTGGCATTTCCGTCCGTATAAAGCCTCGAATGGAGCAGCCTTGATGCTAGTGTGGTAACTATTGTTGTACGAGAATTCCACCAAAGGCATATGTCTTTCCCAGCCGTACCAAAGTCTATGACACATGCTCGCAGCATGACTTCAAGAGTCTGGATGGTGCGTTCAGTCTACCCATACGTCCGAGGGTAACAAGCTGTGCTCATGTCTAGCGTGAGCCAAAGGATTTGTGTATCACCTGCCACAAATCAGATGTAACGCGTGAGTCTCGATCTGAAATGATAGAAGGTGGCACTCCGTGCCTAGAGACTACTTCCTTCAGATAGATGTCTGTGGGTGTAGAAAACTTGTCAATTTCCTTTATTACCAGAAAGTGTGCAGACTTGGTTAGTCGATCCACAATAACCCAAATGGTGCCGTTTCCCCATTGAGATCTAGGTAAATCAGTGACAAAATCCATGGAAATTTACTCCTGCCATGTTGGGATCTCTGGCTGTTGTAGTAGTCCTGATGGCTTCTAGTATTCAATCTTAACCCTAGCACAGCTCAAGCATTTACTAATATAGGTCGCTATGTTAGCTTTCATGTAGGGCCACCAGTACAAAGTTTTGAGGTCTTGGTACATCTTGTCAGAACCAGAATGCACCGAGTAACGAGACTTGTGTGTTTCGTCCATCACAAGCTCTCGTAGGTTTCCATAGGATGGAACCCAGATACGTTCCCTGAAATAGTAAGTGCCATCTTCCTTATGTACGAGTTGCTTTTCCATGCCCCGCATGGACTCAGCTAAGAGGTTCTCTTCTTTCAATGCTTCAACCTTAGCGTTACGGACCTGGGTAGGAAGATTAGAGGGAATAGTAAGTTGTAACGCACGTACACGCTTAGGTTTTGGTTTCTTTTCTGACTGAGGGCATCAACCACAACGTTGGCCTTGCCTGGATGATACTTGATTGCGCACTCGTAGTCATTTAGGAGTTCGACCCACTGACGTTGTCGCATGTTCATCTCCTTCTGATCAAAGATACGCTGGAGACTCTTGTGATCGGTGTAAATGGTGCACTTGGTACCGTACAAGTAATGTCTCCATTTCTTGAGTGCAAACACTACTGCTCCCAACTCCAAATCGTGGGTAATGTAGTTCTTTTCGTGAACCTTGAGTTGGCGTGATGCGTAAGCAATGACTTTCTCACGTTGCATCAACACGCAAATAATCCTTGGATAGACGCGTCATTATAAACAATGAAATCGTCTATGCCTTCTGGTAATGAAAGAATGGGTATACAACAAAGTTTCACCTTCAACTATTGAAAAGCGGATTCCTGAGCAATCTTTCGAGTTAGAGTTGCGAGGGTTTGTGTATACAATCAAGAAAAGCGAGCTTCATGACGTCAAAAGTCGCACGTTGGGAACTTAATATAAGGTTGTTTGTGTTGTAGGGCTCCCTGGTAAGGTGTAGGTAACGTTCGGATTCCTACTAGTTCTTGGAGTAGTTTTGGATATCGTCGAAGATAACAAGTGGTATATCCATCATGGTAGGCTAAATTCGAATGCCGTGACTGAGAATCTATATTGGCCGTACCGAGTTCCAAGGACAGTGCTTGTGATATCATCATATCTGTGACATTCGTTGCCCATCGCTCCTCGAGCAACGTTCGTGGAGAGTAGCTCTTCCAAGCGAGAGTTCGCGGAGAATGGGGTTAGGATGAGGATCCTACGATTCAAGAAGTTTATCGCGAGTGGATATAGAAACATGCAAAAAGGGTAGTCGCAATCGATGCGTAGGCGCTTAAGGATCCGTAGTAGGGGTTTACCTGTCTTTGAGGGTATAGCTAGTCGTACACAAGTTGCATAAGGTTAAAATGAAGAACGCCGTTTGTCGAATAGAGGTGCCACGCTGGTATATTAAGCATAACAAGAATTAATTAGAGAAGAATGGTTGTCGCACAAGTTTGCAGTGTTAAGGTTTGCTAAAACTTCCGTCCAAGTTTTCGGGCTCGCCCGCATGCGAAGGAGGAATAATTCACCTTGATCCACTAACTTAGATGAGTTTGTGATTTAACGAGTCGGTAAGCAATCAAGTTCGGAAGAGTTTCCTCAGGTTGTGTGGATGAATCTGAAATGTGCCTGTGTAGTCAAGAGGTTTCAAAGAAAGGACGCGAAAACATGTTCAAGAGGGTATGATCGTATCAACAACACATCACCATCCTCAGGTTCTGAGATGTGATCACCCATGATCAAGGGTCAAGCCTTGCAAATTCTCTAACTAGAGTGTGTTCATCTTAGTGTCTCAACATGGAGAAACGAGGGCGTAGTGTCACTTTGGTAGAGGAATGATTGTTTGGTCTAAGCCAGTAGTAGAAATTAGGCATTGCATCAACCAACAAACACAGGTTGGTACAAAGGCTAGCGAAAGGTTTCCCATAATTAAGATAACTATCGTAGAGTCAAAATGCGACTCTTGTAGTGTAAGGGGAAAAGGGGTAAGGTAACAACTTAGCACAAGAAATATCTTTAAAACAATAAAATAAGGAAATCCATTCAAATTAAACCATAAAAGTCACGACAACGAATATTCACAAAAGTTTTAATCACCACGATTGTTTATACGAAAACAAAAGAAAGAAATAACTAGATAAACAAGTGGAAGACGAGTCAGTCGTCCACGTCTCCATCCCCGAGGTCATTACCATCATCATCGTCTCCGTCACTATCCGGGACCTCCTCCGGCTCTTCTTTCTCCTCTTCCGGCTCTTCTTCCTCCTCTTCCGGCTCTTCCTCTGGAACCTCTTCTGGTTCTTCATCAGACTCTTCCGCCTCCGGCTCGGGAGGTGCCGGGGCTGGGGCTGGCATGGGTGCAGGTGCAGGTGGAAAGCAGGCTTTCTCCAACTGATGGATCCTCTAATTCATCATAACAAGCCTCTCGGCATGCGAGTTAAGCCTTTCTTGATCCACCCGAGCGTCTCCCATTATAAAACCTTGTACCTCGCACCCCTTTAGGGCTTCTGTCTTCAAATCATTAGTTCTCCTATAGAGTTCCCGTTTCTGCTCCTCCTGAGCGTCCACTGGCCCGTCTAGGGTAGCAACCTGTTTCTGTAACTTCTGATTTTGTTCCATTAAGACGTGGTTTTGTTCAATAAAAATCTGGTTATAATCCCGAAGAGCCTTAATCACGGCAAACTCGGCTTGTGCGCTGAGTGGGTTAACTGGCAGTGCATGCGTAGGTCGGGAGGACGACTCCCCGCCCAGCGCGAGTCTCTTCCTACAAGTCGCACGCGTCTCCACCTGACACGGGGGTGAGTGAGTAGCAGCGGGTGCCTTCCCTGGCGCCCGGGACTGGTCGAATGATGCGGATGGTGCAGACATGCCTGTCGATTTAATGACGTAACGCAAGTTAAACGAAAGAATACACACTCACAACGTACTAAAAGAAAGTGTTGATGCAGAAAGGTGGGAAAAAGAATGACAGAAAAGGGTAAGCACATAGGGCTTCATGCAAACAGTCGAGTGTCAAAGTGAGCACACGGGGGCTAATAAGTGTAACATGCTACAATGTTAAGTGAGTACACCATAAGCAACACACCATGCAAATCCAAACTAACGAGTAAGCTACATAACATAATTCATACCATCTAAAATGTTGAGCCTTGCACGTGGAGCGAAGTGTCGTTGTGGATCATTGAGCACTAATCAGGTTATAGTCTGGTTTTTGTCAAAAAGATTTTTCCCTTTTAAAACCAAGTTCACTATAACCAATGGCTCTGATACCAATCTGTCACACCCTCAAAATCCACAAGCGGAGTATTACCGCGAGGCGTGTGACTGACCAGGATCATACCATCAATCATAAGAAACATTAAGTCAAGTAAAGTAAAACCAAACGTCTAAAGTTCTCCAAACCAAAGTCCAAAACCAAGTTTACCAGTCAGCGGAAGCATTAAGTTCAAAACCAAAATATAAGTTTTAAAGTTAATAAAGTTTTTCATGAACACACAGCGGTTCATGTCCCACAACGACTCCTTCTCCAATGCAAGCTCTAGCAAATAACCTAATGACCTGCAAAGCATGTGGTAATGTGTCAACAAAAAGGTTGGCGAGTTCACAGTTGGTTGTCTGTTTTAACGTTGTTCCAAAAACCATAGGTTGTTAAGTTGTTTTGAAAACCAAAAGTTATCCCGTTCCATTTCCCATAACCATATATCGTGGGGGCTTCCCCATGTTGTAAACCACTAGACCCGTTACCATATCGACTACTGACTTAAGTCATGTTTATGTGCCCTACGTCAATGTCTATCATCATTGACAGTGCCCAAGTACATTAGTCCACTCCCGTCCTCTGTGGCACGGTGTGAGGCTTGTCAGACCTAATAGTGCTATTTAACTAATGACCCGTTAACCAATGGCCTGGCGATTAAGTCGATATAAAAATGAGAGACTTCATGATAGAGTTTTGTCTAGTAAATTTAAGGTTGTCGCTCTTCCCAAGGAGAGCGGAGGTACGTATTCTACCCAAGGAAAATATGCAGATTACATCCCACCTAAGGGGGACAATTGTTACTTAACACATTCCAATTACATCCCACCTAAGGGGGACAGTTGTTACTTAACCCATTCCCAAACCACCGGGAATCCCATGCTTTGACGAAAGTGTGAACTCACATTTGGTTGCTCGGTTGAACTCTAAAAATAGCTAACTGTCAGGGTTGGTCAATCGCATCCTAGTATGGTTACCATTTAGTTTATTAATGATTTCAAATAAAGCATAAAGTTCCTGCATTCATCTGCCACATAACATGCACTCACTTTAGCAGTTCACGCCCATATAAACATTCCACCTATAATTACTCAAGAGCAAGAATACGATATCGTACATAATACTTTCATTGAGATATAACAAGTTGGATCATTATCAGATAACCTAACCGACATTTAGACACGCAAATCACCACTTATATTGTTTCAGCTTTAACATCCAAAACTGGGCTGTTTTCGGGTATTTTAATAAAATAGTTAAATTATTCCAAAAATTACCAAAATTCTAAAGAATGTTTTAAACGATCCTGATATTGTTGTGTAAAAACATCGGGATCCAATTCATTACCATTTATTTTATAAAAATCATTCACCAGGATGCAATCAGATTCGTCACTTTTTGACTGCATTCCACGGAAAAATTAATTTAAAATTCATCGTATGTCCGATTGATGAAATTCCAGTTGGAGAATTACAACGACATCAGTGGCCATCTACAATACAAATTTTGTGACCTGACTCTATGCAGATTTCAAGTTATGATGAAAAAGATAACACACATTTTCTGCAGAAAAAACATAGCTTTTACTGCTGTACAAAACGGACCTTTAAAAATAACAAACGACCTCAAAAATCATTATTATAGAGCCATTAGAAGTGTATTTTGAAATAGCATGTTATAGACTCAAGAAAATCTAGATTTCCTTAAATTATGACCCTGTTACAGCCAACCGAAATTGGCTGAAACCGTTGGACAGATTCTGTTTTTCAGTTTTTGACATTCTAGTGCAAGTTATATTGGTTCCATTAACCGATTTGGCGAAAAATAACGACACTCACCCTTCCCTAACATCAGGTTATCATCATAAAGTATGTCATACTCAACCATTCATTATGAATCAACAAGGTATACATCTAGATCATACAAAGAAATGAAACCCTAATGACTAAGTGAACCCATAATCGACCTAAACATAATATACACATGGTCTTTCACAACTAGAACTACAAGTATCATCAAGAAGCATCAACAATCATCATGAATCATAAAATGCAGCCCAGTTTTAAGCTATTACAAGAACCAACATCAAACTATAAGGATTACTGAGTCGATGAAGTGAATGCGGATCGCTAGACGCCTAAACCGAATGAGGAAGATGACTTCTTGAGACTTGCTTGTCGACTAGAGGGTAGTAGAGGGAGACAAAAGTTGAGATTGCAGGTTTAGGGTTTTTGTGTTGCAGGAATTATTATACAGCATGTGGTATACGTAACATTAAAAGGTGTGGTGGGCGGTTTGAATAGTTGGGCTGAAAACATGTAAAGGGATAGTGGTGGCAGCTTACGTTCTAACTGGGCCATACAAACCTCTTGGGCCGATTATGTGCTAATAGACATTAACCAAATTGTTTAAATAATGAAAGGGAAAGTGTATGATCCTATACACTAAGACTTCGAATTAATCTATTTAGTCCACTAGGTGTTGTTTAATCTATTTAATTCAACCAATATTAACATACCGTTGTTTTAAAATTTAGCTTTATATAAGTTGATAAAACAATCTAATATAATTTTTAGTTATAAAACAGCATGTAGTCTTTCCTTTAACAAACATAATTAGTATTTTATAACTTAATTTTATCACATAAAACCATGATGCATATATATATATATATATATATATATTGTTCATATGACTCGATTTTCATGAAAGGTTAGTCTTTGGATCTTTTTTTTAACATCTAACAATTTTAATCAACTAAATTAATTCATGATCACATATATGTCTAGTACACACTCGTTCAGATACGATATGATGTACTACACAGAATGTAAATGAAATGTAAATAAAATGCTCGAAGGAATTGAACGGTTTATCTCAGAAATACGGGTTGTCACAGTGCTCCATGCTCTTTGTCCGTTTCAACCTCGGCATCCCTTCCTATGCCTGCACTCACTTGACAAGAAGAAGTTAGAAATGTTTCATTAAATTCAGTATTAGAAACAATGCTTACCACATTGATGTTAATGCTTTTGATATGCTTGGGGTTTATCACCGTGTAGCTTGGTAGTTGACCTTTTTCTTTCTTCAAGAGTGCCACCTCACTTGCAAGTTGACCTATTTGGGTTGTCAAAGATTGAATAGCTTTGTCACGGATTTCATCTTTTTGCATGCGAACCTCATCAAGCTGACTTCTCCATTGCATCTCCATTTATATCGCCTTCAACATCTCTATGACTTCATTTCTACATGAAGACCTTTGACCCGAAGATCCACTTTGATTATTACCCAGTTGTTGTAACTGCCTTTGAAAACCTTGGTTGTTGAGCAGTTGGCGAGGAATATAGTTTCCTTAATTTGCTTGAAAGTTCGGATTCGCTTGGTTTGATGGGTTTTCGTATTGGAAATTCGGATGGTTTCGTAATCCGGGGTGGTATGTGTTCGAGTTCATCTTGTAATATCTACCACCTCCACCTTGACCTTTTTTTTGGTCAAAAATTACCAAAGCAATTTAGTGATCAAATTAGTTAAGTGAGGTAGTGTGCTAAAAAGTGTGTTGGAAATATGCTGGTTTAGTTGTTTGGAAAAACAGTTTTCAGGATACGGCTCAGGATATTGAGCTGTATCTACGATCAAACTATGAGCAAAAAGTAAAGGGGGTGACACGAGATATACGAGGAAAGCCCTTGATCAATCTAGATCGCCGGCATAAAACCTCGGGAGCTGACAATTGCAGCTGCCTTGTTCTTCTTATTGCTTTAAACGTCAGGATACAGTGCAGGATATTGATCAGATCGCTAAGTGTTACAATGCTTTTTGTGAAAGTGAAAGTTGCGAGAGAATAAGTGTGAGAGAGTAGTGAGTGTAGTTGTGATGTCCTATTGATCTGATTTATCCATCTATTTATAGTTACGAAACACAAACTAAAATTCCTATAAATGTGGGATGCTCCCGAATATTCCATTATTAACGTTGTGGACCGAGTAAAGCGGCTTCAACGTCTCCATTCGAACGACTTGGACCGAGTCTTCCGAAGAAAGGGTCTTCGTGAACGTTGGGAACCTGGACTCGTTCTCCTGCACACAATCTGTTAGTAATCCTCAGGATACCATCCAGGATGTTACCAATATCCTGAATCAGCATCCCGGATATGAACATATGTTAGATAAGCAAGATATAATTTAAGATATTCTCCAGGATATGAGCTTAGAATTTCGCCCATAACAATTTTCCCCAAAAAATGTTACTGTTTAGTATCCTGGCACTAACGGTTATATTTTTTACGAATAACGAGGCAATTAAGAGATTAGGCCCATGATGTGACCGTTTGTAACCGCGCAGCCTATATTTACTCATTGCTCCCCTATATCTTCTCATGCTTATCCCATTTAGCCTTTACCGAAGAGAAAAAAGGTAAATACTTCTCTCTCTTTATTCCATCTTCTTCTCACATTTTGTTCAATATTCCGGCGAGAATATGACAAGGCAAACAAGATCAAGCTCCGGTGACTCCGCTCCCTCATTCATCCAGCAGAATCTTCTCTAAGAACCGGAGAAAGAGATATGCTCCTTTGATAGTGCACACTTGTCGGCTCTTAAATCCTCCGGCATCTTCCTGAAAGAAACGGTATTCCGGCCGTTTGACCGGGAAATTCGGTCGGACATGGTTTCCGACGAGTGGTTGTGCTTCAATGCTTTCCCCTTCACCCTAGGGCTGCAATTTCCTTTTTCAGACTTTATCACTGAGTTCTTCAATGTGACCAAAATCTGCTTCAGTCAGACAATGCTGATGCTCTGGCGAGTCTTGTCTGTTCTTGATCAGATCAAGAGAAATCATATCCCTGACCTTTCCATTCATGACCTCCCCCTAGCGTATCGGCTTAGATGCCATGGTTCTTGTAGATTTTTTTTCTATTCTACCTCCGGTGATCCATTGATACTTCGTGCCACCAGGAACGAGGAGAAATGGCAATCCAAGTTCTTCTTTGTAAAAAGAAGCTCTATCCCTGGTGGAACGGAATATCCGGTGAATTGTTGAGAAAGGGTAGGATTTAGGGCTCTAGGAAGATCCTGTCTTGTATCCTGCTTCATATCTTTGAGCTAACCATTTTTCTTTTATCGTCTTGTACACATCTGACTTTAGGAAGCTTGCACCTCCCCTAGCTGATTCACAGAAGAGAATTGACGCTATCAGACTCCTCCCAGAAACTGAAAGAAGTTTTAACCCGTCTCCACCATCTCCAAGCCCTCTTTCCAGTGCAAACATGTCTGGTAAGGATCCTGCACTATATCCTGCATACATGTCTTTATTTGATATATTTAGGAATAAATTTTTCTCCCTGTATGCAGACTCCAGCAAAGTTCCAATCCTCCTTGATCTAGACGAACTTGACAGTTACCCCACTCCAGTCATCGTCAAGAAAGAGGCTCCTGCTGCTACTAGCTCCAAGCCGCTCCCGGCCCCCAAGGCTAACCCAAGGACTCGTACTTCCATTGCAAAAAAAGAGGAAAGGTTCCGAAGTCAGTGCCCCAGGCCCGGAGGGGTTCTCCTATGAAGAGCTCAGCTTTTCTGACTCCTTAGAGCTGATGACATCCTTCCTTAACCAGGTAATATCCTGCGACTATATCCTGCACATACATCCTGATAGGATATCCTGACAGGATATCCTGGTTAATATATTTTAACTCATACCTGAATTTTGACATACAGGGCCTCCAGCATCTGCTTCACCTTTACACCGATGCTTGCAGCACAAACGTGTTCCAAGAAGCCAGGATCAAACAGCTCGAGACCACTGTCGCTGACCAAGGAGCCATTGCCGAGGTGAAGACCCGGCATTATGAGGACAAGCTGAAGAAGGTCACCCAGGATGCTGAGATCAAACTGGCCACCGTTCAAATGGAGCATGAACAGGCCATGGTCTCTTTTCGGGAAGGAATCAAAGCCTCTGCCATCGTCTCTCTGTTACAAGCTCACATTAAGATGTCTTACGAGGCCAAGGAGACAGGCCTTGAGTGCCCATCCTGGCCGGTTGAATCCTGGGTGGCAAAGCTGAAGGAGCTCGGAAGCAAGGTTGTGCCCCTTCCTGCTGAAACTGGCGAACCCTCTAAATCAGCAGAGGTGGTGGACAAGGCTGGAGATAATAAGGATGCTGGGACGGATGCTGGCGAGGATGCTGCTCAGGATGCTAAGGCTGAGAAGACAGAGAAGGCTGGAGAAGATGCCGCTGTGTAAGGGCATTCAGGTGGGCGTTGATGGATGTATGTGCCAAGGCTAGAGCCCACTTTTTTAAAATTGATCGTTGGTTTGTAACCCCAAGATAATTTACTTTTTCTGCACTTTACTTTTCCTGCATTTGAACAATATGATGGCCAAAGGTGGAGGGATCCTGAGTTTCAGGACGAAGCCCTTGGTCATCACCGTTAGTATGTTTTGCTTTTGAACAATATAAAAGTTGGAGGTGGATGGTTCTCGGTTTGAGACAAAACCTTCAACTGTTAAGTAAATATGGTAAGGAACTATCCGTGCTCTTGGTGGATGGACCTCGGTTTGAGGTGAAACCAAGAGCACATCTTTTGGTATGTTAATAATATAACCTTCTTTTGGCTTTATTTCTGTTGTTATATCTTTACTACATGAATTTTACTTACAAAAATAGTTTTGTTTGAACATTCTTGGGAACACATTGTAAGTGTATCCTGAAAGATATCCTGTTCAGGATACTGACACACAATCCGTAAAATTCAAGTTATCCAAATAAAAAGGAGAGATCATACCAGAGATTCTTAAAGAGTCAATTCCAATCTTCAATTATAGAAATGTCCCCAGTGCAGATTTATAAGTTTGAATTCATCCTTTAAATTGTATGATGTATGTCCCCTGTGTTCAGCATACTTGAAGACTTAGGAATGTAAACATAATCGTACTTTAACTTTTACTGAATAAATCCTGAATATCCTGGGATAAACCCTTGATATCCTGGGATAAACCCTCAATATGCTGGGGATAAACCTTCATATCCTGGGGATAAACCCTCAATATGCTGGGGATAAGCCCTCATATCCTGGGGATAAACCCTCAATTTCATGTGCTACAGGCGAGAATGTATAAACTCCAAGTCTTAGAAAGGCAAAAACCTTTAAACCTTAGAGGGTATGAAAATACCCTTTCGTGAGAGAGGGTGATCAATCCTCATATACGTTTAGGATCCAGGATATAGCCAATAGTAACGAAATTATCAGCCACTTTTACATGAACTGGTCCCGTTACCTTGAACTATCCCCAGATGACTTGCGCTCCAGGCGGGGTGTTCAAACCCAATTCGAGAGAAAGGTGAATACCTTTAAACCTTTTAAGGGATCAGGATCCCTTAACCGTGAGAGAGGGGGCCAATCCTCTAATCCTTCGAGATATCCTGAGCGTGTATCCTGGAGCTATATCCTGAGGCATATTCTGCAAAACAACCTTAAACTAAGGTGAGCGTTAGCTTGGCTAACACCCCTCTGATGCCTAAGTCAGTATTGGGTTCAAGATAATAAACTAATTCAAATATATTTAAGAGAAATAGAATACATACCATTCTGAGATATAAATTAAATTATATTCTTACTTGTAATAGATCTTTAAGTGTATAGCATTCCAGGATCTTGGTAGCATATCCCCTTCCATATTCTTGAGTCGATATGCTCCTTTCCCTGCTTCTGATTCAATCTCATAGGGTCCTTCCCATTTCGGAGCCAACTTTCCATCGGCAGGATTAGTAGTATTCTGAAAAGCTTTTCTTAACACCCAATCACCAACTCGAAATCTTCTAGTCCTTATATTCTTATTATATGCCCTAGATATCCTTTGTTGATATGCTGCCATCCTTAGCCTTGCTGCATCTCTCATTTCATCTACAGTGTCTAAATCTTGGCACAAAGCTTCAGGATTCTGCTCAGGAACCCGGAGGATAGATCTTGCAGTAGGTATCACCATCTCTGTTGGGATCACTGCTTCTGCTCCAAATACCAAGGAAAATGGGGTTTGGCCCGTTGCATTTTTTACCGTCGTTCTATCAGCCCATAAAACAAAGGGTAACTCTTCTGCCCATCTTCCTTTCTTAGCCCCTAGTCTCTTCTTTAAGTTGTTCACAATTATCTTGTTTGAGGATTCAGCTTGTCCATTTGCTTGAGGATGTACCGGAGTAGATGTGATCATTTTAATTCCCCAACTCTTGCAAAAGTCAGTAGTCCTTTTGCTTATAAACTGGGATCCATTGTCACAAATGATTTCAGCTGGTACTCCAAACCTGGTCAGGATATTCCTCTTTATAAAGGATACTACTTCCTGGTCTCTAACTTGAACAAATGCTTCAGCTTCAACCCACTTAGAGAAATAATCAGTCATTTCTACCATAAAGACTTTTCCTCCTAGAGCTTTTGGTAATTTCCCTACTATGTCCATCCCCCATTTCATGAATGGCCAAGGGGAAGCTATAGGATATAGTGGTTCAGCTGGTTGATGTAGTATGTTACTGTGCCTTTGACATGCATCACATCTTCGAGCATATTCTGCAGCATCTTTCTTCATTGTTGGCCAATAGTATCCAGTTCTCAATATTTTTGAGAATAACGACCTGTCCCCAGTATGGTTACCACAATCCCCTTCATGTATATCCTGAAGCACTTCTTTAGTTTCGGGATCTTCCAAGCACCTTAGATATGGTCCTGCAAGAGATTTCTTATACAAAACATTATTTATAATGGCGAATCGTGATACCTTCATACTAAACGCCTTAGGATTTTCGTCTCTGGGGATGTGTCCCTCCTTGAGATATCTTATGATTGGAGCCGTCCAGGATTTGGGATCCTCTTCAGGATACCCGGCTCCAGGATCCTGAATACTTACTACTTCCTTATCCTGAGGATTCGTTGCAGGATATAAGATATGCAATATTGGTATTTGGGTCCCTTCTGGTATCCTGATCGATGATCCCAAATTTGCTAAGGCATCCGCTTCAGCATTATCTTCCCTTGGTACCTGTTCAAGTGTAAAAACATCAAAATATCCTGCTAATTTTTTGAGAATATCGAGGTATTCGATTAACTTCTCACCTTTAACTGCATAGGATCCATTAAAATGATTAGTGATTAACAAGGAATCAACATATACTTGCAAATTCTTGATATTCATATTTTTAGTCAGTTCTAATCCTGCAATCAAAGCCTCATATTCTGCTTCGTTATTAGTAGCAGGAAACTCACACCTAATAGCCTGGGGTAATATGTCCCCCTGTGGCGATTTTAGTAGTATTCCTAATCCTACTCCTCTGACATTAGATGCTCCATCGGTATATAATGTCCAGGATCCTGAGGATTCTCCTAATTATTGGACTTCTAGATCTACCTCATCCTGAATGTCACTACTGAAATCAGCCACAAAGTCAGCTAGAGCCTGCGATTTTATGGCATTTCTAGGTTCATACACTAAGTCATAAGCACTTAACTTCACTGACCACTTCGCCATTCTACCTGACATCTCGGGTTTCCTAAGCACATTTTTGAAAGGGTAATTGGTTTTAACATGAATTCTATGTGTCTCAAAGTAATGTCTAAGCTTCGTTGATGCCATAACTAGTGCTAGTATCAACTTTTCTAAATGAGAATATATAGTTTCAGCATCTAACAAACTTTTACTAACATAATAGACAGGATATTGCTGACCTTCATGATCCTTTATAAGGACGGCACTTACAACATTCCCCGATACCGCGAGGTATACGGACAGTGGTTCACCATTCTCAGGCTTCATCAATAGAGGTGCAGTTGAAAGATACTGCTTCAAATCCTGCAGGGCTGCTTCATGTTTCTCTCCCCATTCGAACTTCTTGTTTTTCTTTAGGATATCATAAAATTCCTTGCATTTCTCGGAGGATCTTGAGATAAATCTGTTCAATGCTGCAACTTGCCCTGTCAATCGTTGAACATCCTTCATATTTGAAGGTGATTTGATATCCAATATAGCTTTAATCTGCTCCGGGCTTGCCTCTATCCCTCTTTTAGTCACCATATATCCCAGAAACTTTCCTGCCCCCACTCCGAAATGGCACTTAGCAGGATTTAGTTTCATGTTGTACTGATCCAGGATATCAAATGCTTCCTTAATATCCTGGAAGTGATCCTCAGCCTTTTTAGATTTTACCACCATATCGTCAATGTATACCTCCATGGTGTCCCCCAGCTTGTCTTTGAACATCATGTTTACCAATCTCTGGTATGTTGCACCTGCATTTTTCAAACCAAAGGCATAGCAGTATAACAATAAATACCTGTTGGTGTCATGAAGGCAGTATCCTCCTAGTCCGAAGGCTCCATTTGAATCTGCTGAAATCCTGAGGATGCATCCATGAAGGTTAACATCTCATGCCCGGCAGTAGCATCGACCATTGCATCAATATGAGGAAGAGGAAATGGGTCTTTGGGACAAGCCTTGTTCAAGTCTGGGTAATCTACACAGACTCTCCATTGTCCATTTTTCTTCTGTACCACGACTACATTTGCTAGCCATCTTGGAAACTTGACTTCTCTGATCATTTTGGACTTCAACAATCTTTCAACTTCCTCTTGGATAATTGTATTTCGTTCAGGAGCAAACTTCCTTCTCTTTTGCTGAACAGGCTTGAACAACCTGTCAATTCCAAGCTTGTGAGTGATAATGTCTTTGGATATACCTGTCATATCTTCATGCTTCCATGCAAATGTTGACATCTTGCACTTCAAAAAGTTAGTTAACTGTTCTTCAATATCCTGAGGGATATTGGTTCCTACGAGCACCGAGATATCAGGATTATCCTGATCCAGGATGACTTTCTTCATATCATGCTCTGAAGCGTCCACGATATCCTGGGCCCGCATCTTTAATTGCTATGCTGCATTAGGCTTGGTTGAGGATTTCATTGAGGATGAGTAACATTCCTTCGCCTCCTGCTGATCACTATTAACCTTGATGGGGGGTAGGGATCTTGATGCATTGATGATAAGTTGATGGCATGACTTTCATATCATGGATCCAAGGCCTACCCAATATTATGTTATAGCAGGATAGGGAATCCATCACACAGAAACGTTGTATTAAGTTGACCCCTTCAACATATACTGGTAGCTTTATCTCTCCTACTGTGTTTCTAGCCTCTCCACTGAACCCAACAAGCACGGTGGATTTCGAAGTGATATCCATTGGAGATACATTCATTCTTTTCAAAGTCTCTAGTTGGATTATGTTGACGGAGCTGCCATTATCTACCAATATCCTGTGTACAAAATGGTTAGCCACATATAATGTTATTACCAGAGCATCATGGTGAGGATCCTGGACAGTATCACTGTCATCACTGTCAAATGTTATCACTTTATCAGTTGCGAGGGTACTCATCCTGGCTGGTTTATCTCCCCTTTCGGCCTTAGCTTCCTTTGCATGTCTCTTGGCCGCAGAATACGAAGTCCCACAAATGTCGGATCCTCCTGAAATAAAGTTGATTATCTTGGCATCCACAAGAGGTGATGCTGCTCGTTCAGGATCCTTCTCAGTATCCTGACCCTTATTCTTCTTTCTTCCTAGGAGATCCTTCAGATATCCCTTGCTTAGAAGATAACTTATTTCTTTTCTTAGAGCAATGCAATCCTCAGTTACATGTCAGAAATCTTCATGGAAGGCACATGATGTAGGGTAAAATACACATATTTGTCCCGTGTAAATTGTATAATTATTGTATAGGTTTTATTTGTTTTTATTTAGTTTTAGTATTCTATTATATTATTTTGTGTTGGGCCAGGTTCTGGTGCAAATGGAGCAAAAATGAGTAATATGGAAATTGTGACAACCCGCACTAAACCAGGTATCCGTACGACTTAATTAATGATTAATTACTGCTTAATTACTGTGCTTGCTTGTACTAGCTGATGAACTGCTACTTGAAAACTGATACATGTACTTACTTGCATCATACTTGCTTGCTGTCACTACATTATTTACATACGGCACCTTAGTGACAAACATGATGCACAAAAAGCACAGTAGCACAATACACGGATAACCTATTGAACATGCTGATAAGGCCAGCATCAGGCAAACACTGCCTCCAAGGCCTATAAGAGCCTGAGATATTTTGCTACACCAATAGTGAGTGTAGGATACAAGGGTTGTAGAACTGCGTCTCTAGGAATAAGATACACTGATTGGATGTGCCTAAAACGTACTTTAAGTACAAAACACAGCACTTTAATAAATAATCCAACTTCTAGCTGACTAGTAAAGTGCCAAAATATGGGGAAAATACTACTAGACACTTTCCAAAGTGTCGGAAACAAGATGTGTCACTAAAAATAATATAACGACACTTTAAAGCTTTATTAAGCACTTTAACGGATTACTATCCAACCGAACAACCGGACTGTACCCGGGACATGAAAATATTATTATTTTCACTATTTATATTTTTTCTGAGCCAGTTAGGGTCCCTGATTACCCTAACACCCGCCATAACACATAACATACAAGTAACGGGGTTAAACACTTAACTTAACTTAGTTTAACATAACTAACTACCTAACTACCTAGTTGAGATCGAACTAACCCCCCCCCATCCTAACCGGCCTAACTATGGGGGAACATGCTTAGTACTTGCTTGATTTAAATAATCTACATTGTCTAATATCCTAGATACACATAATCCTTTGGTCCATAATCACTAGAATTATCTATAAGTATAACACATTACACTTATGATCATTCACAACAACACACCCCACACAAAACTCTCTCTCTCTTTCCCTTTGACTCTCGGCCGAACCCCCTCCCCTACATCCATCCATTTTCGATTTCAAGCAAGCCATTCCAAGCACCTACAAACATCAAGGGTCTCACATTAGGAGTCTTGGTGCACTCGGAGCGTGAAGGACCACTTTCTTTAGCTTTTATCCACGCGTTTTTCATCAAGAATCTTCCCTAGCCTTGAGCTAGAGGTATAACACTTAAATCTCATATTTGAACTTATCTAAAGTGGTTAAAAGGATTTTTGTCGGTTAAAACTCGGAATCTTATATGTTGATGCACAAAAGTCTACTAAAAATACTTAAAATGGTGGTTAATAGCATATGGAATGTGTAAAAGTTGTAGTATTTGAAATATGTGCTTATCTAGACCCGATCTATGATGTGGTAGCTCGGATCACCGTTTAACCCGGTTTAGAAAGATCATGGATCCTAACATAAGCTCGTTTTTGAATGATACAAGGGTTAAAAGGTGAAACTCTACCACACACGAAGCATGAACTTGTGTAAAAATGCTTTACTTGTGTAAACATGTTTTAACTTGTACAAAGGTGTTTAAAACTAGTAGATCTACGTATCTACACCCGGTATTTTCAAAGGACCACATACCAAGGAAACCATGTATTTTGAAAAATGGATCTTACAATAATAAGCATGATTTTATAAGCCACAAGTGTGTAAACACTTGTGAAATGAAAAGATCCGACAAAGAACTAGTTTTGTCAAAAGTTACTAGAAGTTGTAAAGATGGATTTTCTCTAAAAACGAGGTTTTTACGAAATCGGATTATTTACACAAAAGATCCAGTAAAAGTAAAGAGATTTACTACATATTTTTAGACAAACCACAAGTTCGTATATTTTTGCGATTATGTCTATCTTTGACTAGTAAAAATGTTGAAAAGTTGTTTGGTAATGTTGAGAACATTGATTGATTGATTTGTTAAAAGAAAATGATACGCTTGAAAGCGTGGCCACCTCCAGTTACAGAGGAAACTCTGGCGAAATTTTTCTAAATACCTAACACTTAGAAATATTTGCACAACAAGTGTTAGAATTATTTTTGACATGTTTTCGAAATATAAAGTTCGTCATGACTTTATTTACTAAATATACGGAGGTGGGATTTTCACAAAAATTAACGTGATAAATATATATATTGTCACAACACTGTTTATGATTATTTTGTGAAAATACATAAATATTATTTTTAGAGTAAAAATAATATTTACAAACGTTAACGATTCCAAAATAATACAAGCGCTTTCACATGAATATATAAGTTACACCGGTAATTATATTACCACTCGATTGTTAAAACGTAACTTACGCACATGTATTGAATCCCCCATCCTTGGGAAGGAAATTAACTACCAAGTATATACAAAATGTAAACACGAAATAGTTGTCTAACTATTTCCCAAAAACTTAAACTATAAAGCTAAGGCACGACCGTCCGTCTAATAGAAATAGCACTTGTAGGTCGTCGCACAGCTTTCTGATTTGGAGATACTTGGTAGAGACGCTTCACTGTGAGTTCATGTCCCCCTTTTCTCTAACTGTTTTCAGTTTTCTTAACTGCGGGGGTGAAATACATGTTACTTTGTTTACAAGTACTTTATATACGGTATGGTTAGCGTAAGGAGGTGTTTTATTCCGATCATGTGAGTGGGTAGGAGCAATATGAGGCCATTAGTCCTCATGTCGGGACCGAGGGACAGGAGCGGTAGATCTATCTGGGTGTAGCGAGCCCAGCCCCAGGCCAAACTAGAAACGGACCTTGGGGTGACTTTGTCCACATACAAATGCCGTGGCGAAATCTGCTAGGTTTGAGTCTCCCTATTTGCACTTCACATATATCAGTGGCCTTGCAAACCATTGGTGATCACAAGTCCCCTTATTGGCTACATACCACGATTATTTCTATACTCACAAGTGTTTTACATACTCACTTACACATGAACTCGCTCAACATTATTGTTGATTTTTCAACTTACATGTATTTCAGGAAATTAACGAGATCTGGCACGGTATGGAACGTTTTCCGCTGCACTAGTTTCCAAGGTCATCCGGGGTTCAGGGGATGTGTCTCTTTCCTGGACAAGACACAATCCTTGAACCATGTTTATGTTATGTTTCAAGTTTGTAATGTCTGTTGAACAAGGTTATGCTTGTTAGGGTATGTTCCCGTTAAAACAATGGTACTGTATTTGGTTTTCAAAACTTAATGGATGATCTTGCATGTTTTTAACTCATATAGCTTTGTTGTGATTATGCTATGGTATTAAGAAGTCACACCAAATTAACCACGCTTCCGCAAAGCCAGGGTGTGACAGCTTGGTATCAGAGCTCTGATCGTAGCGAACTAGGATTCTTTCTCGAGTCTAGACTATGATCACTAGGGCTCTCACGAAAACATTTTTACTGCATACCACTTAAGTCCAGATCCAAAACGTTTTTACAAACAAATGTTGAGCACATTTTATTCTTTATTATAGGCTCAGTCTGAGAGGCTGAGGCTCGGTCTGAGAGGCCGAGGCTCGGTCTGAGAGAACGAGGTAATTGGCTAGTGGGACTAGGAGAATTGGCTAGTGGGACTAGGAGAATTGGCTAGTGGGACTAGGAGAATTGGCTAGTGGGACTAGGAAGAGCAGTCTGAGAGGCTGGGAGGCTAGTGGGACTAGGAGAATGATTTGAATGCTTACTTGGTGACTTATGTGATTATTTGATTATATGATTAACTGTTTGTGCATGTTGGTGTATATGTTACAGACACATGGATTCTATAGACACTGATGGTTCAGGCACCACAGGCCCTAGGCCTATCGTATCAGACGACCTTGAGTCATCGGAGCCCGAGGTTCATACGTCCGACGTCACGAGCACAGATGAGGACGACTTTCAGCCCTTCGCATTACCTGACGGTGCTGACGAGCTCGCAGATGGTCCTTTGGCCGGGGATCTACCACTGGCAGTGATCCCTGCTCCTATACCGCTTGCTTCGTACCCTGTTTATGATTTGCCTATCGACGACGAGGATGATGATGTCGATATGTTTGATGAGGAGCCTTTCGAGGAGGATGCTCAGGGCGAGGCCCTTCCTGCTGCTGATGGTCCCTTGTTGATCGCAGATGCTCCCGCCGCGGAGTCACCTGCTCACTCCCCAGTCCCAGACTCCTTTGAGTCTGTGGCCTCTGTACCCTCACACGACCAGAGTGCGCAGCACTTCTCTCATGGATCAGATCCTGATCAGGCATCTTCTGTTGCCCCAATCCCCAATTTTGTTTTCGACCATGATGATGAGGGGGATTCCGATCCTATGTTTCCCCCAGGATTCGACCCAGATCGTGACTTAGAGTTTGTTCCCATGGATCAGTTTATGGAGGATCCAGTAGACCCTGTTGACCCATTTGATCCTATTGACCCAGATTTTGATTTAGAGATGGCTTTTGATGACCTCGAGCCTGCCATTGCTCCTGAGCAGGCAGCCGCTCTAGACCCCATACTTGAGCATGACCCAGTACATGCTGACATCCCTTTTGAGCCTGTTGCTGATGATCTCCCCGTGGATGTTCCTTTGATGGAGGGCGATCATGTCATTGTTGATCCTGTTGATCCTTTACCCGTTGTCGCTATACCTGTTGACCCTCCCGTTGAGCACATTGCACCTGTTCACCCTGTTGTTGCTCCCCCACTTGATCCCGTTCCACTAGAGCCCGAGCATGCACTGTTCGCGGCACGCATGGATCCACCAGATGAGCATGCACAGCACGGTTGGATACCTGCTGATGAGGATGTACCGCCTTTTCCCCCACAGATCCCTGTTACGCGACATGTTGATTTTTCTTTTCAGGTTCCACAGTTTGTACCTCCAGCGAGGCCTGGAGAGGGTTCTTCAGCCCATCCTGTTGGGCATGTACCAATGCCTATCCCTTTCATGCCCCAGGTGTCATCTGTTCCACCCGCTGTTGCTCCATTTCACGTGGTACCCTTTGACCCCGCTAGTGAGCCATTTCTATGGGCATCAGACTCCGGTATGCCACCCACTGACCCCTACCATTCTTTTCACAGGGGGTACACTATCGAGGACGTTTTGATGTCCTTTGTAGCTCAGCACGAGTCACACACGCAGCGTATCCAGGAGCTTGAGAGAGCTCAGCTGCCACCTTGCCAGTGTCATGGACGGACACACTCTCCTCTGCAGCCGTTTCGACCTTTACCTCCAGATTATGCTGCTCGTCTCTTTACACTAGAGCAGCAGGTTGCCTCTATCATTCGTACTCAGCGAGCCCAGGAGGAGGACTGGCTCCAGTTACGTCGTTTGTTTTACACCCACTTTCCCCCTCCTCCACCACCATCTATATAGAGCTCATCAGTACTGTTTGGGTAGACGAGGATGAGAAGACGGCGATTGTTGGATTGCACAGTATTTTTGGAGGCTACTTTATGATCTTGACTTTTGTTGACATGTATTTGACACTGATTTGTTATGGTTTTTGTACAGGGGTGATGTAGCCCCTAGTTGACTGATGATTGTATGACACTATGATGTACTGATACACTTACTATGTAGTCTCGATATATGGCAATCGCAGTATTCTCATCATATCTGATTCGCTTGATTGCTTATTTGCATTTTTATGACATGGGATGTGTGTGATTGATATTTGTGTTGATAACATGAGATGTTATGTGCTATTGCTATTACTATATACGTACGTCTTACTAAGACCTGACCAACGTAAACCATCTTTTAGAAGGATGCCGCCGAGACGTGAGCCACACATGCCAACCAATGAGGCAGAACTCCAGCAGATTATTGCTGCTGCCATAGCACAGTATGCAGCATCTCAGCCCGGGACGAGCGGAAGTATTAACCAAGGCAATAACAATCCACCTCACGGTAATACTAAGCCATTAAGACATACCGTGACCTAATTGGATATCTCTAGCAATGATGCTAACGCCAAACGTATGTTATAACGTATGTGCAGGGTGCACCTACAAGCAGTTTCTAGACTGCAAACCGGTCAACTTTGATGGCACAGGAGGTGCTGTTGCCTTTGTTCGTTGGGCTGAGAAAACCAAATCTGTACTTCGCATGAGCAAGTGTGCGCTGGATCAGCAAGTCACTTATATCTCAGGGCTGTTTTTAGATGGAGCCCTCTCTTGGTGGAATCTACAAGTACAGACACTAGGCGAAGCTGCTGCCTACGCGCTGACCTGGACCGAACTGAAGGAACTTATGCGCAAAAAGTACTGTTCCCGCGCAGAGATCCAGCGATTGGAGACCGAGTTCTGGCACTTGAAAATGGACGGTCCAAAGATAGCAGAGTACGTTCAAAGGTTCCATGACTTATCTCATGTGGTACCCTACATGGTCACTCCTGAGTTCAAGAGAATTGAACGCTTCATTTGGGGACTAGCTCCTCAAATCATAAGCATGGTAACCTCATCCAAGCCTGCGACTATTACTGAGGCGATCGATTTGAGCGTAGCTCTCACCGAGGAGGCTGTTCGTTTGAACAAGTTTGATGAAGCAGAACCAAGGAAGAAAGAGACTCACGTCGAGTCGTCAGGAGGTGGTAAACGGAAATTCTCAAACTTCAAGCAAGGCGCCAGTGTGGCGGTTAAGAGAGGAGGATCAGCTGGTAATGGAAAGAAAGGGAAAGGATATCAGGGCACCCAGCCCAAGTGTAATATCTGTCAACGCCATCATACTGGCCATTGTAATGTGAAAGTATGTGAAGCATGTGGAAAGCTGGGCCACTCGAAAGATTCTTGTTGGGCTAGTGCTGGCCGGGGAGGCCAGGGAGGATATGGAAACAGAAACTACAATCGTGGTGGTACTGGAAATCGCCCACAAGGAAATAATGGAGGGAACGGAGTCAACAATGCGAACCAAAACAACCAGCAAGTTGGGGATGGCGCCGGAAGCGGACGAAAACTTGGATGTTTTAACTGCGGTGATGTTGGGCATTTCAAGAAGAACTGCCCAGATTTAAACCAAGCCCGTGGAAGAGTGTTCCAACTGGAAGCAAGGGAAGCACGCCAGGACCCCAATGTCGTCACTGGTACGTTCCCTGTGAACCAACGCTATGCATCCGTTTTATTTGATACTGGTGCCGATTATAGCTTCGTGTCGTTAGAATTTAAGAATATGCTTGGGTTAGCCGCTAATAAGTTAGATATTCCCTACTCGATCGAATTGGCCAATGGGAAGTTAGTAGAAGCCAACGAAGTTATCAGAGGTTGTGTGATTGAATTGGGAGAATGTGAGTTCACTCTAGATCTACTACCAGTCCAGTTGGGAAGCTTCGACGTGGTGGTAGGAATGGATTGGTTATCAAGCAACAAGGCTGAGATAGTATGTCACGAAAAGGTTGTTCGTATCCCAACCAATGATGGTGAGACCATTGTTGTTCATGGAGAAAAGCGTGAGACGCCGTTGAGGATTATCAGCTGCTTGAAAGCAAGGAAGTGTTTGCAGAAAGGATGTGTTGCCTTTCTGGCACACATTGTGGATAAGAAGGCTGCTGAGCCAAGAATCGAAGACATCCCTGTTGCGAGGGAGTATCCAGAAGTCTTCCCAGAAGACTTACCTGGACTGCCGCCTCAGAGGCAAGTAGAGTTTCGCATCGACTTAGTTCCGGGCGCCGCGCCTGTGGCTAAGGCACCTTATAGACTTGCTCCGTCTGAGATGCAGGAATTGTCGACACAACTTCAAGAGTTGTTAGACAAGGGTTTTATCCGACCAAGCTTCTCACCTTGGGGAGCTCCGGTCCTGTTTGTCAAGAAGAAGGACGGTAGTTTTCGTATGTGTATTGACTACAGAGAATTGAACAAGCTGACGATCAAGAATAGGTATCCACTGCCAAGAATCGACGATCTGTTTGACCAACTGCAAGGCTCAAGCTTTTACTCTAAGATCGATCTTCGATCTGGATACCACCAGTTGAGGATTCAAGAGGAAAGCATTCCGAAGACAGCCTTCAGAACTCGCTATGGGCACTACGAGTTCCTTGTTATGCCGTTTTGTCTGACAAACGCACCTGCAGTCTTCATGGATCTAATGAATAGAGTTTGCAAACCGTACTTAGACAAGTTCGTGATTGTGTTTATCGACGACATCTTGATTTATTCAAGAACAAAGGCTGAACACGAACAACATCTTAGAACCATTTTGGAGCTGCTAAAGAAGGAACAACTGTACGCCAAATTCTCCAAGTGCGAGTTTTGGCTACGCGAAGTCCAATTCCTTGGGCACGTGGTAAATGGAGATGGAATCCACGTGGACCCAACAAAGATCGAGGCAATCAAGGATTGGGAAACGCCAAAGACGCCAACCGAGATTCGGCAATTCTTGGGTTTGGCTGGCTACTATCGAAGGTTCATTGAGGACTTTTCGAAGATCGCTCAACCATTGACGCTACTCACGCAGAAAGATAAGACGTTTGATTGGGGAATCAAACAGGATGAAGCATTTCAGGTACTGAAGGATAAGCTCTGCAACGCGCCTATCTTAGCTCTACCAGAAGGTACTGATGATTTTGTGGTATACTGCGACGCATCGCGTCAAGGATTGGGTTGTGTGTTGATGCAACGCCACAAGGTTATTGCTTATGCATCGCGTCAACTGAAAGTGCACGAAAAGAACTATACCACACACGATTTGGAGCTCGGCGCAGTGGTTTTTGCTTTAAAGATCTGGAGACACTACCTTTATGGTACGAAGTGCACAATCTTCACAGATCACAAGAGCCTACAACATATATTCAACCAGAAGGAGTTGAATATGAGACAAAGACGATGGGTTGAGTTGCTAAACGACTACGACTGCGAGATAAAGTATCATCCAGGGAAGGCGAATGTAGTCGCCGATGCCCTAAGTCGTAAAGAGAGAATCAAGCCCATAAGGGTTAGAGCTTTGGAAATGATCATACGAACTGATCTTTCCTTGCGCATTCGTGCAACACAAAAGGAAGCCCTTAAGGAAGGAAACCGTGAAGAAGAATATCTCCGTGGGATGGAGAAGCTACTGGTACCAAACGAGGAAGGAACGTTATGTTTTGAGAAAAGGATTTGGGTTCCTCTGTTTGGTGATTTAAGGAAAGTTATTTTCGACGAAGCGCACAAGTCACGGTACTCTATCCACCCTGGATCGGATAAAATGTACCAGGATCTCAAAGAATATTATTGGTGGCCTAGGATGAAAGGCGATGTTGCTGTCTACGTGAGCAAATGTTTAACGTGCGCTAAGGTAAAGGCGGAATACCAGAAGCCTTCAGGGCTGCTGCAACAACCTGAGGTTCCCAAGTGGAAATGGGAACAAATCTCAATGGATTTTGTTACAAAATTGCCAAGAACGCCAAGAGGCCATGATATGATTTGGGTAATAGTTGACCGCCTAACAAAATCCGCACACTTTCTGCCAATCAAAGAGAAAGACAGTACTAGTAAACTCGCGGAAATTTACATGAGAGAGATCGTCGCACGTCATGGAGTGCCTCTCTCAATCATCTCTGATAGAGACGGAAGGTTTGTGTCAAGGATCTGGCAATCCTTCCAAGAAGCCTTTGGCTCACAGTTGAATCTGAGCACTGCGTTTCATCCGCAAACTGACGGCCAGAGCGAGCGAACGATACAGACTCTGGAAGACATGCTGAGAGCATGTGTTATGGATTTGGGCGGTAGCTGGGACAAACATTTACCTTTGGTTGAATTCTCATACAACAACAGCTACCACACCAGTATTGGCGTCGCGCCATTTGAAGCCCTTTACGGACGCAAGTGCCGATCACCCCTCTGTTGGTCTGACGCAGGTGATAGGCAGCTTGCTGGTCCCGAGATCGTCCAAGAGACGACAGACAAGATCGCGCAAATTCTTAAACGCATCGAAGCAGCTCGCCACAGACAAAAGGCCTACGCGGATCCAAACCGAAAACATGTGGATTTCCAAGTTTGAGAGATGGTGTTATTGAAAGTTTCACCCTGGAAGGGGGTGGCACGCTTTGGAAAGCGTGGGAAGCTAAATCCGCGCTACATTGGTCCCTTCAGAATTTTGGACAAAATAGGACAAGTAGCATACAAGTTGGACCTACCTGCTGAACTAAATGGCGTTCACGATACATTTCATGTATCCAATCTAAAGAAAAGTCCAACTCAAGTTGACGTTGCCATTCCCATCGACGAGATTCATATTGACGACACGCTCCACTTCGTTGAAGAACCTGTCGAGGTCACGGATTGGAAAGTTAACAAGACCCGCCGGAGCAGTGTCAAGCTCGTCAAGGTTCGTTGGAATGCCAGACATGGTCCTGAGTTCACCTGGGAGCGTGAGGACCGGATGAAAGAGAAATACCCTCACCTTTTTCCTAAGAACCCTGCTTCTACAAGCAGAACTTAAATTTCGGGACGAAATTTATTTAACGGGGGGAGAATGTGACAACCCGCACTAAACCAGGTATCCGTACGACTTAATTAATGATTAATTACTGCTTAATTACTGTGCTTGCTTGTACTAGCTGATGAACTGCTACTTGAAAACTGATACATGTACTTACTTGCATCATACTTGCTTGCTGTCACTACATTATTTACATACGGCACCTTAGTGACAAACATGATGCACAAAAAGCACAGTAGCACAATACACGGATAACCTATTGAACATGCTGATAAGGCCAGCATCAGGCAAACACTGCCTCCAAGGCCTATAAGAGCCTGAGATATTTTGCTACACCAATAGTGAGTGTAGGATACAAGGGTTGTAGAACTGCGTCTCTAGGAATAAGATACACTGATTGGATGTGCCTAAAACGTACTTTAAGTACAAAACACAGCACTTTAATAAATAATCCACCTTCTAGCTGACTAGTAAAGTGCCAAAATATGGGGAAAATACTACTAGACACTTTCCAAAGTGTCGGAAACAAGATGTGTCACTAAAAATAATATAACGACACTTTAAAGCTTTATTAAGCACTTTAACGGATTACTATCCAACCGGACTGTACCCGGGACATGAAAATATTATTATTTTCACTATTTATATTTTTTCTGAGCCAGTTAGGGTCCCTGATTACCCTAACACCCGCCATAACACATAACATACAAGTAACGGGGTTAAACACTTAACTTAACTTAGTTTAACATAACTAACTACCTAACTACCTAGTTGAGATCGAACTAACCCCCCCCCCATCCTAACCGGCCTAACTATGGGGGAACATGCTTAGTACTTGCTTGATTTAAATAATCTACATTGTCTAATATCCTAGATACACATAATCCTTTGGTCCATAATCACTAGAATTATCTATAAGTATAACACATTACACTTATGATCATTCACAACAACACACCCCACACAAAACTCTCTCTCTCTTTCCCTTTGACTCTCGGCCGAACCCCCTCCCCTACATCCATCCATTTTCGATTTCAAGCAAGCCATTCCAAGCACCTAGAAACATCAAGGGTCTCACATTAGGAGTCTTGGTGCACTCGGAGCGTGAAGGACCACTTTCTTTAGCTTTTATCCACGCGTTTTTCATCAAGAATCTTCCCTAGCCTTGAGCTAGAGGTATAACACTTAAATCTCATATTTGAACTTATCTAAAGTGGTTAAAAGGATTTTTGTCGGTTAAAACTCGGAATCTTATATGTTGATGCACAAAAGTCTACTAAAAATACTTAAAATGGTGGTTAATAGCATATGGAATGTGTAAAAGTTGTAGTATTTGAAATATGTGCTTATCTAGACCCGATCTATGATGTGGTAGCTCGGATCACCGTTTAACCCGGTTTAGAAAGATCATGGATCCTAACATAAGCTCGTTTTTGAATGATACAAGGGTTAAAAGGTGAAACTCTACCACACACGAAGCATGAACTTGTGTAAAAATGCTTTACTTGTGTAAACATGTTTTAACTTGTACAAAGGTGTTTAAAACTAGTAGATCTACGTATCTACACCCGGTATTTTCAAAGGACCACATACCAAGGAAACCATGTATTTTGAAAAATGGATCTTACAATAATAAGCATGATTTTATAAGCCACAAGTGTGTAAACACTTGTGAAATGAAAAGATCCGACAAAGAACTAGTTTTGTCAAAAGTTACTAGAAGTTGTAAAGATGGATTTTCTCTAAAAACGAGGTTTTTACGAAATCGGATTATTTACACAAAAGATCCAGTAAAAGTAAAGAGATTTACTACATATTTTTAGACAAACCACAAGTTCGTATATTTTTGCGATTATGTCTATCTTTGACTAGTAAAAATGTTGAAAAGTTGTTTGGTAATGTTGAGAACATTGATTGATTGATTTGTTAAAAGAAAATGATACGCTTGAAAGCGTGGCCACCTCCAGTTACAGAGGAAACTCTGGCGAAATTTTTCTAAATACCTAACACTTAGAAATATTTGCACAACAAGTGTTAGAATTATTTTTGACATGTTTTCGAAATATAAAGTTCGTCATGACTTTATTTACTAAATATACGGAGGTGGGATTTTCACAAAAATTAACGTGATAAATATATATATTGTCACAACACTGTTTATGATTATTTTGTGAAAATACATAAATATTATTTTTAGAGTAAAAATAATATTTACAAACGTTAACGATTCCAAAATAATACAAGCGCTTTCACATGAATATATAAGTTACACCGGTAATTATATTACCACTCGATTGTTAAAACGTAACTTACGCACATGTATTGAATCCCCCATCCTTGGGAAGGAAATTAACTACCAAGTATATACAAAATGTAAACACGAAATAGTTGTCTAACTATTTCCCAAAAACTTAAACTATAAAGCTAAGGCACGACCGTCCGTCTAATAGAAATAGCACTTGTAGGTCGTCGCACAGCTTTCTGATTTGGAGATACTTGGTAGAGACGCTTCACTGTGAGTTCATGTCCCCCTTTTCTCTAACTGTTTTCAGTTTTCTTAACTGCGGGGGTGAAATACATGTTACTTTGTTTACAAGTACTTTATATACGGTATGGTTAGCGTAAGGAGGTGTTTTATTCCGATCATGTGAGTGGGTAGGAGCAATATGAGGCCATTAGTCCTCATGTCGGGACCGAGGGACAGGAGCGGTAGATCTATCTGGGTGTAGCGAGCCCAGCCCCAGGCCAAACTAGAAACGGACCTTGGGGTGACTTTGTCCACATACAAATGCCGTGGCGAAATCTGCTAGGTTTGAGTCTCCCTATTTGCACTTCACATATATCAGTGGCCTTGCAAACCATTGGTGATCACAAGTCCCCTTATTGGCTACATACCACGATTATTTCTATACTCACAAGTGTTTTACATACTCACTTACACATGAACTCGCTCAACATTATTGTTGATTTTTCAACTTACATGTATTTCAGGAAATTAACGAGATCTGGCACGGTATGGAACGTTTTCCGCTGCACTAGTTTCCAAGGTCATCCGGGGTTCAGGGGATGTGTCTCTTTCCTGGACAAGACACAATCCTTGAACCATGTTTATGTTATGTTTCAAGTTTGTAATGTCTGTTGAACAAGGTTATGGTTGTTAGGGTATGTTCCCGTTAAAACAATGGTACTGTATTTGGTTTTCAAAACTTAATGGATGATCTTGCATGTTTTTAACTCATATAGCTTTGTTGTGATTATGCTATGGTATTAAGAAGTCACACCAAATTAACCACGCTTCCGCAAAGCCAGGGTGTGACTGAAATAACCCGCCAGTTGGGCAGAGTGGGGTGCCAGGGAGCAAATTAAAATTGCCGTTATTTTTCTCGAGTGGGTCGAGCCCGCTATCTCTACATTATCTTAAAAAAAGGCTGCATATTTGTGTTTAGTGAGGCCCGCCAAAAGACAATCAACCATCAGATTGAGTAAAGCAAGGATACATGGGCCGTGAAAGGGCTCCTAGGACATAAGTTTGCGCAGGTTTATTTATAGTGGGCCATTTGAATAACTACAATGCATTATTATATCTAAAACCCTAATGGACATTCCTAAAAATACATCAAACACATATATTTGGGGTGACGTAAACAAGAAAAAAAAAGATATATATATGCATAGAAAAGGGCCGTTGCTGATTGGGGGGGGGGGGAGGAGGCCGACTACACATCATTCCTATTCGATATGATATCAACAGTGGACGGCTGGAGGTCAGAGGCAATATACATCACACATTGATCAAACGCAGAAATCTTTGGGGACGAAATTTAAAGCTTGTTTTGCGGGAATCATCGGCATCGAGCGGGAAGCTTGGAGAGCAAGGGATTAACGGGTTTTGCTACTCAGTTTCTCTTATTTTCTAGTTTCTTTGTTTTTATTCGATGAATTCTTGTTTGAGACTTAGTTTTATTATTTTTAAGACAATGATTATCGGCTAAATACTTTTAACTACCTAGGTGTGACAATGGTTTAAATAAAGTTTGGATTTTTATTCAGTTTTTGGCGTGGTTTATGGATTTTTCTTGTATTGTAAAAGCTATGGAATTTTAACTTGGTGTATATGCATGCTTGATATTGTTTTATTGCTGATTATTACTTCGTATTATCCTTGGTGACGGTCTATATCACATAATAGGGTTGTATTAGGGTTCTTGATTTAGGTGAGTGTCTATATCACGTAATTAAGTCATTAATCCTTTAGGGTGAAATCACGTGAAGTAACCTTAGAAGTAATATTCGGTAATTTAATAAAATCAAGTGTTCTACTAATCTGGTCACTGTGAGGCTCGAGGTTATTAATAGGTCTCAGTTTGGTTTATAGCTAGGTCTAAGAAATTGGTCTAGTCCTTAAACATTCTCGTGTCTATTAAACCAAGATTAAAATCCATAGTTGTCTTAGACTTTCGCGCTGTGAGCTAGATTGTCTTATTTAGGCACTTTCAAGAAACTAGAGGACTGTGAGGAAATCTAGAAAACAGGTAAAGCGTAACAGCCTAGGTAGTGCCACAAGAATCGCCTTGAGAGTGTTTGAGGGGCTTAGTGGCATCTTAATAGGTTTAGTATCCAAAGATCCCGGTTCCATACCACAAAACTATCGAATAGAAATCCATTCTGAGTTTAACCTGCGTCTAGCCTAGGTAGTCTTCATCGCCACTGGTTCAAGTCTTCGTCCGAGTTCGTGTTTAGTTAATTTAGCTAATCTAGTTTAGTAGTTATTTGCATTATTTTAGGATATTTAGAAAACCCCCCCATCAAATAAACAATTAGTTAAGTCGTGTCAGTCTTAGTCTAGATAGAGTCTTAGCGTAATCAGTAGAGTCTCTTGGGTTCGATACTCAGACTTCCTTAGGCTATATTGCATCGATCGGTACACTTGCCGGTTGTGTGGTTTAAGTTTTAGAGAGTCTTAGTTTTATAAATTTAAAACTTAGAGAGTCTAGTTTAGGGTTTAATTTAGTTAATTTAGTTAAGCCACTTCGTGCACATCAGCACACCATTTGGACTTATCCTTCCAATCAGCTTTTTGTTGATTCTTTCGAGGCCACCTGGCTTTGTCTCCTAAACCCTGCATAGCATACATTAATTCAGGTATGTTAACAGAAAAGCAATATTCAGATAATTCAGGATATTCTTCAGGATCCTCGTCTTCAACAACATTCACTTTCTTGTTGTCATTTCTGCCATACGAATTAGAGTGATATGGTTTAAATGAGGATTCTGACTTCCTATTAGTTGACTCATAAGTAGTGGACGAGTTCATCCTTTCTTGCATCTTTTTGTCATCCTCCAGTCGAATATATCTTAGGGCCCTGTTTCGAGCTTCATCCAAGTTCCTACATGGGTTCATTACAAGATCCTGGTAAAATTGAGAATCTTTTTGCAGCCCCATCTTGAAAGCCTGCACAGCTGTTGCAACATCAAGATGTGGAATGTCTAAGGATTCTCGGCTAAACTTGTTCACATAATCTCTTAAGGATTCCTGAGGCCCTTTAGTTATCCTGTAGAGATCACTTGTTAGTTTTTCAAAACTCCGACTACAAGAAAATTGACTATTAACTAAATTCACTAGGTGAGCAAATGATGTAATCGAATGAGGAGGAACATTCAAGAGCCATTTCAAGGCCGATCCTGTTAAGGTAGAACCAAAACCCTTGCATAGGCACGCTTCCTTGAGCTCCGGAGGGATATGATTAATCTCCATTCTCTCCCTATACTGGGCAATATGCTATTCAGGATCCGTAGTCCCATCATAGAGCTTCATGTTGGGGGTTTGAAATCTCTTTGGGATCTCAGCATCACAGATAGGATATGCGAAGCGAGATATCCTGTGGCTGTCTTGGGACACTTCCGGAATTGGCTGGACCACTCCAGGTACACTGGATATCATGTCCTTCAACTTCTGAAGCTCCCTAGTAAATGTTGATGTCATACCTGCATCCTGCAAAGATCCATTAGTGTTAGTAGCAAGAACATTATTATTTGACACGTTACCAGTCCGAGGATTCTGGCCATATCCTGAAGCATATCCTGAGCTCCTCACGGTTGACATGGTGACCGAGGAGGGTATTTCAGGAGTATGATTCTGAGGATGGCTAGGCACAATATTTCCCCTGTTATCCTCAGTATACACAACCGAGCTGAAGTTCAAGGCTCTGGGCAGTAAAGGAGTGACATTATCCTCAGCGGGTCTGTTTGAGCTAGATTTCAAGAGTTGTATTTCTCTCATCAGCATTTGGTTTGTTTCCTGTTGCTGCCTCATCTGTTCCTGTACACTTCCAAATAAGGTTAGAATTTCATCATTAGAAGCTAAAACGGGAGCAGATCCCTGAATACTCTGAGTAGGGATAATATCCTGAGGTTGCGAAGAAGTTTGCATCCTCGGGGGAGGTGGTGGAAGCACTGAACCAGTAGTAGCAGAAGTTGTAGCAGACACGGTGGAGGAGCTCATGTTTGATCTTGAGGCCATTGTAAACAATGTGGCAAAAAGTTTTGAAAATAGAAAACCGAGTAACGATTTCACAAAGATTTTTAGTAAAGATAGCACCACTTGCCCCACGGTGGGCGCCAAATTGTTTTGGTCAAAAATTACCGAAGCAATTTAGTGATCAAATTAGTTAAGTGAGGTAGTGTGCTAAAAAGTGTGTTGGAAATATGTTGGTTTAGTTGTTTGGAAAAACAGTTTTCAGGATACGGCTCAGGATATTGAGCTGTATCTACGATCAAACTATGAGCAAAAAGTAAAGGGGGTGACACGAGATATACGAGGAAAGCCCTTGATCAATCTAGATCGCCGGCATAAAACCTCGGGAGCTGACAATCGCAGCTGCCTTGTTCTTCTTATTGCTTTAAACGTCAGGATACAGTGCAGGATATTGATCAGATCGCTAAGTGTTACAATGCTTTTTGTGAAAGTGAAAGTTGCGAGAGAATAAGTGTGAGAGAGTAGTGAGTGTAGTTGTGATGTCCTATTGATCTGATTTATCCATCTATTTATAGTTACGAAACACAAACTAAAATTCCTATAAATGTGGGATGCTCCCGAATATTCCATTATTAACATTGTGGACCGAGTAAAGCGGCTTCAACGTCTTCATTCGAACGACTTGGACCGAGTCTTCTGGAGAAAGGGTCTTCGTGAACGTTGGGAACCTGGACTCGTACTCCTGCACACAATCAGTTAGTAATCCTCAGGATACCATCCAGGATGTTACCAATATCCTGAATCAGCATCCCGGATATGAACATATGTCAGATAAGCAAGATATAATTTAAGATATTATCCAGGATATGAGCTCAGAATTTCACCCATAACAACCTTGAAGTACATTTACCTCTTCATATTGTACCTCACCTCCTTGGCAATTTTCAGTCGCATGCCCCAATTCATTGCAAATGACACAAACATCATAATTTTGGTTTGTAGGTTGTACACTTGCATCTTCCACCTCATGCACTTGAGTTCGGGTAATGGCCGGTCTTGCTCTCCTTGACGATTGAGCCTTCCTCTTCGATGTAACCGCCATTTGTTCCAAGAATGCCCAATCGTCTTGCTCATAATTGGTACCGAATGTACCATTCGTGAAGGACATCAAATCATGAGCATCCTCGGAATATAAACCCTCATGGAACGCGTTCAACAACTCCCATAATTCAATACCATGACGTGGACAATTTTTAAGCATCAGGTTGACCCGTTCAAACGCTTCATGGAACAACTCACCTTGTTGTTGTTGGAATCTTCTCAAGCTTCTCCTCGCATCATTAGTCTTTTGGGTCGTAAAGAATTCCTCCAAAAAGATTTGTTGCATTTCAGCCCATGTATAAACTGATGCTGACGGTAAGGTGTAGAACCACTTTTTCGCCTTGTCTTCTAAAGAAAACTAAAAAAGTACCAACTTCACTTCATCCAATGAGAACCCTTCTCCACCAATAGTGTTGCATATCGAATCATATGCTTCCAAATGTAAATAGGGCTCCTCCGTTGCTAGACCCTTGTACTTTGGTAGACTTTGTAAAGAGTTCGTTCTAACTTCAAAAGTCCTTCCTTGATTGTTTTGAGGAATGACTATCGGTGATGGATTGTTGGTAATCACTGGCCTAAAGTGTGCTTTTATACCTCTAACGGCCTCTTGGTTATGTCTTCGTGGCATGCCCAGCCGAACTCTTAGACGTGCGGGACCCTTGGTCTTTGAACTTGTGGTCTTGGAGGCGCGAATTGTTGAAGAGGTGGTTGAAACATTGGCCCCACATGTTGTTGTTGAATTTTCCTTTGAATCGATGGACCTTGTGGTAGCAATTGTTGTTGAGGCACAATTTGTTGTATCATTGGTTGTTGTTGAGGAACTCTACCATACCCTTGCATCCCTTGACTTTGAACTTGACCTTGCGCATAGGTATACTCCCCTTGGTCTCCATCTCCTCCGTACATGTACCCTTCTTCCTCATATCCCCCAAAATCTTCATCATAACCATCAAGGGATATAATGGACTCCCGGTTGTAAAGGTGGTTGAAATGAAGGGGTAGAATGGACTATGGATGGACCTGGTTGAAATAAACCGGGTGTTGGTATTTTTTGTGATGAGGATGTTTGCCCAAAAGTTGGGAAAAATGATGAAAAAGTTAGAACGGTTGATGATGTAGGAGCAGAGCTTAAAGTGTATTCGGTTTGGGTATTGGCGGGTAAGGTGGTATTGGTCGGTTTAATTTCAGGTGTTGATGTAGGAATGGTAGCATTTGGTGAAGGTGTAGATGGTGTAGGTTGACGACCCATAGTGGGTCGTGGTTGTGAATTGTGATTGATCCATTGTTCTAACCGGTGTAACTGGTGTTGTAGGAGTTGTTGGTGAACCACTGATTTTGTTTCACATAGCAAAACTCTGTTTTTTCTTAAAGTTCGTTCAATCTCCAGATCAAATGCCAATGGTGATAGCTTGTGAGAGCCTCTAGTATGCATGCACCTGTAAATACCTGCACACTAAACACAACCAACGTAAACCCGAAAAAAATAACAAACTAAACTATCAAAGATAACACACGTTGCGCACTACTCCCCGGAAATGGCGCCAAAATTTGACGTGAGGTCGAAGTCTCAATCAAATTTAATCCAAATACTACTAATAGCTAGCGGTAAGTGGGTATCGAACACATGGAGTTTGTGGAATTTGTGTTATCTAAATGGATTACTAATTAACTAGATTAAACTAAATTGCAAGAAAAGTAAATTTAGAATTGTTGTTGTTTGATTTTAAGAACTAAAAGTAACTAATTAAATTGCAAATCAACAATTGGTTTTGTAAACAGTTTAGGAAAAAATGACCATCCTAGGTTTCCGGTTTCAATTGACATTCATGTTCAAATTCAACTAGAAAGAACCACATAGACACGTCTCGTGTGTAGTTACTTGTTTGTGATAAAAGGGAACTAAGTACTCAGATTACAAGAATGCGAGGTTGTTACCCGATGACCAATTAATCAATATCCAACCCTAATCCCTCCCATGATATCTGGAATGCCAACGGCACCAAGAACGTATGGTTTAGACTATGATCGAAATATAAATAAAAAATTTACAAACAAATATCAACACACCATAATAAACAAACAAAGATCGCAGGTCTATTATTCTAGAAATACGACAAGAACACAAATGTCTTAAACGAACCTTCAACCTAGGATGATCACCATAAGTTTAGCCACTCACGCCTTGGTAAATCATCATCAAACAAATATCAATGTTCATGTGAATCGAAAACACCAAGAAATTGTTTAGAATTGTGTAGAACCAAGAAGAACAAGCCAAAATCGCCCCAAGAACTGCTCCAAAATGTTCAACAATGATTACCAATGAAAAGACACCATAAAACACCTTAAAAGTGGGGAGTTTCACTTTTTTCGCAGGCTCCACCGTAAGCTACGATGGCCACCGTAGCTCACGGTGGCTTAAAATGGCCTATGATGGGTTTAAACTGTCTTACGGTATCAATTTTTGTCAGGGTCTACCATAAGCTACGCCTTCTACCGTAAGCTATGGTAGGCTTCAGCATGAAATTTTGTTCTTAGCATAACTTTTTCGTTTCAACTCTGTTTTCTTCACCGTTTTCGCCTACGTTCTAGTAATTTCATCCTCTATCATGCTATATTCTTAATTCTTCAGTTCCAACAAATTATTTTCTTCATTTATTCTCCATCTTTCAATCTCCATTCCAGCCGCGCCTATTCCGAAGATTCATTTCCACACTTTTAAGCTCCGAATGTACCTGAAACACAAGCAAACGCATTCATCTAATTCTAGACAATTACTCAACTAAATGTAGGATTAAAATACCATTTATAGCACTTAAGGGTCGTCCTACGGACCACCCGTCAGACGGCATTGGATAATCCCCTTCTAATTTTACATTGATGAAATAACCCTTGTCAACAAATACTAGTGTAACCACTTGATGAAGGACACATCTGTGATCAGGATGATAGAAGGGGAATAAAGTCGAACTGTCTCCCAAGTCTATATGTGAATAATCACACCAAACCTATAGGCAAGCTAGAGTCCTGCCTGAGGCATCTCCATCTGATGCTCCACGGGTGCTCTCCCAACTCTTGTAAAATTGATACTCTTTAGCTACGCGTCATAGTCTCTGAGTAAATCAAGGTTAGAAATGTACTCCCACTTTTCTTTGTTCACGCCCATCATTTCCTCAACTAGTGCACTCTGCATATAACCAAAGTAGTGTGGATGTTGGTGCATGTTATGTGACAACGGCTTTGGCTTGGTCTTTGGATATTAACATGATTGGATCATGAAGACTTAAAGGAAAAACAAGTTTGCAAGAGCCCAATCAGTCTGAGTTTGTTTTGAGTCTGTTAGGCCCAAGTTATGTAATAATTGTAATATGGGCAAAGCCCACTTCGTAGGCTTTAGCTGTGGATATATAAACAGCCTTAGCCTTTTGTTTTAGAGTTAGACATCTTGAACAATTGATAGAGCATTCGAATTTTGAGTTAGAGAAAACACAGAAATTGGCTGTGAGTTCTAGGGAGATCTTGAGTGATTATAAAACAGTTCTTGTGTTTGATAATAATAGAAGATCGATTTGAAGAGTGTTCTTGGTTTTCGTATTGTTCTACTTTTATTCTTGTTTCTGGTTCGAAGATTGATCAAGGAGATTCTGCATCCTTGATTAGTTATTGGTCTTGTTACGATCCATATAGGAATAGGGGACCTACAATTGGTATCAGAGCTTTTGCTCTTGTGCGTGGTTCAAGACTGATCGACAGGAATTAGGATATTTATCTAGTTGAAGTTTTTCGGGTTGTTTTCTTAATTTTTCGAAGAAACAGTGAAGAATAGGAAGAACAATTCGAATTTTTGGTTATTTGATTTGTCTTGTTTTTGGTGTTAACTGTTTGCTTATTTGTAGGAGATATTGTTGGAAGGTTTTTAATAGAAATTGAATTTCGAGTTTTGGAAAGAATTGCTGATTATCAGTTGCTGATTTTTCAGGATATTGGTTGTTAGTTAGCTAGATTAAAGAGATCATCAAGTGTGCGACTTAATCAGACTGTGTGACTGGTTTGGTGTGCGAGATCAGACTGTGCGAACTGAAGTGTGCGGTCGAATGGTCAACTCAACGTGTGGTCAACCAAAGTGTGCGGCTGGTCAACTATACGGTCAAACTTAGTGTGCGACCCTAGTGTGCGAGTTTGATAAGTTTACTATCTCTAAAGATAGTGTACGACTCAGTAGATTGTGAGACTCACAGTGTGTGAACTGAACAATGTGCGGCCAGGCCCAAATCTCAGTGTGTGAGCCCAATATTTTAGCTGTGCGGCGCAAACTGCTGAAGTGTGCGACCAGTTTAGGACTGTGCGACCTCATTGATAGTGTGCGATTTCACTGGTGGTGGAATTTTTCTTGGCAAGTGTGACATCTGTGCTTGTGTAATCACTATACAAACTCTGAACAACTCAATATTTATAAAACAGTGTATTTTGATCCCAATGTTTGTTATTTATGTTTGACATTTTGTGCGTTTTGGTTTTTGATTGATTTTAAACTCTATATCGCTTTCTGGAAAGTTATACGCAAACTGATGCGTAACCGTAATCAGTTTATCACGAAAAACACTCCGGAACAGCAACATAAGCTTAATATACCTTAAATAACCTTTACATAACTTAGAAATAAGTTTTATAAGGTTTGGTATGGCAAAAACAAGTTTATTCGCTCACAGGGACTATTTGCGTCAAACTGCAAAAGTCTGCCGTTTCGTAAGGCAATGTACAGTCCGGAACCTGATCATAAGTTAAACATACCATATATAACCTAAACATAGCTTAGAAATAAGCTTTGATAGGTTCGGTGTGCGAAAATATGCTTATTTGATCTTATAGGGGCAAAAAGTGTCAAAAACGGCGTAAGTTTGCATTTTCGCGCATATCTTACGTTCTGACCACATCTGGACATCCAAAATTTTTGTACACACTAAAAATACTTTTATTTTAGTGATCGGCATGCAAAAATACCACTCGTCGCTTAATTTGGTTCGTTTTCGCGTCCGTTTGAGTTTCGTCGTAATTTAACGAATAACTCGACCGTAGGACCAAACGAGCCGACATCCGAGAGTTTTCCGAGCACATTTTGAGTCCTCTAAACTTTATTGACCTTGTAGAACCTTGAAAATGGCTTAACGGGGATCAAAAGGGCCTAAAATTAGCTTACACAAGTGTAGGGACCTGAACTGTAATTACTGGAAACTTTGGCTGATCTGCAGGGCTTAGGTGGGCCGCGTAAGGTTCCCCCCTATCCTTACGCGGGCCGTGTGAACATGCCAGTGACCAGAAATCATTTTTCAGCAATCTGTTGTTACTTCAGGGGCTGTTATGGTAATTTCTTTGTGTGATGGGCAAGTTTAAGTGATCACCAAGGTCACTAATCAGTTCCTAACACATGTAAGGCTATGATCTTATGCTTGTTGGCCACACAAACACATGGATTGATCTTGTTAATCCACAACAAGTATAAATAGCCTTGCATTTCATTTGAATTCTTCACACTTGGTCTAAAATTCTCTAAGTTGGGGTTAAATAACTTCATACCTGAGAATTTATAAGATCAAGTTCAAGCAAGGACCTTTTGTAAGCATTCCTTCATTCTTTTATTGCTTACTAGCTTAAAAAGTCAAACAGTGTTTTACTTTCAGTTTGACCAATCAATGGTCAACGCAAAGTTCGTTTGAACTTTGTAACGTGATTGTAATCACGATGGTTATAATCCTTAGCGATTATACCTACTGATTACCATGTTAACTAGGTGTAGTGACGAGTCAAAGTTTCGGTCAAAATGCATTTTAGCACGCATTTTGCAACGGAACTACTTTTAGGTATCTTGTTTTGATACCAAATCAGTTTTATAAGTTAGTTAAACATGTTTTGACATGTTTAACTCGTCACTATTAGTTTAGTGCTTGTTTAGGGTCGTAAGTTAAGCGGTTTAGACAACCGCTTAGACTTTCGAACCTGACCCGTTTGGTCGATCTTTAGGATCCGACCAAGCTTGTCTAGTGATCATAGTTGCATAGGGAATAACCTCTGAGGTTATACCTTATGATCACATAGGGTTGGTTAGTCATTTGCTAGTTAGCTTGTATGCCCATAGGAAATGACCAAAATACCCTTTTTAAAGCATAAAACCATATTGTACATATGTGAACGTACTTTTGACATCTAATCTGATTTAGTAACATGTTAGGGTATAATTGGGCATGTAAGACTTGACATAGCTTTTAGTTAACCATCCGAACATAGTTTTACGCAAACGACGCATTATAGTGGCTTATACTACCATAATGGGTCGAAACGGGTCAAAAGCACTTAGGTAGACTTCCAAATCAGAATGTTAGCTCTATTAAATCATACCATATGAGTTCAAATACTCATTTGATTTATAGAACCTCATTCTATCCTATCTCCCGATTTAGGATCCGATTATTAACATAGTTACCTATATTAGGTGCCGGTTGATTCGTGATCCTTGGAGCCTTATTTGGTCTTAAACTCAAGACTATTAGGCAATCTCAAGTGAGTACATAGTTCCCCTCTTTTACCGCTTTCAAATACTTTGAGGTGATACACATGTGCATACTTGTTACTTTCATGCTTTCATTTCTTTTATAACATAAACATGCTAGTTTCACCTAGTACACATATAGTACATGTTTTCAACTATGTTTTGCTATGCATGTTTACTTAGCATGTTAGCACTTTAATTTCATAAACATTTTTGCTATATATGTTTACTTAGCATACTAGCACATTGATTTCATGAACATTTCTACTATGTATGTTTACTTAGCATACTTAGTACATGATTTTCACATGCTTACATTGGTTATGACATTTGGTGTGTTTAATCGGAACAATAATACATTCATTAACATTAGCTACGCCGCTCGGTAGTATGTAATGGTACCATAGGAATTGACAACTCCCGTTTCCGACTTTCTAGGTTTGTTTGGAAGTTGGGAATGACAGAATCCAATATACATAACTTAGATGAACCTTTAATTTGTTTAAAGGTTTGTCGCCACAGTCGCAAGGCTTGAATGTATGCGAATAAACAATACTGCATAAATATTTGTAATCATAAAGCATTGTTGTCTGCAAAACATAACATTTGATTTAAACTTGGGTTTATTCAAAAGCATTGTTTTGTACATTTTCCTATGGGGTTGAGTAACTACTAATTTTTCACCGTACATAACATTGAGTTTCACATTAACATTTTCACATAGTTAAGTAGACACTTTCTACTTGCTATGCATTACATTTGTTTATACATGACACATTTCACACATAACATTGTACATGGTTTATACATAAACATTTTAACATTAAACAAGACATTTTGGTTGGTTATTGATAAGTGACTTATGTAACGGGGCTATGTGTTATATGATAAAAGCATGGTGGATACGCCGCTGGTACTTCCTATATATAAGTGCTTTTATTGTATTATACATTGTTGCGTTATCTAAGCCGCTTGACAAAGACATGAAACATTTTTACAAGAACACAACATTTTTATACAAAGTACACATTTTATACAAATTCACTTTTACTTGGTTATTCGTTTAACCATGCATATTTCTTTCATATCATTTGATTTTCATATCGATTTTCACATGATTTCATAAAAGAAAACATTTTACAAGGTTCATGACTACTTTTTGTTAAACCCTTCTTTAAACTACAAGTCATGAATCTTGTTTAAAGACAATTATTATGTTATGTTTTATTTAAATTCCAAGACAATGTAAACATTAATCTTAATAATACAAAACTTTAATTACCATGGTTGTTGAAACAATAATTCTGTCGCCTCACCCCCCGACGTTTCAGCCGCGGTTTTGTTGTTTTAACTCGGTCGGGGTGGGACAGAAGAGTTGGTATCAGAGCCAATGGTTATAGAGAATTATGTTATTAGTAATGCTTTGACCTAGACTATAACTTTCTAGGACCCTAACACAAGTTTTCTTGTGTTTAGATCATAAAACAATACACGTCACCTATACTTAGGTGATTACCAAAACTTGAACACAATTTCCAAAATGATTTTGAAATCAATCATCTATTCTTAGATGATTTCTTTTGTCCGTGTGCCTTCCAAATTTTCAAAATCTCGTCAAAGTTTGGGTCTAAATATTGTGAACACGTGCAAACTGGAAGAGTGAATGCCTGTACCGTGAGTTTTCTGTCTAAGGCTAGAGTGTTCGTGTTGGGTTTTTCACATGTTTATCAAATCTATTTTATCCGTAAAAAATAAAAACGCAGCGGAAAGATTATATTTAAAACATGTTATTTACAAGATATAAAACCCATTTTATATGTAAAACCCAATCCCCGGATCCATATATGAACATGCATGCTATCAAAAATAAAACACAACCATAGGGTGTTTCAAGAATACTACATTCCAAGGAGTAAAAGATATGAAGAAGATGATGCTTCTTGAATGGTAGTCTTCAAGTGTAGAATACCTCAAGCTCGTATACCCCAAGCCTTCCAACAAACACTTAGATTTTAGCTAGGATTTTACACTTGTAACTCGCTTGAATATTCCCTCTTGATCAACCATACATGGCCGAAAATTATAGAGAAGATTATGGAGTTCTTGCACTTAATTTTTCAAACTTGAAAACTCTTTTGAAAGACCCATCTTGGCCGATTTTTAGAGAGCATTCTCTAGTGTCTTTCTTTCAAGTTCATCTCTCATATTTAAAGTTAAAAACTCCTTGGAAAACTTCTCTTGGCTGAATTAATTATTTTACAAGTTTATGGAGCTTTGCAACTTTAAATAAGTAAGAGAAAGTAGGAGAGAGAATCAGCATTTAATGTCTCTTGGTAAAGATGTATTGCATGCATTTTAAGTGGTGAAAACCCACCATGGGAAGCCATAAATGGGATGGCCATTAAATGCTTTTCCCACCACTAATTTCAAAATCTTCATTTAAATTTAGTCTTGTATTTATTTATAACTTTTATAAATATAACTCAATATGTTACAAGACTTATGCAACACATCACAACATTTTAAAATGTTATTTAACCCATTAAATAACACAATAAAATATTCTCTCAAAAATAAATTATCCATATAATTTATTAGTTTCTCAAGTGCAATTATTTAGAAACCCAATTTCCAAATATTATAAGTGTTAATATTTATTTGATTGATCATATCTTAAATAAATATTATAAGTGTTTGTCAAGCTTGTTATTGGGTATGACTCGACTTGGATCATAACGTACTAGCCACATCAATTTAATATGTGTCTTGGGCATACAGAGTCCAACAATCTCCCACTTGCACAAGATACATAAAAGATTGATGCAAGTAGTAAATAACGCCTAACTACGGTTTACTACCCCTAATACGTATGACTATATGTCCCATTCAATAACATCATCCCCTTCAAGTCCCTTACTTGAACGTGATTTAGGTGAATCTATTATTTATCCTTTCATTACAGATGTCCTGTTAAATCCAGAGACATAGAGTGATCACTCTCTGTTGATTTAACTTTAGCAGGCCTTAGACATCTTACTCTCAACATATTAGAGGAACAAATCCCTTCTTGACTACATACGTCTCTCACAATTACCTTGTACCACACCTGAGCTTAGCCTTATGTACTGTCATATTACTGACAGCGAAGAAATAAGTCAAGGCATAATATTTGGTGAATATCAAGACCCAATATGTATCTCAGGTTAGAGGATACTATGATATTCTCCTTTACTCAAATTTACTTATGATCAATCACAAATGATTCCATGCAGTAGTATTTGAGAGCGGGTCAGTCCAATATTTGTTTTCCACAGATATCTATGAACTTTGGCAGCAACACTTTGCTTTATATTCATACCTAATGAATATCCACCAATCCAAGTTCACAATAGTCTTACATTCATAATTGTTCCCACAAGTATGATCGACTACGGACATTTAGAATAAGAAACTTATTCATGTATTTAAACATGCTAAAATGGAACATAACTCAACATACCATAAAGAGTTATAGAAACAATTGTTTCAATATCCAAATACAAAATAGATCAAATCTAATCACTAGAATATCGAAGTCCTAAGGCACAAGTATGACCCTCTCATGCTTTGGCCATTCAAGGAGCTTCGTGAGTGGATCCGCAATATTTTCATCAGTGTGAACTTTGCGAATACATATCTTTTCCTTTTTTCAACTTAATCCCTTATGTAGTTGAAACTCCGCTTAATGTTCCCAGTCTTTTGATGTGCACGAGGTTCCTTGACTTGAGCAATCACACCATCGTTATCACAAAGATTTCTAGGGGTCCTGAATGGTAGGGACTACCCCTAGATCGGAAATAATTCAAGTGGCAGATCCACATGAATCATCCCGATCAATGAAGCGGTGATGTATTCTGATTTTGTAGTGGACAATGCTACCCTGATTGTGATCGAGAATCATCTCGATCAGTTTGGAAACTCGTATCCATGTAACCCTTTACAACGAATTCTTCTTCACCAGATCCATATATTAGAAACACATCCTTAGTCCTCCTAAGGTATTTCAATATGCTCTTAACAGTCATCCAATGACCATTACTTGGATTTCTCTGGTATCTTCTTGTCATGCTTAAAGCGCATGACGCGTCCAGTTTAGTGCATATTATTACATACATAATGGATCCTATAGCTGACGCATATGGGAGTCCTTTCATTGTTTCTTGCTCATCCTTTGAGCTTGGACATTGAGACGCACTCAATATTGTCCCATCTTGAATAGGTACCAAACCTTTCATAGAGTTCTCTATCTTAAACCATTTCAAGATTTTATCAATGTATGCACTTTAGTTTAACCTATCAAGCGCCTTGATCTATCCCTATAGATCTTTATTCCCAAAATATAGGTGGCTTCACCAAGATCTTTTATTGGAAAAATAACTTCCAAGCTAGGTTTTTACACCTTTCATGGTTGGAATGTCATTTCCAAATAGTAGAATGTCATCGGCATACAATATTAAGAAAGTTATAATGATCCCACTAGACTTCTTATGTACACAAGCTTCATCACCATTCTTGATGAATCCAAAATTCTTAATTTCTTCATCAGAACGGTGATTTCAACTTCTAGATGCTTGTTTCAATCCATAGATTGATTTATTTAACTTGCATACTTTGTTAGGATGTTTTGGATCGACAAAACCTTCAGGCTTAACCATATAGACATCTTCCTCAAGATATCCATTAAGGAAAGCCGTTTTGACATCCATTTGCCAAATCTCATAATCATATTATGCAGGTATGGTAAATAATATCCTAATTGACTTTAGCATCGCCACTGGCGAGAAGGTCTCATCATAATCAACCCCTTGAGTTTGATTGAAACCTATTGCTATAAGTCTCGTTTTATAAGTATCCAAGTTACCATGCATATCGGTTTTCTTCCTGAAAACCCCACTTACTTCCAACCACTTTGGAGTTAAGAGGTAGTACAACCAACTCTCATACTTGGTTGTCTTACATGGATTGCATCTCTACGTTCATGGCTTCAAGCCATTTATCACAATTAGATTTTGACATTGGATCATGGTATGTGGTAGGTTCACCCGAATCTACCACGTAGTATCCATCTATGAAAAATCCATATCTTTTAGGTGGACTACTAATTCTACCATATCTGCGAACGTTTTGTGTGTATTGATCAACCACTTGATCATTACCAACAACCTCTTGTTGAGTGCTAGTATCAACCAAATGTGTATCGGCTTGTGGTTCTTGATCCTCATCAAGTTCCACTGTTCTACTAATTCCTCCCACAAGGAACTTAGCTTTCAAGAACTTAGCCTTTCGAGCAACAAATACCTTTTGCTCTGTTTGATCGTAGAAATAATATCCTATACCATCTTTAGGATATCCTACAAAAATACACTTAATGGATCGTATTTCTAATTTGTTTGGGGTGTATTGCTTTACATAAGCTTCACAACCCATACCTTTAAATATGATAATGATGGAGCCCTTCCATGCCATATTTCAAAAGGTGTCTTATCCACTTTCTTGGTTTGGGCCACATTGAATGTACGGGCCACGGAGAGCAAAGCGTAACCCCAAAATGATAGAGATAATGCGCTCATAGCCATCATAGATCGAACTATATCTAATTGAGTTCGATTCCACCTCTATCAGAACGAAGAACTTTAATTGAGTTGATTTTCTACTTCACTTTTGAATATTTTGAACGTTTCAAAACATCATCTTTGTGTCTTAGCAAGTAAACATAACCAAAACTTCTATAGTTGTCGGTAAAAGGTAATGAAGTATCTCTCACCATTCCTAGTCTTTGGCTTAAAAGGATCACATACATCCGAATGTATGATACCTAATAAATCTTTTGCTCCTTCCCAATAAAGGGTTTCTTAGTCATTTTACCTTGTAAACAAGATTCACATGTATCAAATGAACCAACTTCATTTGTTTCCAAAAGACCATTTTTTTGAAGTGTTTGCATGTGATTTCTGTTTATATGACCAAGGCGATAATGCCAAAGATAGGTCTCACTCTAATACATTTTGAGTTTCTTGGTGATTGCTTGGTACATCTAACTATCAAATGATGTATTATTATGAACCAATTCATTAATGCCATTTGAAAGGTTAGCTTTAAAGTAAAACACGTCATTCATCGAAATATAAATGTCATTGTTTACAAACTTTAAATTGAAACCATATTGTCTTATAAGGGAAACTTGAATAATGTTCCTAATCAAACTAGGAGCATTCAAAACATTTTTAAAACAAGTTCCAAACCATTTGGAAGTTTCAAAACATAGTCTTCTAGGGCTTCAACTTGAACTTTCATTCCATTGCCTATGAAGAGACTAATGTCTCCCTTTTATAATGCTTATTTCTTTTGAACCCTTTGCAATAAATTGAAAACATGAGTTCCACATCCGGTATCTAATACCCATGCGTTTGAAGAAATAACATTAAGGTCAATATGTTTTATAAAGATTGTACCTGAGGTTTGCCTAGCATCCCTCTTGGTTTTCAACTCCTAGAGATAGGTTGGACAATTCTTTTCCAATGTCCTATCTCACCATACTCAAAGCATGGATCGTTCGTGGCAACCTTTGCCTTCTTTTGATTTGGTTTCGGTGGTTCCGCTTTAGCCTTTCTTTTCTTTTCTTTTCCCTTTGAATTGCCCGTTTCCATTTTCAACATTTGCTTTGGTGTCGGGGTGATGCCCTTTCTTGTTGCCACCCTCATTGATCGTTAGAATGGATAAAGCCCTTTTATCCATATTGATCCTTTCGAAGCGATCAATGTGGCTTTTCATCTTAAAGATATGAGACCGATTGGTTTTCCTCTATTCGACATGCATGAAGAGCTCGAAGCGTTCTACCCTTGCATATTGTAGGAACATTTCCTTCAATTGGGTAATCATGTCGTATGCCCATGATGTTCAAAATCCTTTTGAATCTCGGGAATCATAATTCCTAAGAGGCTTGCATAGAATCCTCGATATACTTAATCCAATCGTTATAGGCATCCTCATCTTCCATAAGATGTTCATCGGGAATAGGATCGTTCAACATATAGGATATATTTTCTTACTTGAGAACAATTCTTAAGTTTCAATATTAATCCATGAAGTGTTATGTTTGACACGATCATTTTCAAGGATTGTTCTTAGTGATAGGTTACGGACGGTTTGGGTAATATTGTTAGCGGCCATCTACAAAATTTAACAAGGTTCAATTTTAGTATTTTCGATATTATATTTTAATCATTAATACCCTTTATGTCTCATAGACAATTAATAATTAAAATCTAGAATCCAACGTTACATTTAAATATTGGTTAGGTGACCTTTATCCCATTATTTAAATTAACAAGGTAGTCAACGTTTGACGATTGCAACCCTTTGCAACTTCTAGCCATATGGGATCGGTTAAACATCTTTATGTTTAGTTGGCATGTTTAATCCCATCAACACCTTTGTTCCCCATGCTTCGGTGACCCTAAGTTCATGGTTTCCAAATCAAGTTGTCCAACTTACACACACGTGTGAGTTTATACACATAAGTGGTTAGGTGACCTTTATCCCACAAACATGGTAAACCCACCTCGAATATACAAGTTCCCTCAAATGTGGTTAGGTGACCTTTATCCCACAAAAGAGTTCCCAAGTGATTCGAGTGTTGTATAAAAGGATGGTGTTTGACTTGTTTTATAAAAGGGATTTTGAGTTTTCAAAAAAAAAAAAAAAATCTAGTTGTAGAAAACTTTATGTACCATACATTTGCAAGCATTCAAATCCTTGGTACTTTTGTGAAAATAAATTTTCAAGGTTCTTTTTTAATAAAACTCATTTTATTATAAAATCATTAATTTTTAATAACCTTTTATTAACCATTTTAATGATTTTGTTAAGAACCACTTTTAAGCTTGTTGTTGATTATTAGTTTGTTAAGCATGCATATCAACATATCATCCAAACAACATAAATAAAAACCACACAAGCACAACATACATAACAATAGGTGCATAACCATAGCCAACTATTTTTTGACAACACTTGTTAGCCGAAACAAGTGTGCCAAAAGGTCCTTCCTAAGGGTTGAATATTGACACAAATAATGTGTCGTTGAACTCCCACTTGATCCCGCATCCAAATGCTTCAAGTCTTCTTCCTGTGTTGTGATTTCTTCACATTCTTTGGGCTTCCAAAATGTCTTTAAATTCAACTCCAAACTCCTTTGGACTTCAAAAATGTGTTTTGGTTATTGGGCTAAAATCCCGTTAAGAACTATGAAGTCCTTTAGGCCCGAAACTGGCCAAAACCAAAAACACAATTTTGTGTGCATCTTCTTTTACAAAAAAAATATCCTAATACATTTTTTATAGTAAAATAAAAATGCAACTAATCTATTTATTTTACATACCAAATGAAAATAAATAAATTACATATTTTACAAATGGAAGAACAAAGATAACAATTATTACAACCCATTGAAATAATTAAATACAAATCACAAAACACAAACATTCAACATATTCAAACCAAGGTGATGGCTAGGTTATGAATACCAAAAAAAATATATCCACATATATAAAATTCAAGAAGCAAAAAGGGTTCCCTTTTAAAACCTACATTTTCGGTCAAGAATGAAAAACCGAAAAAGTGGGTTTTTGTCCAAACAAACAAATCATCCATATGATATAATTTTTCAAGATATTTTTATGCATGTAAGAAAATAATCTTGAAAAACAAAGGGAGAACCATGTTCAAAACTTTCGGCCATGGGATTTCTCTAAACCCGAAAACCCAAAAATTTAAATCTTATGAAGCATGCATTCATATAAGCGGCTCTAGATGCCATTGTTGGGTTTTTCACATGTTTATCAAAGCTATTTTATCCGTATAAAATAAAAACGCAGCGGAAAGATTATATTTAAAACATGTTATTTACAAGATATAAAACCCATTTTATATGTAAAACCCAATACCCGGATCCATATATGAACATCCATGATATCAAAAATAAAACACAACCATAGGGTGTTTCAAGAATACTACCTTCCAAGGAGTAAAAGATATGAAGAAGATGATGCTTCTTGAATGGTAGTCTTCAAGTGTAGAATACCTCAAGCTCGTATACCCCAAGCCTTCCAACAAACACTTAGATTTTAGCTATGATTTTACACTTGTAACTCGATTGAATATTTCCTCTTGATCAACCATACATGGCCGAAAATTATAGAGAAGATTATGGAGTTCTTGCACTTTATTTTTCAAACTTGAAAACTCTTTTGAAAGACCCATCTTGGCCGATTTTTAGAGAGCATTCTCTAGTGTCTTTCTTTCAAGTTCATATCTCATATTTAAAGTTAAAAACTTCTTGGAAAACTTCTCTTGGTTGAATTAATTATTTTACAAGTTAATGGAGCTTTGCAACTTTAAATAAGTAAGAGAAAGTAGGAGAGAGAATCAACATTTAATGTCTCTTGGTAAAGATGTATTGCATGCATTTTAAGTGGTGGAAACCCACCTTGGGAAGCCATAAATGGGCTGGCCATTAAATGCTTTTCCCACCACTAATTTCAAAATCTTCATTTAAATTTAGTCTTGTATTTATTTATAACTTTTATAAATATAACACAATATGTTACAAGACTTATGCAACACATCACAACATTTTAAAATGTTATTTAACCCATTAAATAACACAATAAAATATTCTCTCAAAAATAAATTATCCATATAATTTATTAGTTTCTCAAGTGCAATTATTTAGAAACCCAATTTCCAAATATTATAAGTGTTAATATTTATTTGTTTGATCATATCATAAATAAATATTATAAGTGTTTGTCTAGCTTGTTATTGGGTATGGCTTGACTTGGATCATAACGTACTAGCCACATCAATTTAATATGTGTCTTGGGCATACAGAGTCCAACAGTTCGTACAAATCCGCAGTATTGGACCAGTCACCCTTACCTGGGAACTCTTGGGGTGAGTGTTCACTTATAGGCGAGCATGTCTTTAGCGATACATTATTATGACCTATTTACCTTGATTTGTCACTGTGAGTCGTTTGTTCGCTTTGTGGTAACAAACAAATGGCCACCATCCTTATATTTTGTCGGTTTTATTGCTATCTCATTTCTTTCATCACATCACATCACATCATCTTACTCGTTTTCTCTCATGTTTCCTCTTTTAGAATGCCTCCTCGATGTAACGTTCAACAACCTGATGCCGAACTGGCAGCTATTATAGCACAGCAGATGGCTGCTATGCTACCTGATCTCATAACTCAAATAAACCAAGCCAACAATAACAATAATGCACCTGCTCCGTGCAATTTCAAAAGTTTTAACTTGGCTAAACCACTCAAGTTTAGTGGTTCTGAAGGAGCAACTGGGCTTCTCCAGTGGTTTGAGAGTCTTGAGAGTACCTTTCGCCATGTTCAGGGTCCGAACAACCGTAAGGTCGAGTTTACTTCTAGCGTATTCCAAAAGAGGGCTCTCACATGGTGGAATGGGGTAATGAGAGACCGAGGTGCTGATGTTGCTTTAGGTCAGACTTGGGAGGAACTTAGAGCTCTCATGATGAGAGAATTTTGTCCTCTTCACGAGCAGAGGGCACTTGAAAATGAGTTCTTTGACCTGAAACAAGACAGTGGTGAACACCGTGCGTACACTGATAGATATGAGGAGTTAAGCTTGCTCTGTCCTACAATGGTCACACCTTTGGATAAGGCTATTGAAAAATACATAGACGGTTTGCCAGATCCTGTTCAGGATATTGTCATTGGCAGCAACCCTACTACCGTCCGACAGGCCATTGAGCTAGCTGCAACCCTTACTGAATTGCAAGTCAAGAAGGGTAAACTCCACAGAAAAGGTAACAAGAAGCAGAAACAGTCTGATGGCAACCATGAGAAAAAGGGCAAGAAGGCTGCTGAGTCTTCAAAGAAATCTAGGAAGCGTAAAGCTTCCAAGAACTTCACCCTTACTGCTCAGACAAATCAGGCTGCTCCTAATCAGGCTGCACAACCTGCTGCCAAGAGGGAGTATGCTGGTAACGCACCCTTGTGCAACAAATGTAATAGCCACCATCAGCCACAAGTGCAATGCCGTATCTGCTCGAACTATGGTAAATCTGGTCATCATGCGAATACCTGTCGTTTTGCTCCAAACCATAATCAGCCTGCTCAAAACCAAGCAGCACAAAACTTTGCTCAGAATCCTGCACGACCTCACTATCCTCCTGGTTCATGTTTCAATTGTGGGGATCTGACCCACTACCGAAACAACTGCCCGAGGTTGGAAAATGTGAATCAAGCACCAGCTCGTGGTAGAGCATTTAATCTTAATGCAAATGAGGCACGTGCGGATAACGAAGTGTGAACGGTACGTTCTTTGTTAACAACCATCCTGCTTCTGTTCAATTTTATTCGGGTGCCGATAAGAGTTTTGTGTCCTTAGCTTTTGAGTCTTTGCTTTCGATGACTAGAACAAAACTAGGAAAGCCCTTGACAGTAGAAGTAGCTAGTGGTGAACCTGTTGTAATCGACATCGTTCTTCGAAATTGCCAGTTGAACCTTAACAACCATCTTTTCCCTATTGACCTCACACCAATGCAACTCGGGAGCTTTGATGTTATAGTGGGAATGGATTGGTTAGCCAAGTACCATGCTGAGGTGGTTTGCTTTGAGAAGATTGTCCGTTTACCGCTTTCGACTGGTGAAACCTTAGAAGTTCGTGGGGAGAAACCTGTTAGTAGCCTTAAACTCATGTCTTGTACCCAAGCCCAAAAATACCTACGAAAGAAATATGTCGCTTTCTTGGCAGATGTTGTAGAGGAGAAAGGCAAGGGTAAGACTATCCAAGATATCCCTGTTGTTCGGGATTATCCTGAGGTATTTACTGAAGAATTACCTGGTTTACCCCCAGTACGCCAAGTTGAGTTTCGCATCGATCTCGTACCTGGTGCTAATCCTATTGCTAAATCACCTTACCGTCTTGCACCGTCTGAGATGCAAGAATTTTCTAAACAACTTCAGGAGCTATCTGACAAAGGATTCATCCGTCCGAGCTTTTCCTCTTGAGGCGCTCCTGTCCTATTTATGAAAAAGAAAGATGGGTCTTTTAGGATGTGTATTGATTACCGTGAGCTTAACAAGCTTACCATCAAGAATCGATATCCCCTGCCTTGCATTGATGATCTCTTTGATCAGCTACAGGGTACTACTTGTTTTTCAAAGATTGATCTACGTTCTAGGTATCATCAACTTCGAGTTCTCGAAGAAGATATTCCCAAGACAGCTTTTCGTACGCGCTATGGTCATTATGCGTTTACTGTTATGCCTTTCGGTTTAACAAATGCTCCTGCTGTTTTCATGGACTTGATGCATAGGGTTTGCAAGCCTTATTTGGACAAGTTCATCATCGTTTTCATTGATGACATTTTGATCTATTCTAAGACTCGAGCTGATCATGAGCAACATCTTCATCTTACAATGGAGCTTCTAAAGAAAGAACAGCTTTTCGCCAAATTCTCCAAGTGCGAATTCTGGCTTAAGGAAGTTCAATTTTTGGGGCACATTGTCTACGAACAAGGTATTCATGTAGATCCCGCCAAAATCAGCACGATTAAGGATTGGGATACACCTACTACTCCTACCGAGGTTCGTTCATTTCTTGGTCTAGCGGGTTATTACCGTCGATTCATTGAAAATTTCTCCAAGATTGCGGTTCCTCTCACTGCTTTAACTCAGAAGAGCAAACCTTTTGAGTGGGGACCCAAACAAGAAGAAGCTTTCCAGACCTTGAAACAGATACTTTGTGATGAACCTATTCTATCTTTGCCCGAGGGTAATGACGATTTTGTTGTGTACTGTGATGCATCTAACTTAGGCATTGGCTGCGTTCTTATGCAAAGAAAAAAAGTCATAGCTTATGCATCAAGACAACTGAAGGTACACGAGAAAAACTACACTACTCATGATCTTGAGTTGGGTGCTGTAGTATTCGCTCTCAAAATCTAGAGACACTACCTATACGGTACAAAGTGCGTAGTGTTTACTAACCACAAGAGTCTCCAGCATATCTTCAATCAGAAAGAACTAAACATGAGGCAACGACGTTGGGTTGAACTCCTAAACGACTACGATTGCGAAATTCGCTACCATCCTGGTAAGGCGAATGTCGTGGCTGACGCATTAAGTCGTAAGGAACGTGTCAAGCTTCACTATGTTCAGGTTTAATCTGATTTTCAAACCTGCATTTCTCAGGCTCAACATACTTGTGTTACACAAGACTTGATGGGTAAAGAATTACCGTGTCATACTAAGCCTGAGCTTGCACTGAAAGACTTTGGGATATTCTATTTCATGGGCCGTTTGTGGGTCCCAAGTATAGACAATCTTCACACCTTGCTAATGGATGAAGCACACAAGTCTCGTTATTCTATTCATCCTGGTGTAGATAAAATGTATAAGGATCTTCGAACCCAGTATTGGTGGCCGGGTATGAAGAAAGACATTGCCTTATATGTTTCCAAATGCCTTACTTGTCTTAAGGTCAAGGCAGAACATCAACATCCCTCTGGATTATTGGAGCAACAAGAAATTCCAGTTTGGAAATGGGAAAACATTCCTATGGATCTCATTACCAAGCTGCCACGCACTAAAAGAGGTCATAACGCCATTTGGGTAGTTGTTAATCGTCATACAAAGTCAGCACATTTCTTGCCGATCCGTGAGGATCTATCTGCTGATAAGCTTGCTAAGATCTATGTTGATGAGATTGTATCTTGACATGGTGTTCCGTTGAACATTATATCTGACAGAGATGCGCGATTCTCGTATCGCTTTTGGAGAACCATGCAATCTGCCATGGGGACCAACTCAATTTGAGCACAGCATACCATCCATAGACAGATGGTCAATCTGAGAGAACAATCCAGACACTGGAGGATATGCTTAGAGCGTGTGTGATTAACTTTGGTGGTAGTTGGGATTCGCATCTACCGTTGATCGAATTCTTCTACAACAACAGTTATCACTCTAGCATCAATATGGCTCCTTTCGAAGCTTTATACGGTCGAAAATGTCGTTCACCGGTCTACTGGAATGAGATAGGTGAAGCTCAGCTTACTGGACCTGAACTCATTCTAGAGACTACACATAAGGTCAAGAAGATTCGTGATAACCTTCAGACAGCTAGAAGCCATCAAAAGAGTTACGCGGATCGACGACACAAGCCCTTATAATTTCAAGTTGGTGATCACGTCCTACTCAAGGTATCTCCTTGGAAAGGTGTGATTAGATTTGTAAAGAAAGGAAAACTTGCACCACGCTATGTTGGACCATTCAAGATCGTTGAAAGAATCGGAAAAGTAGCCTACAAACTTGAGCTACCTCCTGAACTTGGAAATGTTCATCCAACGTTCCACGTGTCCAATCTCAAAAAGTGTTTAGCTGATGAGAACCTCCACATACCACTTGATGAAATTCGTGTTGATAACACGATGCATTTCGTTGAGAGACCTGTGGAAATAATGGACCGTGAAGTCAAAAAGCTCAAACACAAGCGCATTCCTATTGTCAAAGTTCGCTGGGAATGTAAACGTGGCCCAGAATTTACTTGGGAACGTGAAGATCATATGAAGGCGAAGTATCCTCATCTATTCTCACGAGTTTCCTCTAAATAAATTTCGGGACGAAATTTCCTAAAGTAGGGGAGACTGTGACATCTGTGCTTGTGTAATCACTGTACAAACTTTGAACAATTCAATATTTATAAAACAGTATATTTTGATCCCAACGTTTGTTATTTATGTTTGACATTTTGTGCGTTTTGGTTTTTGATTGATTTTAAATTCTATATCGCTTTGTGGAAAGTTATACGCAAACTGATGCGTAACCGTAATCAGTTTATGGCGACAAATACTCCAGAACAATAACATAAGCTTAACATACCTTAAATAGCCTTTACATAACTTAGAAATAAGTTTTAGAAGGTTTGGTATGGAAAAAACAAGTTTATTCGCTCAAAGGGACTATTTGCGTCAAACTGCAAAAGTCTGCCGTTTCGTAAGGAAATGTACAGTCTGGAATCTGATCATAAGTTAAACATACCATATATAACCTAAACATAGCTTAGAAATAAGCTTTGATAGGTTCGGTGTGCGAAAATATGCTTATTTGATCTTACAGGGGCTAAAAGTGTCAAAAACGTCGTAAGTTTGCATTTTCGCGCATATCTTACGTTCTGACCACATCTGGACATCCAAAATTTTTGTACACACAAAAAATATTTTTATTTTAGTGATCGGCATGCAAAAATACCACTCGTCGCTTAATTTGGTTCGTTTTCGCGTCCGTTTGAGTTTCGTCGTAATTTAACGAATAACGCGACCGTACGACCAAACGAGCCGACATCCAAGAGTCTTCCGAGCACATTTTGAGTCCTCTAAACTTTATTAACCTTGTAGAGCCTTGAAAATAGCTTAACGGGGGTCAAAAGGGCCTAAAATGAGCTTACACAAGTGCAGGGACCTGAACTATAATTACTGGAACCTTTGGCTGATCTGCAGGGCTTAGGCGGGCCGCTTAAGGTTACCCCTATCATTACGCGGGCCATGTGAACATGCCAGCGACCAGAAATCATTTTTCAGCAATCTATTGTTACTTCAGGGGCTGTTATGGTAATTTCTTTGTGTGATGGGCAAGTTTAAGTGATCACCAAGGTCTCTAATAAGTTCCTAACTCATGTAAGGCTATGATCTTATGCTTGTTGGCCACACAAACACATGGATTGATCTTGTTAATCCACAACAAGTATAAATAGCCTTGCATTTCATTTGAATTCCTCACACTTGGTCTAAAATTCTCTAAGTTGGGGTTAAATAACTTCATACCTGAGAATTTATAAGATCAAGTTTAAGCAAGGACCTTTTGTAAGCATTCCTTTTTTCTTTTATTGCTTACTAGCTTAAAAAGTCAAACAGTGTTTTACTTTCAGTTTGACCAGTCAATTGTCAACGCAAAGTTCGTTTGAACTTTGTAACGTGATTGTAATCACGATGGTTATAATCCTTAGCGATTATACCTACTGATTACCACGTTAACTAGGTGTAGTGACGAGTCAAAGTTTCGGTCAAAATGCGTTTTAGCACGCATTTTGCAACGGAACTACTTTTAGGTATCTTGTTTTGATACCAAATCAGTTTTATAAGTTAGTTAAACATGTTTTGACATGTTTAACTCGTCACTATTAGTTTAGTGCTTGTTTAGGGTCATAAGTTAAGCGGTCTAGACAACCGCTTAGACTTTCGAACCTGACCCGTTTGGTAGATCTTTAGGATCCGACCAAGCTTGTCTAGTGATCATAGTTGCATAGGGAATAAACTCTGAGGTTATACCTTATGATCACATAGGGTTGGTTAGTCATTTGCTAGTTAGCTTGTATGCCCATAGGAAATGACCAAAATACCCTTTTTAAAGCATAAAACCATATTGTGCATATGTGAACGTACTTTTGACATCTAATCTGATTTAGTAACATGTTAAGGTATAATTGGGCATGTAAGACTTGACATAGCTCATAGTTAACCATCCGAACACATTTTTACGCAAACGACGCATTATAGTGGCTTATACTACCATAATGGGTCGAAACGGGTCAATAGCACTTAGGTAGACTTCCAAATCAGAATGTTAGCTCTATTAAATCATACCATATGAGTTCAAATACTCATTTGATTTATAGAACCTCATTCAATCCTATCTCCCGATTTAGGATCCGATTATTAACATAGTTACCTATATTAGGTGCCGGTTGATTCGTGATCCTTGGAGCCTTATTTGGTCTTAAACTCAAGACTATTAGGCAATCCCAAGTGAGTACATAGTTCCCCTCTTTTACCGCTTTCAAATACTTTGGGGTGATACACATGTGCATACTTGTTACTTTCATGCTTTCATTTCTTTTATGACATAAACATGCTAGTTTCACCTAGTACACATATAGTACATGTTTTCAATTATGTTTTGCTATGCATGTTTGCTTAGCATGTTAGCACTTTGATTTCATGAACATTTTTGCTATGTATGTTTACTTAGCATACTAGCACATTGATTTCATGAACATTTCTACTATGTATGTTTACTTAGCATACTTAGTACATGGTTTTCACATGCTTATATTGGTTATGACATTTGGTGTGTTTAATCGGAACAATAATACATTCATTAACATTAGCTACGCCGCTCGGTAGTATGTAATGGTACCATAGGAATTGACAACTCCCGTTTCCGACTTCCTAGGTTTGTTTGGAAGTTGGGAATGACAGAATCCGATATACATAACTTAGATGAACCTTTAATTTGTTTAAAGGTTTGTCGCCACAGTCGCAAGGCTTGAATGTATGCGTATAAGCAATACTGCATAAATGTTTGTAATCATAAAGCATTGTTTTCTGCAAAACATACCATTTGATTTAAACTTGGGTTTATTCAAAAGCATTGTTTTGTACATTTTCCTACGGGGTTGAGTAACTACTAGTTATTCACCGTACATAACATTGAGTTTCACATTAACATTTTCACGTAGTTAAGTAGACACTTTCTACTTGCTATGCATTACATTTGTTTATACATGACACATTTCACACATGACATTGTACATGGTTTATACATAAACATTTTAACATGTTGGTTATTGATAAGTGACTTATGTAACGGGGCTTGTGTTATATGATAAAAGCATGGTGGATACGCCGCTGGTACTTCCTATATATAAGTGCTTTTATTGTATTATACATTGTTGCGTTATCTAAGCCACTTGACAAAGACATGAAACATTTTTACAAGGACACAACATTTTTATACAAAGTACACATTTTATACAAATTCACTTTTACTTGGTTATTCGTTTAACCATGAATATTTCTTTCATATCATTTGATTTTCATATCGATTTTCACATGATTTCATAAAAGAAAACATTTTACAAGGTTCATGACTACTTTTTGTTAAACCCTTCTTTAAACTACAAGTCATGAATCTTGCGTAAACAAAACCTATGTATCTCACAGGCATTTTTATGCTGACGTACCTATTTTCGCATGTGTTTCAGGTGCTAATGCATGATGGTGCTTGTGCTACACTTAGGCGGACTTGGGCCTTAGTGACTTAAAAGACAATTATTATGTTATGTTTTATTTAAATTCCAAGACAATGTAAACATTAATCTTAATAATACAAAACTTTAATTACCATGGTTGTTGAAACAATAATTATGTCGCCTCACTCCCCAACGTTTCCGCCGCGGTTTTGTTGTTTTAACGCGGTCAGGGTGTGACAGCAAGCGTAGATAAAAATTCACTGTTTTTTGAATAGAGATTTATCCATAACTCATCTCAACAAACCGTTTGCACCATTGGATTCCTTGGATTTTTAGGACAAAAAAAAAAAAAACCCTGGAAAATCCCGAAAAAGATCTTCGACATTATAAATCATTGGACTCGTAATTTTGAGATGAATCTAACGGTATAATTTACACTACAAAAAAAATGCCATATAGTGGCACACACTTTCAATGGCATTTGGCTTTTGTGCCACTAGTTTAGGTTTTTAATGGCACTTTGGGTATGCCATAAATAGTTAAAGCATAGTTTTAGTGGCATTTAGGTTTTATGCCACTAGTGTAGATTTTTAGTGGTACTTTGTGTATGCCACAAAATTTGAGACGTTTATCCTACATATTTCCCTTTTCAACACTACAAGAAATATCATCCTTAGCGACGACACTTTTAGCGGCGACTTCAGAAATGTCGCCACTAAAGGTTCTATCCGTGTCTAATCTTTAGAACAGATTCTTGGTCCTTCGATCAAAACACAATCCGACGATTGAACTTATACTAAAACATAAAGGTTATCAAAGCCTTTGGCGGGCTACACACTTTTCATTCCCCCCAAATCACACACCAGTTGCCTCCCCCAAACCCTCGATTTGACGCGACCTCCTCGCCGCCCCACCTTGCCGGACCACATCCTCAACACTGTTGCACCACCAGGTAATTTCCACTTCTTCTTTAGTCTTGAAGCTAAATTGTGGGTTGAGAATGAATTGGGTGTTTCAGAACAGTAAGCTTGGGTGTGAATCGTGTGCTGGGGATGAACTGGGTGTTTCAAAGTTAATCTACAAACCACATGGACCTAACTCAAAGTTAATAAATCTTAGAACCTTTCCCCCAAATTATGAATCTCCCTTCCGATCCCAATTGTAAACCCTAACATTCTCCATGACTCCACACTCCTCTTTTGGTGGAAGAAGTTGTCGGATGTGATGGGATTCTCATGCTTACGCGACCCGATAACACACCTCGAATGGGTTACAAATCCAAGCAGGTACCCTTCTTTTTTCTCTTATAAATCAAAATATTATGTATTTCTCAGCTCCAATCTTTCATCTTTACCCTTAATGGTGGCTTCCTGTTTCTATTAGGGTTAACTTTGCTGTAATTCGATTGTAATTATTCTACACTTAAAACGTAATATATTTGCTCTCTATGCTGTAATATGATCTTGTTCTGTAATTAAGGTTTAAAAACAGAAGATGATTTTAAATGTATTTTTGCATAATGTGTTAATGTTTATTACCAGAACATGGTATAATTTTTCGCGAAATTAGTAAATGTGTTGAACTCAGAGCCCTCTTTAAGTTAAATTGTGAAGTTACCTTTTCAACACTACAAAAATGTCAAATTTCTGTAGTTAAATGTAGTTTAGCAAGTTATTGTGTTGTTCTTGACTTAAATTAGAGGTTAATTGCTGCATTTTTTGTTAAATAGGTTTAGAGAGCAGTTGAAGTTAGAGGTGCACAATCAGGTTAGGGTTTGAACCCAAACCGGGTTCAAACTGGTTTGGAGTGAAGCTTAAAAAAGTCAAACTGGGTTGAGTGTGAAACCGGGTATGAAGTACACGTGCACCTGTTCACAACTGTAATCCGCATGTTTGCTAGATCTGGCCGCGTTAATTCCGCTCTTCCGTTATTAGATGATATGAGAAGCAATTATGTTGGTGGGGATATCGTTTTATATAATGTGTGTATCGGCTTCTTCGGTAAGGCGGGAAAAGTCGATATGGCTTGGAAATTCTTTCACGTTCTTTCTCAAAGAGGTAAACTATCAATTTGCTACATCGCCTGTTCTTTTTCAAAGAGGTAAACTATCAATTTGCAATCAACTTTCAATTTGTTAATTTTCTAAATGTTAATGTGAATTGTCAATTTGCTAAATGCTAATGGAATTGTGAATGTCCAAAAATGGCGATGAAGATTAGGGTTAGGAAAAGTTACCTGGAACAAGAAATCAACATAAGACCAAGATAATTTAATAAGAGATTGATTAATTTTAATGAATCTGGGAAAAAATGAATTAAAGTTATGATGAGTCAAGATCTGGGTTGAATCAGTAGATGTACCCACAGAAGCAAATGAAGTTGTGTTCATGAATAAAAAAGTTTCTGATGTCTAAATATTTTATAGTTTTTCATGTACATACACACATATATTAATATTTAAAAGGTTCTTTTGTTGCATAGAATTGTTCTTGTATGAGTAAGGCCACAATTACTTGAATAATAGGAATTTCATTACAAAGATTGATACTTGAGTCATTAATATTTTTAGTTGCTAACTTATGGTTTTTTTTTTTTGTTAACTTGTCTTGATGCTGTTTTGGGGCTGTGCTTTTTAATTATAAGTTTGTATTTAAGTTTATGCAGTTTCAGGTCTTTATGATGCAGATTGAGATGTACAGGACTCCTGGTTGCTGAAGAGCGCTTAAGGAAACAATACAAGATCAAATGGTACGTTTCTTAATCTTTATAAAATGTAGAAAATGTATGTTTTTGTGTGCAGCGCTTTATGCTTCAATATGTGGTCATAGTAGATTAATCAATTTGGATATATTTTCAGTTCAAATACCCGATTAACCCGAAACCAATGATAATAATTAAATATGCAAACTTCAAATATATGTACTAATGTCTTATTTGCAAGAATTTGACTTGACCCGACCTTAAAATTTTAACGTTTGGTTGTAAGAAATTTGACCACTGAAAAAAGTTGAACCCATTGATAAAAAATCCTGGATCCGCCACTGATCACACGTAGCATATGTTAAGTTTATAATCACTACAAAGTCATATGCATGCTTAGCACTGATTCATCGTCTACGGTGGTATTTATTCATTATCCCTCATATGTTAAATGCAACGATATCAAATCGTAAATCAAAAGTAGTTCGTTCAAAATTCAAAGTTAGATTATGAAAGTTAATATATAGTATATACAGTAATAATTTGTCTTAAGCCTAATCAAATGGCTTCAGGATTCTGTTGGATACTCCCACGTAGACCTGGCAAACGGGTCGGGTTGGGTCGGGTCGGGTCATGGGTCAAAACGGGTTGGGGTCAAAACGGGTCAATTAGAAAAGGGATTGTTTTGGTTTGGGTCAAAACGGTATGGGTCGAAACGGGTTTGGGTCGGAACGGGTTTTGTGTCGGGTTGGTTAAAAATGTTTTTTAAAGAGATTGTACATCAAGGGGCAATTTTGTTTGGTTCGAAACGGTTCGGGTCGAAACGATACGGTTCGAAACGGTTCGCGTCGAAACGGTTCGCGTCAAAACGTTTCGTGTCGAAACGTGGCGCGTCGAAATGTTTCGCGTCGAAATGGTTCTCGTCCAAACGGGTCGAATCAGCTTTTTCAATCTCGCCAGCTTCGATATGCAGTTTGACCAAAGCGTCCCAAGTCAACAGTCCGATTTGACAACCACTTTATTTCACAATCATTTCGGGTGGTGTTAAGTTTCTTTCAAGTCTGATAGTGATCAAACTGTTTATCGAATATGCTCTTTTAATACAAATTTAAACACCCCCACTCAGTCAACTGAAAAAAAAATTAAAGCAACGATCACTACATAAAGCTTTTAAGCATGTTTTCATACCTCAATAATATTATATTTATTTTTGTTAATGACATAAGTGATTGGTGCAGAAATTAGTACAGTGAATGCTGGCTATGCAACCCAACTTTAATTGATATTCTTATTGTATCTATTATTGACAGCGTATGGCAGGGAGGTTCTAAACTTCAAAGGAAAGCTGACTCTATTCAAAACAAGTGAAAGAAACAGTTTCTAGTTACCTCAGTCCATTCCAACTATAAGGGAGAATGTCAAATTAATTTTCCAGTTCATGCTTATTGTTTCTATTGAACATAATTTTCTTTATGTTCTTTCTTCACTAAAGTTTTCGGATTCCAAAGAGCTGTTCAGGCAATTGCCAGATAAGTGAAAAAAGTAATTTAAACAACTATTTACTTTTTGTAAAATGTCCAAAAGATTGTTCAGAAATGGGAAAATGTGAGTCTTTTTAAAAGAGCTGATGGTTTTTGTGATTCTTCATTGTAAGTCTGAATCAGTAGGTGAATTGGAAGCAGAAATGGTGGAAAATGATGTGCGTCGAAAGCTTGCACAAGAATCTTTAAATCTTGCAGCTGCACCATCGCCTAGTGACAGGACGAGCCACCAAAGATCATAGCTCTCCCAACTACTAGAAGTAGTGGATCATTTCTTGTTGTACCCAAGCACAAAAAGGAACATAATCCACTTGCCCTCAATCAAGAAACAATATCTTCTCAACCACCAGCAAATCAGGCTAAGGAAAGTAGCAATATATATAAGTGGAACTTAGTTTATAATATCTTTCTGCATACTTCTGCTGATAACGATTGCCACAGTTCTTTGGTGTGTGTGTCGTCGAAGTCTAAGAGTAAAGACCATGGGACCATGATGAAAGAGTTAACACAATGAATATTTTACTCGCATGAAGACTGTGAAAGAGATTCATGAACGCAATGTAGTTTTGAGTTTTTGTTCAAACATTTTTTAAATATTTGTTTTGTATGTTTGATATTTAGACTTAGGTTGAACTTCTTAGTTATTTCTTTGCAAACATTTGGAATCTTTGGAAGATGATTGATTGAACTTTTTAATTGAATTGATTATATATTATTATGATTTCTACATTTTATAATTTTATTTTTATTTTTTAATGTAAATAAATAATAATTGTAATCAATAAAAATTAATATGATAAATAATTTGATGTGATTTTTGTGGCAAAAAATATGTGCCACTAAAAGCCCAAAAGTTTGCAGTGGCAGAAAAAACAGTGCCGCTAAAGCCTATATACTTTGTGCGGCAGATTGAAAAAGTGCCACTAAAAGGATTTAGCGTCAGCGCTTCTAGTGGCACTTTTTTTGTGTGCCGCCCATTCCTACAGGAGTTTTTAGTGGCACTTTTTTGTTGTTTTGTGGCACTTTTTGTGGTGTCACTAAATGGCATTTTTTTGTAGTGTTAGTAAAAATAGTTTTCGGAAAAATTGTATATGGTTTTACCAGTCTATTACGTTAAAATGTCAAACATGTCTAATATGAACGAACTTTTGAGGATGGAACACGAGGTTGGCACAACCAACAAACCGCCTAAGATGATGAAGGTGGAAAATTATCTGACATGGAAGGACAGGTTTCAGTCTTTCGTAGAATACCAGGACACACGGATGTGGATCTGTATTCAAGATGGGTACGCGAACCTAACATATGATTTTGAAGGTAGACAATGTGTCACCGCCTATGTGAACATGCAAGATGCTGATAAGAAGATATATGAAGCTGAAAAGAGAGACTTAGCTGCTATCAAAATGTCTTTACCAAATGGCATCAAGCATACCTTTAAGAAGTACACTACTTCAAAGGAAATGTGGGATGCATTAGAGAAAAGATATGAGGGAAATGCAGATGTCAAAAAGAACAAAGTTGATCTACTGAAGAAGTAGTTTGCGGTATTCAAGTATATGAGAAATGAGTCACTTGAGGATATCATGACTCGATACTACCCTTTGATGTCGGAAATGGAAAATTATGATATTGATAGTTATTCTGACATAGAGAAAAATGACAAGCTGCTTGATGCTTTACCTACTAAATGGGATATCTACACTCTCATGATCAAGGGAGAAACATATTATGAGACAAAGGAACTTGAAGAAGTAGTTGGTAAGCTAAGAGCTTATGAGCTCAATATGAAGAAAAAGGAAACAGGATATGATCAGGTTCAAGATCCAGGGATTTACAATGGACTTCCATCTTCTTCACTCACAACGCTTCTAGCGATTCTTCTACTGCGTTTCTGTCATGTGAGAATGAGCAGGTTACTGTGGATGAAGAGGGTGATGTGTGTTTCATAGTTGCTTCAGGAGGATCAACAGGAGCTAAGAGAACATCAGCTACAAATTAGAGCAGCAATACAAAATTGATGCCTATGAGTGTTAAGTATGCAGAAGAACATCTTGCTCTACTTGCTTCATTCGTTGCTTCGTATGAGAACTGCATTCAGGGAAAGATATCTGATCCTGCCACTTTAGATGAAGATTATGATCAGATTGACCCTGATGATCTAGAAGATATGGATCTACAATGGCAAATGGCCATGATTTCCAGAAGAGTTAAAAGGTTCATGAACAGAACAGGAAGGAAGTTTGTAGAGAAGAGCATTGGTTTTGACAAGACCAAAGTGAGGTTCTTTAACTGTCAAAGTTATGGACATTTTGCTAGGCAATGTAAAAAAAAAACAGAGGCTTCCGGTCAGAATTCAAACAATAGGAATGCACCAAACAATTCTAACTCAAGGGCGTTGATCTCTACTGCAAGAGAAGGTTCGTATGAATGGATTGTACATCTGGAAAATGATGAGAATGTCACTCAGGAATTCATGGCAGAGATAGTGCCAGTTTATGATGTTGAAGCTATAGTAGATGATGCTGAAACAAAAGTTGATACTGAAGTTGAGAAGGAAAGTGACGCTGAGGAAGATAAGGCTGATTAGACAACTGAAGCTGAAGAGGAAAAGCTAAAGTCTGACTATGAAAAGGATGCTGCATATAAATGGTTGGAAGCTGAACTAGCTGCTCTCATGGCAAACTTAGACAAACCAACAGGAGAGGTAAGTTCTAACTCTGCTACTTCTGTTTGTTTAAAATGTCGGGAATTACTGGGTGAGGTTGATAGGTTATCAACTCAAAACCAAATTCTATTTAATTAGATGTCAAGCATAAAAGAGTCAAACTTTTTCGTTAAAAGAAATGAGTCTATGTATTTGAAGAAAATTAAAGGATATGAAACTGAAATTGTAGTTTTTACCTGCAAATGAAACGAAAAACTTCAAATTATAGACTCGTGACACTATGAGTGAGAAAACAAAAGAGGTTTCTGAAAAGTGCAAAGAGTTATCTGAAGCACAATTAAAAATTGTTAAACTTGAAAAGAAATTGAGTCAATTTATAGATTCCACTTTTGTAATGAAGCACATGATGGGTGGGTTAAAGAAAAGTAATGACAAGACCAGTGTGGGCTTCAATGAAGTACCACCTCCTCTTAGTCATGACTATTCATTCCTGCCTGATGAAGATGAGTTAACAGACTTTGTGTCAACTGCACCAAGTAGTTCCACATCAAGTCAAGGTGATGTGTCTAAGAGTGATGATGCTAAGAAGGAGAATAACAGGGAACCTGTTTTGAAAAAGAAAAGTTCACCTCCTAAAAAAAACCGAACTTTTGTTAAAAAGGATACTTTTGTTCAAGGAAGTGATATGAAAAACAAAATAACTGTTATTGAGAATGCATCAAATGTCGAGTTTGCTAAAAAAAACTTAGAAAAATCTAAATCTAAGCAAACTGAACAAAATCCTTCTAAGGCATCATCATCATCATCATCAAATGAAGGATCTACTTCAAAGACTTCTACAAAGAAGCCTTCGACAAAAAGATCGTGCTTCAAGTGTCACACCAAGGGACATGTAGCAAGCTGCTGTCCTAACAAAAAGAATGAAGCACAAGTTAGTGAGAAACAAAGAGAGAAGTCACCAGAGAAGAGTGGTGATAATTAGGAGAAAGTTTCTAATTCTCCAAAGAAATTTGCTCCTAAGCAACAAGAGGGTGTTGCTATTGGTGTAGATAAGGCTGAAAAAGGAACTCCTCAAGTTCCTCGTTTTCAAAGAAATCAACAAAGATATCAACCTGAATCTACATCAGGCAGATATGAGAAACCTAGAAGCAGTTCACCAAGAATGAACCATTTTAATAATAATTCAAATAATTTCAGAAGTCAAGGTCAATATCAAAATCGATACCAAAATAATGGTGGTCAAACTTTTTATAATAATGGCTTTAGAAATTATAACAATCAAGCTTCTTGGAGTCTAAACTCAAGGTTTCAAAATCAAAATTTCCAAAGGTCACAGAGTCCAAACTTGCATAGGAATCCCCAGGACCAGAGACCTCGTGGAAATCAAACCCCATTTACATCAACAGGTCCGAGATCCAAGACTCCAGTGAGGAGTGATGGATACTGGATGGATGTTCCTGTAGTTGGTGAATTTGGAAGACCCAAGCCCATTAAGGCTTTGGTCCCCCACTCTAACTAATTTCTTGGTTGGTGTGTCCAGGAGCTGCTAAGGAGGATTATCAACCTGTGGTATGTTGATAGTGGCTGCTCCAGGCACATGACGGGGGATTCGAGATTGTTTTCTGAGTTTGAAAAGTATGATGGAGGGCATGTGAATTTTGCTGGTGCAAAAGGTGGTAGGATTACCGGACAAGGAAAAGTGACAAATGGGAAGATCACTTTGGACAAAGTGAACTATGTTGAGCAGCTTAAACACAATCTGATCAGCGTATCACAAGTCTGCGACAAGGGTCAATCAGTACATTTTACCAAGTCTGAAGCATTGGTGTTAAAACCGGGTTTGGTGATTCTGGACGATTGGATAGTGATGCGTGCACCGAGGAGAAATGATACTTATGTCATGGACATGGGTACCAAGGATCCGTCTGCTGTGGTGGCGTGTTTGCTATCAAAAGCATTTGAGGCTGAATCTATGTCGTTGTCGCAACCCCCGACCCCTGCCTTGGAATTTACATCAGGACCGTAGTTAGGAAATATTTTATCAGAGTAAAACACCACATTTTTATAATTATAACTTATTGGGATAAAACCCAAGTTTTCGTTACAAAGAAGTTTATAGGGATAAACCCTAATTCATTGAATAAAACATCTTCTTTATTTAGGTAACTTTTATAGCCACATATTTCCAAGCCTCCAGTGCTCTCTAGCTAGCTTCTTTTTGGATTTCACATTTTGTTACCTGAAACGCGTTTTAAAAACATTTGCCAGTGGAAAATACTGGTGAGTGAATCCCAATTTAATCAAGAAGAGTTTTATCCTTTCACAGTATTGAGAGCGATTACATTGTTTATATCTACACAATTACTCATTCAGTACTGTCAATCCATGACTGGTGGGTCATATTACACATTGGCTATCTCGTTGTCCAATGGTAACGTGTTCCACATTTTGTATACAAAACCCCAACATACCGGAAGTAATTGAAGAATTACAAAGACTCAATCACTACTAATTATAAATTAAAATAATTAAGGTTTTGTAAAAACAGTTTACAAAAAGGTTTACAAAAAGGAGATTACTCACTTTGCTAGTTTAGACTTTTTCCTGGTGGTTTCTTGGTTATAATCTAATAATTTAAACAATGCACACGCGTTAGTATAATAACCCAATATTTACATTAGTTATACCCTTCCCGAGACAGAACTCAAACGACTACGTCGGGCAGAACCTCGACAGCCGTTACGGAGCGCTAAATCAATCGGGTAGCGTATCTAATACGTAACCGGGGGTTAAAATACTTACAACGAGGAAAAGCTTTGCTACTTAAGTGGGTATAATACCTGATACTACTTTCTAATATTTCAGAAATGAGAGAGAGAGAGTTTTCGTTTTTGAGCGAATTGTGAACTGAGGTCAACGACCTATATATATAGTGCCTGATCGGCACTTTGTCGCGCCCCGCGAAAGCTCAGGGGTGGTCTTACGCGGCCCGCGAGCTAGGTTACGTAGGGCCTAGCTTGGCTGACTCGGACCCATAGACTCGACACGGTGGTGACACGTGGCGGCTTCGAGCTGCTCCTTGTGGACTAGCTGTCGCGGCCCGCGTAGGGTGAAGAATAAGTCTTCGCGGTCAGCGAGAGACCGTAAAAACTGATTTTTATTTAATTTTTATAAAATTAAAGGTATTCGGGACCGGTTTTCGTATACGGAGTGTATTTTAGGATGTATAGGGACATTCTAAATATTTTAGGAGTGTCGGAAATATTTTAGGAGGGTTGTTATATCCTCCCCACCTTGTTTTAGAACTCGTCCTCGAGGTCTACCGGAATAGAGCTTTTCATTTACCTCTATGTCCTTAAGAGGTACCACTAATGTTTCATCGGCTAAACACTTTTTGATATTACATACATGAAAGACATCATGTATTCCTGCCATTTCCTCTAGCAGTTGTAGCTGTTAAGCTACTGGTCCTATTCTTTTTATAATCTCAAAGGGTCCAACATATCTAGGGCTTAACTTTCCTCTTTTGATGAATCTCACCACTCCTTTCCAAGGAGAAACTTTTAATAATACCTTGTTTCCTACCTGAAATTCCAATGGCTTTCGCCTGTTATCAGCATAACTCTTCTATCGATCGCGTGCTGCTTTTAGTCGTTCCTTGACTTGAATAATCTTGTCTGTTGTCTCTTGCACTATCTCTGGTCCAGATAATTGCTTTTCTCCAATTTCTGCCCAACAGACTGGGTTTTGGCACTTTCATCCAAAAAGTGCTTCGAATGGTGCAGCATTGATACTGGTATGATAGTTGTTGTTGTAGGAGAATTCTATTAATGGCAGATGATCGTCCCAATTTCCTCCAAAATTAATTACACAAGCTCTAAGCATATATTCCATTGTCTGAATCGTCCTTTCGCTTTGTCCATCCGTTTGAGGATGATATGCGGTGCTTAGATTTAGCTTGGTTCCCATTGCTTTTTGGAAACTTGTCCAAAAATAAGAAGTAAACTTCTATCTCTATCAGAAACAATAGGTAAAGGAATTCCATGTAATGAAACTATTTCATTCACATACAACTTGGCTAGTTGTTCCATACTGAAAGTTTCCTTCATTGGTAAGAATTGAGCAGATTTAGTTAGTCTATCTACAATCACCCATATTATACCATTACAATAACCCAGATTGTATCATTACCTTTTCGTGTCTTGGGTAATTTGGTAACAAAGTCCATTGTTATCAATTGCCATTTCCATACAGGCATTTCTAATTGCTGTAACAAACCTGAGGGTTTCTTGTGTTCACCTTTAACCTGTGAACAAGTTAGACACTTGGCAACATAAGCTGCTATATCCTTTTCCATTCCTATCCACCAGAAATTCTCTCTTAAGTCTTGATACATTTTATCACTTCCATGATGTATCTTATATTTAGACTTATGGGCTTCTTCTAATATTCTGTTACGTAGGTTTCCTAGTTTAGGTATCCAAATTCTTTTCATATGGAATCTCCAAATTCCATCTGTTCCTTGTTCTAATTCCTGAATCATTCCTTTCAATTTTTTAGTATCATCCTTGATTACTGATTCCTGGGCTTTTCTAATTTGCTCATTTAAATCTATATGCAGATTTAATTTAAGAGAATGTACTCTTTTTGGCTTTTCATGATATTTTTGACTTAAAGCATCGGCTACTACGTTAGCTTTTCCGGCATGATACTGAATATTACAATCGTAATCACTTAGTATCTCCATCCATCATCTTTGTCTCAAATTTAACTCTTTTTGCCCAAAGACATATCTTAAACTCTTATGATCGATGAAAATGGTAAACTTACTACCGTAAAGATAATGTCTGCAAATTTTCAGGGCAAAGATTATAGCTCCTAATTCTAAATCATGGGTTGTATAATTTTCTTCAGGATTCTTAAGTTGTCTAGAGGCATAGGCTATAACCTTTTGACGTTGCATTAATAGACATCCATAGCCTAATTTAGAAGCGTCACAATAAACTACAAAATCTTCAGTTCCTTCTGGTAACGCTAATATGGGTGCATTGGTTAATCTTTGCTTAAGGATTCTAAAGGCTTCTTCTTGTTTTGGTCCCCATTCAAACTTAACAGACTTAAAGGTTAGTTTCGTTAAGAGAATGGCTATTCTAGAAAAATCTCGGATGAATCTTCTATAATAACAAGCTAGTCCTAGGAAACTTCTAACCTCTGTTGGTGATTTAGGGGTTTTCCATTTAGTAATTGCCTCAATCTTTGTGGGATCCACATGAATTCCTTTATGATTAACTAAATGTCCAAGAATTGCACTTCCTCTTACCAGAATTCGCATTTTGAAAATTTAGCGTATAGCTTTTCTTTTCTCAGCAAATTTAGGAGTGCATGCAGATGCGTTGCATGTTCCTCTTTACTTTTAGAGTAAATGAGAATATCATCTATAAAGACAATTATGAATTTATCCAAATATGGCTTACATATTCGGTTCATCATGTCCATAAATGCGGCTGGGGCATTGGTTAAACCAAATGGCATGACAGTAAATTAATAATGGTCCATACCTTGTTCTGAAAGCGGTCTTAGGAATGTCCTCTTCCTGTACCTTTAATTTATGATATCCTGAGCATAAATCGATCTTTGAAAAGAATCAAGCTCCTTGCAGCTGATTGAACAGATCATCAATTCTCGATAATGGGTACCGATTTTTAATCGTGACATTGTTCAATTCACGGTAATCAATGCACATTCGCATTGACCCGTCCTTCTTTTTGACGAATAAGATCGGTGCTCCCCATGGTGATGAACTTAGTTGTATGAATCCTTTCTCCAAAAGTTCGTCTAGTTGTTTCTTTAGTTCTTGCATCTTTGCTGGTGCTAAACGGTAAGGTGGCTTGGCAATTGGTGTTGTTCCTGGTAGCAGATGAATTCTGAATTCAACTTCTCTATTTGGCGGTAGTCCTGGTAATTCTTCTGGAAATACATCTAAAAATTGGGATACTATAGGAATATCTTTTAATTCTTTTCCTTTAGTGTGAATGATTATAGAAATCATATACACTAGTGACCCTTTTCTAGCATAACTTGCTGTTTTCATCACAGAGATGAATTTCGTGGGTCTAGTTGGCTTATCTCCTTTAATTGTGATCTTTTCACCTTTTGGTGAATTTACTTGGATTGTCTTTTGATCACATAAAATACTGGCTTTATTCGCTATTAACCAATCCATTCCTAATACAACATTGAATCCTGCCAGATTTATTGTGTAAAGGTTTGCAATAAACTTTTGATTTAAAAATTCTATTCTTGCTCCCCGCAAGATTTCAGTAATCTTAATGGATTCTCCATTTGCTAGTATCTACTAGACATTCTTGTTGGAGTTTAGTTAATGGTTGATTGAGAAGTTTGCAAAATGAAGTATTAATAAAACTTTGGTTCACACCAGAGTCAAATTATACTTTAGCAAAAACATCATTAACTAAAAACGTACCGGCAATCACGTCCGGAATCATCTTTGCTTCTTTAGCTGTCAGATTAAATGCTCTAGCATTCTTAGTAGTCTTGTTGTTCATGGATGGAGATAGTTTCGGACAATTTGGCTTAATATGGCCTTGTTCTCCACAATTGTAGCATATCTTATTGTTGGGTTTCTTCCTACAGTCTTCTTCCTTGTGTCCAGATATTTTACAGAAATTGCAGTATATGGAGCATCTCCAAGAATGCTTCCTCTTGCAGTACTTGTAGTAAGGAGTAGAAATAGAACCTACGTTTTTCCCATGGTTGGAATTACCGTAGCGAAATTCCTGGGTAAGCTTTTGAGCTAGATTCTTCCTTTGGTTTTCTTCTTGGGTACGCACCAGTTCATCTGTCAAGGTATTAGCTAGTTCTACAGTTTCTTCTATGGTTTGTCATCTAGCTCCCTTGACTACATGTCTAATTTCACTGATTCTAGCATATTCAAAGAATGTAGTAGTGTAACCCTTACTGTCTACTCCAGTCATTCTAAGGTTTAAGAATTTATTAGCTATCTGCTCCTTTTCTTTGGGAGGACAGAATTTCCTTTCCACCATGTTTTTAAATTCATTCCATTCCATACTATAAATCCTGTCACTTCCCTAGACCGGAGAATAGTGTTCCACCATTCTAGAGCTGAATTCTTAAATAAGTTGGAGGCAAACATGATTTTATCTTCTTCTGCGCATTTGCTTATTTTTAAGATTGCCTCAGTCTTTTCTAACCAGCGTAGAGCTGCACTGGCTCCTTCATTGCCCGATAATTCTATTGGTTTATAAGACCAAAATTCTTTATAAGAACAACCATAAGACATGGTTCTCCTTCTTTTTGGAATTGGCAATTGAAGAAATGGTCCATTGTTCACGCTGTGACTGGGTTCAGTATGTGTTCGTTTACTTCCACTATTACTTTTATTATTATCCGCTTCTCTAACATTTTGGATGAATGCTGGCATAGCATCTCTAATTCCTTGGGTTACAATGTGTCAAATTTCACTGCTATTTATTTGATTAGCATTATTATGGTTTTCCTGATTTGCTGCGTCGGCAATCTGAATTATAAACATTTACCAAGTATTAATATTGCAAGACAATATCCAATGCAAACAATCACACACAAGCATATTGATCCAAAATCGTCGATCATTGTTGTTGGTTCATATGTCTGTCGACTTCGTCTTGTATCGAGTCTTGTATTAGTCTAGTTAGATCAGGGCACATAGTACGAGAAAATGATAAATGTGTATGTTAGAGGCATTTCGCACGAAATGAGAAAATGGCATTTTGCACGAAATGAACTAGTCATTTCGTACGAAATAGTCATTTCGTGTGAAGTTGTTTTTGCATGAACTGTTTCGTGCGAAATAGCTGAAGCCTATAAATACCTGCTTTGAGATTTCATTTATAACGATTCGACTCTGGTAGCGAAGCCCTGCCGAAGTGTCTCCAGCATTGTAAAACGATCTAATATCAATACAGAGATAGTTTAAAGTGATTTCGTGTTGGATAGAACTCCTCTGAACGACTCATTTTGGTCGTGAAAACGATCCTACAAGTGGTATCAGAGCACAGGAGGAAGAGTTCTCACCATTTCAGCTACAAATTCTGTTTTCTACACCTTCTTTTCAAAATTAAACAAAATTTCACGGTCAAAATGGCTTGATTTTGAAACATAACGTGCGAAACACTGTTTTATTAAATCCTTGAAAGAATCAGACCTTAAAACGGCTTAAAACTTGATAAATTTTTGCAAAAACTGTTCGAAAGTTTCATTTCGCACGAAATTGATATCATTTCTTTTGAACTTTGCTGCATTTCACCCGAAACAGAGTTTCAATTCGCACGAAATTAGGTTTTCTTTTCGCACGAGATCAGATTTCATTTCGTACGAAATCACTTTTCATTTCGTACGAAATCAACATTTCATTTCGCACGAAGGTTGTTTTCGTTTGAAGAGGGTCATTCCGCGTGAAAGTTCATTTCGTTTGAAAAGCTGTGTTTAAGAATTTTGAAAACCGAATCATGGAAAACGAGTTCTACAATGCCTTTGCTAGTCCGATGACTATTACTCAGAGTACGATGCTAGAAAATGAAACAGGGACAACGCAAAAACCGCCTAAGCTCATGAGTATAGAAGAATACAGTGGATGGTCTGAACGTTTTGAGAACTGGGTTCAAGCATATCATTTAGATGCTTGGGAACATACTGAATTTCAATATAGTAGACCGGTAGGGGACAATGGAGTGAAAATTGAAATTAGAAACCTGAGTGTTGAGGAGAAAAAGAAATACAAAGATGAAAAAATGATGGTTAGTCTTTTGCAGTAAGCCATTAAAGAAGACATCTTGATTTTACTTCAACACAACGGAAGTGCACATTCAATATGGAAAGAATTAGAATCAAAATTTCTTGGTAGTCATGAGATGATCAAGAACAAAAAGTCACTTTTGAAGAAAGAATTTGATCTATTTTGTGGATTGAGAACTAAAAACACCAAACAGATTATTGAAAGTTATTGCAATTTGGTGAAGAATATGAACAGATTGAACATCAATAAAGACAAAGATGAATTGATTGATAAGTTGGCTGATGCGCTGCCACATGATGTTTGGGGCACGTATCTTATGATGTTGAAAAATAAACCGGATTTTGACAAGATAACACTGAGTGAGTTTATTAAACAACTTGAAGCTCAAGAGATGGAACAACGAAAGATAGCAAGAATGAAGAATTATGAGGGAGAACAAGACATTGGTTTGTATTACAAAGGTGGTGTTAGTGATAAAACCAACATTGCTCCAAAGATCGAAACTGCTTTCAATGCTAAAAGTTCTTCTGAAAGTTAATCTCAAGGATCAAGTAGCAAAATGGGATTTTCTTCATATCCATAATTTGATCCACATTTTTCTACAACAAAAAGTGGCAAAGTTCTTATATGCAACATTGCTTTAAATCTTGAGAATGATCAAAACTACTCGGAAGAAGTTGCGAAAAGTCATATGTCGTTATTGGTGACTGTGTTAGAGTCGTATGGTAGTTTGGTTGCAGGAAGGATCGGAAATCCAATGTTGACAAAAGAGGATTACGATCAGGTTGATGCTGAAGAGATGGAGTTTATGGATATAAAGTGGTGTTTGGCGAGCGTGTTGAGTAGAGCTGAAAAGTTTAAACAAATTACAGGAAGAGATGATTTCCGTGATGCAAATGTTTCTACTTTAGGATTTGATAAATCTAAAGTTACGTGTTTTCGTTGCAGGGAAAAAGGGCATTTCAAGAGAGAATGCACAAATCGCGAAGCAAACGGAGCTCAAAATCCCTTTGGAAACAATGACTACTATCGAAAAGCGATTTATCACCAAGTTGCTCAACAACCGCATCAACAACAATCTCCACAAACTGCACATGCTAGGAAGGAGATTGAAGATTCAAAGAAAGCTTGTCTTGTTAATCAAGATGATGGAAGTTCATCAAAAGATTTCAGTTGGGATAAATATGTTTTGGCTGATAGTAAAGCATGTCTGATAGATCAAGATGATGAAAGGCTTCCAGAGGGTTTCAGTTGGAAAGATTTCAATTGGGATAATTATGATCCTAACAGAACTTCAGATCATAAAGCTTTTGTTGCTCAAATTGTGAAAGATAATGGTGAAAACTATACTACTGATGATTATTGGGCAGAGAAAATAAGAAAGTATTTAGCCAAGAAAGATGAGAATGTTGAAGAAGAAGTTCGTGGGATAAAAAAGCAGGACAAAGAAATTCCAGTGTTTAAGGTTAAAAAGGAAGCTGTTGTAGAGAAAGTATCTGAAAATTGTGAAAACTGTGAGGCTATAAAAAAACAAATAGTGAACTGATTCACAACATGAACAGGCTGAAAGAATCATATGATGTTTTAAACAAAGCAATGAATCAATACAATGAGTCAAGCAGTGAACAAGCTACAACCATGAAGACACTCAATGGAGCGTACATGATTAAGCAAGATATGGTCAATTATTACGTTGCTTTGAATGCTGAGCTTGAACAGAAATTGGAAACTCTGAGAATCGAAACTGAGAGAGTAAACAAATTGTTGAAAAGTTACTCATGTTCTTCTTATGTGATTGACAGGATTTACCCGATAGCTGAAGGTTTGAAGACATTTGAAGAAATCAAATCTGAAGAAAAGACATCTGAAGAGAAGAAGTCTGAAACAAAAGAAGATACTGAAATGAAGAATTCTGGTAAGAAACAAAGTGTTGGATATAACAAGTGTCCACCCCCGCTTGAAAATGGATATTCTCCACGAAATCCAAATTCAGATAGAGTCAAAAAGGCAACCAACTTACAGTGGGAATCTGAGTCTTCAGATAATTTGCCAGAAAGTATTGCTGTCACTTTCACATCGTCTGACACTAATCATGAGTCTGAATTAATAAAGAAAGTGGTCGATCAGGTGTTGGATAAAGATGAAACCGAAGAGTCAAAGTCGGAGTCTAAGTCAGAGTCAAAGTCTGAGTCGGACACGTCAAATTCAACAGTAAAAAAAGGGGAAATGGGTTTACAATAAAGAATTTTTGTTATCATAATCTAATTTGAATGACAAACTGATCAAAGTAGCATATACTTTGATTGATTCTGACAAATTATATTCTGATAAAGAATTTCCAATAAGAGGTGTTAAAACTGATATGATTAAAAAGGTTTTCAAACTAACAGAAATTAATATTTCTGAAATAAAAGATGTAAATTTTTCTGAAAAACCAAAACCTTACACCTCAAGAGTTCAACAAAGGTTAAACAAGAAAAAGGGTTACAGTTCTGGTTCAGGTTATCAAAAGAAACCAAACCATAACGGTAATTTCAAAAAGAAAGGATTGGATTTTATTCCACCGAAAAATCATAAAAATGAGAAAACTTATAAACCAAAAATTGTATTTGTTTCAGGGTCAAGCTCAGTAGAAGAAGAAAAGAAATCATTCTGGAAGCAATCAAACAAAGAATTCCTTGCGGAGAAGCAAGAAGAAATGAAGAATGTAATTGCTCAGAAGAAGAAGGAGACATGAACCTGTTTTAGCTGTCATAAAGTAGGTCATATTGCCAGAAACTGTTCAAAGGCAATCAACACACAACAGGGAGTGTCTCTTAAACTGAAAGAAAAAGTTGTTGAGAAAAGTAAACCACCAACCAAAAGATTTAAAGTTTTTGAAAACTCAATATTTGAGGTTGGAGAATGTTCAAAAAGGGTTTACAATAGAAAAGTTAATTTTGACAGTCGCAAGTGGATTGTTAAGAAATCAGATGATAGTTTTGGCGATGAATCTGATTCCACAAAGTCAGATGAGCCACAAGTTGAAACAAAAGTTGAAAAGTCAGTACCACCAATGGATGAGGCAAATTTTCCACCATTACGGGCTGAAAAATTTAAACTAAAAATTGGAAAAATTGAGATTTCAAATCAATTTTTTTTTCTGAAAAGAAAGATTTTGATGTTGAAAAGGCTTTTAATCCCAAAGTGAAACATATTTTTGAGAAAATGATTGACGGGAAGGTCAAAGGGGTTAAAGAGTTTTATGAAAAGAAAACAAAGATACCAGATGGAGATGGTTCATCCCGGGTTAGTAACTGGGATAGAACTTATCACGACTAAAACTCTGGACTTGCCAAAGCTCCCAAGTAGGTAATCGTGGAGCAGGAATCGGCATCATCCTTGATTATGTTTGATTGGTAAACCTACAAGTGGTTATTGGTTATTTCTACAAGTGGTTAATCAAGGTCATTAAGTTGAACTTGATTTAACTTTCATTCAAAAGGTTGATAAATCAAAGTGATGAATGAATCTCCATTCCTACAAGTGGTAAAATCAACAAAACTAATTTTTCCAGAAAAATCATTTGATTAAAATAAACTTAAGTGTTTTGAAATCATAATGGGAAAATAGTTTGTTGTCAGGGGGAGTTCTGATTGTTTATGCCAAGTGGATGGCGATTTGTAGCAATTCACAACAGTTGTCATTTTATTTGTATAGTTTGTTTTCAAAATTTTCTTTAAAATTGTTTTGAATTTTAGGGGGAGTAAGAAATTTCAGGAAATCCAAAAACATTAGAAAATTTGAAAAAGTAAAAAACATGATAAAATCAAAAATGAGTTTTGTTGTGAAAAAGAAAAAATGATAGTACATCAGTGGACTATAACAGCACGCTAAAGAATTGGAAAGTTCAAAAGCGATAAACGGTCTCACTAATGATGTGCCAGTAGGTTTTCACACGCTTAGTAGATTGTGTTCGAGATATAAACCTAAATATCAAACTTACTTAATTTGTGGGGAACATCTCTTGGATATATGGGTAACCCCGGAAATCTTGTTTGAAAAACCCCTCTTTCTGAGATACTAGGTCTTTATGCTTAGTGATATCTGGGGTATTATCCCGGAACTTCTAATTTTGCGGAAGCAATGGCCTAGTCCCCGTATAATACTTTTTGCTTGCTTGAAATAATAGCACCACCCTCAGCATAAAAAATGATGTAACATTGCAAAATGCTAATCATGTGCTGTTGAAGAAAAGATTCTCTAAAGGGAACACACCTAAAGTCGAAGCCATCATCTCTCTGATTTTGCGGAAGCAATAGCCTGAGCTCTCATGGCCCTCGCATTTAACCCTTTACATATATCATCTAGGTATACTCACCTGTAAGACTGAATATTGGGATCTAGATACGGGAGTATATTCTGAGGTGGGACACGTGAATAAGTTTAGGTGCTTAAAACATTAATCTCGTATCTCGAAACAGTTGAAATTTGTGTGAAAATTTTAAGTGGATCAGTATACTGACAATCTAAGTGAATCGTTTAGAACTTAAAATGTTTAAAGCTTAACGGTGTTAGTAATTTGTCTCTGAAACTGATATGATCCTCTTACACAAACTCACAAAAAGATAGTTTGTAAATATTTCTTTACTGATTTTCTTTTATACCATCCAAAAAGAATTTCAGTGTGTTTTAGCATAAAATTTTGAAAAATACAAAAAGATTTTTGACAACTGATGTTGAAGAGCTGATTTTCAAAATTCCGAGTGCTAAACATGATGAACTAGTTTGGAAGAGTTTGTTTCAGGATGAAAGGAATGTTATTCTTACAAGAGGTCATCAGAGATTAAATATGTTTTGAACGATACCTACATGTGATGTATAAATTTGTAAATTTTAAATTTGTGAAATTTATTGTGAGGTAGAGATGGTGCAGGTAAAAGCTTTGGAAGAGCCAGGTTTTTGATGCAAAGCCTGTAGATTGTGAATTCCAGATTACGATCCCAGCTTATCGAAAGGGGGAGTCTGAAGTCTTTTAAAGCCAGATTTTAGATTATGTTGCTACTGATAGCCAGGAGACTTTTCTGATCCTGTGAAAAGCTTAAAGAATCAAGAGACCTAATCAAGAGGAGTATAGAGCCAGGTTGAGATTCTGGAACAACGAGAGAGAAGAAAAGATAGAGATTGATTGAGGATGCTTACAATGAAGAATATTTGGAGAGATCAAGAAGACTGATAAAGACCGAAGGTTTGACAACCGAAGACTCGAAACCGAAGTCTTCGTCAACATCCAAGGGGGAGTCTGTTGGTGCATATGTCTGTCGACTTCGTCTTGTATTAGTCTAGTTAGATCAGGGTACATAGTACGAGAAAATGATAAATGTGTATGTTAGAGGCATTTCACACGAAATGAGAAACTGGCATTTCGCACGAAATGAGCTAGTCATTTCGTACGAAATAGTCATTTCGTGTGAAGCTGTTTTCGCATGAACTGTTTCGTGCGAAATAGCTAAAGCCTATAAATACCTACTTTGAGATTTCATTTGTAACGATTCGATTCCGGTAGCGAAGCCCTGCCGAAGTGTCTCCAGCATTGTAAAATGATCTAATATCAATACAGAGATAGTTTAAAGTGATTTCTTGTGCAATCCAGCTGAAATAACTCCGATATGATTGAATTCCGCCTCTCATGTTGGATAGAACTCTTCTGAACGACTCATTTTGGTCGTGAAAACGATCCTACAATTGCGACCTTTACTCTATTATATATATATATATGCGTCTAGTACAAACCATAACTGGAAATTAAAATACAATACTAGTAGGCATTGGTAACTATATGATTATCATTTTTTTTCATACAAACATATTATATATATATTTATATTTATATTTATATTTATATATTACTACTTAATGGGGGTCCATCCAAAACTGCATATTACGCTCGTCATACTTCAAGACGAGCCTTTCTCCTATCTGTCTCATTCTCATACTTCCTTCTAATATCTCCTCACCAAAGGTTCGGAGTTCTTGCACATTCTCAGTATTCATGGGTGGTGCGGGTGCTAGTATGGGGTCAGGGTATTGTGGCATCGGTTCTTCCTGAGGGTATGGGTTCTCTAGAATTTCCCTGATATATTGGTCATTATCATAATAGGGGTCTAGAGGGTCCAGGTCAGGATAGGGTACTACTAGGTTTTGCATGGGTTCCTCTATCGGGTAAAGTGGCTGGTAATCCCTGTGGTCGTCAAACCATGGGTCATAAACTGGTGGGGGGTGCTGAGATTCTAGGGATGTCAGCTGGGTTAAAAGCAGGTGCTGGAATTTGGTCTACTAGGTTTGGTTCAATTTCCATGGGTTGTGTGGGAAATAGTGGTAATGGCTGGGGTGCTATGAGTTGTTCCAGATTCGGGTCTGCAGCTGGAGTAGCTAAGATGTGAAAATTTGCTAATCTCATATTGAGTATATCCTGGGATTGAACATTCATTTCTCCATTGGCCGCTGCTAAGGCCCGCTGCTGTTGCAACTTTTTCATTCTTTTTCTACATTCATGAGCTCCTCTGCTAAACCATCCTCTCTTCTTAGGAGGGAATGGCTCCTCAGATTGTGCTTTGAATACGAAAATCCCTTCTTCGGTATCAGCCGAGTACCCCGAGGGGGTAGGCTGTGAAGAGGTGCCTTCGTCCCTAGGTGAACTGGACAGTTGACGGTAAGCGTCCGAAGGTCCTTGGTCACTCATACTGTAAACTAACAAATTGTCAAATAACACAAAATAATAATCTACACGTATGCACATAGCCTTATTGATTATTTCCTAACAAAATTGACAAATTCAATGTCAGCATAACACTTATTTGGCTTAAAATAGTGGCTGTAGCTCTGATACCACCTTATGTCGCAAACCCCGACCCCTGCCTCAGGAGGCGGGCGGCCGAGGCCTGCTCAAAGATGGTGGTATCGGTGTTTGTCATTATTTGGCAGCGGAATTTACATCAGGACCGTAGTTAGGAAATATTTTATCAGAGTAAAACACCACATTTTTATAATTTTAACTTATTGGGATAGAACCCAAGTTTTCGTTACAAACAAGTTTATAGGGATAAATCCTAATTCATTAAATAAAACATCTTCTTTATTTAGGTAATAGCCACATATTTCCAAGCCTTTAGTGTTCTCCAGCAGGCTTGTTTTTGGCTTTCACATTTTGTCACCTGAAACGCGTTTTAAAAACATTTATCAGTGGGAAATACTGGTGAGTGAATCCCAATTTAATCAAGAAGAGTTTTATCCTTTCACAGTATTGAGAGCAATTACAATGTTTATATCTACACAATTACTCATTCAGTATTGTCAATCCATGAGTGGTGGGTCATATTACACATTGGCTATCTCGTTGTCCAATGGTAACGTGTTCCACATTTTGTATACAAAACCCCAACATACCGACAGTAATTGAAGAATTACAAAGACTCAATCACTGCTAATTATAAATTAAAATAGTTAAGGTTTTGTAAAAACAGTTTACAAAAAGGAGATTACTTACTTTGCTAGTTTAGACTTTTTCCTGGTGGTTTCCTGGTTATAATCTAATAATTTAAACAATGCACACGCGTTAGTATAATAACCCAATATTTACATTAGTTATACCCTCCCCGAGACAGAACTCCAATGACTACGTCGGGCAGAACCTCGACAGCCGTTACGGAGCGCTAAATCAATCGGGCAGCGTATCTAATATGTAACCGGGGGGGGGGGGGTAAATACTTACAACAAGGCAAATATTTGCTACTTTATTGGGTATAATACCCGATACTACTTTCTAATATTTCAGAATTGAGAGTGAGAGTTTTCGTTTTTGAGCGAATTGTGAACTGACGCCAACGACCTCTATATATAGTGCCTGATCAGCACTTTGTCGTGCCCCGCGAAAGCTCAGGGGTGGTCTTACGCGGCCCGTGAGCTAGGGTACGTAGGGCCTAGCTTGGCTGACTCGGACCCATAGACTCGACACGGTGGTGACATGTGGCGGCTCCGGCCTGCTCCTGGTGGACTAGCTGTCGCAGCCCGCATAGGATGAAGAACAAGTCTTCGCGGCCCGCGAGTGACAGTAAAAACCGATTTTTATTTAATTTTTATAAAATTAAAGGTATTCGGACCGATTTTCATATACAGGGTGTATTTTAGAACGTATAGGGACATTCTAAATATTTTAGGAGTCTCAGAAATATTTTAGGAGGGTTGTTATATCCTACCCACCTTGTTTTAGAACTCGGCCTCGAGGTCTACCGGAATAGGTGTGGATATTTCCTCTGCATCTCTGATTCAAGCTCCCAAGTGTACTCTAGTCCTCTCTTGGAATCCCATTTCACTTTGACTAGAACTAATCTCTTGTGTTTAAGATTCTTGACTTTCCTGTCTTCAATTTTAGGGGTGGGAAATATTTTAGGAGGGTTGTTATAGTTGTGCCACAGACGCATGGCCCATATTCACTATCGTAAAATGAACTACATTATTAAAAATGAGCTAGTTAAAGGTGTGCCAATGCAGAGGTTTCATGTGGAAGATAAATGTCTTCCATGTCAAAAGGGAAAATAACATAAGAAACCTCACAAATCAAAAACAGTAAATTCCATAGGTGCCCCTTATGAATTACTTCATATGGATTTATTCGATCCAGTGAACGTGAGGAGCATAGGTGGAAAGTGCTATTGTCTTGTTGTCACAGATGATTACTCACGTTATTCATGGGTTTTCTTTTTAGGTACAAAAGATGAAACAGTGGAGATGCTGATAGATCTTTTTACAAAATTGGAAAACGTCCATGAAGCAAGGATCAAAGAGGATAAGGAGTGATAATGGCACAGAGTTCAAGAATCGGATTCTGGATCTCTACTGTCTTCGTAAGGGAATTGAACATCAGTATTCCGCTCCTTATATGCCTCAACAGAATTGAGTAGCTGAGAGGAAAAACATGACGTTGATTGAAGCCGCTTGGTCTATGCTATCAGATTCTAAGCCTCTAGTTCTTTTCTGGGGAGAAGTTGTGAATACAGCTTGCTACGTCCTAAATAAAGTTTCAACCGTTAAACGTTTTAACAAAACTTGTCATGAATTGATGTTTAATGAAAAACCAAACTTGAAAGGCTTTGAACCATTTGGATTACCCTGCATAATTGTGTGAAACAAGGATAAACAAAAATTTGGTGAGGTGGCCAAAGAAGGCTACATTCTAGGTTACGTACCTGGAACACCGAATAAAAGGGTTTTCTATCTAAAAACTGGTAAAATTGAGGTTGTTTTTAATGTTGAAATTATTACATACAACCTCAACAATCAACGAGTGGTCTAGCTATATTATATGATTATGATAGTGTTTTTAAATCATTTAATATTCCTGAGTTTTCAAATGCAGATGCCTCTCAGTTGATTCAAACAGTGATCAGTGAAGATGATGAAGGCGAGTTCATGCCTAGATCGAGTGTTTCAATGACAGATGCTCCAGAAACTTCCCCAAGTGCTACTGTTTATGATTCAAGCGATAGTGAGTCTGAACCTATTTAGGGGGAGGATTTCACTAATCCATTTGCAAATCAGAATGTTCAGGGGGAGGTTGGATCAAACCTGGGTGATAATCTGGAAGTGGATTCCATTGCTACTACACGAGCAAATAGAGATCATCCAGTTGACATGATACTTGGAGATCCTACTGTAGGTGTTCAGACGAGGAGAAGCATAGCAGAGCATTCAGGTCTGTTTGTTTCGATTGAGAAGACTGGGATTGTGAATGAGTGCTTGTATAGTTGCTTTATTTCCCAAGAAGAGCCGAAGAACATTTATATGGCTCTGAAAGACAATTCATGGGTTGAAGCTATGCAAGTGGAATTGGCCCAGTTTGCAAAGTTGAAGGTTTGGGGAGTTGACCTTCCTAAAGGTGAGAAAGAGATTGGCACTAAGTGGGTGTTTACGTGCAAGAAGGACGGTAGAGGAATTGTGACGCGTAACAAGGCTCGATTAGTTGTCAAAGGTTTCAATCAGCAAGAAGGGATTGATTACAATGAGGTGTTTGCACCAATGGAAAGGTTGGAAGCAATTCTTTTGTTCCTAGCCTTCGTTTCTTTCAAGGGCTTCAAAGTTTACCAACTAGACGTGAAGAGTGCATTTCTTTACAGGAAAGTCCAAGAAGTGGTGTATGTCTCACAACTAGATGGGTTCGTTGATCCAGACTATCTAGATCGAGAGTACAAACTGGATAAGGCTTTGTATGGATTACATCAAGCTCCCAGGGCGTGGTACGAGACACTGTGTACACATCTGATCAAGAATCATTTTGAAAGAGGTCAGATTGACAGTACACTGTTCATTAAGAGAAAGAAGGAAGATTTTCTACTGGTACAGGTATACGTGGATGACATCATCTTTGTGTCATCAGAAGAAAACATGTGTCAAGAGTTCGAGAAAGTGATGAAGAGAAAGTTCAAAATGAGCGCTATGGGTGAGTTGTCTTGCTTTCCGGGATTACAAGTTGATCAGAAGAAGGATAGGATGTTTATACATCAGAAAAAGTATGTGTATAACATTTTGTCTCGGTTCAAAATGGATGATTGCTCTACTTTCAATACACCCATTTGCGAAAATCACAATCTTGGCCCAGATCATGAAAGTACTGAAGATGTTGATCCGACTCAGTATAGGGCAATGATTGGCTCTCTTATGTACTTGACTGCTTCATGACCGGACATCATGTTTTTCGTATGTCTATGTGCCAGATATCAGGCGAATCCAAAGGAGTCACACATGAAGGCGGTGAAGCGTATTCTTCGTTACTTGAAGGGGAAACCTAAACTTGGGTTGTGGTATCCAGTTGACAGTGATTTGAAGTTTGTTTCTTAGGCTGACTCAAACTTTGGAGGATGCAAATCTAACAGGAAGTCTACCACAGGTGGTTGTCAGTTCTTAGGATGCAAGATTGTGTCTTGGCAATGCAAGAAACAATCTTGTGTGTCTACCTCTACGTGTGAAGCTGAATATATTGCTGCAGGTAGTTGTTGCTCTCAGGTTCTCTGGATACTATATCAGATACGCGATTACAGTTTGGATTTCACTCGTACTCCTATTATGATAAACAATAATGCCACTATTTCAATCACAAACAATCTCGTAAAACACATTAGAACTAAATATATTGACATTCGTCATCATTTTATACGGGATTATGCTGAAAAGAGACTAATTGAATTACATCGAGTCGACACACTAAATAACCTTGCTGATCTTTACACAAAAGCTTTTGATAGAGCTCGCTTTGAACATTTAGTCGAACTCAACGGGATGAGGAATCCTGAATAACTGGTTTTTCATAAGAATTTTGTAAATGTTTTACTACTTTCTTAAAGATCAAAAATACAAAAATATTGAAAAATTAAAAACATAAAAAATAGAAAATCAAAAATGGGTTATCACTGTGTGAAAAGGAAGAAATGATAGTACATCAGCAGGTTAGATTGTCACGCTGAAATTGAATTAAATTGCATAAGTGTGATAGCAGCTTCATTATATGATGTACCAGTAGGCAAAAGCATGAAATAATCAACTTACCTATGTGATATAAACCTAACAAACTGAGTATGAGTGGGTACCACATCGGTGGCGTATGGTTTAATGACCTTAAATCTTGCGTTGATAAATTGCCAAAATCCGAGGTTTTGGGTCTTTATACTGTTATTTCATCTGGGGGTATTAGGGTTATCCTTCTGCAGGCACAACCAAGATATCTTAAAAGAGCTAAAAATGCCAAAATCCATTAATGAAGAAGCTTTCCTAGAGAGTCATTCAAATGTGTAAAATGCATAATTCGTACCAAAAATGGTAGTTGTCTTAGCCCTCGTTAGATATTTTGGTCTCTTTGCTGTATGGAAGTACTGACCTGATCACCAATTATCCATCGTTGTAAAACAAAACGGATGAATTCAGTATACCCACCTACTTCAAGGAATCTTTGTGCATACCTTGATCGCGGTGGTATGTCCTGAAGTGGGAAACGCTCGTATATTAGAATAAAATTACCTTAACGTATCATACGGTAATGGTAAAGGTTCATGCATTTTGTTTAAGTGGACAAACATGCTGGTAATCGTCTTGGACTGCTTTTCATGAAAAATTATATAAAGAATTATCTAATACTGTGAAAACAGTTTGATTTTTATGATATGATCTTCTTACCGGTGATTCTAACAAAATAGAGTGTTTATTGCTTTTGTTATTTATTTGCTTTCAAAAAGGATAAAAATCCAAAAATAGTGTCTTTTTCTGTTAAAATTCTTAATGTACGAAAAACTGTTATTCTTTGAGGAGTTGTTACCGATAGGGGGAGACGGCGTTAGAAAGTGGGTTCAAAATTTTAAATTATGCATGTTATAGGGTGTTTTGATTAAAAAATTGTTACGTGTTGGTGCTATAGTGTAATGGTTTAATCTGTGATATACTTTAAATATCTCTTGAATAATAATAATCTGTTTAAGCTTGTTGAAAAATTCTTAGGGTTTCTCGAGATGTTTGTTTTATAGTATACAGATTAAAGCAGTATGTTGCTGATAAGTTGATGTGAAGAGATGGGGAGTTTGTTGCTGCTTGGTAGAATCTTCCTTCTACAATGCAGAAGGTTGCTGTGAAGACTTACTTGGATTGCTGACTCAAAACTTGGAAGATTTGGTGATTGGATACATCAGCTTAGGGGGAGTCTATTGCTGACAGAATTCGTGTTGAAGCTGACGCTATCCAAAGACCAAAGACTGTGAGATTCTGAAGACTAAAGATACCTTTGCAAGCTATTGTCAAGGGGGAGTTTGTTGGTGCATGTTATGAGACAACAGCTTTGGCTTGGTCTTTGGATATTAACAGGATTGGATCATGAAGACTTAAAGGAAAAATGAGTTTGCAAGAGCCCAATCTGTCCGAGTTTGTTTTAAGTCTGTTAGGCCCAAGTTATGTAATAATTGTAATATGGGCAAAGCCCAATTCGTAGGCTTTAGCTGTGGATATATAAACAGCCTTAGTCTATTGTTTTAGAGTTAGACATCTTGAACAATTGAGAGAGCATTTGAATTGTGAGTTAGAGAAAACACAGAAATTGGTTGTGAGTTCTAGGGAGATCTTGAGTGATTTAAAACAGTTCTTGTGTTTGATAATCATAGAAGATCGGTTTGAAAAGTGTTCTTGGTTTTTCGTATTGTTCTACTTTTATTCTTGTTTCTAGTTCGAAGATTGTTCAAGGAGATTTCGCATCCTTGATTAGTTATCGGTCTTGTTATGATCCATACGGGAATAGGGGACCTACAGTGGATCCAACCCTAAACCCTCAGCTATAGCCTGAAACCCACAATGTCCATCCAGCTTCACATATTTTATTCTTGAAATGTAGAGGTGGAACAGTTTTTGAATTTGTTTTTTGTATTTGAGAACGTCTTCAACTGATTCTGTTAGTGCATTTTGTGTGTCGTTACAATACGAATAGGATAGATAAAATGTGTGTTGAATATTGTATCGTTGAGAGTGTGATTTAGTGAGAGAGGAGCATAAGACTCATATGCACGCAAGAGTACTGTGTACAGATGAGTAATGCGTGCATAGGAGTCATGTGCTTGGTGTCTTATGCCTTTATATAGGGTAGTGATGCACATGACTTCATAAGTTTGATAGTTTCAAAATTAGAGATGAGATCGAATTGCGTGTTCTCTCCTAGCGTTTAATGATGCATGCTCTTTCGGTATGGAATGGAAGCTAATAAAAACCAGGTTGACTAAACGTTATGCTGCTGAAATTCTTACCCTATTAGTATTTTCATTATCCAAACTTCCATCTAAACACTGTATTCAGGTCCTAGCATTGGTATCAGAGCTGTTGTACCGATTCAATCGATCTAATCATTGATTGAATCACCTACCCTCATGATTTATGTGTTTTAGACATAAAAATCAAAATTGGAGATCAATTCACATATGAAATGTCAAAATGAAGATATATTCTTGATCGGAATTGATTTTCGCACATGTCTATGGTGGTTTCATCATCAAATTCAAAGAAATGAAGTTTTTGAGTCGAAAAATTGCAAACAGTATGCTGGAGTGCACGAGTCATGCACGTGTACCACCTGAAGAGCAAGAGTCATACACGCGTATGTCACACCTGCTCATAGGCAGAAGTGCAAGGTGTGAACTTGATTAGTTTCCATTGCATATGATGTAAGTAAATAAACTATAAGCATAAAATCCATACGATGTTCATCCATTCCATTTCCAAAGTAATAGTTTACAAGTCATAGTTGTTCATAAAAAGACCACACGAGTTATATTGTTTAACAAAAAGACTTGTACAAAATAAAGTTTTAAATCACCAAGGCTTTGCATTTTATATCTCGCTCGAGGACAAGATATATGAACCAAACCCTTCAAAACGGGATGACATCACGATCTTGACAACCTTGAAATCTTGAAACCAAACCGTGCAAGGATCCACTTAATTGCCTTAAATACATGTAAGTTTAAAAGTCAACAAAATTTGGTGAATTATGTATTTGAGTTCGTATCAAATGAATCTTAAAAGCATTTGAAAGTTCGTATAGAAAACTGTATGTAAAAGTGTGGTATTTAAAGCGTATATGAAATCATTGATCATTAATGTTTGCAAGGAAATTAATATGTGTGCCGACAAAGGAAGCACTCAATCCTTGATGATTTAGTGCCGATTAACCTCGACTGTAACACGAAAGCACTTCATGTGGCCACACGGACCTATGAGTGGGGCTCCCCAAAACCCAATAGGTCTACCCCTTTCGTTCCCCAGTCTGTATGTGATTAATGGTGCTTAAGTTCCACCCTATTTGCACATGATCTAGGTGTTTCATTCCTTAGCTTAATCATACCAACGTAACATGTATTTCCCCCCGAGAATTTGTGAAACCGAAAAGCGTTTAAAAGAGAGGGGGGACATGAACACACAGTTTTGCATCTGAAAGAAGGGTCCTAGCAAAAGGGGTATCCAAATACGTAGTGTAACCTAAAAGTGTTCTAACTCATTAGAGGTCTTTACTAGACCATGTACACGTTTCTCATCTTGAATGTCATTAAGTTTGTATTTGTTGTTTATTTGGAACCCTTCTTTGTTTTTAATATGTTGGAATTTGATTCGTAAGTTTGTTGTTAATATATATATATATATATATATTGTTTTCGTGTATGAGTGAGCCTAGCCTATATACGTCTCCGTGTCCCGCACAGTGTAAGTGGACCTAGCCCATATGCGTCTTCGTATCTCGCACGGGTGTTTTGTCGTTATGAGTTGTATATATATTTAAGGATGGTGAACCTCGTTCACTTGTATAAGTGCATTCGTTTCGTTTGTGTGTGTATATGTATATATATATATATATATTTACTAGATATATTAGTTAAAATATTTATTTTTAACATCGTATTCATGTCGGTGTACATGTATGGTATCCTCTTGTATGTGTACACTTCATCAAGTGTAAATGTATGCATCCATTATATTTGTGTGTTTATACGTATACCATGTATATTACTTACAACCTTGCAATTTCACTAAGTGTTTTAGTGTACGTATTCTTATACATATAAGTATATTCTTATATACTTGTATATCTTCACTTAGTGGGTTATGTATATAATACTTTCCAAATTTTTAAGATTGATGAAAATATATATATATTTCTAAGTGTCTAAAAATATATTATTTTTAGAATTCATCGTCGTACTCGTTTATATATATTTTCATGGCGAAAATGCCCAAGCGTTGTCGGTAAAGCGTATAGGATCCTCCTCGTGACGTTATGAACGGTCGTTGTCAGTGACGATATATTTAGTTTATTACCGAACTTTTATTATATATTTTAGTGTCGGTTTAGGATATATATTTAAGTAAGTTTTTCCGTTGTCCGAATTGTCCATTGTCCGAATTTATGATTAGGGATATAAAATAAGTGTATTTATACATACATATATATATATATAGGGTAGGGATCCTAAGAGAAGTCCACCCTATTTGAGAAACTTGAGAAGCAATCTGGACCACACATTTTCCCTAAGCAAAAAATGCAAAAAAAAAAAAAAAAGTGAAAAAAAGGCAAAAAATTTTTTTTTTTTTTTTGAAAATCGCAGCTTTTTCTTTAAGGATTAAATTTTTTTTTAATTTTTTTTTTTGGATTTATACACATGTGTATATTTTTAATCTTTTAACTATACATATATGTATATTGTCAATTATACATATATATATATATGCATGTTTAAAATTGAAAAAATGTGTATATTGTTAATCTTAAAGCTAAACCCTAAAGCTAAACCCTAAAGCTAAACCCTAATTCTAAACCCTAAAGCTAAACCCTAATGCTAAACCCAAATGCTAAAACTAAACACTAAAGCTAAACCCTTAATGCTAAACCCTAATACAAACCCTAAAGATAAAGCTAAACCCAAAAGCTAAACCCTAATGCTAAACCCTAAATACTATTGCTAAACCCTAATACTAAACCCGAATGTTAAACCCTAAAGCTAAACCCTAAATAACACTTATTTTTCAATTTTAAACATGTATATACATATATGTATAATTGACAATATACATATATGTATAGTTAAAAGATTAACAATATACACATATGTATAAATCAAAAAAAAAAAAATTTAAAAAATTAATTCTTAAAGAAAAAGCTGCGATTTTTCAAAAAAAAAAAAATTGCATTTTTTCATCTTTTTTTTGCATTTTTTTGCTTAGGGAAAATGTGTGGTCCAGAATGCTTCTCAAGTTTCTCATTTAGCCTACTACTTCTCACATGATCCTTATCCTATATATATATATATATCTCTTTTTGTATTAACATTCCATGCAACAAGCTTTGAGGATGTGTGTGTGTGTGTATATATATATATATATATATATATAACCATATGTATCTTTATACTTGGTCATCTTCAAGTATTTAGTATTTATGTATTTTATTAAACAACCTTCCTAGCTTCTAAATACATACACATAAATACACACATGTATATATACACATAAGATGGTTATTTCTAGATATATATATATATATATATATATATATATATAGGGTCAAGATTTAGAGAGAACAATGAAAAGTGTGAGAACGGCGAGAACGATTTTGGAGTTGACATGTAGCATTGATGCTAAATCACACTAAGGGGTAATATTGTCAAAAACCCACACATATGAACTGGGTGTTCAAATAAAACGTCATAAAAACACCAAATTCAGAAAAAAAAAACGCCATGAAAATACCTAGTTAAAACGCCATAAAAACACTCAGTTTAGAAAAACGCCATGAAAAACTCAGTTTAAAACGCCATAAAACACTCAGTTCAGAAAAACGCCATGAAAATACCTAGTTAAAACGCCATAAAAACACATAGTTCAGAAAAACGCCATAAAAATAACTAGTCTAAAACACCATAAAACATCCAGTTCAGAAAAACGCCATAAAACGTATTTCATTTTTTTTCGAAAAGTATATCAATAGTATACTCGTTGGAAAGATAAAAAACGCTGAGTTTTATGGTATAATTTTTTTAGAAAAATAATCACGTATAAAAAAGTTATTGGCTTTTAAAGATGATGGGGGAAAATGGCATGTGATTAGCATGTGCACCCTTGTTTGGATATTCCAAATTTACCCCTCCTGGTAGTTATAAGGTTCCCATTATTTATAAAAATGCCACCGCATCATCTTAGCCACAAATCACAAAAATCCTATGGCTGAAAATCGTTCTCACTGTTCTCACACTTCAAATGGTTCTCTCCTGATCATGTTCCTATATATATATATATATATATATATATATATAGGCCAGTTAACGTACATTACGGCTTAACGTACGACATGTAATTATGCACGTTCATTTCAAAATCACGCAACCCAAATCACGCATGTTGGAAAACATTAATCACCATGATGAAAACATTAATCACGCACGTTATACACATAATCATGCACGTTGTCGTATGTGATGTACGTTAAGCCGTAATGTATTTTACATTTTTTGTATATATATATATATCCACTTACTTATGAAAAATACCCTTAAGTGTTTAGTTTAAAATTTTTTATCCAAGTTTTCCTAATATTGATTAAAGTTGCTAATCTTATTTAGTTAAGATAATAACTTGTTAAACCACTCTTTAATCATGATTAGGATTTTAGAAAATTTCACCATAGTTTCCCCTACAATTTGGACATTTTCCACATTTTTAAATCGTATTTTAAACCCACTTTTAATCCCAATATCATCAACAACACAATCAAGTTCCCAAACAACACTTTTCTATGCAAATAATACAAATACATCTTCATGTTTCATGAACCTTTCTTATATATTAATCAAAACCACCAAAAACAATAATACTTTTTATGTTCATCTTCTAGTTTAACCACTTAACATAACTTGGTTATGTTATATTTTAAGATCATCACTTTAAAAATCATGTTCTAAGCTTCTTGATAAGTTTATATTTTTCAAAAATCGTTTTCAGGACCATTGTTTAAGTTCATGAACTTCAAAGATGGTGATCTAGCTAGATCTAAACATCTTTATGTTTAGATCACATTTCTAAGCATAATCATGCAAAAAGATCAAGTCTAAACAAACTACACTACACTAAAATCATAATCAACACATAAAACACATAATTATGTAAGATAATTATGTTAAATTTTAGGGTTTCATGTATTTGTTTAGTGAACTTTCAAGATGATCAAAGTGTACTTTTATGATCTACTATGATCTACTAAGTATAAGAAGTAAAAAGATGTGGTTAGATGGTCTAACAACTAGCACTTAAGCAAGAGAAGCACAAGGTGAAGATGATGAAGAAAACAAGAAGATCTTAATGCTCCAAGAGGATGTGTGATGCTCCAAGTAAGCTTCCAAGTCCTTACACCACCTTAGATCTTCTTAAAATGGATGAATGAGGCTTGATTTTATGAGTTTAGTGATTGAAGGTGAAGAGGAAGAAAGATGGGTATTGGGCCATAGGTTCAAGATATGATGTTTTGTAATGTTTGAAAGTTGTAAAGTGATGGTAGGTTATGGTGTTGTTAGTTCTTTATAAGGTGCAAAATCTTCCTAAGTGAAGACACAATCCTTAGCCATACCATCATCATCCTCTAACATTAGGGAAGGGGCTTGTGGGGCCCCTTCTTTGAACGAAAATAGGGGGGTAAGCTAGTGATGGTGTTTCAAATAAAATAAGGAAAGGAGCATGTGTTGAAATGTTTAAGTAGATATTTAGACCATTAGATATGTTCTTGCATCATTAGGAGGATAATCATGATTAGTATGCTACATTAATCCTAACTAGTTCACTAGACTAGTTAATTAAGTGTTAGGATGATAATTTAGCTTCTAGTTTCGTTGTCGGGTCATTACCGGTCAAGATACGGAAGGTGTCCGATGATATCGGTAATAATATCTTAAGTAAGTGTTCGATATCCTCACCATCGTTTAAGATAATTAACAGTGTCTACAAGCTTTATTAGCGTTGTGGAATGCTGAAAAATGCTGCGGAGTGCCGAATTAGCCATTTTATTATTCGGATCAGACAATTTATGTGTTTAGGCATTTTTCCAGAAAGTTCATTTATCACTGAACTTTTTGCCCCTAATTAGGGTTTTTTGTATGCTTTCATATCATTCGTTAGTCGTTTCAGGGAGTTTATGAACTCTCCTGGCATGAATATTGTATTCGCATGAATAGTGTGTTCGCATTGTTTACTAACATATTAGGACATTGTAGTTTGTTTTTGCGACACGGCGAAAGTAGCAATATAAATTGTAATGTTTAATCATGTCCTATCATTGCTAGATTTTGTACGACTTATTCATTCATAAATCAAGTCAAATGAACGCAATTAAATGTATAAATAGTGACTAAGTTGTACGGAATTACCATGAAATTTTGCCGGTTGTCATAGCGTAGGAGAATAAATGTAGAAGTCATATGCGCGCACGAGTCATATACTTAGGCGAAGGACATTTTTTGTTCATGGTGACGAGACAAGTGTCCAAAAAAATTTGGTGATAGAATTTGTTTTTTTGAGAATTTAATGTTAAATACAGGATTTAGTGCATTTTATGTGTTCGTTACTATGCGAATAGGCTAGATAGAGCGTGTGTTGAATATTGTATAGTTGAAAGTGCGATTTAGTGAGAGAGGAGCGTAAAACTCATATGCATGCAGAAGTCCTGCGTACAGATGAGTCGTGTGTGGGCAGGAGCCACGCGCTTGGTGTCCTACGCCTATATATAGGTTAGTGATGCACATGACTTCATAAGTTTGGTAGTTTTAGGATTTGAGAGGAGACCTAACTGCGTGTTTGCTCCCAGTGTTTAATGATGTATGCTCATTCGGTATTGAATGGAAGCTAATAACAATCGAGTTGACTAAACGTTATGCTACTGAATTAGTATTTTCTTTATCCAAACTTCTGTCTAAAAATCGTATTCGGGTCCTAGTAGATTCATCCGCCTGGATTAACGAAACCTTTGGTCCTCGTGTGGCTCTTTTTTTTTCATGAAGCCGTTGAATGACTACGTCGCATTAGCGACTTTAGGGACTCGTGAGACATTGCAACAGTAGGTGGTATTAGAAAGTCTTGTGGCGGTACATAAGAGTTGTGTCAGCGATGGTCGCACCTTCTTTGTTCGGAAGGCCCAACTAAGCTATGTCTAGCAGCATGTTCTTTCCTTTGTTGTTGGACCTTCAATATTGGACCCCCCAAGTGTTTTCCTGTATGACAGGAGGTTTTTTTATCGCTCATAAGTGTGTTTAACACCACCTTAATCTTAGGCATCATGCTTTTCTTCACTTGTGGGGGTTCAGAACACGTTTTATGTTTCACATCATCGAATTATTTTTCCAGATCAACCACTTTATTATCAATCATTGATGGTTTCATATCAAGTTTTCTCCAGAAGTTGTCTATATCATCGAGCCGAATAATGCATTCTTCAAACAAAAAACGATTAAACAGTTTCTCGTATATTAAAATAATATAATAAATCGTAAAATAAGCTTATAAGTACCTATATTTTTCAATTTCTCTAGACGAAAGGCACAGAGCAACCCATACCCCATGTACAGCTGACAACCACATGTTGATCCAAATGACCTCAAGGTGGATAGTCTCCGATTTAGCTCATTTTCTAGTTGGTTAAGAGCATGGATGGAAACTTTACGAAGTAGATTGCGAAACACAGGAATCGCAAGGTGGTTGTTCATTCGCTTGGAGTTATTTTCTTCAAAACTTTTCTTTATTTGTTTATATTATTTTAATACCAATTCATCGACCTTTTTCACCAGGGTATCCAGACTGTATTTAGGTGAAGTAAGTTGTCTTTTTAAATCATAATGTGCGCTCTCGACTTTATTTGTCGTAGTCTGGTGAAAGTTAACCGTTCGATTGGTCCATGCAGATATGAATTTCAGAGGGACGTCTTTAACCAATTATCCCATAGGTAAGCAAAAACATCTGAAAATATAAAACATAATTAAATTAGGTATCTATCTGTTTAGATGAAAATATAAATTTAAAACAAAACTTACGTTTACGTTGGTCTCTTACAAGGTCTCTATGAAGGTTGGTGATTTTGTAGTCATATAAATCCTCGTTTGGATATTCACATATTGTCGACCATGCACGAGTAAGTCCTCCCACTTCGGTTGAGTAAATGCATTCTTGTAGTATTTTAAATCATCTGTAAAATGTGGAACCTGCAAAGATATTTATGTGCGTTCAGGAATATTTTTTGACAAGAGTTTAGCAGGGCTTAATCTCTGTCTTTAAGAATTACACGCGGCTTCATACACTTACGCAACATAGACCTGATCATCTCTAGCACCCAGATGTATGTTATTTCCTGCTCGTTTGAAAGAAATGCATGCGCAACACAAAAGGTCTGGTTTTCGACGTCATACCCACAACTTGCAAAAAAATGGAATATTGCACATCTTAGTTTTGTAGGTCGCGTCGATCATGAGCACATGCGGAAATGTCTACCACATTTCAAAGGACTTTTATGACAAAGAAATATATTCTCAACAGTCTTGGTGGAGGGATGCCCCTATGTGTAATGGCTCATCCGTTTCTCCTAGAGGATTTGTTCCAGTCTTTGCATGGGAGATGATTTTATCAAACTTTACAGCCCTAATCTTTTGGCGAGCATTATGTTGTCCTTTGGAATAGACTTATTTTCAGGGTTCTGTTCGGTTATGGTTTTCCACATTTTACGGGGCTCTATGTCTTGATCTGTCAGCTCTTGCACCAATCTAAACTCACTACGAGTGAGTCTCCTGGTATATGCGTAACCCTCAAGATATTCAGCAGGGTCGTGGTTATGTTTCGTGGTGTCACACCCCGACCACGTAGAACAACCAGACGTGGCGGAAACGTCGGGGAGCGTTATAACAGAATCATTGTTTCGTAACCACGAAATAAAAAATTTTGTTTTATTGAAAAAATAAACTCATTGTTTTGATACAATCAAATAAGTACAACTATGATCTTCCAAGTTTTAAAGTCGCTAAGGCACGAGTCCATCCTAAATGTAGCATGTATCAACAATCATCTCAAGACAGCACCTGAAACATGTGTAAAAATAGGTACGTCAGCATAAAAATGCCTGTGAGATACATAGGTTTTGTGAATATAGGATTCATGACTTATAAGTTTAGAAAGAGTTGTTTAACAAAAGTCAGTCATGATCCTTGTAAAATGTTTTGTTTTTGTAAATCATTTAAAAAGCGATAAGATCAAATGATATGTATAAATAAAAGAATAATGTATGGTTAAATATGTAACCAAGTAAAATGAATTGTATAAAGTAAATTGTTTATAAACCAAAGTCTTGTGAAAATCGTGTTACTTGTGTAAAATGTATAAGTCCAAATTGAATGATTTAAATAACGCTATGATATGTAATATAATACAAACACTTATATATAGGAAGTACCAACGGCGTATCCACCATGCTTGTATCATATTACTCACATCTCGTTACTTAAGTCACTTACTCAAATCAAAACACCAATATAGAATGTTCATGTTTAAACCAATAGTCCAATGTTATTGTATAACCTAAGTTAAATGTAAACCATGTAATGTGTAAACAAAAGTTATGTATGGTAAGTAAAATGAGACTACTTAAACCATAAGCAAAAATGTACAAAACATAGTGTTTGAATAAATCAGAAGTTATGCTTTGTAAAATAATGTAAGGTTAAACGAATAACCTTATAGTAGCATATTAAAAGTATACTTTGGATTTGTAAATAACATCTTAAAAATATGTTTTGGTTTGTTGATAAAATATATATGTTGGTTCTGTACAATACCACACATGAGAGTATATAAAACTATACTTTTGGGAGTATATCAAAATATACTTTAAAGGTGTGATTTAAGAATTCATTCTGACCTAGTGCATCAAACTACACCTTTGAGACTATAAGGATACCACAAAGGCAATCTCTATTTGGATGGAGAAACAAATTGGTTTCAGACATTCCATGACAACAGGAATGGGGTGTCTAGTCCTATAGCGCTATATCATACTACCAATCGGTCTGGTGAACATAAAATAAGTACAATTCAACATTTTATTTTATGTTCTTTGAGAAATCAGTGTTTAAACCATAGATAGTCATTTAGTTTGTCAAATGATAAGTAATAACATGTATAATCAATTATACTTTGAAATCATGAAAATAACAGATAGGTACATATGCTTCACCCCAAAACAGTTGAAAGTTGTAAAATAGGGGAACTATGTACTCACTTGAGATTTCTTAGTAGTCCTTGAGTAACAACCAAACAATGCTAGAGATCACGGATATCAAACGACACCTAATATGGGTAACTATGTTAATAAACCGGACCTAAGTCGGAGGATTTAGATAGAATGAGGGTTCGTAAACCAAACGAGTATAGAGGCTCGTGTCATATGGTTTAACAAAGCCTACATACTAAATGAAACCTAACCTAAGTGCTTACGACCCATTACGACCCGTTTAGGTAGCTTATGCTACTTTAACGCGTCGTTCGCATGAAACGCGTTCGGACCGCTTAACTAGTCCTATGACAAGTAAAATATACCTTAACATGTCTAATATTGTTACCAAATCAGTTTAGATACCAAAAGTTATGTTACATATGCTTAAAATGAATTTTGGCGTAAAAAGGGCATTTTGGTAATTTACCTAAGGCATATAAACTACCTATCATACAACTACTTAAACGAAGCGACCATAAGGTATAACCTCGGAAGGTTATTCCCTATATACTATGGTCAACTAATGTGTTTGGTCGGATCCTAATGATCGACCAAATGGGTCGGGTTCGAAGGTATAAGCGATTTATTAGATCGCTTACCCTTACGACCCTAGACAACGTGGAAATCAGTAGGCATAGTCACAAGGGACTATAACCATCGTGATTACGCTCACGTTGCGAAGTTCAAACGAACTTCGCATTGACCATAAACTGGTCAATGCAGAAAGTCAAACAAAGTTTGACTTTCAGACTCGAAAAGCAATAAAAGAATGAAGGAATACTTACAAAGGGTCCCCGAATGCTAATCTTGATTCAAGTAGCTCAGGTATGAAACAATGGTTTCAACTTAGAGCTTCTCAAATCAGATTCTTGTGGGTTTTGCATTGGGGGATGGATGGGTATTTATAGTTTTCGGAGAGCCGTTAAGATCGTTTCTCGAATAACGTGATCGAATCTCATACGTACAAGTGTTGGAATGTTATGGTAACTCATTTTGCCCACCACAAGAGATTGACATGTGGCATTGGCCTTTGGGGAGTGTTTAAAGGCTGTTAATCAGTAGGCAAAATGATTTTCTGCATCTAACCCATGCTTACGGACCTCAACACTCAGAATGTTGAGGTCCGTAAGGACCTTGCAGGCCTGAAACTTTCGAAAATGGCAGAACAGGCCCCTGTGCGTGTATCATCATGTTTTGGCACTTCTAACACCCGTCAAACCCAATTTCAAGCTCCACAATGATGTTAAAGTATAGGGAACTTAAAATGTACTAAAAAATATCTCAGATGTCGGTTCGTTTGGCCGTACGATTGCGTTGTTCGGTTAATTACGACGGAATGCGCATAAGCGCGAAAAACGATCCAAATGGCGTGACGAATGGATTTTTCTTACGCCAAACACTAAAATAAAATATTTTAGTGCTTACATAAATTTTTGGATGTCCGGATGTATTCAGAACGTAAGTTATGCGCGAAAATGCAAACTTATGCACTTTTTGACACTTTTAGTCCCTGAATGACCCAAAAGTTTATTTTAGCACACCGAACCCCTCAAAGCCTATTTCTAATCTATATAAAGGATATTTAAGGTGTGTTTAACTTATGGACATGTTCCAAAATGTCTGTTACAGTTCAAATTGGCACACTTTCGCAGTTTGTCAAGTTTAGTCCCTGTAAGCGAATTAACTTGTTTTTGTCATACCAAAGCCTTTAAAACTTATTTCTAAGTTATGTAAAGGTTATTTAAGGTATGTTAAGCCTATTTCACTATTCCGGAGTGTTCGTTGGATTAAACTGGTTATATTTACGCATCAGAGCGCGTATAACCCTCCAGAAAGCGATTTAAAGCTTAAAATCGAACAAGAGTTGATATGTGCAAACGATACACATATTTTTACAAATCCCAAGTATGAAATACAATATTTCATTGGTTTGGCATTTTTTTGATGGTTGAAGTGACACAGGTGTCACAGTCTCCCCTACTTTAGGAAATTTCGTCCCGAAATTTAATTCTAGAGGAAACTTGTGAAGACAGCTGTGATGGTTTCGCCTTCTAAAAGATCCATTGAACCCTTAAGTAAAAATCTGGGCCATGTTAGGACTCTTAGCGAATTTGTTAACCCTCAAAGTGAATTCCTTGTAATAGTAAAACATGGAATATTGAACTACGAACAGAAGAACGTTTCTTATGAAGACTTATCATAGGAAACTTGGTGTGTGATTGAGATCAGAATTGGGGAGTGTAAGAAAAAATGACATTGGTCGAGGTCCAAGACTTCTCCCGTATCATTATTCTTGTCACTATAGGTCTTAACACATGACAAAGCTTCCTGTGGTTTCTGTGCACTGAATTCCATAATTATGTAGGCCTCCATAATTACATAATTCCTTGCACTGTTCATTTCATAATGCGTAGGAAAAAAAATCACTTGAATAAACATGAAGCGACTCGACTAGACCACCAAAGGATCCTTTTAATTAGATCAACGAACGATCTTTTTAACTAGATCAACACATGATCTTCTTAACTAGACCGTCGTACGATCTCCTTAAATAGACCACTTAAGGGATCTTTTTAGTTACATCATCACATGATATTTCTAATCAGATTTTCAAAATCAATCTGTTTAACCAGACCATTCAAGAGGTCCAATTATAGAATAATACTTTAAAACCCGAGGGACTTAACTACAATGTTGAAGTCCATTAAGGATTTAAGATAGTATCTTTGGATATCCTATTATGAATCTCTCGTATGAGATATGGAAGATTCTATGAGGACTTGGATGGATCATAAACAACCACAAAACATGTATGAAAACACATAAGCACAAATTTAGTTAACTTGATTCTTTAATTCGTTATCTTTGGGCATGGATATTTAAAGCACACCAGGAATCCAATCAGTGGATTTTATTTGGCACTTTAATCATTTTCAAGGATCCATCTATAAAGATAGAAGGATTTTCGATAAGAGTTTGGCTTTGTTTCTTAAAAGAAACGAGTGTTTAAGGTTCTTGGGGAGATCACAAGTGATCATAAAATGACAGAACCACACGAGTAGTTTGTCTTTGGGTTGACATCATAAGGTTACATCAAGCATTCACACAAACGCATAAATTTTGCAGAAATAAAAACAACAAATTTTTATTTATGTAACAACGGAATTGTCTTGAAGTGTCAAAAGATAACAACCAAGGAAATACAAAACACTAATTGTTCACTGCTGCATCATTGTTCATGTTTGCCTCATTGATGTTAAACACTCGTCCACGCGCTGGAGGTATGTTAACAAGTCTTGGGCAATTGTTCCTGTAGTGGGTAAGGTCACCACAGTTATAACATGACCCCGGAGAGAACCGTGCTTGAACAGCAGCAGGGTTTGCAGCAGCTTGATTTGCATAACGACAAACATTGATCAAATGTCCCAACCGCCCACAGTGGGTACATTTGTGACACTGCTCTTGCTCTAGATGATGACGGTTGCACTTGTTGCACAAAGGTGCGGTACCAACATAGTTTTGCCTTTTGCGAGGTTGTGCTGGTTGGTTTGGTGCAACCTCTTTGTCTTGAGCAGTTACAGCGTAGTTTTGAGAGGCTTTGCGCTTCTTCTTGGACACCTCAGCATTTTCTTCCTTTGGTTCCACTTGAGCAGTCTTGTCAGATGGTCTTGAGTCGCCCTTCCGAAACAGCTTGCGCTTCCTGATATAGGATTCAGTCAGAGTGGCAGCCAATTCAATGGCTTGTCTGACAGTAGTAGGGTTGCTGCCAGTAACGATATCCTAAACTACGTCAGGAAGACCATCAATGTATTTCTCAATCGCCTTATCCAGAGGCGTAACCATAGTAGGGCATAACAAGCTCAATTCCTCATAGCGGTCAGTATAGGCTTGATGTTCCCCACTGTCTTGCTTCAAATCATCAAATTCCCTTTCTAGAGCCCTTAGCTCATGACGAGGACATAATTCCTTCATCATAAGAGCCCTAAGCTCAGCCCAAGTCTGTGCTAATGCAACCTCAGCACCGCGGTCTCTCATAACCCCGTTCCACCACGTAAGAGCCCTCTTCTGAAACCCACTCGAATAAAACTCGACCTTGCGATTTTCAGGACACTGAACGTGACAGAAAGTATTCTCAATGCTCTCGAACCATTGAAGAAGCCCAGTTGCTCCCTCAGAACCACTAAACTTGAGCGGTTTAGCCGAGTTAAAATTCTTGAAATTGCATGGAGCATTGTTGTTGTTGATGGCTTGAATCATTTGAGCATAAAGATTTGGGAAGGCAGCAGCCATTTGCTGCGCGATGATTTCCGCCAGTTCGGCATTCGCCATCTGATTGTCGCGTCGAGGAGGCATTCTAAAAGAGGAAACATGAGAGGAAACGAGTGAGAGAATTTGACGAAAAGAATGAGATGAAACAAATCTGATTAAAGCAAGGATAGTGGTCATTTGTTTGTTACTACAAAGCAACAAACGACCCCGGTGATTAATCAAAGTAAATAGGTCAAAAATAATGTATCGCGAAGACATGCTCGCCTATAAGTGGACACTCACCCCAAGAGTTCCCAGGTAAGAGTGACTGGTCCGATTATGTGGATTTGTACGAACACTCTAGCCTTAGACAGAAAACTCAGGGTACAGGCACCCACCCTTCCAGTTTGCACGTGTTCACATTATTTAGACCAACTTTGACGGGATTTTGAAAACTTAAAGGGTTCAAAACCATATAATAAATCATCCTAGAACAGATGATTAGTTTTCAAAGCGGGATAGAAATTTATGTTCTTATTGTGATTGTCACCTAAGAATAAGTGACGGTAATGTTTTAAAACTAAACACAAGAAAACTTGTGTTAGGGTCCTAGGAAGGTTATAGTCTAGGTCAAAGCATTACTAATAACCTAATTCCCTATAACCATTGACTCTGATACCAACTTTTCTGTCACACCCCGACCACGTAGAACAACCAGACGTGGCGGAAACGTCGGGGAGTTTTGTAACAGAATCATTGTTTCGTAACCATGGAATAAATAATTTTGTTTTATTGAATAAACGAACTCATTGTTTTAATACAATCAAATAAGTACAACTATGATCTTCCAAGTTTTAAAGTCGCTAAGGCACAAGTCCATCCTAAATGTAGCATGTATCAACAATCATCTCAAGACAGCACCTGAAACATGTGTAAAAATAGGTACGTCAGCATAAAAATGCATGTGAGATACATAGGTTTTGTGAATATAGGATTCATGACTTATAAGTTTAGAAAGAGTTGTTTAAAAAAAGTCAGTCATGATCCTTGTAAAATGTTTTGTTTTTGTAAATCATTTAAAAAGCGATAAGATCAAATGATATGTATAAATAAAAGAATAATGTATGGTTAAATGTATAACCAAGTAAAATGAGTTGTATAAAGTAAATTGTTTATAAACCAAAGTCTTGTGAAAATCGTGTTACTTGTGTAAAATGTATAAGTCCAAATTGAATGATTTAAATAACGCTATGATATGTAATATAATACAAACACTTATATATAGGAAGTACCAACGGCGTATCCTCCATGCTTGTATCATATTACTCACATCTCGTTACTTAAGTCACTTACTCAAATCAAAACACCAATATAGAATGTTCATGTTTAAACCAATAGTCCAATGTTATTGTATAACCTAAGTTAAATGTAAACCATGTACTGTGTAAACAAAAGTTATGTATGGTAAGTAAAATGAGACTACTTAAACCATAAGCAAAAATGTACAAAACAAAGTGTTTGAATAAATCAGAAGTTATGCTTTGTAAAATAATGTAAGGTTAAACGAATAACCTTATAGTAGCATATTAAAAGTATACTTTGGATTTGTAAATAACATCTTAAAAATATGTTTTGGTTTGTTGATAAAATATATATGTTGGTTCTGTACAATACCACACATGAGAGTATATCAAACTATACTTTTGGGAGTATATCAAAATATACTTTAAAGGTGTGATTTAAGAATTCATTCAGACCTAGTGCATCAAACTACACCTTTGAGACTATAAGGATACCAAAAAGGCAATCTCTATTTGGATGGAGAAACAAATTGGTTTCAGACATTCCATGACAACAGGAATGGGGTGTCTAGTCCTATAGCGCTATATCATACTACCAATCGGTCTGGTGAACATAAAATAAGTACAATTCAACATTTTATTTTATGTTCTTTGAGAAATCAGTGTTTAAACCATAGATAGTCATTTAGTTTGTCAAATGATAAGTAATAACATGTATAATCAATTATACTTTGAAATCATGAAAATAACAGATAGGTACACATGCTTCACCCCAAAACAGTTGAAAGTTGTAAAATAGGGGAACTATGTACTCACTTGAGATTTCTTAGTAGTCCTTGAGTAACAACCAAACAATGCTAGAGATCAAGGATATCAAACGGCACCTAATATGGGTAACTATGTTAATAAACCGGACCTAAGTCGGAGGATTTAGATAGAATGAGGGTTCGTAAACCAAACGAGTATAGAGGCTCGTGTCATATGGTTTAACAAAGCCTACATACTAAATGAAACCTAACCTAAGTGCTTACGACCCATTACGACCCGTTTAGGTAGCTTATGCTACTTTAACGTGCCGTTCGCGTGAAACGCATTCGGACCCGTTTAGGTAGCTTACGACCCATTACGACCCGTTTAGGTAGCTTATGCTACTTTAACAATGATGTTAAAGTATAGGGAACTTAAAATGTGCTCAAAAATATCTCGGATGTCGGTTCGTTTGGCCGTACGATTGCGTTGTTCGGTTAATTACGACGGAATGCGCATAAGCGCGAAAAACGATCCAATTGGCGTGACGAATGGATTTTTCTTATGCCAAACACTAAAATAAAATATTTTAGTGCTTACACAAATTTTTGGATGTCCGGATGTATTCAGAACATAAGTTATGCGCGAAAATGCAAACTTGTGCACTTTTTGACACTTTTAGTCCCTGAATGACCCAAAAGTTTATTTTAGCACACCGAACCCCTCACAGCCTATTTCTAAGCTATATAAAGGATATTTAAGGTGTGTTTAACTTATGGTCATGTTCCAGAATGTCTGTTACACTTCAAATTGGCACACTTTCGCAGTTTGTCAAGTTTAGTCCCTGTAAGCGAATTAACTTGTTTTTGTCATACCAAAGCCTTTAAAACTTATTTCTAAGTTATGTAAAGGTTATTTAAGGTATGTTAAGCCTATTTCACTATTCTGGAGTGTTTGTTGGATTAAACTGGTTATATTTACGCACCAGAGCGCGTATAACCCTCCAGAAAGCGATTTAAAGCTTAAAATCGAACAAGAGTTGATATGTGCAAACGATACACATATTTTTACAAATACCAAGTATGAAATACAATATTTCATTGGTTTGGCATTTGTTTGATGGTTGAAGTGACACAGGTGTCACACGTGGTACAATTCTTGTGTTGATTATCTATTTGCCAAGTGCGACGACTTTGGTCGAGAAACCCTGTCACCATAAAATGGCATCCACATTTTTTTATGTCGGTTTTCTTTACCATGGCCTTACTATCATGCACGCTTCTACGATAGCATTGGAGCCATATCCTATGATTCTTAGACCGTTTAGTAACAATAATGTATCTGTTATCTAAACCCCTTTGTTTTACCCAAACTTCTAACTCATCGCGGAACATAAAATCCTAAACAACATAAATGGAAAATATATATAGCATTTACAATAATATTTTAACAAAAATATATAACATTTATAATATTTTTGTAAATATATATATATATATGAGAATTATAGTAATATTTTAACAAAATATATTACATTCATACCTGATCAGTTTTTAATGAAACTTCCAGGTAAGCGGGTTGCTTGTCAACCAATGACTCTTGGGTGTAAGAAGGTTCATCAGCGTCTTGTTGTACCCAATGACTCTTGGGTGTAAGAAGGTTCATCAGCGTCTTGTTGTACATACGAGGCATCACTAACAAAAAAGTTGTTGCCGGAGTTTTCTTGTCCATACGAGGCATCATACCCGTTTTCATAACCCGGGCACCCGTAACAATAATTATTGCTAGGCCTAAACAACCTAAAAAGACAACGGTTAAAAGATAATGACAAATCTGAGCCTAATTTAAATAAGTAAATAAATGCTTACCTCGTAAAGGTCTGGCAACAACAGCCCGCTTGGCATAACAAACTAAAAAAAACCAACGGATAAAAGATAATGGTACATTTAACGCCTAATACAAATAAGTAAATAAATGTTTACCCTGTTCAGCCCTGACAACAACGGTTCCTTGTGATAACAACAAAAGCCGAACATGAACTCGTCCGCGTGATCATCATTTACTCTCCCATTGTAAGAATCAGGGACAACAGACATCTGCTTTTCAAACAACGACGTGGTAAGTATTTCGTAAACAAAACAAGTTAATAAATACTATATCACACTGCTTTCCGAAATAAACGTGCCCGTGTTGTTGCCAGAAGATTCGCCAAACACGCAATTGAGGTCAAACCAAGACACAGTGGAATTGTCTGTCGAAAGAATGAAAGAAGAGAAGTTGAAACAATATTCCCTTCATCTCCCTTTGTCATTTATAAAGACAGAAAGTTGAATTCATTTTCAGAGACAATACGAGTCGTGTAGTGTTATACGACCCGTATTGGCTGACGTAATATCACATTCATCACTCTTGTCACTGTTGAGTGACATCGTACTACCTCATACCTAATACGGGTCGTATAGACCTATACGACTTGTATAGGGTTTACACGTAACAGACAGTGTCAGCCTTTAACTCACCTTAAAAATTGTTAATGTCTTATACGGGTCGTACAAAACTAGACCTATACGACCATATTAAAGGTGTCAATTTAATTTTTCAATACCAATAATACAACGAGTTAAAATTATTCAATTTCGTATACCGGTGGATGGCTTTATTGGCACACTGATGACGGGGGTAGCCCAAATCTCAATAATATGACTAAAACACATAACAGCTCAAAAGGTTAAATGGTTAAAGGGTTCAAAACCCACGAAACATTGTAAGCAGAAGAGAACAAGCACGGTAATCAGTCACTTCAACTGATAACTCACCAACTCTTCACTCAGCCGCAAAAGTGGCGTTTACAAAAGAGAACAACCTTTTATCCGCAGGTCCAAAGCCTTCAACCCCTAAATGGGTAAGCCTCCTACTACAGCAGGGGTTCACTAGTCAAAGGTTTCCCCTTTGGGAAGAAACCTCCTCTATAAATAACATTCCATATCATTCATTTCGGACATTCTGATCAATCTGGATCTTCTTGAATCTCTGATCTTCTCCCTTGTCTCTCAAGAATTTGCTTCATGCAAGCTTCTCTTCTTCACTTCAATTCACACAACTTTACTTACCCTTACATCTGAGGCTAAACCTTCTTCAGCCAAAGATCCCAAGTAAACAACAAACACTACTAGTGAACCTCCTTCTACGTCTAGCAAACGTAGGGGGACCCCACGACTTGTGCTAGGCAAACTTCAACCCTTGAATCCTTTTGCCTAACCAGCTTGCTGTGACAAACGTAAAAAATACAGGTATCTGTACAATTAATTAATATTGATTAGTGCTTAATGACTGTGCTGAATTACAATTAATTACTCAAACTGCTTTTTGATTACTGCATCATACTTACATGTGCATCACATATTACAGAATGTCACCTCATTATCACATGCAAACTTTATTGACAGACATGATACACGAAGCACAGTTAGCACAGTTAACGGATAAAACAGGAATATACTGACGGGGTTCAGTACATAGACAGACAGTGTTTTGAGACCCATTATGAGCCAGAAACCAAGTACTACACTAGTATAGTGTGTAGGGAAGTAAGGACCACAAAACTGCATTCCTAAGTGATAGTTTAAGTGCCGGGAAGTGCCTAAAACTCACCCAAAGTGCAGAATTCAGCATATTTCAGCAAAAATCAGCATTTTAACAAGTTGATAACATGCAAAAAGTATGGCAAAATGGTCCTGAATGCTTTCCTAAGTGTCGGGAATTAAAAGTGTCACAAAAGGGTACATAAAGATCACTAAACGGAATAGTTTGACACTTTAACGAACCGGTATCTAACCGAAAAACCGGGCACTACCCAAAACACCAAAATTACACTAGAAGCATAGTTTTATTATTTCTAAGCTAGTTATGATCCCCGAATACCTTAACACCAACTAAAATATCTAGTAACTAACTTAACTAACTATATACTTGGATTTGAACTTTAATCTAACTTAATGGTTTGAATTTACACTTAGACCCCCCCCCAAGCTAGTAAACGGCCACATGGCCTAATTAGTGGATTTCATTTGATTTATTTATTAGTTATTGTCTTGTACTTTGGAGAACATAAAACCTGTCACACCCCGACCACGTAAAACAACAAAACATGGGGAAACGTCAGGGAGTGTTGTAACAGAATCATTGTTTCATAACACATGGAAATTGAAATACTGTTTTATTGATTAAAAGAGTTACAATGTCTTGACAATCAAAGAAACATAACATAAATAACTAGTCTTGCATCTTTTATTGTCGCTAAGGCCCAAGTCCGCCTAAGTGTATCTTGATAAACCCTAAGCATCATATCCTGAAACACATGTGAAAATAGGTACGTCAGCATAAAAATGCCTGTGAGATACATAGGTTTTGTGAAAATAGAATTCATGACTTATGTTTAAGAAAATGTTTAGTCATGAACCTTGTAATTTGCTTTGTCTTGTAAATCATTTGAAAATTGATAAATAAACCAAATGATATATATGTATAAAAGAATAATACATGGTTAAGTAAATAACCAAGTAAAATGAGTTTGTATTAGATAAGTTGTTTGTAAAACAATGTATTGTGAAAAGTATATTATTTGTATAAAATGTTATATGTCTAAATTGAAATGATTCAAATAACGTTACGATATGTAATACCATACAAGCACTTATATATAGGAAGTACCAGCGGCGTATCCACCATGCTTGTATCATATTACACACGCCGCGTTACTTAAATCACTTACTCAAACCAAACCACCAAAGAAAAATGTTTATGTATAATCAAATGTCAAAATGTTTATGTCTAATATAAATCATGTAATGTGTATCCAAAATATCATGTATGGTAAGTGAAATATATCAACTCAACCATATGTAAAATGCACAAAAACAATGTATTGAAGTAAAACATGGTTTAAATCAAAGTTATGTTTTGTGGAACAAAATGCATGCTATACTGATATAAACATCTATGCGGTATTGTGAAAATTCATACATCCAAGTCTTGCGACTGTAGAATAAACCCTAACACAAAGTCTAAGGTCCACCTAGAAATGTATTCGGATTCGGTCATTCCTTCCAATCCAAACAAACCCGGGATTTCAGGAATGTGAGTTGTCAAGTTCTATGGTACCACTACCTACTACCGAGCGGCATGATCGGTGTTAATGAATGTACATTGTCCCATTTAAACAAACAAAATGTCATACCAAAATGTAAGCATGTGATGAATAATAAATGTACTAAGTATGCACACAATGGACATACATAGCATAGAATGTAATGTAAAATAATGTACTAAGTATGCACACAATGGACATACATAGCATAGAATGGAATGTAAAATAATGTACTAAGTATGCACACAATGGACATACATAGCATAGAATGTAATGTAAAACAATGTACTAAGTATGCACACAATGGACATACATAGCATAAAATGTAATGTAAAACGATGTACTAAGTATGCATACATTGGACATACATAGCATGAAATGTAATGTAAAACAATGTACTAAGTATGCACACAATGGACATACATAGCATGAAATGTAATGTAAAACAATGTACTAAGTATGCACACAATGGACATACATAGCATGAAATGTAATGTAAAACGATGTACTTAGTATGCACACAATGGACATACATAGCATAAAATGTAATGAAATCATGTAGTATAAATGTACTAATGAACATAGCAAGTATATGATGTGAAAACAGGAAAGCACGAAAGTAACAAGTAGGCACATGTGTTTCACCCCAAAACGTTTGAAAAACAGTAAAAGAGTGGTCTATGTACTCACTTGAGATTACTCAGAAGTCCTAAGACAACCACCAAGCAATGCTAGAGATCACGGAATCAAACGGCACCTAATATAGGTAACTATGTTAATGAACCGGACCTATATCGGAGGATCGGATAGAATGAGGGCTCGTAAACCAAATGAGTATGGGAACTCATGTAGTATGGTTTAACAAAGCCTACATACTAAATGAAACCTAACCTAATTGCTTACGACCCATTACGACCCGTTTAGGTACCTTGTGCTACTTTAACGCGTCGTTCACGTAAAACGCGTTCGGACTGCCTAACTAGTCCTATGACAAGTAAAATATGCCTTAACATGTCTAATATTGTTGCCCAATCAGTTTAGATGTCAAAAGTTATGTTACATATGCTTAAAATGAATTTTGGCGTAAAAAGGGCATTTTGGTAATTTACCTAAGGCATATAAACTACCTATCATACAACTACTTAAACGAAGCGACCATAAGGTATAACCTCGGAAGGTTATTCCCTATATACTATGGTCACCTAATGTGTTTGGTCGGATCCTAATGATCGACCAAACGGGCCGGGTTCGAAAGTATAAGCGATTGTTTAGACCGCTTACCTTACGACCCTATATAAGCACTAAACTAAAAGTGACGAGCTAAGCATGTTAAAACATGCTTAACTAAGTTTAGAAAACAGGTTTGGTATCAAAACAAACTGTTTTGATACCCAAGAGTAGTTTGGTTACAAAATACGCACGAATGCGCATTTTGGCCGAAACTATGACTCGTCACTGAGCCTAGATAACGTGGTAATCAGTAGGTATAGTCACAAGGGACTATGACCATCGTGATTACGCTCACGTTATGAAATTCAAACGAACTTCGCATTGACCATAAACTGATCACTGCAGAAAGTCAAACAAAGTTTGACTTTCGGACTCGAAAAGCGATAAAAGAACGAAGGAACACTTACAAAGGGTCCCCGAAAGCTAATCTTGATCCAAGTAGCTCAGGTATGAAGCAATGGCTTCAACTTAGAGATTTTAGATCAGATTTTGTGGGTTTTTGAATGGGGTTGGGTATTTATAGTATTTGGACAACCGTTAGGATCGTTTATCGAATACCGTGCTCGAATCCCATCCGTACATGTGTTCGAATGTTATGGTAACTCAATTTGCCCCCACCACCAGAGATTGACATGTGGCATTGGCCTTTGGAGTGTTGAAAAGCTGTTAACAGTAGTCAAAACGATTTTCTGCATCTGACCCCTGCTTACGGACCGTAAGGGTGATGGCTTACGGTCCGTAAGCCATCAACTTTGGCAGAATTACAATTTTGGTCCCTGCACCTTGTTTCGTTGCGTAACGGCACTTCTAACACCCGTTAAACCCAATTTCAAGACCCACAATGATGTTAAGACATAGGGAACATGAAATATGCTTGAAAACATCTCGGATGTCTGTTCGTTTGGCCGTACGGTTACGATGTTCGGTTAATTACGACGGAAGTCGTAAAGAATGCAAAAACGGTCCAAAATGCGCGACGAATGGAATTTTGACAAGCCAAACACTAAAGCATAATATTATAATGCTTACATAAATTTTTGGATGTCCGGATGTATTCAGAACGTGAGTTATGCGCGAAAATGCAAACTTATGCACTTTTTGACGCTTTTAGTCCCTGAATGACCCAAAAGTTTATTTTAGCACACCGAACCCCTCAAAGCCTATTTCTAAGCTATGTAAAGTATATTTAGGGTATGTTTAACTTATGGTCATGTTTCGGAATGTCTGTTATAGTTCAAATTGGCATACTTTCGCAGTTTGTTAAATTTACTCCCTGTAAGCGAATTAACTTGATTTCGGCATACCAAACCATCCAAAACTTATTTCTAAGTTATGTAAAGGTTATTTAAGGTATGTTAAGCATATTTCACTGTTCCAGAGTATTTGTTGCATTAAACTGGTTATATTTACGCATCGGTGCGCGTATAACCTTCCAGAAAGCGATTTAGAGCCCGAAATCGAACAAGAATTGATATGTGCAAAGGATACACATATTTATACAAATACCAAGTATGAAATACAATATTTCATTGATACATTATTTGTTTGATGGCCGTGGAGGCACAGGTGTCACAGTCTCCCTTACTTTAGGAAATTTCGTCCCGAAATTTTATTTAGAGGAAACTTGTGAGAGTTTAAAACATGAAGTTGAAAAGATCGAACAACATTGGTTAGGGTTCTGAAATTCTAGTAACTTTAATAACATCATGCTTGCAATTTAAGAGGGATACTTATATACAAGTATATGAAGCGTCATTGGTGCGTCCACCGTACCTCCATTACATCGTTCTCATTTTGTTATTGTTGTCACTATCGGTTCTTACACATAATAAATCTTACTGGGTTTCTGTGCACTAAATTTCATAATTATGTACGCGTCCATAATTAGGCAATTCCTTGCACAGTTCACACAGTCTATTTTATAATGTGTAGGGGAAAACCAAATGAACAAACCTGTGATGAGTGTGACTAGACCACCATAGGGTCCCTTTTTATTAAATCAATAAATGATTTTAATAGACAACCAAGGAGTCTTTTCAGCTTATATCATCATATGTCATTCTTAACCACATTTTTGAATCAATCTTTTTGACTAGACCCCTAAAAGGGTCTCTTATGAATCATGGAGTGGTACTATATAATCCAAGGGTCTTAACTATTACATAGAAGCCCATTAAGGATTTAAGGTAGTACCTTTTTGAATATCCTACTACGAATTCCTCATATGAAGATATGAAAGATTCTACGAGGATTTGGAGAACGAATACCCAGAGTATACAAAAACACAAAATGCATAAAAGAAAACACAAGATGCATAAACACATAGTCATATAACCACAAAGCTTGTTTATCTAGATCTTTAATTTGTTAATTTGTTTTGCTAACAGAGCACATGTATTTAAAGCACACTAGGAATCCATCTCGTGGATTTCATTTGGTACTTTAAACATTATCAAGAATCTAACTATAAAGATAGAAAGATTTTTAAAAGAAAATTTTATTTCGATTGTAAGGAACCAAAATGTTCGAATTTAGGTACATAAGGAATCCAATTAAGGACTATGATTTGAATGATAATCATCCACAAGGGTCTAAATGTGAAGATAAAAAGATACCATATGGATTTTAGAAGTTGAAGATGTTTTCAAAACCTTGCACTGGACGTGTTTAAGTCAAAACATGAAGTATAAATGCTTATGAAGTTGAGATGCTAGATATGCCAAGGCGACATATGAAGCGGAATTTGAAGGTTAAGTCAATGTATGAGGAAAATATTTTTTGAAAACTATGCATGGGGTACTTAAAAAATGTGTTCAATGTTTTTGAAACCTTATGCATAATACTTTTGAAATCATAAAGTAGGTGTACTAGGTAGGTATATATATAAAATGTTTTAAACTCATGCGAGATGAAATTTTTGAAATTAGGTATGAGGTTTCTGAAAATATGAAAAATGCTTTTCGAAATCATGCACTTGATAAGGAAATATATTGTATTAATATTGTTTTCAGGCTATATGAGACATTTTGAAATCATGAAGGTTGTTTTTGAAAATACAGACAATGCTTTGTGCATTTGTTATGTTAAGTAAATACACTATATTAAAAATGTTTTCGAACTATATATAGAATGTTTTGAAATCATGTAAGTTGTTTTGAAAACTTATGTTATGCAGGTTAATAAATCAGAACGTAATGAGTATGATATTTGAAAATACCCTTAGTTATCTAACCAAGGATTCAATAGGCACAGATGTGTGAAAAGCACGATTACTCATAATGTCACTTTATTTCATGTACTTCGTTTTCTTAGAATGAGACGAGTACTTAGAATTTTCCAAGGGAATCATGAGCAAACGCAAGAATGGGAAATTCGCAAGAGTAGTTTGTAAGGAACATAGTTCCTTGATGCAGGTATCATAGGGAAAAGTCATACACATATGTAACTACAATTGTACGTCAGAATTGTGAACAACAATTTATTTATGAACAAAACAGATTGTTTCGTATTACAAGAAAATAAATGAAACAAAAGCATAAGACAGCAACATCTTCTAATCAGCCAAATGCTCATCCAAGGGTTGGATTTGCACTGACAATCTTCGGGCAATTGTTCCTGATATGGCTCGTCTCGCCATAGTTGTAGCAAGTACCAGACGGAAAACGAGCTTGAGTAGGGTTAACTTGGAGTTGGGTAGCAGCAAGATTTATAGCAGCTTTGTTTTGGATAGCGAAGCGGCATATGCTAACCAAATGTCCCCATCGTCCACAGTAGGTACATTTGAAGCAGGGTAAGAGGTTTGAATGATGACGGTTGCATCGTTTGCAAAAAGGACCAGTTCCTTTGTATGCCTTCCTAGCAGGGGGTTGAGCTGGTTGGTTGGGGATGGCTTGACCATTGTGAGCGACCACGGCGAAGTTCTGAGAAGCCTTCCGCTTCTTTGACTTCTTAGGGGATCCAGTTTGCTCATCCATGGTCTTTGATTCCTTGATTGGTTTCATGGCTGGTGGTGCTTGCTTGACTTCTGCTTCCTTTGGTGGCTCTTGAGTGGCTTCATTGTTGAGACGAGACATGGCAATGCCTAATTCAATAGTCTTCAGGATTACTTCGCCTATTCGCTGGGCAAATTTGGCAGTCTGCTCGGATATCTGCGCATCGTTGCGATGAAGAGACATTCTGGAGGAAAAGAAAGATATAGGAGGAAACAAATGAAGTGTTACCGGTAAATAAAACAAAATGACAACGCATAGAAATTGCGATCATTTGTTTGTTACCTAAGGCAAACAAATGAGACGGTGACTAATCAAAGTAAGTGGGTCATATTAATGTATCGCGAAGACATGCTTTAGCCTATAAGTAGACACTCACCCCAAGAGTTCCCAGGTAAGAGTGACTGGTCCGATTATGTGGATTTGTACGAACACTCTAGCCTCAGACAGAAAACTCAGAGTACAGGCATCCACTCTTCCAGATTGCACGTGTTCACACTATAAGACCTAAACTTTGACGAGGTTTTGAAAATTCAAAGGGGTTCAAAACCTTATAACAGAGGGTTCAAAACCTAGTAATCAATCATCCTAGAACAGATGATTAGTTTTCAAAGTGGTTTTGAAATTTATATTCTTGTTGTGGTCATCGCCTAAGGATAGGTGACGGTATTGTTTTATGACTAAACGCAAGTAAACTCGCGTTAGGGTCCTAGGAAGGTTATAGACTAGGTCAAAGCATTACTAATAACCTAATTCCCTATAACCATGAGCTCTGATACCAACTTTTCTGTCACACCCCGACCACGTAAAACAACAAAACGTGGCGGAAACGTCGGGGAGTGTTGTAACAGAATCATTGTTTCATAACACATGGAAATTGAAATACTGTTTTATTGATTAAAAGAGTTACAATGTCTTGACAATCAAAGAAACATAACATAAATAACTAGTCTTACATCTTTTATTGTCGCTAAGGCCCAAGTCCGCCTAAGTGTATCTTGATAAACCCTAAGAATCATATCCTGAAACACATGTGAAAATAGGTACGTCAGCATAAAAATGCCTGTGAGATACATAGGTTTTGTGAAAATAGAATTCATGACTTATGTTTAAGAAAATGTTTAGTCATGAACCTTGTAATTTGATTTGTCTTGTAAATCATTTGAAAAGTGATAAATAAACCAAATCATATATATGTATAAAAGAATAATACATGGTTAAGTAAATAACCAAGTAAAATGAGTTTGTATTAGATAAGTTGTTTGTAAAACAATGTATTGTGAAAAGTATGTTATTTGTATAAAATGTTATATGTCTAAATTGAAATGATTCAAATAACGCTACGATATGTAATACCATACAAGCACTTATATATAGGAAGTACCAGCGGCGTATCCACCATGCTTGTATCATATTACACATGCCTCGTTACTTAAATCACTTACTCAAACCAAACCACCAAAGAAAAATGTTTATGTATAATCAAATGTCAAAATGTTTATGTCTAATGTAAATCATGTAATGTGTTTCCAAAATATCATGTATGGTAAGTGAAATATATCAACTCAACCATATGTAAAATGCACAAAAACAATGTATTGAAGTAAAACATGGTTTAAATCAAAGTTATGTTTTGTGGAACAAAATGCATGCTATACTGATATAAACATCTATGCGGTATTGTGAAAATTCATACATCCAAGCCTTGCGACAGTAGAATAAACCCTAGCACAAAGTCTAAGGTCCACCTAGAAATGTATTCGGATTCGGTCATTCCTTCCAATCCAAACAAACCCGGGATTTCAGGAATGGGAGTTGTCAAGTCCTATGGTACCACTACCTACTACCGAGCGGCATGATCGGTGTTAATGAATGTACATTGTCCCATTTAAACAAACCAAATGTCATACCAAAATGTAAGCATGTGATGAATAATAAATGTACTAAGTATGCACACAATGGACATACATAGCATAGAATGTAATGTAAAATAATGTACTAAGTATGCACACAATGGACATACATAGCATAGAATGTAATGTAAAACAATGTACTAAGTATGCACACAATGGACATACATAGCATAAAATGTAATGTAAAACGATGTACTAAGTATGCACACAATGGACAGACATAGCATGAAATGTAATGTAAAACAATGTACTAAGTATGCACACAATGGACATACATAGCATGAAATGTAATGTAAAACAATGTACTAAGTATGCACACAATGGACATACATAACATGAAATGTAATGTAAAACGATGTACTAAGTAGGCACACAATGGACATACATAGCATAAAATGTAATGAAATCATGTACTATAAATGACTAATGAACATAGCAAGTATATGATGTGAAAACAGGAAAGCACGAAAGTAACAAGTAGGCACATGTGTTTCACCCCAAAACGTTTGAAAACAGTAAAAGAGGGGTCTATGTACTCACTTGAGATTGTTCAGAAGTCCTAAGATAACCACCAAGCAATGCTAGAGATCACGGAATCAAACGGCACCTAATATAGGTAACTATGTTAATGAACCGGACCTATATCGGAGGATCGGATAGAATGAGGGCTCGTAAACCAAATGATTATGGGAACTCATGTAGTATGGTTTAACAAAGCCTACATACTAAATGAAACCTAACCTAAGTGCTTACGACCCATTACGACCCGTTTAGGTAACTTATGCTACTTTATCGCGTCGTTCGCGTAAAACACGTTCGGACTGCCTAACTAGTCCTATGACAAGTAAAATATGCCTTAACATGTCTAATATTGTTACCCAATCAGTTTAGATGTCAAAAGTTATGTTACATATGCTTAAAATGAATTTTGGCGTAAAAAGGGCATTTTGGTAATTTACCTAAGGCATATAAACTACCTATCATACAACTACTTAAACGAAGCGACCATAAGGTATAACCTCAGAAGGTTATTCCCTATATACTATGGTCACCTAATGTGTTTGGTCGGATCCTAATGATCGACCAAACGGGCCGGGTTCGAAAGTATAAGCGATTGTTTAGATCGCTTACCTTACGACCCTATATAAGCACTAAACTAAAAGTGACGAGCTAAGCATGTTAAAACATGCTTACCTAAGTTTAGAAAACAGGTTTGGTATCAAAACAAACGGTTTTGATACCCAAGAGTAGTTTGGTTACAAAATACGCATGAATGCACATTTTGGCCGAAACTACGACTCGTTACTGAGCCTAGATAACGTGGTAATCAGTAGGTATAGTCACTAGGGACTATGACCATCGTGATTACGCTCACGTTATGAAGTTCAAACGAACTTCGCATTGACCATAAACTGGTCACTACAAAAAGTCAAACAAAGTTTGACTTTCGGACTCGAAAAGCGATAAAAGAACGAAGGAACACTTACAAAGGGTCCCTGAAAGCTAATCTTGATCCAAGTAGCTCAGGTATGAAGCAATGGCTTCAACTTAGAGCTTTTAGATCAGATTTTGTGGGTTTTGAGTTGAATGGGGTTGGGTATTTATGGTATTTGGACAACCATTAGGATCGTTTATCGAATACCGTGCTCGAATCTCATACGTACATGTGTTGGAATGTTATGGTAACTCAATTTGCCCCCACCACCAGAGATTGACATGTGGCATTGGCCTTTGGAGTGTTGAAAAGCTGTTAACAGCAGTCAAAACGAGTTTCTGCATCTGACCCCTGCTTACGGACCGTAAGGGTGATGGCTTACGGTCCGTAAGCCATCAACTTTGGCAGAATTACACTTTTGGTCCCTGCACCTTGTTTCGTTGCGTAACGGCACTTCTAACGCCCGTCAAACCCAATTTCAAGACCCACAATGATGTTAAGACATAGGGAACATGAAATATGCTTGAAAACATCACGGATGTCGGTTTGTTTGGCCGTACGGTTACGATGTTCGGTTAATTACGACGGAAGTCGTAACGAACGCAAGAACGGTCCAAAATGCGCGACGAATGGAATTTTGACAAGCCAAACGCTAAAGCATAATATTATAATGCTTACATAAATTTTTGGATGTCCGGATGTTTTCAGAACGTGAGTTATCCGCAAAAATGCAAACTTATGCACTTTTTTGACGCTTTTAGTCCCTGAATGACCCAAAAGTTTATTTTAGCACACCGAACCCCTCAAAGCCTATTTATAAGCTATGTAAAGGATATTTAGGGTATGTTTAACTTATGGTCATGTTCCGGAATGTTTGTTACAATTCAAATTGGCATACTTTCGCAGTTTGTCAAATTTACTCCCTGTAAGCGAATTAACTTGATTTCGGGATACCAAACCATCCAAAACTTATTTCTAAGTTATGTAAAGGTTATTTAAGGTATGTTAAGCCTATTTCACTATTTCGGAGTATTTGTTGCATTAAACTGGTTATATTTACGCATCAGTGCGCGTATAACCTTCTAGAAAGCGATTTAGAGCCCGAAATCGAACAAGAATTGATATGTTGAAAGGATACACATATTTATACAAATCCCAAGTATGAAATACAAGATTTCATTGATACAGTATTTGTTTGATGGCCGTGGAGGCACAGGTGTCACAAAACCCAAGGGTTAAACACTTGTTGGAAGTTATAAGTATAAACCACTAGATCACCATCCTCATTTCATCTCACCTCCTTCACTCCACTCATCTCTCTCCCTCCCTTCTTCTTCTCGGCCGAACCCCCAACCACACACCATCATCAATTTCATTTCATTCTCATCCATTTCCATCTGCACTCAAGGTGTAAGGAACCATACAAAGAAGCTTGGTGGTCTTGGATCTTCAAGGACCTTCATCAATTCCTATTATCCTCCACTTTTTTCATCACCATCTCTGGTGTTCATCCCTAGCCATAGAGCTAGTAGTAAGACTCTCATAAACCTTTGTTACTTCTAATTTAGTTGGTTAAAATATGTAGTATGTTGTTAATCACAAGAACACTAAAGAACATAACCAAGAAGCATGAACATAAGCTTGACGTATGATGAAATATTGATGAAACTATGTTGTTTAGTGTATGTATGATACTTGTTTGTCATTATGATGTTGATCATTATAAGGAGCTTGCTATATTGTGATTAAACACATGATCTAGCAAGTAAGAGAATGATTATGGAATGAAACAAGATGATCATCCTCATGTGTAATCATGAACTTGAAAAATAAAGTGATTTCTTGAAAAATAAGAATCAAAGTGAGTTAATAATCTTATAAATCTAAGATTTATGAATGGTTTTTCCAAAAGAACCAAGTTCAAAATATGATTTTTAGAAGATCTCGGTTCTTACTTAAACATACACTATTTTTGGTAGTAAAACAAGTGTATAAACACTTGTGAAACACGAAGATGTCATAAGGAAATGTTTTTGTAAAACATGTTTACAAGTTGTAAACACCTAAATCTTCCAAGAATGAGATTTTTAAAGAAGTAAACACACTTTAAAGGGTAACTAAACCTACTAAACACACTACCAAGTTACTACGAGTTTTTATGAAAGTTCAAGTTCATGATTATTATATAGATAGCATTGTTTTAGCACTTGGTAAGTGTAGATTGATTGTTGATTGTTTGTAATGATTTTGAAAAGAAAATGATATGCTTTAATAGCATGGACACCTCCATTTTTTAGGGGAAACTATGGAAAATTTTTCTAAAAATATAAACACTTAGAAAATATTTTCTAAACAAATATATACAAGTATGTTTAAACTATGGTTTTCAATATAAATTTTGCCATAGATTTTGTTACAAAAATACAAGTATTGGAGGTTGGTTTTGGTAAATAAAAATAACTAAATATGTATTTGAAAGATATATATTTAGAAGACACATTGTGTGTGATTATTTGTATACGTTGTGTATTAGTTATATTATTTTAGGATTTAAAGTAATATAACTTAACAAAATACCAAGAATTTACAATCCAAAATAATACCAAAAATCACAAGGAATAAATATATAAGTTACACCCTTAATATTGTGAAACTGAACGCAAGAACGTAACTTACAAAATATTCCGGAAAATACCGTTATAAGTATATTTTTGGTAAATATTATTTTGGATACGGAAGAAATGAAAATATGATTTTTATTATTGTTACAAAGTATATCATATCTTCGACAAGGAGAAAATATATTATTTTTGGGAAGTTAAAATATATTTTCCTAGAATATTTAGAAGATATATGATTTTTGAGAAAAATATATATTTTCTTGAAATACATTATTTTTGGACAAAATAAGTTTAAATATATTTTCTAAGTTAGACTTAAAAATATATTATTTTGGAACTACAAATACAAGAATACAAATATGCATGTATGGGATACCCCCATTCTTGGGAAGGAAATACGAAAATAAATACTTGAGAAGTATTAGTACAAAATATTGTTTAACAAATTATTCCGAAATTAAATATAATATAATATAAAGTTAAAATAATTATTATTTTAACAAGAAATTATAACTTGGGATAATATTAATAGAAACGTAACTCAAAAACGTAAATACTAAGGCAAGGCACGGCCCGTTCGTCTAATAGACCCTAGTACATTGTAGGGAGTCGTGTTTGCTGAAGAGACAAGAGTTACGATTATGAAGACGCAAAACTGTGAGTTCATGTCCCCCATTTCTTTAAACTGTTTTGTTTATTAACTTCGGGCGTGAAATACATGTTACAAAGGGATTACATACAAATACAATTGGTATGGTTAGCCTAGGAAAGAACCGTAGATCATGTGAATGGGTAGGCGGATACTTGGGACCATTAATACTCGTATAAGGACCGAGGGGCATGAGTGATAGATCTATTTGGGTGTAGCGAGCCCACACCCATGAGGACCAGGGTGGCCCATAGGGTGACTATGTCTTCCAGACGGAAGCTCGGTACAAATTTGCTAGGTTTGAGTCTTCCTACACCGTCACACATATCAGTGGCCTTGCAAACCATTGGTGATCTTTTCCTTGTTTGCTTTAATACTGGGATTTACAAACATACATACATACACTGTTTACAAAGGTTATTACGTACTTATACAAACACATGAACTCGCTCAACTTTTGTTGATGTTTTCAAATTACATGTATTACAGGGAACTAAGTGGATCTGGCAGGTGTGTGCATGTTTTCAAGCTGCGTCATGAATAAAGGATGTCATCCGTGGTCGTAGGGTTTAGGAGATGTATCCTATTCCTAGATGGGATACATATTCCTAAACTCAGTTTTATTTAAGGTCTTTTGTCGAGACTTTGTGAACTCATTCAAACATGTTGTGGTTGTAACTTAAAACTTGGTGTCTACGTTCCAGACAAGTATGTTGTGTTATTTTCAAACTTAATTTATGATTGAATGCTATGGTATTAAGTAAGTCACACCAATAACCACGCTTCCGCAAAAGTCAGGGTGTGACAGCTTGGTATCAGAGCTTCGATCGTAGCGAACTAGGATTCTTTCTTAAGTCTAGACTACGATCATTAGGGCTCCCACGAAAATGTTTTCACAAACATGTTTTCATTGCATACACAAAATGTCCAGATCCAGGAAACAAATATTTTTACAAATAAAAGGCACAAAATACATTTCAAGGAATTCATTTATATTTCAGTCTGAGAGACTGGGTAGTCTGAGAGACTAGTTGGGACAGTCTAAGAGACTAGGAGGTTCAGCCTGAGAGGCTGGGTAGTTCAGTTTGAGAAACTGGGAGGTTTAGTCTGAGAGACTAGGTGGTTCAGTCTGAGAGGTTGGGTGGGATAGTCTGGGAAGATTAGGATGCATACATGCTTACATTGTTACTGCTTACATGCTTATTTGATGATTGTTGATATATGTGCATATGAGTGATTGTTTTGTTACAGACACCATGTCCTCATCTGAGAGTGAGCTGTCAGACACTATAGACCCTATGGCCATAGTTTCGGACAATGAGATTGTCCCGGACCCTGAGGTTTTCATTTCTGACACTGAGAGTAGCGATGATGATGATTTCCAGCCGTTTCCTTTGCTGGATTTTGGCGATGATATACCGCTATCTGATGGTTTACCTGGCGAGGATCTATTTCTTGTTCCGATACCCGCTCCTTTTCCTCTTGCTGCATTTCCTCACGAGGATTTGCCTTTTGATGTCATGTCTGACGATGGCATCGATCTTTTTATTGAGGGCCTCCCTGAGGGTGCCCAGGATGATGGAGCTCCAGTCGATGATGTCATTGATGTTCCGCTTATTGAAATTCCTATCATTGAGATTTCATCCGATCTGGTCCTGATTCATTCGAGTCTGTGTTATCTACTAGTTTGCACGCATTGGGATTGCAGCGTTATCCCACCGATTCTGATTCTGACACGACTATGTCTGTCACACCTGTTCCTCCACAGGACTTTAAGTTTGATAATGAGTTTGATCCTGACATTGATCCTGAGCATGAGATTGATTTTGTTCCCGCCGCTGATCATGTGATGGATCCCGCTGATCCTGAGATAATACCGGCCGATCCTGAGCCGATGCCTTCTGAGCCTGATCTAGCCCCACCACCTGAGCCTTTACATGATACTGATCCCGTACCTTTTGGCGTACCTGATATCGCCCCACTTATACCCGATCCGATCCCTGCAGCCACTGACCATGCTCCTTTTGCTGACCATATAGATCCCCGTTACGCATTCACCTGCAATGGGTGGATAGAGGATGATGATGACTTATCCCCTTTTGTTGAGCCTGTTACTCCCCTACTTGCACCTACACATGCACCAGTTGACGTTGCCCCGTTGCACCCACATGTGTCTGACATACACCGCATCGATCTGCCGATCACGTTCTTACAGGATATTCCTCCACCCCGTCCAGGGGAAGGACCTTCCAGCCAGCCGTCTGGCCATGCCCCACCTATGTCAGCAGCCTTTCCTTTCATGCCACCGTTTGCACCTGCTACACATACTGCACCTTTTGCTTCTGCACCATCAGGCGAGCCACTTATCTGGTTTTCGCCCAACATGATGCCTGTTTCTTGTCCATACCATCCTTCACGTTATACCGGTTATACGAGGGATGATCTGCTTTTGTCGTTACAGCTCCAGCAGGAGATGTTGTGTCGCAGAGTCATGGATCTTGAGAGGATTCCGCGTCCTCCACCTTGTCCTTGTCAGTCACCGTTCACGACTCCACCCGCTCCTCTTCTGCCATACCCAGATTTTGACGTTCGTTTTCTTACTCTGGAGCAACAGATTAGCTATCTGTTGTGTACCGTTCATTCTCTTGAGGAGGAGTTAGCGCATCTGTGCAGTTTGCTTTTCATTCCTCCACCTCCTCCTCCTCCACCATCAGCTTAGCAGGTTTTTGGTTTTATGCAGGTAGCATACTTTTGGTGAGAGTGTCGCTATTGAGCCCAGATTACACGACCTTTTGAAGACCATTTTTCTTTTTGACTTTTGATTGTTGTAGTTTGATGGATATTTTGGACAAGGGTGATGTGACCCTGTAGTCCCTTTCGATGTATGGTACATTGTAGAACATGTAAAACTGTATTTGTGGTCATTGATATATGAAAGCTCAATCGCAACATTCTCATTACATACATTGTTGAATTACTTGTTTACGTTATGATTGGGATGTTATATGTTTACTTGTGTTGATGAATGTTATTACTTACACGTACTACATATTTATATGCACAAGACCTGACCTATACAATCTTCTTTAGAAGATGCCTCCTCGAAGAAACAACACACTGCCTACGACTGAGGCTGCGTTACAAGAAAGATTTCACGAGCGATAGCACAACACGAGGCCCTATGCTCCGAATATAGCGGAGGTACCTCGGGAATCAACCCACCTCTTGGTAATGTTTAAGTCACTAAAAGACACATTACGTTACTTTTGGATATTCCATGTGTGATCGCTAATGCTTTATGTGAACGATGTTGCTTATACATGCTGTACATATAATCAGTTTCTAGACTGTAAGCCTCTAAATTTTGAAGGCACCGGGGGTACTATGGCTTTTGTTCGATGGACGGAGAAGACTAATTATGTGATAAGAATGAGCAAATGTGCGCCGGAGCACCAAGTCACCTATGTCTCTGGATTGTTCTTAGACGGCGCGTTATCCTGGTGGAATCTCCAAGTCCAGACCTTGGGAGAAGAGGCTGCTTATGCCATGACATGGGATGAAATGAAGGAACTCATGCGAAAGAAATACTGTTCCAGGGCTAAAATCCAAAAGTTAGAAACTGAATTCTGGAACCTCAAGATGGATGGTCCGAAGATTGCAGAGTATGTGCAGAGATTTCACGATCTATCTCGCGTGGTACCATACATGGTTGATCCAGAATTCAAGCGCATTGAGCATTTTATTTGGGGGTTGGCACCTCAGATTATGAGTATGGTGACGACGTCATAGCCTGCCACAATCACCGAGGGTATTGATCTAAGTGTGGCGCTAACTAAGGAAGCGATCAGGTTAAACAAGTTTTCGATCTCTGACTAGAAGAAGAAAGAGACTCACGTTGAGTCATCAGGTGAGAACAAAAGGAAGTTCTCAAATTTTAAGAAGGGTACCAGCAGTTCTAACAAGAAGGAAGAGGCAAACGCACCAGCCAAGGTCAAAATTGGTGCTGAAAACAAAGGAAAAGGGTATATGGGCACCTTGCCCAAATGCGATGCGTGTCAGTTGCAACACAATGGACGATGCCGAGCTGGAAGATGCGAGTCTTGTGGAAGAGCTGGTCATTCGAAGGAGACGTGCTGGGTTGGTGCTGGTCGTGGTAATGGTGGCCAGAGAGGTTATGGTAGTGGGAATGGAAACGGCAACCGCGGTGGTAACGGGTATAGAAACCACCCTCAAGGAGGAAATGATGGTAATGGGAATCGTGGTAATTTTGGAAACCAAGCTGGAAGTGGAAATCGCAACCAAAACAATAATCAGGGTAATGGGAATGGAAATGGTCGGGGACCATGTTGGTGCACTACATCTGTTGATTACGTCTAGGTGTCTAGGATCAGGTCTTATGTCATATTGTATAGCATAGGGCACGAAATACGAGAAAACAAGAGTCTGTATAGGTTTTATGAGTTAGGTTCGCTCATAGGGACATAGGAATTTTGGTCCGCTTATTTGTCAGTCTGGTCCGCTTATATGGACATGTCTGGTCCGCTTTTATGGTCATGTGACACATAAGCGAACCAGAAACTCTATATATAGGAACCTCATGAACGAACCACAGAACGTGTATGTGAAATTCCACGCCGAAGCTCTGCCGGTGTGAAGATCGAGCTGTAAAACGTTTCATATCAATAAAACAAGCAGTTAGGAAGAAGAACAAGCTACTTCTACTTGCATTTCTTATTATTCCGCATCTGAAACGCAAGAGACAACCTCTGAACGACTCGTTCGGGTCAGCAAACGATCCTACAAGTGGTATCAGAGCTTGGGAGGAGGTTTTCTGCAGATTGTAGCTGTTTTTCATCATTTCTTCTCACTTCTACACCTTCTTTTACTGATTCGGGAAGATTTCATGGTCGGAATTCGTTCAAATTTTCACAGCTTGTGCGCAATAGTAACGAGATAAATCCTGGAAAGTTTGAAGCCAAAATTCGAAGTTTTTACACGTCAAAACGTGTTCGTTATGTGGATCGCTCGAAGTGACGTCAACTTCTGAACCGCTCTTAGATCACATTCTGGACCGCTCATTCGTACAGTTTTGATTGCTGGTTCGCTCGTCCGGTCCGCTTGAACAACACATCTTTCTGGTCCGCTCCAAAGATCATTTGTGGTTCGCTCGAAAGTGAGTTGCCTGGTTCGCTCTTAGTGCAACATTCTAGTTCGCTCCAAAACAACATTCTGGTTCGCTCATTTGTACATCAAGAAGTCCGCTTATGTGAACATCAGCAGGTCCGCTTATGTGAACATCAGCAGGTCCGCTTATTTGAACATCAGCAGGTCCGCTTATGTGAATATCAGCAGGTCCGCTTATTTGAACATCAGCAGGTCCAATCAAGTCCGCTTATTTTTCATAAGTAGTTTCGCTCATCTGGTCAATCTGGTCCGCTTTTAGTGACAAAGTTCAGTAGATTGATTTCGTTCATAGTGCTCAATTTTTGCTGATCAAAGTCTGATTCCGCTCATCGATAACCTGAAACATCGGGAAAGAAATTCATGTGGTCATGTTGTCAGTTTGCATGTGATTCTCTCTAAATAGTCGTCGGCACAACAGTATTCCGCTTGAAAGACAAGTTGCTATTCCGCTAGAATCTGATTGTTAGGCTATTCCGCTTGAACTACAAGAATCATGGATATCAATTTTTTTAAAATGACAAAAGAAACAATTGATAGAATAAATGTATTAAATAAAGAATTTGATTCATTTTCAGGTTGTCCAGGAGAAAGTACAAAGAGCATTATTGAGAGGTATAGCCATCTTGTTCGCTCAATGTCTGAGAAGGGTATTAAAAAAGAATCAGAAGAATGGGTTGAAAAATTTGTCAGTGCTTTACCTCGAGAAGAATGGGAAAATTATATTTTAAACTTGAAGACTTCTGGAGAATTTTCCCAACTGACAATTTCTCCACTCATTAAAAAGATTGAAGAACAGATGGTGATCAATGCTGAGAAGAAGAAAAGTCAAAGTGTAAAATCAATATTAAAGAAGAGCAAGAGTACAGGTGTCCAAGTGGGAGAGGAACAGACTGAAGAAATTTCAGTTTTGAAAGATGAGATGAAAGCTGATAAGAAACATATTTTTGATTTAACGGAAAATTGTGAGAAGTTGAAATCAGAAAATGACAAACTGTTAAAAGATTTGAACAGTTTGACATTGAAAAACGAGATTTTGAAAGAAAAGGAAAAAGAATTTGAAAATGAAAAATTAAAATTTGAAAAAGATTTTCAAAGTCAAATAAAAATTTTAGAAGATGAGAGAGATATGTTTGGTAAAAATAATCTTGAAAAACAGATTGAAATAAACTCTCATCTTCAGAAAATCATTCGACTTGAAAATGAAGCTGAAATTGCTCGGAATAAAATTGACGAGCTTGAGAAGAAATTGAAAGGTTTTGAGACTTTGTCATCAACACCAGATTATCCATGTCCAAAACCGATCAATTCCGTGCCAATAAGTGACAATGTCACAAACTTTGACAATGTCAAAGTTGAAGATTGTGATGAGAAAACTGATGATGATGAGAAAAAGAAAACATTTTTGAAATTAAAAGAAATGTTTAAAGAAACTCGTCTACATTCTACTGAAAAAGGTGAATGCTCATCGCAAAAACCTGTAAAGAAGAATGTGGAACAAAAACAAAAAGATAAAAAGCCGAAAAATCTTCAAAAAGAAAATAAAAGCTCATCAGTTCAATCATCCAATCGTGATAAAAAATCACAAAAATTGGAAAATGAAAACTCTAAAATTGTTGGCAATAAGTGGTGCAGGTCAAACCACAGTGCTCAAAAGTCAAATCCAGCAAACAAGAGGAGCAAGGATTATCACCAAGCCAAACAGTGCTTTGATTTGAGCATTTGGGCTGAAAATGGTGATTGGTATGATAACAGAGTGTGTTACCGATGTGGTTATCAAGGACACATTGCTGTTAACTGCCAGAGTTGGAGGTTTGATTCAAGGAGATGTTTTAATTGCAACATCATTGGCCACATTGCTAGAGATTGCTCAATGAGATCAATGAGAAGATCGAGGGTTGAATCTCAGAAGCAGGTGAAAAAACCAGTCAATGTCAAGCCCAAAGAACAGAAGGTTCAAGAACCTAAAGTTCAAGAAAAGAAAGTGAAGCTTTCTCAGGGGCAAAAAGATAGACTGAGGAAGAAGAGAAAGAAGGCGAGAGAGTATCTCGAGAAGATCTTGTCCTCGGGTTCACCGGATAGATCGAATAAGAGTTCTGATAAATCGTCTTGCTCTCCAAAGAATGATAAATCAAGCAAAACGAATTCATCAGATGCAAATCTGAGGACGAAAGAAGAAAAGAAGAAGAAGAAAATGGTCGGCGATGAATCTGACGTGTCGAAGTCAGACAAGCCACCATCAGGCAATGAATCTGACAGGTCAAAGTCAGACAAGCCATGTGCAGGCAATGGTTCTGGTATGGTAAAGCCAGAAGAGCCAGTTGTTGAGGTAAAAACTGAGAGTTCTAGTCTAACAATGGATGAGGCAAACTTTCCACCATTGTTGAACAAGAATTCAAAATCATCCAAGGACAGTCAGGCTTGGGTGAATCTGTTTAAATGAAAAACCTGACTTGCCGGAGATCCCAAGTTTATATCGTGGATCAGGAATCGGCATCTTTCTAATGTTTAAAGATTTTGGTTGAAAGATTTTGATAGTGTTTGAATGTTTACAGGTTGAAGGACTACGCCGGAGCTTCCAGGTTGGTAAGTGCGAAGCAGGAATTGGCATTCGGATTGGTAAAATGATACATGTAGACGTAACATTCCTACAGTTGGTATTGATTAGTCATACTTACAAGTGGTATTGTTTGTGATACTACAAGTGGTTATTCTTATAAGTGGTTTAGAGGTTGCTTGATTACAAACAGTGAATCAAGGACATTAAGTTGTACTTGATTTACTACAGATGATAAAACTGACAAGATGATGAACCATATCCTCATATTTTACAAGTGGTAAAATCAACAAAACTTATTTTCCGGAAAAATCATTTTGATTAAAACAAACTTAAGTGTTTTGAAATCATAATGAGAAAATAGTTTTGTGAAAGGGGGAGTTCTGATTGTTTATGCCAAGTGGATGGCGAATTGAAGTAATTCGATATCAGTTGTCACTTTATTGTACAGTTTATTTTCAAATTTCCTAAAATGTGTTTGCATTTTAGGGGGAGTAAGAATTTTTAGAAAATTCAAAAACATTTGAAAATTTGAAAAAGTAAAAAACATGATAAAATTCAAAATGAGTTGTGTTGCGAATAAGAGGAAATGATAGTATATCAGTGGACTATCACGACACGCTAAAGAATTGTAAAGTTTAAAAGTGATAAACAATCTCACTGATGATGTGCCAGTAGGTTTTTGCACATTTAGTAGATTGAGACGAGATATAAACCTAAATTCAAACTTGCTTGTTCTGTGGGTTAACACAAACTTGGATATATAGGTAACCCCTGAAATCTTGTTTGAAAGGTCCCTTATTCTGAGATACTAGGTCTTTATGCTCAGTGATATCTGGGGTATTATCCCGGGACTTCTGCTGAAAGAAATTTCTGACCTAGTCCCCAGATAATACTTTCTGCAAATGCTTGAAACATAGCATTGCCCTCAGCAAGCTGATGAAACAATAAAATTGATAGTCGCAGCTGTTGTATTGCAAAAGATCCTCTAAAGGGGACACACCAAAAGTCGAAGCCGTCATCTCTCTGCGTATCGAAAGATCGACCTGAGCTCTCACGGCCCTCGCACTATAATTTATTCCCTTACAGATATCATCTGTGGTATACTCACCTGTAAGACTGAATATTGGGATCTGGATACGGGAGTATATTCAAGTAGTGGGACACACGGATAAGTTCAAGTGCTTAAAACATTAATATCGTATCTCGGATAAGTTGAATTTTGTGTGAAAATTTAAGTGGACAAGTATACTGACAATCTAAGTGAATCGTTTAGAACTTAAAATGAAATGAAGCTTAATGGTGTTGGTGATTTGTCTCAGAAACTGATATGATCCTCTTGCACAAACTCATAAAAATATTGTCTGTAAATATTTTATTTCTGCATTTTAGTCTCTCAGAAAATCCAAAAAGATTTTGTGTGTGTTTTAGCATATTTTTTGAAAAAGTCAAAAAATTTTCGACAACTGGTGTTGGAAAACTGATTTTCAAAATTCCGAGTGCTAAACATGATGAGCAGAATTTGAGGGGGAGTGTTTGTGTAAATCTAACTGTTTTCATTAAATCTATCCTTCTTCAAGTGGTTCATCATAGATATTTGAGAGAGAGCCTGAGTTGTTGCAATTATATGTTTGTTTTAGTGATTATGAGAGTCATGTGTTGGTGCACAGGTATTTGATATGTGATAAAATTAGAAAATTTATGTCTGGGTTAAGATTGTGCAGGTAGCCAGGTTTCGATATTCTGAAAATCTCTGTTGGAAGAGAGCCAAGTTTCGATCCTGGAAATCAATTCTGAAAGCTTGTGTAGATCAGACAACGATCCTGAAGATGTTACTGAAGAACAAAAGAATGCCAGTAAATCGAGAAGGGGAGTCTGAAGATTGAGAAAAGAGAAAGCCCAGAGACTGATCTAGATTGAAGATGTGAAGACACAGTTTTGAAGTCAGAGTGTATAGGTGACTCCATCAACATCTGAGGGGGAGTCTGTTGGTGCACTACATCTGTTGATTACGTCTAGGTGTCTAGGATCAGGTCTTATGTCATATTGTATAGCATAGGGCACGAAATACGAGAAAACAGGAGTCTGTATAGGTTTTATGAGTTAGGTTCGCTCATAGGGACATAGGAATTTTGGTCCGCTTATTTGTCAGTCTGGTCCGCTTATATGGACATGTCTGGTCCGCTTTTATGGTCATGTGACACATAAGCGAACCAGAAACTCTATATATAGGAACCTCATGAACGAACCACAGAACGTGTATGTGAAATTCCACGCCGAAGCTCTGCCGGTGTGAAGATCGAGCTGTAAAACGTTTCATATCAATAAAACAAGCAGTTAGGAAGAAGAACAAGCTACTTCTACTTGCATTTCTTATTATTCCGCATCTGAAACGCAAGAGACAACCTCTGAACGACTCGTTCGGGTCAGCAAACGATCCTACAGACCAGGTTGCTTTAACTGTGGAGAAGTGGGGCATTTCAAGCGAGAGTGCCCAAAGCTCAATCAAGCTCAGGGAAGGGTTTTCAACATCAGAGTGAGGGAAGCTCGCCAAGATCCAAATGTGGTCACTGGTACGTTCCCTATCAACCAACGCTTTGCATCTGTACTGTTTGATACCGGTGCCGATTATAGTTTTGTATCCCTAGAATTTAAGAATATACTTGGGTTGGTAGCTAGTAAGCTAGACATTCCGTATTCAATAGAACTAGCTAATGGAAAGCTAGTAGAAGCGAATGAAGTCATTAGAGGTTGCGTAATAGAGCTTGGGGAGCACGAGTTTACGCTTGATCTGCTGCCAGTCGAGTTGGGAAACTTCGACGTGGTCGTAGGGATGGATTGGTTGTCAAGCAACCAAGCAGAGATCATATGTCACGAGAAGGTCATTCGCATTCCGATGGCGAATGGAGAAACAATTGTGGTACATGGAGAGAAGCACGATACGCCTCTAAGGATCATTAGCTGTTTGAAAGCCCGTAGATGTTTGCAGAAAGGATGTGTCGCCTTCTTGGCCCACATTGTGGACAAAGAAGCCGCTGAGCCGAAGTTGGAAGATATCCCAGTCGTGAAGGAATATCCTGAAGTCTTTCCCGAAGACTTGCCAGGATTGCTGCCGCAAAGACATGTCGAGTTTCACATTGACTTAGTTCCAGGCGCTGTGCCTGTAGCTAAGGCACCTTGTCGACTTGCACCTTCAGAAATGCAAGAACTGTCAACACAACTTCAGGAGTTATTAGACAAGGGATTTATCAGACCAAGCTTCTCGCCTTGGGGAGCTCCAGTTTTGTTCGTTAAGAAGAAAGATGGTAGTTTCCGCATGTGTATCGACTACCGAGAGCTAAACAAGTTGACCATTAAGAATCGGTATCCTTTGCCAAGGATTGATGACCTGTTTGATCAACTACAAGGTTCGAGTTTTTACTCCAAGATCGATCTTCGACCGGGTTATCACCAGTTGAGAATTCAAGTGGAGAGTATTCCAAAGACTGCCATTAGGACTTGGTATAGACATTACGAGTTCCTGGTTATGTCGTTTGGTTTAACAAACGTGCCAGCAGTGTTCATGGATTTGATGAATAGAGTCTACAAGCCGTATCTCGATAAGTTTGTGATTGTGTTTATTGACGATATTTTGATTTATTCAAAGACGAAGGAAGAGCACGAACAACATCTAAGAGCTATCTTAGAGCTGCTCAAGGAAGATAAATTGTATGCAAAGTTCTCGAAGTGCGAATTCTGGCTGCGCGAGGTTCAGTTCCTTGGTCATGTGGTTAACGGAGATAGAATTCATGTGGATCCCACAAAGATCGAGGCGATCAAGAATTGGGAGTCTCCAAAGACACCAACCGAGATTCGACAGTTCCTAGGTTTGGCAGGATATTATCGCAGATTCATTGAGGATTTTTTCAAAGATCGCTCAACCTTTAACCTCCCTCACTCAAAAGGAGAAAAAGTATGAATAGGGAGACAAGCAAGAAGAAGCATTTCAGTTGGTGAAAAACAAGCTTTGTGATGCACCGATTTTGTCCCTACCCGAAGTGTAACACCTGTGCCTCCACGGCCATCAAACAAATACCAAACCAATGAAATATTATATTTCATACTTGGGATTTGTAAAAATATGTGTATCATTTGCACATATCAATTCTTGTTCAATTTCAAACTCTAAATCGCTTTCTGGAAGGTTATACGCGCACTGATGCGTAAATATAACCAGTTTAATGCAACAAACACTCCGGAATAGTGACATAGGCTTAACATACCTTAAATAACCTTTACATAACTTAGAAATAAGTTTTGAAGGCTTTGGTATGGCAAAATCAAGTTAAATCGCTTAAAGGGACTAAAGTTGACAAACTGCGAAAGTATAACAATTTGAACTGTAACAGACATTCCGGAACATGACCATAAGTTAAACATACCATAAATATCCTTTACATAGCTTAGAAATAAGCTTTGAGGTGTTCGGTGTGCTAAAATAAACTTTTGGGTCATTCAGGGACTAAAAGTGTCAAAAAGTGCACAAGTTTGCATTTTCGCGCATAACTTACGTTCTGAATACATCCGGACATCCAAAAATTTATGTAAGCATGACTATATTATGCTTTAGTGTTTGGATTACCAAAAATCCATTCGTTACGTCATTTGGATCGTTTTTCGCGCTTATGCGCATTCCGTCGTAATTAAGCGAACATCGCGTTCGTACGACCAAACGAACCAACACCCGGCATATTTTTGAGTATGTTTCATGTCCACAATGTTTAGACATCATTTTAGGGCCTTAAAGTTGGCTTTACGGGCCTTAGAAGTGTCGGAAATGGCATAAACACATAACAAGGACCAAAACTGTCATTTCTGAAAGATGTTTGCTTATACATCGAATCTAGTCCTTCCCACTTGTTGCACATGGTTTTGGGAATCTATGGGCTGGTATTTTGGGCACATGGTATTACAATACCATGGGTGCTAGTGTATGGCCAAGATTGAAGCACTTTTTCCAAGAAACGATCCTAACGGTTCGGGAAATCCTATAAATACCCCACCCCCCATGCTTCAAAATTACAAGAACTTTGATTTGAGAAACTCTAAGTTGAAACTATTGTTTCATACCTGAGATTTTTGAATCGAAGTTAGCATTCGGGGACCCTTCGTAAGTATTCTTTCGTTCTTTTATTGCTTTTCGAGTCTTTCGAGTCTGAAAGTCAAACTTTGTTTGACTTTCTACATTGACCAGTTATGGTCAATGCGAAGTTCGTTTGAACTTCGCAACGTGATTGTAATCACGTTGGTCATAGTCCCTTGGGACTATGCCCACTGATTACCACGTTGTCTAGGGTCGTAGGGTAGGCGATCTAATAAATCGCCTATACCTTCGAACTCGACCCAGTTTGGTCGATCATTAAGATCCGACCAAATACATTAGGTGACCATAGTAGGTAGGGAATAACCTCCCGAGGTTATACCCTATGGTCGCTTCGTTTGAATAGTTGTATGATAGGTAGTTTATATGCCTTAGGTAAATTACCAGAATACCCTTTTCATGAATAATTGGTAATTAAGCTTATGTAACCTAAACTTTTATACATAACTGATTATACAACATAATTAAACACGTTTAGGCATATAAATACTTGTCATAGGACTAGTTAGACGTCCTGAACGCGTTTCACGCGAACGACGCGTTAAAGTAGCATAAGCTACCTTAATGGGTCGCGATGGGTCGAAAGCACTTAGGTTTGGTTTCATTGTAGTATGTAGGCCTTGTTAAACCATATCATATGAGTTCCAATACTCATTTGGTTTACCAAGCCTCATCCTATCCGATCTCCCGATTTAAGTCCGGTTTATTTATATAGTTCTAGGTTGTCGACTGATTCCGTGCTCTCTCTAGCTTTGTTTGGTTGTTGTTCAAGACCTCCAAGCATTCTCAGGCGAGTACATTATTCCCCTATTTTACTGCTTTCAATTGTTTTGGGGTGACTCATATGTGCTAAATGTTTTCGATGTTATAACGATGGTTTCAAAAACGATTAAGACAATTTATACAAAACTAATAACGATTTCATAAAGTGAACAAACTTGTTGGTTGTAGTTACATAACAAATGACGTTCATTAGCAATGATCAAGCCGACCAGTATTAGGTTATGGTACCATAGGATCTGACAAATCCCGTTATTTACTACACCCGTAGTTATGTGTGGGTGTTGTGGGTAGCGACTGAATCTGAAATTTTTAATTTACTCTTTGGTAAGGGTTTATTAATGCGAGATGTTAATCTATCCTTTGGTAAGGGTTTATTAATGCGAATTATTAATCTATCCTTTGGTAAGGGTTTATTAATGCGAGTCAAGAAGGTTTGAATGTTATTAGCGAGACGACCATTTAAGTAGTTTCACGACCTAAAACGAGTTTTAACGATTGGGTAAACGATTGGCTTCAAAGCGATATACGATTGGGTTTTGGTTACATATTACATGATTTACATTGGGTATGAACATTACTTTGGTGGTTTGGTTTGATTAAGTGATTAAGTAACAATGCGTGTGGAATATGATACAAGCATGGTGGATACGCCGCTGGTACTTCCTATATATAAGTGTTTGTATGGTATTACATATTGTAGCGTTATTTGAATCATTTCAGTTTGAGACATAGAACATTTTATACAAGTAACATACTTTTCACAAGACATTTATTTACAAACAACTTATCTTATACAAACTCATTTTACGTGGTTATTCATTTAATCATGCATTATTCTCTTATTATACATATCACCTGAACTTATTATTTTTCAAATGATTTACAAAGGCAAAGCAAATTACAAGGTTCATGACTAAACATTTTCTTAAACAGAAGTCATGAATCTTATTTTCACAAAACCTATGTACTCGCCAGCATTTCTTTGCTGACCTCGTTTTCACATATGTTTCAGGTATTGTTGAATGATATCGATTGATAAGATGCATGCTCACATAGGACTGGACAAGGCCTTAGTGACTCAATAACAATGATAGACTATGTTTAAAATGTGTATTTAGATTTCCAGACGATGTAATTATTCAATGTTTAATAAAACGAAACACTTTTTGGTATCCATGGTTATGAAACATTAATTCTGTTGCAACACGCCCTGATGTTTCCGCCTCGATTTGTTGTTTTACGCGGTCGGGGTGTGACAGAAAAGATGGTATCAGAGCCAATGGTTATAGGGAATTAGGTTATTAGTAATGCTTTGACCTAGTCTATAACCTTCTTAGGACCCTAACGCGAGTTTACTTGCGTTTAGTCATAAAACAATACCGTCACCTATCCTTAGGCGACGACCACAACAAGAACATAAATTTCAAAACCGCTTTGAAAACTAATCATCTGTTCTAGGATGATTGATTACTAGGTTTTGAACCCTCTATTGTAAGGTTTTGAACTCTCTATTATATGGTTTTGAACCTCTTTGAGTTTTCAAAACTTCGTCAAGGTTTTGGGTTTTAAATAATGTGAACACGTGCAAACTGGAAGGGTGAATGCCTGTATTCTGGGTTTTCTGTCTAGGCAAGCACTTCGTATACATCTCATCAGACGCGAGACCAGTTGTGCTTACCTGGGAATTCTTGGGATGAGTGTTCACTTATAGGCGAGCATGTCTTCGCGATACATTATTTTTGACCCATTTACTTTGATCAGTCACCGTCTCATTTGTTTGCCTTAGGTAACAAACAAATGATCGCAATCTTCATGCGTTATCATTCTGTTTTGATTGTCCAATAATCTTTCACCTGTTTCTCCCTATGCCTTTCTTTTTCTTCAAGAATGTCTCTTCCTCACGATGACGCCCAGATATCTGAGCAAGCAGCCAAAATTCGCTCAGCGAATAGGCGAAGTAGTCCTGAAGACTGTTGAATTAGCTACTGCCATGTATCATCTCCAGGATGAAGCCACTCAAGAGTCACCAAGACAGGCAGGACCTAGTCAGGCGACAACACCATCAGCCAATAAACCAATCGAGGAATCAAAGACCATGGATGAACGATCCCCTAAGAAGTCAAAGAAGCGAAAGGCTTCTCAGAACTTCGCCATGGTCGCTCACAATGGTAAAGCAGTCCCCAACCAACCAGCTCAACCCCCTGCTAGGTGTGTATGGCTTTTCCTATGATACCTACATCAAGGAACTATGTACCTTACAAACTACTCTTGTGATTTCTCTCTTTCAAATGATTGCTCATGATTCCCTCAAAAATTTTAAGTACTCGTTTCACTCTAAGAAACAAAGTACAGAAAATTAAGTGACATTATGAGTAATCGTGCTTTTCGCACATCTGTGCCTTTAAATCCTTGGTTAGACAACTAAGGATATTTTCAAATCTCATACCCATTACGTTTTGATTTTTCAACATACACAGTACCAGTATTTCAAAACAATCTTCATGATCTCAAAACATTTCATATAGTTTGAAAACAATTTTTCTAGATGCATTGTCTATGTTATTTCAAAAACATTGGCCATCTTATCAAAACCAACCTTTCTAATTTCAAAATATTTCATATAGTCTGAAGACAATATTAACACAATACATTTTCTGATCAAGTGCATGATTTCGAAAAGCATCATTCATGTCTTTCAAAAACCTTATACATAATTTCAAAATTCATCTCGCATGATTTTAAAACATTTTTGTAAATATATCTACCTAATACACCTACTTTATGATTTCAAAAAGTATTATATATAAGGTTTCAAAAACGTTAAACACATTTTTCTTAAAAGAACCCCATGCATTGTCTTCAAAAATATTTTCCTCATACATTGACTTAACCTTCAAAATTCTGCTTCATATGTCGCCTTGACATATCAAGCATCTCAACTTCATAAGCATTTTACATCATGTTTTGACCTAAGCACATCCAGTGCAAGGTTTCAAAACATCTTCAACTTCTAAAATTCATATGGGATCTTTTTATCTTTACAATTAGATCCTTGTGGATGATTATCATTCAAATCAGAGTCCTTAATTGGATTCCTTAGGTACCTTAATTCGAACACTTCGGTTCCTAATAATCGAAATCGAATTTTCTTTTTGAATCTTTCTATCTTTATAGTTGGATTCTTGGTAACGTTTAAAGTACCAAATGAAATCCACGGAATGGATTCCTAGTGTGCTTTAAATGCATGTACGCAATTTACAAGACAAATTAACGAACAATTTTGTGGTTATATGATATGTGTTTATGTGTTCTCCTCTATGTTTTTGTGTGTTACGATTTTTCAAATCCTCATAGAATCTTTCATATCTTCATATGAGGGATTCATAGTAGGATATTCAAAAAGTACTACCTTAAATCCTTATGGGCTTCTACGTAGTAGTTAAGACCCTTGGGTTATATAATACCATTCCATGATTCGATGAGAGACCCTTGAGTGGTCTAGTCTAAAAGATTGATTCAAAATTTGGTTAAAGAACGACATCTAGTGATGTAGCTGAACAGACTCCTTGATAGTCTATTTAGATCATTTATTGATTTAATTAAAAGGACTCTATGGCGGTCTAGTTACACTCATCACAGGTTTGTTCATTTGGTTTTACCCTACACATTATAAAATAGACTGTGTGAACTGTGCAAGGAATTGTCTAATTATGGACGCGTACATAATTATGAAATTTAGTGCATAGGAACCCAGTAAGATTTATTATGTGTAAGAACCGATAGTGACAAAAATAACGAAATGAGAACGATGTAATGGAGGTACGGTGGACGCACCAATGACGCTTCATATACTTGTATATAAGTGTCCCTCTTACATTGCAAACATAATGTTATTAAGGTTACTAGAAGTTCAAGAACCCTAACCAATGTTGTTCGATCTTTTCAACTTCATATTTCCAAGCTCTCACAAGTTTCCTCTAAATAAATTTCGGGACGAAATTTCCTAAAGTAGGGGAGACTGTAACACCTGTGCCTCCACGGCCATCAAACAAATACCAAACCAATGAAATATTATATTTCATACTTGGGATTTGTAAAAATATGTGTATCATTTGCACATATCAATTCTTGTTCAATTTCAAACTCTAAATCGCTTTCTGGAAGGTTATACGCGCACTGATGCGTAAATATAACCGGTTTAATGCAACAAACACTCCGGAATAGTGACATAGGCTTAACATACCTTAAATAACCTTTACATAACTTAGAAATAAGTTTTGAAGGCTTTGGTATGGCAAAATCAAGTTAAACCGCTTAAAGGGACTAAAGTTGACAAACTGCGAAAGTATAACAATTTGAACTGTAACAGACATTCCGGAACATGACCATAAGTTAAACATACCATAAATATCCTTTACATAGCTTAGAAATAAGCTTTGAGGTGTTCGGTGTGCTAAAATAAACTTTTGGGTCATTCAGGGACTAAAAGTGTCAAAAAGTGCACAAGTTTGCATTTTCGCGCATAACTTACGTTCTGAATACATCCGGACATCCAAAAATTTATGTAAGCATGACTATATTATGCTTTAGTGTTTGGATTACCAAAAATCCATTCGTTACGTCATTTGGATCGTTTTTCGCGCTTATGCGCATTCCGTCGTAATTAAGCGAACATCGCGTTCGTACGACCAAACGAACCAACACCCGGCATATTTTTGAGTATGTTTCATGTCCACAATGTTTAGACATCATTTTAGGGCCTTAAAGTTCGCTTTACGGGCCTTAGAAGTGTCGGAAATGGCATAAACACATAACAGGGACCAAAACTGTCATTTCTGAAAGATGTTTGCTTATACATCGAATCTAGTCCTTCCCACTTGTTGCACATGGTTTTGGGAATCTATGGGCTGGTATTTTGGGCACATGGTATTACAATACCATGGGTGCTAGTGTATGGCCAAGATTGAAGCACTTTTTCCAAGAAACGATCCTAACGGTTCGGGAAATCCTATAAATACCCCACCCCCCATGCTTCAAAATTACAAGAACTTTGATTTGAGAAACTCTAAGTTGAAACTATTGTTTCATACCTGAGATTTTTGAATCGAAGTTAGCATTCGGGGACCCTTCGTAAGTATTCTTTCGTTCTTTTATTGCTTTTCGAGTCTTTCGAGTCTGAAAGTCAAACTTTGTTTGACTTTCTACATTGACCAGTTATGGTCAATGCGAAGTTCGTTTGAACTTCGCAACGTGATTGTAATCACGTTGGTCATAGTCCCTTGGGACTATGCCCACTGATTACCACGTTGTCTAGGGTCGTAGGGTAGGCGATCTAATAAATCGCCTATACCTTCGAACTCGACCCAGTTTGGTCGATCATTAAGATCCGACCAAATACATTAGGTGACCATAGTAGGTAGGGAATAACCTCCCGAGGTTATACCCTATGGTCGCTTCGTTTGAATAGTTGTATGATAGGTAGTTTATATGCCTTAGGTAAATTACCAGAATACCCTTTTCATGAATAATTGGTAATTAAGCTTATGTAACCTAAAATTTTGTACATAACTGATTATACAACATAATTAAACACGTTTAGGCATATAAATACTTGTCATAGGACTAGTTAGACGTCCCGAACGCGTTTCACGCGAACGACGCGTTAAAGTAGCATAAGCTACCTTAATGGGTCGCGATGGGTCGAAAGCACTTAGGTTTGGTTTCATTGTAGTATGTAGGCCTTGTTAAACCATATCATATGAGTTCCAATACTCATTTGGTTTACCAAGCCTCATCCTATCCGATCTCCCGATTTAAGTCCGGTTTATTTATATAGTTCTAGGTTGTCGACTGATTCCGTGCTCTCTCTAGCTTTGTTTGGTTGTTGTTCAAGACCTCCAAGCATTCTCAGGCGAGTACATTATTCCCCTATTTTACTGCTTTCAATTGTTTTGGGGTGACTCATATGTGCTAAATGTTTTCGATGTTATAACGATGGTTTCAAAAACGATTAAGACGATTTATACAAAACTAATAACGATTTCATAAAGTGAACAAACTTGTTGGTTGTAGTTACATAACAAATGACGTTCATTAGCAATGATCAAGCCGACCAGTATTAGGTTATGGTACCATAGGATCTGACAAATCCCGTTATTTACTACACCCGTAGTTATGTGTGGGTGTTGTGGGTAGCGACTGAATCTGAAATTTTTAATTTACTCTTTGGTAAGGGTTTATTAATGCGAGATGTTAATCTATCCTTTGGTAAGGGTTTATTAATGCGAATTATTAATCTATCCTTTGGTAAGGGTTTATTAATGCGAGTCAAGAAGGTTTGAATGTTATTAGCGAGACGACCATTTAAGTAGTTTCACGACCTAAAACGAGTTTTAACGATTGGGTAAACGATTGGCTTCAAAGCGATATACGATTGGGTTTTGGTTACATATTACATGATTTACATTGGGTATGAACATTACTTTGGTGGTTTGGTTTGATTAAGTGATTAAGTAACAATGCGTGTGGAATATGATACAAGCATGGTGGATACGCCGCTGGTACTTCCTATATATAAGTGTTTGTATGGTATTACATATTGTAGCGTTATTTGAATCATTTCAGTTTGAGACATAGAACATTTTATACAAGTAACATACTTTTCACAAGACATTTATTTACAAACAACTTATCTTATACAAACTCATTTTACGTGGTTATTCATTTAATCATGCATTATTCTCTTATTATACATATCACCTGAACTTATTATTTTTCAAATGATTTACAAAGGCAAAGCAAATTACAAGGTTCATGACTAAACATTTTCTTAAACAGAAGTCATGAATCTTATTTTCACAAAACCTATGTACTCGCCAGCATTTCTTTGCTGACCTCGTTTTCACATATGTTTCAGGTATTGTTGAATGATATCGATTGATAAGATGCATGCTCACATAGGACTGGACAAGGCCTTAGTGACTCAATAACAATGATAGACTATGTTTAAAATGTGTATTTAGATTTCCAGACGATGTAATTATTCAATGTTTAATAAAACGAAACACTTTTTGGTATCCATGGTTATGAAACATTAATTCTGTTGCAACACGCCCCGATGTTTCCGCCGCGATTTGTTGTTTTACGCGGTCGGGGTGTGACAGAAAAGATGGTATCAGAGCCAATGGTTATAGGGAATTAGGTTATTAGTAATGCTTTGACCTAGTCTATAACCTTCTTAGGACCCTAACGCGAGTTTACTTGCGTTTAGTCATAAAACACTACCGTCACCTATCCTTAGGCGACGACCACAACAAGAACATAAATTTCAAAACCGCTTTGAAAACTAATCATCTGTTCTAGGATGATTGATTACTAGGTTTTGAACCCTCTATTGTAAGGTTTTGAACTCTCTATTATATGGTTTTGAACCTCTTTGAGTTTTCAAAACTTCGTCAAGGTTTTGGGTTTTAAATAATGTGAACACGTGCAAACTGGAAGGGTGAATGCCTGTATTCTGGGTTTTCTGTCTAGGCAAGCACTTCGTATACATCTCATCAGACGCGAGACCAGTTGTGCTTACCTGGGAATTCTTGGGATGAGTGTTCACTTATAGGCGAGCATGTCTCCGCGATACATTATTTTTGACCCATTTACTTTGATCAGTCACCGTCTCATTTGTTTGCCTTAGGTAACAAACAAATGATCGCAATCTTCATGCGTTATCATTCTGTTTTGATTGTCCAATAATCTTTCACCTGTTTCTCCCTATGCCTTTCTTTTTCTTCAAGAATGTCTCTTCCTCACGATGACGCCCAGATATCTGAGCAAGCAGCCAAAATTCGCTCAGCGAATAGGCGAAGTAGTCCTGAAGACTGTTGAATTAGCTACTGCCATGCATCATCTCCAGGATGAAGCCACTCAAGAGTCACCAAGACAGGCAGGACCTAGTCAGGCGACAACACCATCAGCCAATAAACCAATCGAGGAATCAAAGACCATGGATGAACGATCCCCTAAGAAGTCAAAGAAGCGAAAGGCTTCTCAGAACTTCGCCATGGTCGCTCACAATGGTAAAGCAGTCCCCAACCAACCAGCTCAACCCCCTGCTAGGTGTGTATGGCTTTTCCTATGATACCTACATCAAGGAACTATGTACCTTACAAACTACTCTTGTGATTTCTCTCTTTCAAATGATTGCTCATGATTCCCTCAAAAATTTTAAGTACTCGTTTCACTCTAAGAAACAAAGTACAGAAAATTAAGTGACATTATGAGTAATCGTGCTTTTCGCACATCTGTGCCTTTAAATCCTTGGTTAGACAACTAAGGGTATTTTCAAATCTCATACCCATTACGTTTTGATTTTTCAACATACACAGTACCAGTATTTCAAAACAATCTTCATGATCTCAAAACATTTCATATAGTTTGAAAACAATTTTTCTAGATGCATTGTCTATGTTATTTCAAAAACATTGGCCATGTTATCAAAACCAACCTTTCTAATTTCAAAATATTTCATATAGTCTGAAGACAATATTAACACAATACATTTTCTGATCAAGTGCATGATTTCGAAAAGCATCATTCATGTCTTTCAAAAACCTTATACATAATTTCAAAATTCATCTCGCATGATTTTAAAACATTTTTGTAAATATATCTACCTAATACACCTACTTTATGATTTCAAAAAGTATTATATATAAGGTTTCAAAAACATTAAACACATTTTTCTTAAAAGAACCCCATGCATAGTTTTCAAAAATATTTTCCTCATACATTGACTTAACCTTCAAAATTCTGCTTCATATGTCGCCTTGACATATCAAGCATCTCAACTTCATAAGCATTTTACATCATGTTTTGACCTAAGCACATCCAGTGCAAGGTTTCAAAACATCTTCAACTTCTAAAATTCATATGGGATCTTTTTATCTTTACAATTAGATCCTTGTGGATGATTATCATTCAAATCAGAGTCCTTAATTGGATTCCTTAGGTACCTTAATTCGAACACTTCGGTTCCTAATAATCGAAATCGAATTTTCTTTTTGAATCTTTCTATCTTTATAGTTGGATTCTTGGTAACGTTTAAAGTACCAAATGAAATCCACGGAATGGATTCCTAGTGTGCTTTAAATGCATGTACGCAATTTACAAGACAAATTAACGAACAATTTTGTGGTTATATGATATGTGTTTATGTGTTCTCCTCTATGTTTTTGTGTGTTACGATTTTTCAAATCCTCATAGAATCTTTCATATCTTCATATGAGGGATTCATAGTAGGATATTCAAAAAGTACTACCTTAAATCCTTATGGGCTTCTACGTAGTAGTTAAGACCCTTGGGTTATATAATACCATTCCATGATTCGATGAGAGACCCTTGAGTGGTCTAGTCTAAAAGATTGATTCAAAATTTGGTTAAAGAACGACATCTAGTGATGTAGCTGAACAGACTCCTTGATAGTCTATTTAGATCATTTATTGATTTAATTAAAAGGACTCTATGGCGGTCTAGTTACACTCATCACAGGTTTGTTCATTTGGTTTTACCCTACACATTATAAAATAGACTGTGTGAACTGTGCAAGGAATTGTCTAATTATGGACGCGTACATAATTATGAAATTTAGTGCATAGGAACCCAGTAAGATTTATTATGTGTAAGAACCGATAGTGACAAAAATAACGAAATGAGAACGATGTAATGGAGGTACGGTGGACACACCAATGACGCTTCATATACTTGTATATAAGTGTCCCTCTTACATTGCAAACATAATGTTATTAAGGTTACTAGAAGTTCAAGAACCCTAACCAATGTTGTTCGATCTTTTCAACTTCATATTTCCAAGCTCTCACAAGTTTCCTCTAAATAAATTTCGGGACGAAATTTCCTAAAGTAGGGGAGACTGTAACACCTGTGCCTCCACGGCCATCAAACAAATACCAAACCAATGAAATATTATATTTCATACTTGGTATTTGTAAAAATATGTGTATCATTTGCACATATCAATTCTTGTTCAATTTCAAACTCTAAATCGCTTTCTAGAAGGTTATACGCGCACTGATGCGTAAATATAACCAGTTTAATGCAACAAACACTCCGGAATAGTGACATAGGCTTAACATACCTTAAATAACCTTTACATAACTTAGAAATAAGTTTTGAAGGCTTTGGTATGGCAAAATCAAGTTAAATCGCTTACAGGGACTAAAGTTGACAAACTGCGAAAGTATGCCAATTTGAACTGTAACAGACATTCCGGAACATGACCATAAGTTAAACATACCATAAATATCCTTTACATAGCTTAGAAATAAGCTTTGAGGTGTTCGGTGTGCTAAAATAAACTTTTGGGTCATTCAGGGACTAAAAGTGTCAAAAAGTGCACAAGTTTGCATTTTCGCGCATAACTTGCGTTCTGAATACATCCGGACATCCAAAAATTTATGTAAGCATGACTATATTATGCTTTAGTGTTTGGATTACCAAAAATCCATTCGTTACGTCATTTGGATCGTTTTTCGCGCTTATGCGCATTCCGTCGTAATTAAGCGAACATCGCGTTCGTACGACCAAACGAACCAACACCCGGCATATTTTTGAGTATGTTTCATGTCCACAATGTTTAGACATCATTAGGGCCTTAAAGTTGGCTTTACGGGCCTTAGAAGTGTCGGAAATGGCATAAACACATAACAGGGACCAAAACTGTCATTTCTGAAAGATGTTTGCTTATACATCGAATCTAGTCCTTCCCACTTGTTGCACATGGTTTTGGGAATCTATGGGCTGGTATTTTGGGCACACGGTATTACAATACCATGGGTGCTAGTGTATGGCCAAGATTGAAGCACTTTTTCCAAGAAACGATCCTAACGGTTCGGGAAATCCTATAAATACCCCACCCCCCATGCTTCAAAATTACAAGAACTTTGATTTGAGAAACTCTAAGTTGAAACTATTGTTTCATACCTGAGATTTTTGAATCGAAGTTAGCATTCGGGGACCCTTCGTAAGTATTCTTTCGTTCTTTTATTGCTTTTCGAGTCTTTCGAGTCTGAAAGTCAAACTTTGTTTGACTTTCTACATTGACCAGTTATGGTCAATGCGAAGTTCGTTTGAACTTCGCAACGTGATTGTAATCACGTTGGTCATAGTCCCTTGGGACTATGCCCACTGATTACCACGTTGTCTAGGGTCGTAGGGTAGGCGATCTAATAAATCGCCTATACCTTCGAACTCGACCCAGTTTGGTCGATCATTAAGATCCGACCAAATACATTAGGTGACCATAGTAGGTAGGGAATAACCTCCCGAGGTTATACCCTATGGTCGCTTCGTTTGAATAGTTGTATGATAGGTAGTTTATATGCCTTAGGTAAATTACCAGAATACCCTTTTCATGAATAATTGGTAATTAAGCTTATGTAACCTAAAATTTTGTACATAACTGATTATACAACATAATTAAACACGTTTAGGCATATAAATACTTGTCATAGGACTAGTTAGACGTCCCGAACGCGTTTCACGCGAACGACGCGTTAAAGTAGCATAAGCTACCTTAATGGGTCGCGATGGGTCGAAAGCACTTAGGTTTGGTTTCATTGTAGTATGTAGGCCTTGTTAAACCATATCATATGAGTTCCAATACTCATTTGGTTTACCAAGCCTCATCCTATCCGATCTCCCGATTTAAGTCCGGTTTATTTATATAGTTCTAGGTTGTCGACTGATTCCGTGCTCTCTCTAGCTTTGTTTGGTTGTTGTTCAAGACCTCCAAGCATTCTCAGGTGAGTACATTATTCCCCTATTTTACTGCTTTCAATTGTTTTGGGGTGACTCATATGTGCTAAATGTTTTCGATGTTATAACGATGGTTTCAAAAACGATTAAGACGATTTATACAAAACTAATAACGATTTCATAAAGTGAACAAACTTGTTGGTTGTAGTTACATAACAAATGACGTTCATTAGCAATGATCAAGCCGACCAGTATTAGGTTATGGTACCATAGGATCTGACAAATCCCGTTATTTACTACACCCGTAGTTATGTGTGGGTGTTGTGGGTAGCGACTGAATCTGAAATTTTTAATTTACTCTTTGGTAAGGGTTTATTATTGCGAGATGTTAATCTATCCTTTGGTAAGGCTTTATTAATGCGAATTATTAATCTATCCTTTGGTAAGGGTTTATTAATGCGAGTCAAGAAGGTTTGAATGTTATTAGCGAGACGACCATTTAAGTAGTTTCACGACCTAAAACGAGTTTTAACGATTGGGTAAACGATTGGCTTCAAAGCGATATACGATTGGGTTTTGGTTACATATTACATGATTTACATTGGGTATGAACATTACTTTGGTGGTTTGGTTTGATTAAGTGATTAAGTAACAATGCGTGTGGAATATGATACAAGCATGGTGGATACGCCGCTAGTACTTCCTATATATAAGTGTTTGTATGGTATTACATATTGTAGCGTTATTTGAATCATTTCAGTTTGAGACATAGAACATTTTATACAAGTAACATACTTTTCACAAGACATTTATTTACAAACAACTTATCTTATACAAACTCATTTTACATGGTTATTCATTTAATCATGCATTATTCTCTTATTATACATATCACCTGAACTTATTATTTTTCAAATGATTTACAAAGGCAAAGCAAATTACAAGGTTCATGACTAAACATTTTCTTAAACAGAAGTCATGAATCTTATTTTCACAAAACCTATGTACTCGCCAGCATTTCTTTGCTGACCTCGTTTTCACATATGTTTCAGGTATTGTTGAATGATATCGATTGATAAGATGCATGCTCACATAGGACTGGACAAGGCCTTAGTGACTCAATAACAATGATAGACTATGTTTAAATTGTGTATTTAGATTTCCAGACGATGTAATTATTCAATGTTTAATAAAACGAAACACTTTTTGGTATCCATGATTATGAAACATTAATTCTGTTGCAACACGCCCCGATGTTTCCGCCGCGATTTGTTGTTTTACGCGGTCGGGGTGTGACACGAAGGCACTGATGACTTCGTGGTATATTGCGACGCCTCGCGTCAAGGTTTAGGCTGCTTGCTGATGCAGCGACAGAAGGTTATAGCTTATGCTTCACGCCAGTTGAAGATTCATGAGAAGAACTACACCACACATGATTTGGAACTAGGCGTTGTGGTGTTTGCTTTGAAGATCTGGCGACATTATTTGTATGGCACGCGATGCCAGTCTTTACTGATCACAAGAGCTTACAGCATATATTCAATCAGAAAGAGCTTAATATGAGACAAAGACGATGGGTTGAGTTGTTAAACGATTACGATTGTGAAATTTAGTATCACCCAGGGAAGGCGAATGTAGTCGCAGACGCCTTGAGTCGGAAGGAAAGAATCAAACCCATAAGGGTTAGGGCTTTGGAAATGATTATTCAAACGGACCTCTCGTTGCGCATTCGTGCCGTGCAGAGAGAAGCTCTTAAGGAAAAGAATCTTGGAGATGAGTATCTCCGTGAGATGGAGAAACAGTTAGTACCAAATGAGGAAGGAACGTTGTGTTTCATGGGAAGAATTTGGGTTCCCCTCTTTGGTGGTCTTAGAGAAGTAATTTTCGATGAAGCCCACAAGTCACGGTACTCGATCCATCCAGGATCGGATAAAATGTACCTAGATTTAAAGGATTTCTACTGGTGTCCGAGATTGAAAGGCGATGTTGTAACGTATGTTGGCAAATGCTTAACTTGTGCCAAAGTAAAGGCCGAATATCAGAAGCCTTCAGGACTTCTACAACTACCTGAAGTACCCATGTCCAAGGACGCCCAGAGGTCATGATAAGATTTGGGTAATCGTAGACCGTCTGAAAAAATCCGCACACTTTTTGGCGATCAAGGAAAAGGATAACACTAGCAAGCTTGCTGAGCTGTACCTCAGAGAGATAGTCGCACGACGTGGAGTGCCTCTCTCGATTATCTCTGATAGAGATGGAAGGTTTGTATCAAGGATTTGGCAATCCTTCCAAGAAGCCTTTGGGTCTCAGTTGAATCTGAGTACTGCATTCCATCGTAGACAGATGGCCAGAGCGAAAGAACGATTCAGACGCTAGAAGATATGTTGCGAGCTTGCGTAATGGATTTGGGTGGCAGTTGGGACACTCATCTACCATTGGTAGAATTCTCGTATAACAACAGCTACCATGCAAGCATTCAAGCTGCACCGTTTGAAGCTCTCTATGGACGCAAGTGTCGATCACCGTTATGCTGGGCAGATACGGGTGATAGACAGCTTGTTGGCCCCGAATTGGTTCAAGAGACGACAGACAAGATTATGCAGATCCGAGAGCGCATCAAGGTGGCTCGTGATCGACAGAAGAGCTATGCGGACCAAAGGAGGAAACCTTTGGAATTTCTAGTGGGAGATATGGTTTTATTAAAGGTTTCACCCTGGAAGGGTGTAGCACGCTTTGGGAAGCGTGGAAAATTGAACCCGCGATACATTGGACCGTTTAAAATCCTGGAAAGGATTGATCTGGTAGCTTACAAGTTGGATCTACCCGCATAACTGAATGGAGTTCATGATACATTTCATGTATCAAATCTAAAAAAGAGTCCAACTCAAGAAACAGTTGTCATTCCTGCCGATGAAGTCCACATTGATGACACACTCCACTTTACCGAAGAACCTGTTGAGGTTACTGACTGGAAGGTTAACAAGACACGCAGGAGTAGTGTTAAACTCATCAAGGTTTGTTGGAACGCGCGACACGGCCCAGAGTTTACTTGGGAGCATGAGGATCGCATGAAAGCAAAATATCCACACCTATTCCCCAACCCCCCTGCAGCTAGTAGAAGGACTAAAATTTCGGGATGAAATTTTCTTAACAGGGGGAGAATGTGACAAACGTAAAAAATACATGTATCCGTACAATTAATTAATATTGATTAGTGCTTAATGACTGTGCTGAATTACAATTATTTACTTAAACTGCTTTCTGATTACTGCATCATACTTACATGTACATTACATATTACAGAATGTCACCTCATTATCACATGCAAACTTTATTGACATACATGATGCACGAAGCACAGTTAGCACAGTTAACGGATAAAACAGGAATATGCTGACGGGGTTCAGTACATAGACAGACAGTGTTTTGAGACCAGACAGTGTTTTGAGACCCAGTATGAGCCAGAAACCAAGTACTACACTAGTATAGTGTGTAGGGAAGTAAGGACCACAAAACTGCATTCCTAAGTGATAGTTTAAGTGCCGGGAAGTGCCTAAAACTCACCCAAAGTGCAGAATTCAGCATATTTCAGCAAAAATCAGCATTTTAACAAGTTGATAACATGCAAAAAGTATGGCAAAGTGGTCCTGAATGCTTTCCTAAGTGTCGGGAATTAAAAGTGTCACAAAAGGGTACATAAAGATCACTAAACGGAATAGTTTGACACTTTAACGAACCGGTATCTAACCGAACAACCGGACACTACCCGAAACACCAAAATTACACTAGAAGCATTGTTTTATTATTTCTAAGCTAGTTATGATCCCCGAACACCTTAACACCCACTAAAATATCTAGTAACTAACTTAACTAACTATATACTTGGATTTAAACTTTAATCTAACTTAATGGTTTGAATTTACACTTAGACCCCCCCCCCCAAACTAGTAAACGGCCACATGGCCTAATTGGCGGATTTCATTTGATTTATTTATTAGATATTGTCTTGTACTTTGGAGAACATAAAACCCAAGGGTTAAACACTTGTTAGAAGTTATAAGTATAAACCACTAGATCACCATCCTCATTTCATCTCACCACCTTCACTCCACTCATCTCTCTCCCTCCCTTCTTCTTCTCGGCCGAACCCCCAACCACACACCATCATCATTTCCATTTCCATTTCATTCTCATCCATTTCCAATTGCCCTCAAGGTGTAAGGAGCCATACAAAGAAGCTTGGTGGTCTTGGATCTTCAAGTACCTTCATCAATTGCTATTATCCTCCACTTTTGTCATCATCATCTCTTGTGTTCATCCCTAGCCATAGAGCTAGTAGTAAGACTCTCATAACCCTTTGTTACTTCTAATTTAGTTGGTTAAAACATGTAGTATGTTGTTAATCACAAGAACACTAAAGAACATACCCAAGAAGCATGAACATGAGCTTGACATATGATGAAATATTGATGAAACTATGTTGTTTAGTGTATGTATAATACTTGATTGTCATTATGATGTTGATCATTATAAGGAGCTTGCTAGATTGTGATTAAATACATGATCTAGCAAGTAAGAGGATGATTATGTAATGAAACAAGATGGTCATCCTCATGTGTAATCATGAACTTGAAAAATAAAGTGATTTCTTGAAAAATAAGAATCAAAGTGAGTTAATAATCTTACAAATCTAAGATTTATGAATGGTTTTTCCAAAAGAACCAAGTTCAAAATATGATTTTTAGAAGATCTCGGTTCTTACTTAAACATACACTATTTTTGGTAGTAAAACAAGTGTATAAACACTTGTGAAACAAGAAGATGTCAGAAGGAAATATTTTTGTAAAACATGTTTACAAGTTGTAAATACCTAAATCTTCCAAGAATGAGATTTTTAAAGAAGTAAACACACTTTAAAGGGTAACTAAACCTACTAAACACACTACCAAGTTACTACGAGTTTTTATGAATGTTCAAGTTCATGATTATTATGTAGATAGCATTGTTTTAGCACTTGGTAAGTGTAGATTGATTGTTGATTGTTTGTAATGATTTTGAAAAGAAAATGATATGCTTTAATAGCATGGACACCTCCATTTTTAGGGGAAACTATGGCAAAATTTTCTAAAAATATAAACACTTAGAAAATATTTTCTAAACAAATATATACAAGTATGTTTAAACTATGGTTTTCAATAAAAACTTTGCCATAGATTTTGTTACAAAAATACAAGTATTAGAGGTTGGTTTTTGTAAATAAAAATAACTAAATATGTATTTGAAAGATATATATTTAGAAGACACATTGTGTGTGATTATTTGTATAGGTTGTGTATTAGTTATATTATTTTAGGATTTAAAGTAATATAACTTAACAAAATACCAAGAATTTACAAACCAAAATAATACTAAAAATCACAAGGAGTAAATATATAAGTTACACGCTTAATATTGTGAAACCGAACACAAGAACGTAACTTACAAAATATTCCGGAAAATACCGTTATAAATATATTTTTGGTAAATATTATTTTGGATAAGAAAGAAATGAAAATATGATTTTTATTATTGTTACAAAGTATATCATATTTTCGACAAGAAGAAAATATATTATTTTTGGGAAGTTAAAATATATTTTCCTACAATATTTAGAAGATATATGATTTTTGAGAAAAATATATATTTTTCTTGAAATACAATATTTTTGGACGAAATAAGTTTAAATATATTTTCTAAGGTAGACTTAAAAATATATTATTTTGGAACTACAAATACAAGAATACAAATATGCATGTATGGGATACCCCCATCCTTGGGAAGGAAATACGAAAATAAATACTTGAGATGTATTAGTACAAAATATTGTTTAACAAATTATTCCGAAATTAAATATAATATAAAGTTAAAATAATTATTATTTTAACAAGAAATTATAACTTGTGATAATATTAAAAGAAACGCAACTCAAAAACGTTAATACTAAGGCAAGGCACGGCCCGTTCGTCTAATAGACCCTAGTACATTGTAGGGAGTCGTGTTTGCTGAAGAGACAAGAGTTACGATTGTGAAGACGTAAAACTGTGAGTTCATGTCTCCCTATTCTTTAAACTGTTTTGTTTATTAACTTCGGGGGTGAAATACATGTTACAAAGGGATTACATACAAATACAATTGGTATGGTTAGTCTAGGAAAGAACCATATATCATGTGAATGGGTAGGCGGATACTTGGGACCATTAATCCTCGTATAGGGACCGAGGGGCATGAGTGATAGATCTATTTGGGTGTAGCGAGCCCACACCCATGAGGACCAGGGTGGCCCATAGGGTGACTATGTCTTCCAGCCGGAACCCCGGTACAAATTTGCTGGTTTGAGTCTTCCTACACCGTCACACATATCAGTGGCCTTGCAAACCATTGGTGATCTTTTCCTTGTTTGCTTTCATACCGGGATTTACAAACATACATACATACAAAGTTAACAAAGGTTATTACGTACTTATACAAACACATGAACTCGCTCAACTTTTGTTGATGTTTTCAAATTACATGTATTACAGGGAACTAAGTGGATCTGGCAGGTGTGTGCATGTTTTCAAGCTGCGTCATGAATAAAGGATGTCATCCGTGGTCGTAGGGTTTAGGAGATGTATCCTATTCCTGGACGGGATACATGTTCCTAAACTCGGTTTTATTTAATGTCTTTTGTTGAGTCTTTGTGAACTCATTCAAACATGTTGTGGTTGTAACTTAAAACTTGGTGTCTACGTTCCAGACAAGTATGTTGTGTTATTTTCAAACTTAATTTATGGATGAACATCTTATGGTTTTATCATATAGCATTGTTATGATTGAATGCTATGGTATTAAGTAAGTCACACCAATAACCACGCTTCCGCAAAAGTCAGGGTGTGACACTTGCCCACTTCTCCAGGTCTCATATTTGTTGTAACAACAAGTTGGCATCCACTGTGGGGCTACGCGGCTCATTTTTCTCGAAAGAAGACCAGTAGTTTAGCTCCATTCTCTCTGAAATCATCATGTCCAAAGTAGAATCTCCGGGATAGGTAAATCATGTCCCCACGTACCTCTACCCCCAGCACTAGCCAAACTCCTGTGGCTATACCTACTTCATTTTTGACACTGGGGAGCACTCCAAAAGGAGCAACGTACCCCGAGTTTCTCTCCTTCCAAACATCGACCCCATCTTGTTCGGGAGTCCCATATCCTAATGTCTGTGCATCCAACAGTCCCACACGTATTGACCTCACCCTAGAAGGGGTCGCTAAGAATTTCCTAGAATTAAGGTCTCTCCTTAACCAATACGTGAACAGTGAAAGGGACAAAGGGGTAAGGATCTGGCTGGATTATGACAAACCAGAACCGTCATTGTCACCTGGACTGCCTGTTCTTCCTTTCACAGGCTCACAACCAGCCGTGTCCAGAAATGAAGCTGGTCCCAGCCATCCACCTCCGAACCCCAGTCCATATACATCTGCAAGGCCAGATCCAACATCTTTTCCTTTATATTCTTCTCAGCCAGTTTCAACCGGTGCACCATTGGGGCACGAGCTAACTTTGGATCAGTTGTTACAATCTCCTGTTGCAAGCCTTCCACCTCCAGCAACAACCACGTGGGAGCAAGCCTTGTCCGTCTGTAACAACCCGACTTTTCAAAGTCAAAGTACAAGTCAAGGTCAAAGGAAGAAAGGATTCCTAATCAGATCTGTCGTTCCTGACTTAATTATTGCTTGTACTCATTGACTTGATAATCGTTACTTTGCTTGACGCTATTTTGTTGTACGATTTATTAATATGCGAAGTAACAATGCGATAAATGTAATTAAACGCTAATCTACTAAACGCAAACACATCGCTACCGCATCGCAATTCGAATTACAGGTTATGGATATTGTTTTACGTGTGTAGGTTATTATGTGTTACTTGTGTGTGATTTAAATATGTTTTGGAATATTATTCGCCAACGCAATCGCAACTCGATCATATCGCATCGCAACCCTAAATACAAGTTAATTTTATGATTGTTAGGTTGATTATGTTAACTGTGTAACTAATGTGTAATACTATCGCATCGCTTACTTGCAACACAACGCAACGCTCAACGCACGAAAAAAAAGTCGAAAACCAACTCGCACTCTCCATCCTATCGAATGACCCTTAAATTGAATGGTCATCCGACCGGATGACCATCCGATCGGATGGGCATCTGATCGAAAGGCCATCCGACCCACTTAACCACACCGCCTTTCTCCTCCTTCCCCTATAAATACCTCACCTGTCACATCACTATTCACTTGATGTGACAGCTCCCTCCGAACCAGTGCACTCTCAGCCACTTTTCTCTCGATTCCTCGCAATTCTTGAAAGTTCGCATCCCAAAACTTGTACTCCCTTGATCTTTACACACTTTCTCATCAATTTCACCAGCAAATCTTGCATTTCCACCGAGAAATCTTCTGTTTCGGGCTGTTCTAAGGTGATGTCGTTATGGAGTTCCTATGAACATTGAAGTGAGACCTCATCTCATCAAAAATGGTTCGGATCTGATGGATTTCTACACATTTTTACATAATTTTCAACTAAATTTAAACATATTTCAAATGTTTCAAACTTTTCTTCAAACATTCTTCACTTTTTACAAAAAACCGTTAGAATCTGGACTCGTTCGGCATCACTACTCGCTCTCTAGTGGAGACCCAGACTGAGAATGGATTTCTAACGAAGAGACGACCGATTCACGGGTTGAACATGAAACTCCGTCAAGAATAGTTAAGTCTGATCGAACGGGGTGATTCCCATCCTACCAGAAGAGCTGGGCTTGATGAGATTCCTGTTGTTCAACACGTTGTCATACCGTCTCGGTTAAACCTTTAACTTAGCTGATTTTACAAAGTCTTCAACCTAAAACAGACGCCCGATCGAACAGCCATCCGATCGAACGACTATCCGACCAGATGACTTATGATGTTGAACACTTAAACAATTCAAAACTTCAAAGAATATTAGTCCACTTGGATCACCATCCGAGCAGACGGCCATCCGTCCGGATGACCGTCCGTCCAGATCGCCTGATGTGTAGAGATTTTTCAAACTATATAAAATGCTACAACGAAAACTTCAAAGTTCATACACAAATAAATCCTTCCCAAATGGATAACCCTCCGACCGAATGGTCATCCGTCCGGACGGTCGTCCGACCAAATCACTATTCATCACAAATCTTTCTGACACGCTGTTTAACGCACTGTTCAACACTTACACTATCGTTCTCTGATCAGGCTAACTCTCCAGCGCTCCCTTCAATCCAAGAAAGTGTTTATTTACTAAACACGATCTGTGAGTATACTCGATCCCTTTTTTTATGCACTTTTGGGTGTTACATACGTTACCTATATTAAATCACATCGATCACACAATGCAACACTTTTTATACGCTAACCGCTCTCGCATGTTATACGTGTTATTCGATGAATGCTAGTATGTTATGTTTACACAGTGATTGTTGCCTTACACCTTAGCAACGATAGTACTATAGTTTGGACTCAGCACATGTCGTGGACAGGGGTTGTTAAGGGCTTTTCTTCACGTGTCATAGTGGTGATATGTGTTGCGCATTCTACAACTCGCAGTCACGTCTGTGCATATTTCATTGTCGATAACTTACCTGCTTCACATTTCTACGTGTTACATGCTGGTTATGCGTAAATCGTTTTCGCTACTATATTCTATTAAACTTGTATGCTCACCTTTACACTATGTGTATTGACTTTTATTTTAACGTATGTGGCAAGTGCTTAGGATGCTTATGCTATGCTTGCTGTTATAGAATCAAGTTTGGAGGTCTAGAAACGTCACATTTAAATCTGAGTTGTCGGAACAATTTAATTGTCTTTGAGAACACTATGTCTGTAATAACTGTTTTATTTGATATGTTATGGTATGGGACGTAACGTTAAATATCTGGTAATTATAGTTGTAATGGATTCTCTTGGACAATCAGTTTCGCTCAGTGCCACGACCCGATGTTTCCGCCATCGGTTGGGGTGTGACAGATTGGTATCAGAGCCATAACTATAGGGAATTAGGCAAGACTCGACCTAGTCCGGGTCGATGTCTTAGAATTAACCTAGCCTATAGTCTAAGTATCAACACGCCGTCTTGTGTGAACCCGGTAGGGGTTCCGCGCAAGCTTATCCCTTATACTCCCAATTACACTTGCTAAACTCATGACCTTGCACGAACATCGCATACTACAGCGTCGTGCAAACACTCGGCCTTTTTCCTAAGGCTGACGATGTACGATTTTTGAGAATATTCGAGTGATTTGGTCGAGATTAGGTGTGAAAACCGTAAACTCTCGATAGAATCACTCACTCGACATGCATTTTTACTAATAAAACACGAGAATATGCGTTGAGTCAGGTGTGAAAACCATACCTCGACGCGATTCTCCCTAACTATCTCATGATGATATCATACAAACAGGAATAGAGTTGTTAAGTTAGGGTTAAACCCGCATATTAATAACTTGGTTTTTGCAAAACTCTCACCAAAGTCTCGATGGGTTCCAACGAATAGGGTCACGTAATGGCCGAAAGGATGCGTGCCAATCGCCCGGATTGAGGCGAGAGCACAGTCTATTAAGTCGGCACGTGTATTCGAAGTCCTTGGGAATAGTCGAATTACTTTGGGTAGTCAAAGTCTAGCGCACCTGAGACATTCTATTTTCAAGCTGCAATCGTTGATCTTACGCATTATCATTTTTTTGTGTTTATGTGTTTCGATTCTGAGGATCGCCACAGCTGACTCTGTGAATTATTGATTTTATGTGTTTTATGTGGTTTTAAATGTTTATGAGTTTTGATTTTGGAACTTCACGCTTTTCGCTCATCGCTTAATTAAACGCACACAACACACACAACTATTTATATCTCAAAACGCTAACAAATCGTAGACACACTACAAGCTATTTTCATCGTTAATCGCTGTTTACGCTACTCGCTATCACTACTCGCAACTCTCGATCGCTTTTCGCAACTCTGAAAGATAGGTGAATACGTGCAAAAAATGTTGGTGAAGACATGCAAAATATAGTGGAATATGTGCTTACGTGGATTACGTGTTTTTGTGCCCTACGTGCTTATGTGCTCCTATGCTTATGTGCCTACGTGATTTATGTGCCTTGTGATTATATATGTCGTGTGTGTACGTGTTCCTGAGCTTTAACCAATATACTTGTTAAGCGTTGTGTGGTGAGATTGAGTGTATCATCTAAATCCTATGATGATGTCTGTTGTAGACAATGTCTTCATTCGGATCTCATACTTCTCGCTCTGCTCGCCACAATCACGCTGACAAACGCATCGCCTCACTAGTCACTAAGCAAATGGCTAAGGTCATTCCGCAAATCGTTAGCGAAGTTAATGAGATCGCTAGCAAGTCCTCTGAGGAATCTAGGACCGACTCTCCGAAAGCTACCTTCAGCTTTAAGCAGTTTAAAGCTTGTGGACCCAAAGACTTCACTGGGGGAAGATGGGCCGAGCGCAATGTTTTCATGGTTCGACTTGATTGAAGTCACTCTACGATAAAGCGGATGTCCAGACAACCTCCGCACTGTTAACGCAACTAGGGTCTTCCAGTCTTGGGCACTAGAATGGTGGACAGCAGAGCGAAACAGGCGTTGGAACGACGCAGCATAGGGACTTACTTCAGAGGAATTGAAGGAAATCATGATGAAAGAATTATGTCCTCCGCAGGAACTCCAGAAGCTGGAAGACAAGTTCTGGCACATTAAGCAAGAGGGTGGCGACAATGCTGGTCTTACTGCTCGCTTTAAACAGCTAAGCATCATCTTCCCTGGCCAAGTCACGACTCCGAACATCACAATCAAGAAATACATTTGCGCATTACCTGATTGTGTTACCGATTTTGTCCAAGCAGCAAAGACTACTACCATTGAGGAGACCTTCCTGCTCGCTGCCGAGATTAATGACAAGCGTGTTTGGGTTGGTTACTTCAAGAACTACACCAAGAGTCTTCATCAAGTCACCGCTACCCCTGCGACTCCCACCGCTGAAACCGCTTCACCTCAAGCTTCAACGTCTTCACGTCGCAAGCGGAAGAACAACAACAATAACAAGAACTGTGTTGTCACAACCGATGCTCCAGTCAATGCTATCCCTGCTCAATCCCAAAACCAGAACCGCCAAGCCACTGCACCAGTAACCAACGCACCGCCCGCCAAATGTGCGTACACCGAACGTCAACCACTGTGCCCTAATTGTACTTACCATCATCTAGTGGGGATCACTTGCTGTTTTTGTGTCCACTGCAACATTTACAGACACTTTACCACCAAATGCCTCTGCCTCACTGGCCCCCATCAAGCTCAAGTTCAAGCTCCTCCTGCTCTGCCAGCTCCACTTCCCGCTCCTCAGGGACAACAAGCAGCTTCTGCTCACGCAAAAGCCTGCTATGCGTGTGGTGATCCAAACCACTTTGCGAATGTATGCCCGAACAGAATGGTGAAGCAAGAGCCATAATAGCAACCAGCGCAGCAACAACACCAACAGCAGCAGCCTCAGCAGCAGTAGCAACAGCCAGCTCAACAAGTAGCCCGTGGGCGAGTTTTCAACATCAACGCTCGCCAGGCCCAAGCAGACAACAATGTGGTTAATGGTACGTTTCTCATAAATGGTATTTATGCTTCGTGTTTGTTTGATACTGGAGTTGATAACTGTTTTGTATCGTTCGAATTCGAAAGGCTCCTAAACAATAAGCGCGTTAACCTCCCATCGTCGTTTGATGTAGAAATTACCACTGGAAGAACCGTTCCTGTTAGTTCCGTTCAGCGTGATTTTACCCTTGAGCTTAACAATCACATTTTCCTGATCAATCTTATCCCGATGCAGCTTGGTAGTTTTGACGTCATAGTAGGCATGGATTTTCTTCATGAAAATCATGCTGAAATTGTTTGTTTCGATAAAATGATTTGTTTCTCTCTTGCGAATGGTGATCAACTCTGTGTTTATGGAGAAGTTCCTTCAAAGAAACTGAAACTCATGTCGTGTGCCTAAGCAAGCAAGTATATCCGCAGGGAATACAGGGATTTCTTGGCACACATCATAGTAGCGGAGAAGGAAAAGAAAGAGAAGGCAATGGAAAAGATGCGCGTGGTTCGTGATTTTCCTAACGCCTTTCCTAATGATTTACCTGGTTTACCGCTGTCTCGTGATATCGATTTTCGAATTGACCTCATTCTTGCGGAAAATACTGTTGCTAAAGCGCCTTAACGTCTCGCCCCATCTGAAATGCGCGAACTCTCCAGTCAACTCCAGGAATTGCTTGATAAAGGCTTCATCCGCCCTAGCACAACACCATGGGGCGCACCTGTCCTTTTTGTCAAAAAAAGGACGGATCGTTCCGGATGTGCATCGATTATAGGGAACTCAATAAGCTGACTATCAAGAATCGCTATCCTTTACCTTGAATCAATGATTTGTTTGATCAATTTCAAGGTGCTACGTGTTTTTCCAAGATCGATCTACACTCTGGCAATCATCAATTACGAATTCAAGAGGAAGATATACGCAAACCGCTTTTTGAACCCGATATGGCCACTACGAGTTTGTTGTTATGCCCTTTGGTCTAACTAACGCCCCCGTAGTCTTTATGGATCTAATGAATCGCGTGTGTAGTCCCTTTCTTGACTGCTTCTTCTTCGTGTTTATCGATGATATCCTGATCTATTCCAAGTCAAAAGTCGAACACGCGCAACATCTCTGTTTGGTTCTTGAACTACTTCAAGGAAACAGCCTCTACGCCAAGTTCTCCAAGTGTGAATTTTGGCTTGAGGACTTTCAATTTCTCAGTCATATTGTCAATAGTCAAGGTATTCACGTCGACCCCGCGAAGATCGAAGCAGTTAAGAGTTGGAATACGCCAAAGAACCCATCCGAAATTCGTTCTTTTCTCGGATTGGCGGGTTACTACCGTTGATTCATCGCTGATTTCTCGAAAATCGTTGTTCCTCTCACCTCTCTTACGCACAAGGACAAACCTTTTGTTTGGGGAACCGAACAAGAGGAAATCTTTCAAACTCTGAAACTCATGTTCAGCAACGCTCCTGTACTCGTATTACCCGACGGAAATGATGACTTCTTAGTCTACTGCGATGGCTCTAACCTCGGTCCTGATTGTGTTCTCATGCAACGGGACCAGGTTATCGCGTACGCCTCTCGACAGCTCAAGATCCACGCGAAGAACTATACAACCCACAATCTCGAGCTTGGTGCAGTTGTTTTTGCGTTGAAGATTTGGCGACACTACCTTTACTGTACCAAGTGTACGGTCTTCACCAACCATAAGAGCCTGCAACACATCTTGAACCAGAAGGAGCTGAATATGCGCCAACGCCGATGGGTTGAACTTCTCAATGATTACGACTGTGGTATTCGCTACCATCCGGGCAAAGCAAATGTTGTAGCCGACGCTCTCAGTCGACGTAGCTATTTGCATCGTGTTCGTAATACCCAAGCCCAGTATGACCTCGAAGCTCTAATCCGTGATGCACAGCACACATGCTTCATTGAGAATACCTTGAGAGAGGAAATGAAGAAATGTGGTGCTGAAACCCAACTTATCACCAAATAGAACGGTATCTACTACTACCTCGATCGCATCTGGATTCCTGGTCGCAATAACCTTCGGGAGATATTGCTGACTGAAGCTCACAGATCTCGATATTCCATTCATCCCGGTGCAGACAAGATGTACCAGGACTTGCGAGCCATGTATTGGTGGCCTGGAATGAAGAAGGATATCGCTATCTACGTTTCAAAATTCCTAACCTGCTCGAAGGTCAAGGCTGAGCAACAACGTCCCTCTGGCTTACTCGTGTAACCCGAGATCCCTATGTGGAAATGGGAGAGTATAATCATGGATTTCATCACGAAACTATCACGCACGCCATTAGATTACGATAGCATTTGGGTTATCGTTGATCGACTTACTAAAAATCGCCCACTTTATGCCGATACGGGAAGACTACAAGGTCGAACGATTAGCCCGAATTTACACCGATGAAGTCATTTATCGACATGGGACACCCCGTGACATCATCTCTGACCGCGATGGTCGATTCACTTTGCGCCTCTGGGAAACTTTTCAATCTGCTCTCGGTACTACTCTCAATCTTAGTACTGCTTTTCATCCCCAGAACGACGGTCAGACTGAACGCACAATTCATACCCTTGAAGACATGCTTCGCTGGTGTGTTATAGATTTCGGTGGTAATTGGGATTCACATTTACCTTTAGTCGAATTCTCGTACAATAAGAGTTATCACTCTAGCATTCAAATGGCACCATTTGAGGTATTATATGGAAGAAAATGCCGATCGCCTATTGTATGGCACGAGATCGGAGATGCGCAAATTACCGGTCCTGAGTTACTGCAGGAAACGGCTGACAAGATCCTCCAAATACGAGACAATCTCCTGAAAGCTCGGAGTCGTCAAAAGAGTTACGCCGATAAACGCTACAAGCCCCTTGAATTTGATGTTGGTGATCACGTACTCCTAAAGGTTGCACCTTGGAAGGGGGTGGTCCGATTCGGCAAGAAAGGAAAACTAGCGCCTCGATACGTTAGAACCTTTAAGATTCTGGAAAGAATTGGCAAAGTTACCGACTCAAATTACCGGAGGAACTCAACAATGTGCATCCGACTTTCCACATTTCGAACCTCAAAAAGTGTCTAGCCGACCAGAATTTACATATCCCTCTTGAGGATCTACAAGTGGATGAAACATTACACTTCGTGGAAAAGCTAGTCTAGATCATGGACCGAGAGACCATGAAACTCCGACGCTCACGCATTCCCATTGTGAAGGTTCGCTGGGAAGGCAAACACGGCGCCGAGTTCACCTGGGAACTCGAAAGTGATATGAAAGCTAAATATCCTCAACTATTCGTTACGCCTGTGCCTTAAATTTCGGGACGAAATTTCCTAAAGTAGGGGAGGCTGTTACAACCCAACTTTTCAAAGTCAAAGTCAAAGTACAAGTCAAAGTCAAAGGAAGAAAGGTTTTCTAATCAGATCTGTCATTCCTGACTTAATTATTGCTTGTATTCATTGACTCGATAACCGGTACTTTGCTTGACGCTATTTTGTTGTACGATTTATTAATATGTGAAGTAACAATGCGATAAACGTAATTAAACGCTAATCTACTAAACGCAATCACATCGCTACCGCATCGCAATTCGAATTACAGGTTATGGATATTGTATTACTTGTGTAGGTTATTATGTGTTACTTGTGTGTGATCTAAATATGTTTTGAAATATTATTCGCCAACGCAATCGCAACTCGATCATATCGCATCGCAACCCGAAATACAAGTTACTTTTAGGATTGTTAGGTTGATTATGTTAATGTGTAACTAATGTGTAATACTATCGCATCGCTTACTCGCAACGCAACACAACGCTCAACGCACAAAACAAAAGTCGGAAACCAACTCGCACTCGCCATCCAATCGGATGACCCTTCGATCGGATGGCCATCCGATCGAAAGGCCATCCGACCCATTTAACCACACCGCCTTTCTCCCCATTCCCCTATAAATATCTCACATGTCACATCACTGTTCACTTGATGTGACAGCTCCCTCCGAACCAGTGCACTCTCAGCCACTTTTCTCTCGATTCCTTGCGATTCTTGTAAGTTCTCATCCCAAAACTTGTACTCCCTTGATCTTTACACACTTTCTCATCAATTTCACCAGCAAATCTTGCATTTCCACCAAGAAATCTTCTGATTCGGGCTGTTCTAAGGTGATGTCATCATGGAGTTCTTATGAACATTGAAGTGAGGCCTCATCTCATCAAAAATGGTTCGGATCTGATGGATTTCTACACGTTTTTACATCGTTTTCAACTAAATTTGAACATCTTTCAAATGTTTCAAACTTTTCTTCAAACATTCTTCACTTTTTACTCAAAACAGTTAGAATCTGGACTCGTTCGGGATCGCTACTCGCTCTTTAGTGGAGATCCGGACTGAGAATGGATTTCTAACGAAGAGACGACCGATTCACGGGTTGAACATGAAACTCTGTCAAGAACAGTTAACTCTGATCGAACGGGGTGATTCTCGTCCGACCGGAAGAGCTGGGCTTGATGAGATTCCCGTTTTTCAACACGTTGTCATGCCGTCTCGGTTAAACATTTAACTTAGCTGATTTTACAAATTCTTCAACCCAAAACAGTCTCCCGATCGAACAGCCATCCGATCGAACGGCTATCTAACCAGATGAATTGTGATGTTCAAACACTTAAACATTTCAAAACTTCAAAGAATATCAGTCCACTCAGATCACCATCCGAGCAGACGGCCATCCGTCTGGATGGCCGTCCATCCGGATGGCGTGATGTGTAGGGATTTTTCAAACTTTATAAAATGCTACAACGAAAACTTCAAAGTTCATACACAAACACATCCTTCCTAAACGGACAACCCTCCGACTGAATGGTCATCCTTCTGGATGACTATCCGTCCGGACGGTCATCCGACCAAATCACTATTCGTCACAAATCTCTCTGACACGCTGTTTAATGCACTGTTTAACGCACTGTTCGACGCTTACACTATTGTTCTCTGATCAGGCTAACTCTCCAGCGCTCTCTTCAATCCAAGAAAGTGTTTATTTACTAAACATGATCTGTAAGTATACTCGATCCCTTTTTTCTTTACGCACTTTTGGGTGTTACATACGTTACCTATATTAAATCACATCGATCACACAATGCAACACTTTTCATACGCTAACCGCCCTCTCATGTTATACATGTTATTCGATGAATGCTAGTATGTTATGTTTAAACAATGATTGTTGCCTGACACCTTAGCAACGATAGTACTATAGTTTGGACTCAGCACCTGTCGTGGACAGGGGTTGTTAAGGGGTTTTCTTCATGTGTCACAGAGGTGATATGTGTTGCGCATTCTACAACTCGCAGTCACGTCTGTGCATATTTCATTGTCGATAACTTACATGCTTCACATTTCTACGTGTTACATATTGGTTATGCGTAAATCGCTTTCGCTACTATATTCTATTAAACTTGTAAGCTCACCTTTACACTATGTGTATTGACTTTTATTTTAACGTATATGGCAGGTGTTTAGGATGCTTATGCTATGCTTGCTGTTATGGAATCAAGTTAGGAGGTCTAGAAACATCACATTTAAATCTGAGTTGTCAGAACAATTTAATTATCTTTGAGAAAACTATGTCTGTAAAAACTGTTTTATTTGATATGTTATGGTATGGGGCGTAACGTTAAATATCTGGTAATTATAGTTGTTATGGATTCTCCTGGATAATCTATTTCGATCAGTGCCGTGCGCCGATGTTTCTGCCATCGGTTGGGATGTGACACTATCCTCCCTTTAGCACGAAGTGCCGTCATGAGTGCTCCTCTAGGGGTGAACTATGCGGCTGAAAGCCTTCAAGGCTTCAACCTCATGCCACAAATGATGGCAAGCTTCCCTTGGCAGCACTTCATTAACCAGGTGCTGGCCACCCAAGGGAATTCTAACAACAACCCGGGCACAAGAATGGAAGAGGATTTGGCTAAACCATACAAACCAAGCAATTTGTCATGCTTTATTCAGCAAATTGCTGATTACGACTTTCAAACCAGGATAAAGATGACTTCTCACATACGAACTTACGACGGAACGGAAGATCCAGAAGACACCTTCAGATCTTCATAGGGGCAGCAAGGATAGAGAAATGGTCCAACGACAAATGTTGCTTGATGTTCATGAAAACCCTCGTAGGATCTGCTCGGATCTGGTTCAACGACTTACCACCCCGAAGCATTCGAACCATCGATGATTTAAGCAAGGGTTTCTTGGCTAATTTCTCACAGCAAAGGAGATATGTGAAGGACGCCACTGTGATCTTCCAGATCAAACAAAATGATGATGAAAGCCTTAGGGATTTCCTTGAAAGATACAAAAAAGAAGGTTTGACTTATGTCGGAGCTGACGAAAAAATGAGGGTTGCAGGCTTTATGAATGCAATCACCTCTGAGTATCTCACTAGGGACTTTAATAAGTGTATGCCCAAAACCTTAGAAGAAGCCCTTGAAAGGGCTGAAGCTCACATCAAGGGAGAAGAGGTGGTTGACATCAAGGAACAGAGAAAGAGGGGTCCCAGCTGGAGGAACAATAGCCCCGGCCGGAAGAGAAGCAACTATGGCTCTTTTGATAGACGTTCCCGAAGCTTAGATCCTCGAAGGTCTAAAGTTCGGAACCCTTTGAGTAGAGACAAGGATGTGAACTTCACAGCCTTGCCCAAAAAACCCTTAGGAAATACTTGCCACTGAAGAGGTTAAGCACAGCTTCCGACCGCCGAGACCTCTGCCCAAAAGCAAAAGAAATGAAAACTCTACCAGTTCTGCGAGTTCCATGAAAAAAAGGGGCATCACACTAAGGATTGCTTCCAACTCAAAAAGAGGATTAAGGAAGCCGTCAAATCTGGAGAAATCGCTCACCTCGTTAAGGGAGTAAAAAATAAAATGTGTGATAGAAAAAACAAGGTAGTAAACATGGTGAATGTCATTGAAGGAACCCCCACTAAGCATCAGCGCTTGGAAGCTTGGGAGCTTCAGCGCTTGTGCTTCCCACCTCCACAAAAGGGGCTTTACTCGAACCCTTTGGTGGTCGAAGCCATCGTGGGAACATTAAAGACAAGCAAGGCATACATCGATAAGGGTGCAGCAACAGAGATAATGTTTGAAAAATACTTCAACCAACTCGGCGACAAGGAGCGTTCAAGGCTTCAGCCAGCTGAGTCGTCCCTCAAAGGCATCGCTGACATACCTATCAAGCCTTTAGGCCAACCGACACTGGACGTTTGCTTCAAGGAGGGTGATATGGAAAGAACCAAGCCACTTACCTTCATTGTAATCAACATGCCTTCTACCTACAATATTATCATAGGAAGGCCAGGCCAAAGCGAGTTTAGCATGGTTGTCTCTGTTGGCCAAGGCATTGTCAAGTTTCCCAGCAAGAGAGGAATTACAACCCTTCAACCAACCCAGGAAGCCTTCCTAGTTGAAGGACATAGCTCAAGAAAAAATGAAAGCGAAGAACAAGGTTGGGCCATTAACCCTAAGTTTCCCGAGCAAAGGATAAGGGTAAACACCAACCTCACTCAAGAAACTTTCTCATACCTCAAGAAGATGCTGACCCACAACATGGACATCTTTGCATGGTGTCCTGATGACATGACCGACATCCCCAGGGACATTGCCGAACACGAGCTTAAGATTCCACCAAACATGAAGCCCATTGTTCAGCAAAAAAGAAGCCTTGCCCCTGATCGAAGCTTAGCAGCATGCAAAGAGGTTAAAGGGTTGGTGCAAGATGGCATACTTGGATAGCCAACCCTGTAATGGTCAAGAAGCCCGATGGTTCATGGAGAATATGCATCGATTTAAAAGACTTGAACAAAGCATGCCCAAAGGATTGCTATCTTTTGCCAGAAGTTGATCTAAAGGTAGACTCACTCCCAGGCTTCCCATTCAAGTGCTTTCTCGATGCCTATAAAGGCTACCACCAAATCCAAATGAAGAAGGAAGATGAGGAAAAGATGGCCTTTCATATAGACTAAGCCATTTTTTGTTACCAAAAAATGCCTTTTGGCCTAAAAATGCAGGGGAAATATATCAATGGTTGGTGGATAAGGTATTTGTGGAACAGATAGGAAAAAATATGGAAGCCTATGTGGATAACTTGGTAATAAAAAGTAAGACAGAAGGTCAAATGCTTGACGATATTCAGGAAACATTCCGAAACCTGAGAAAGATGAAAATGAAATTAAATCCCGTGAAATGTTCATTCGGTTTCAAAGAGGGCAAGTTTCTGGGACACATTGTTGGCAAGCAAAGCATAAAAACCAACCCCAACAAGGTCAAAGCTATTTTGGAAACAAAATCTCCACAAAGCAAAAAAGAGGTTGAAAGCTTGAACGGCAAATTGGCAGCGTTGAAGCGTTTTACCTCCAAGTTGGCAGAAAAGTCTCTTCCCTTTTTCAAAACCCTTCAAGGGTGTACAAACAAAAGGGACTTCAGGTGGACAGAGGAAGCAGAAGAAGCTTTTAACCAAATGAAGAAACACCTAGCTTCATTACCAGACATCGCTGCTCCTGAAACAGGGGAACTGATCTCTGTCTACTTATTAATCGCTAAGGAAGCAATCAGTGCAGTCTTGACCATCGAAAGAAACAAGGCTCATGTACCTGTTTACTTCTTCAGCAAAACCTTAAAGTTAGCAGAGACCAAGTATCCCCCACTAGAAAAACTTGCTTTTGCACTAGTCAAAACAGCCAGAAGACTTCGGAGATACTTTCAAGCACATCCCATTCAAGTGGTCATGGACCAACCAATAAAAAATGTGCTTGAAAAACTCGAAACTTCTGGACGTTTAGCCAAATGGGTTGTGGAAATAGGAGAAACACAATATCACCTATGTTCCAAGAAAAGTCGTGAAAGCACAAGTCTTGGCTGACTTCATTTTGGAAATACCCAATGAAACGACAACAGAAGTCAATACAGCTTCCACTGAACCCTCTGACCCCCACACCTGGAAGCTCTTCACTAACGGAGCTTCCAGCGTCGAAGGGTCAGGAGCAGGGCTAGTTCTAATTGATCCTAACCATTTGGAACTTACGTATGCTCTTTGGTTTGAATTTCAAAATACAAATAATGAAGCTGAGTACGAAGCATTGATTGCGGGACTTAAACTTGCAGGAGAGATGGGTGTCAAAAGTCTTCAAGTCTTCATGGATTCATTGCTTGTCTCAAAGCAAGTAAGCAACAACTACATAAACCAAAGAACCAAACATGAAGAAGTACTGTGAAAAAGCAAAGGAGCTCATGAGTGCATTTGAAACATGCACAATCAAACAAGTCCCCATAACACAAAACAAAAAAGCTGATCCACTAGAAAACTTGCTTCGTTGACCTTTGCCCATCTTACTAAGAAGGTATTGGTTGAAGTGTTGAAGCAATCATCAATTCAAGAGCTTGAAGTACAGGACGTCATCACCGAGGAAGGCCCAAATTGGATGACCCCTCTGATCAAATTCCTCACAAATGGTGAACTGCCAAGTGATCAAGTAGAATCCGAAAGGGTTCGAATAAAGTCAAGACAATACGTGGTACAGGAAAATATCCTTTATAAAAAAGGATACCTTGCACCATTGCTTCGCTGTGTCGGCCTAGAACAAAGTCAATACTTGATCAAGGAAGTCCATGAGGTAATTTGTGGAGCTCATTTCGGCCAAAGGTCAGTAGTGTCAAAATTAATGAACCATGGATACTTCTGGCCCACAATGCACCGAGATGCAAATGAACAGCTGAAAAAATGTGAAGCTTGTCAAATACGTACCCCAGTGCCAAAAAGCCCAAAGCATGACTTGGTTCCCATCTCATTTGCTTGGCCATTCCACAAATGGGGAATGAACATTATTGGACCGTTCCCTCCGGCCAAAGGAGGAGTCAAATTCCTTCTAGTAGTTGTGGACTACTTCACTAAATGGCCGGACGTGAAACCATTAGCAAAGATAACAGGAAAGCAAATCATTGATTTTGTATGGGAAAACATCATTTGCCGATTTGGGTTACGAGGAGTATTGATCACGGACAATGGAAAACAGTTTGCTAAAAAGCCTTTCAGCTCATGGTGCAAAGAGTTCCGAATAGCACAGGTCTTCAGCTCAGTGGCCTACCCTCAATCCAAGGGCCAGGTTGAAAGAACAAATCAAAGCATAGTGGAGGGCATCAAAACACGATTGGGAAAGCTTGACACCAACTAGCTTGAAGAACTCCCAAACGTGTTATGGGCAAAAAGAACCACTGAAAAACAAGTCATAAGAAAACACCTTACAGGTTGGTCTTCGGATCTGAAGCTGTACTCCCAGTAGAGATAGGAGTTACAACAAAGAGAACGTTCAACATTGATCTAGAAATAAACGAGCAAGAGACGATGTTAAACTTGGAACTCCTAGAAGAAGCACGGAATCTAGCGGCCATTCAAGAAGCAAGATACAAACAAAAGATGAAATCCTACTACAATGTCCGGGTAAAACATGAACGATTCAAGCCTGGTGACCTAGTTCTCAGAAACAATGAGGCAAGCAAGAAGGAAAGCCAGGGAAAACTTGCTCCCAAATGGGAAGGACCTTATGCCATTCTCGAAGCTCACAAGAGAGGATCATACAAGTTAGCTGACTCAAATGGCAAAAAACTTCCCAGGCATTGGAACGGAAAAAACCTTAAAAGGTTCCACGTCTAGAAACATGTATTAGAAAAAAGTTGGCAAAGTGTTTTTTTTTTTTTTTTTTTTTTTGGTTCCCTTGTAATCTACACACTTTGATGAATGAACAATGAGGTTCCTGTTAAAATTTTTCTTTCTATCCTATAATCAGGTTGAGAACCTAGCAAAAAAAAACTCCATGACAAGGGTCATGTAAGGGGATGAGCTCCCAGGCCACATCGCTCAATAGGTTCAAGGGTTGAATGGACCTATATAAGGGGTGAGTTCCTATATCAATACGACTCCATGAGACTTAGAAATTTTTCAATAAGACTTGTCTCATAGATGGGTCTGAACAGCCTTCACCAGATGTTCCTTAAGCCTTAGAAAATATTCCAAAAAACAAACTCTCGTCAACAGGCTTACGAACCAAAATATAGCAAAGTAGAAATGATACATAGGATAAGTGTTATACTTTCTTGTTAAAAATACCAAGGCTAAGTGACTACAACACTGAACCCTTCAAGGTATAAGTAACATAAGGAAAACACAACACCAACAAAGACAATTACACAAACAAAACTACAAGGAAAGGAACAAAACAACAACACAAAGATAAAAGGTTTTATGAAACCTATAATTAAAAACGCTTATCCATAAGCATCAAACAACACCTTGAAGCCTCGAAGGTTTCAAGATGCAAGTTGCTTAACCAAGTTCCTCTAGAACAAATACTAGCAAGTCAAAGCATAACATAAAAGGGCCTTAAGGGCAGAGAAACCTACATAATTGTTCAAAGGAAGCCTTCAAGGCTCCAACCACCATAGGGACCTAAATGGTTCCCTTCAAGATAACAAGTTTAAAACATACAAAACATGAAATTGTTGTAAGTGCTAAGAGAGCTACGAATATATTGTTTAAACATAAGTAGAAGGCTTTGAAGCCCCAAAACCATCTCTCTTACCCTTCTTGGCCTTCTTCGCCTTCTTGGCCTTAGGGCCACCATCACCTGCAACCGCTGAACCTTCAAGGCTTGCTTCCTAGGAAACATATGCATCCTCCGAGAAAGTCTCTTCACTATCACCCGAACGAGAATGCTTCTTAGACAAGGAATCAAGCACTTCAGCACAAAACTTCTCATTTAGCCCAGCGGGTTTCAGCCCCTGTAACACGGAAAGAGGTTTACCGAAGCAAGAAGAAACTTCACTTACATAAGGATAAGTCAGCCTTTCCATCTGGTGAACAGACTCCTTGAAAATTTCAGAAGCTTCTGGGCGAAACAAAGGAGATTGTTCTAAGGCTTGACCAGACTCATGAATTTTGAAACCAGCAACCAAGCCCAAATGCTTCCCATAGTTCAGCAATTTCGTGTAGACATCCCCAAGGGTAGAGTTAAATTCATTAGAGTGAAGGAGATAAGTGACAACCTGCTGAAAGCCTTGCTCAATAAGCCACTGGTTATCACCAGTAGCTTGAACTACAGAAGCCTTCAAACCTTCATTTTCTTCAGGGAAGGCCTTCTTCTGAACATCCAAGGATTCCCTATCAGCTTTCAGCATCAACTTATCCGCCTCAAAATTTTTTTTCAAATCACTAATCTCAATCTCGTGCATGCGGGTCACCTCACCAACCTTCTTAACCCAAGCTTCCTCCTTCTTCGAAAAGCTATCAATATCCTTTTTCATAACAGCCATAGAAGCCTTCATCTTCTCCTTCTTCTTTGAAAACTCCTCATACTGCTGCATCCCCTTCCGGAAACGAGTAACACCTTCAGCCACTAAGGCAGAAAGGTTGTAGGAGATCAAGATCAACCTCGAAAGCATGGTGTCACCCTCCATCTCTGATATGGCACCTCGAACACCAGGAGGAGCAAAATTTTCCAACGCATTAGCACAAACATTGGCATCCTTAAAACTGTCCCCAACCTTAACACTCCAATTCGGAACATAAACCTCATCTTCACTCAAGCCTTCAACATCCTTGCTTGATGAACCTTGAACAGGAGTCACTGTAACCTTCTTACCTGAAGCTTTCTTCTTACCAAGAACAACCAAATTTTTCTCCTTTTCAGCATCAGGGCCTTGACCCTCAGAAACTTCAATGTCATTGCTCAATTCCGTAGGATCAGAAGAAGTGGATTGAGCAGCACTCTTCAACATACGACGGGTCAAAGTCTTAGGATCAGCAGTCTTGGTAAAACCCTTGACATTTGGAACACTAACATACCCCACATCCTCAAATATGTGCTTAGAACCCCTAGCAACTGCATCATCACCCTCTGCAGCTTGAGCATCCGTAAAAACAACATCTGATGTATCGTCACTCTTCACAAAATCCAATGCAGAACCTAAAATATATGTATAAACATTGTTTATAGCTATATTAAATGTTGAACAACCTAAAATAGCTAAAAAAAACCTAAAAAAAACTAACCCCCACCCCCCCCCCAAACCTAAACCCCCCCCCCAAAAAAAAAAAACCTAACCCCCCCTCCCCAAGCTAAATGCTAAAAACTAAAACCCCCAAAAAACCTAAAAAAAAAACCCTAACCCCCCCCCCCCCCAAGCTAAATGCTAAAAACTAAAACCCCCCAAAAAACCTAAAAAAAAAAAAAAACCTAACCCCCCCCCCCCCCAAAACCTAAACCCCCCTCCCCCACCCCCCCCCCCAAAAACCTAAACCCCCAAAAAACCTAAAAAAATCTAAAAAAATCTAAAAAAAAAAATTTTAATATTTTTTATGCTCAAATCGCTACTTTTAGTGGCCAAAAAAAATATTTTTTTTGGCTTCGAAAAGTAGCGATTTTTATATAAAAAATATTAAAAAAAATTTGTGTGATTTTTAGCTATTTTTAGGCATTTTTGGTTGTGTTCACATTGGTTCTCGCGGTTCTCGCAATAAGAGGTGGTTCTCGCATGATCTTCTCCCTATATATATATATATATATATATATATGTATATAAATGAAAGTGATTTGGGCCACGTATCACTTAATTAGGGCATCGTTTTTCCCCTTTTCCCGCCCAACAGTAACCACTGCCCCTTTATTCTCACATTTTCACAAACCCTATTTCATTCTTCTTCTTCACCTTTCCATTCAAGATCCTTTTTCTCTCTGATGTTCATCCTTCTCCTTCTTCACATTTTCATCTCTTCAACAACGTACTGCAGATGTTACTTCTATTGCATACATCTACGTTTGAAACCCTAAATCATGTACCTTGGAGTAGTTGAAGAACAGAATATTCATGTAAGATCTATTTTTTCATTCAGAAATTTTATTTCGTTTTTTCTATTTTCTCATAATGAACACGATGAACCCTTTTGTACCCTCAGAAGAAGAAGCAGATCTCCTAGGGTTTCTTATCATACTCGATGAACCCTTTTGTACAACCTCCTGTTAATCGGTGACACTGGTATGTTGTAATAATGTTTTTATTATTGTATATGTATGAAATATGTGAATAACTCTGTTTGTAGCTTTTGATTTTGTCTTTCCTGTGTTATTGTTTATTCAGATGCTTGCTTTGTTATATCATGTGATTACGAGTAGACTGGTTTTGATATTTTTGTAGTTTATGTCTTTCACAAGCTGTTTTGTTGATTTATTCACCCATGTTAGTAATTTTTGATGCTCATATGTTTCTTGATCCTCTGTTTTTATTTCAACTTTCATATTATTATTCTAGCAATCCAAGCAGAATATATAGATTTTATGCTTATTTTTTTTATTATTATTATTTTATAGAGTTTGTTGATTAGAAGCAACCTCTGCCGGACGGTTGTTAAAGTGATGGAAATGTGAAAGTGAAGGAGAAGGACGGTAAATTCATTGTTGGATTGTTTATGTAGTTAACCAAATTAAGTAGCTTAACTACTTAATTACAGAGAAGTTTTTGAGATTGTTTTTACACTTTATTATTTTTGCAGCAAGTTGTACTTCATTTGTTCATGTGGCAATTTTATATTTGCATGCTTTTGAATTAAGGTTGGTTGTTACTTAATTTGTGTTTGCTTTAATGATTTTCTGTTTCATGAAGTCATTGTTTAGAAACTGGTTTTGTTTTCAAGTCTGTTGATTGGTGATACCAGCCCAAAAGTTTAGGCTTCATCCCTTTTTGTTATTCAGTATGGTACTCATTTACAGTTCCACTTTCAATGAGGTTGTGTTAGTCATGTATTTGATTTTTGCTCTTTTTTTACAATTGAAGTTGTGGATGGACGAATTAAGATGGTGGAGCGGAAGACAATCTCAGATGAGTATAGGAATTTTAGTAAATGATTGAGATCATTTGGACCCATGTATTCTAAGTTATTGAATGTTTTAATCTTACAATCAGTTTTACTTTGTTTTTTATGAAGGTGTTGTTGTCATGGACATCAAAGTGATTGAATGATGTGTGCAAAATGCAACATATAAATTTCATCAATTGTGGCATAAAACTAACCCTTTTTTTTGTACTAATGTTGGAAAAAGTGTGCTTTTGTCTTCCTTTTGTATTTTCAGGATTAAATGAGCTCGAATTAACAAAAGGAGCAAAAAGACATCAAAATCTAACATAAATACAAGAAAAGGAACAAGACGTAACATGCCCGACCCCACGACAGCATCTTCCCAAGCAAAACAAGATAACAGAAGACTGAACACGCCCCGTGCTCAGCCAACACGGGGGCGTGCCCAAGTGTCAGCAGAAAAGACAAAGTGGTAGAAGCTTCTATTGCCCACCACGGGGCCGTGCTCAGCGGACACGGGGCCGTGGTCAACTATAAGATTCGCACAATCTAGGCAAATCTTCATAGTACAAAGATTCTTCTGCACACAGGGTCGTGCTCAGCGGACACGGGGGCGTGGTCAACTAATAAGACAAAGCTGCATTAAATGAAGAAAGAGAAGGATGTGGACACGGGGCCGTGCCCACCGGACACGGGGCCGTGCCCGAGCTTCTGTTCAGCCTATAAATAGGAGTGCTTGGCTCAAGCTCAAACCATCCCTTGGCACACCACCTCTCTCACACTTCACCCACCACCCACCACCACCATAACACCATCATCCATTGTCCATCATAGAGTGTGTGAGTCGTCTCGGGATCCAAGATTGATCGTAAGAGTTCTTGACAATCAAGGCCATGTTTGCCTAAGTCTCTTACATCACTTGGTGAAGACAAAGTGTCTAGTGTAATACTTTTTATTTTTAATCTTTTCTCACTTTTTACTTGGTTTTGTATTAATAACTTTAATAACTAGTTTCTTATGTTGAAGGTGATCTTTCCTTATCGTTTGTCCGTGGTGTCTTGACATTATTTTACTGTCTATATAAAATAAAATATTTTCACCATTCATATCTCCACGGTCTATATGGAGGTATGTTGGCTACCTGGTCGGGGGTTAAGGGAACGGTTTGGTAAAGGTCTTGCCATTGTTCAGCGTTTAGAGGTCCTGCAATGGACCTGGGTCAAATTTAGTAGGACCTCCTTCAATACTTAACGGTATTGGATGGCGGGGGTCCAAACTCTTTGATCCCCTCATAAGCTAACTACTATTAATACTATAACCCGGCTATTTAGGACTGTATCCCTGCTGACTCAGACTACTTAGTCGAGGGTAACGTCACCTCCAAAAGAGGGGCCTACCATAATTTGCATTAATAACTTAATTAATTATCTTTCAATAATCCACCCTTTTAGGATTGTATCCTTGCTGACTCAAACTACTGGGGTGAGGGTAACGTCACCTTCAAAAGAGGGGCCTACTACAATAACTAAGATAATCTCTTAAATAGTGCAAAAGTGCGGAAATAATCAAAGGTTGCACTAGATACGAGTCGGAACCAAGTGATTCATCTTGTCTATCTGTTTTTTCTTTTATTTTTATTTTCAGCATTTTTAGTTAGTTTTTATTTTTTTTAACTTAAAACATTTTTCTAACTTTTTTATTTGATTAGACGTTGAGGATAAACCGGTACTAAAAGCTCTTGTGTCCTTGGACGACCTCGGTATCTTACCAACACTATACTACGCTCACGATGGGTGCACTTGCCCATATGAGTGTCTAGTGTTAGTGAATATCGTGTTTTATAAATTTAAAACTTGACTAAAAAGTGTTAAAGGGGCTTAAAATATACACCTAATATATATAACACTTGACACCCATCATTGAACAACACCAAGGTAACCTTAATTGGTCTAATTTATTTTTTGGTATTCGTAACCTTTTGATTTACCGTTTATTGATGCATTGATTCATTTGTAATCGCTTGCAGATCACCCGTCATCTCAATTTGAGCAATTAATCGGAGTTTTATTAATCAGCACCGTAAGTTTCCTTCACTAATCTATGCATTGTTAATTCCACATGTGTTTTTTATTCTTAATTGACGATTCTGTTTCAGGTGTACTTTTTGATGTTAGTTCCACGTGTTTTTTTCAGATTAACTATTTTGATGAAAAGGGAAATCGTTCGAGATGTTTGATCCAAGAACCGAATAAAACATAGTGGATATTGCTGAAAGAGATAAAGATGTTGTTGATTTGGCTATTGAAGCTGCACGTTGATCCACAATAAGCACTGCCCAGCTAAGTTTCCTACAATGATAGTGGTTGTAACAAGTTAATTAAGAAAAACTCTGATATGTCTAACAAATGTTGGATACAACGACGGTTGTACCCAAAGACTGATGAACATCATCCACGGTTGAAGACCAAACCACTGATTAAGACCAAAGTACTGTTGAAGACAAGCAATGATGAACCAAAGGCCTGATCAACCAAAGGTGAACCACTGTCCAACAACAACATTGGTTCAACATCAACATTAGTTATTCTACCTTTGTTTATATTAACAGTGTTTATATTTAACAGTGTTTTTCACATCAGTGTTTTTTAGTCTGTTAGGTTGTTAGATGTCATCACCTCAGTGTTTTATATGTAACAATTTTTATGACATCAGTGTTTATATGAAACAGTGTTTATCACAACAGTGTTTATATGTAACAGTATTTATGACATCACTTCAGTGGTTTGATCTGTACTATAAATTGAACAGTTGTTTTATCTTTATACTAATAAATAAAAATCAACTACACTTGGATGATTATTAAGCTCCTCATTTTGATTGTTTGGGTATAGTATTCTTGAAATTGGTCTTTTTTTGCAATCAGATGTTTATGGGCAAACATTTGTTTAAGCTCAAACATTTGTTTAAGGCCAAACATCTGTTTATGGCCAAACTTCTATTTATGGGCAAACATCTGTTTAAGGTCAAACTTCTGTTTAAGGGCAGACAACTGATATATAAGGCGAAACTTCTGTTTAAGCCCCAACATCTGTTTAAAAGCACAACAACCACTGTGTTGGTTCAAACATTTGATTGTTAAAAGTTATCCACTGCTGAAATACAACCTCTGTTTTTTCAATCTTTGTGTTATCCACTAACTGACCAAACATCAGTGTTTCAAAAACTGTTGGGTATCCACTGATAGGAAAAATAGCCACTGCTCACTTTTTTATTGTTGACATCCACTGATATTGACCATCAGCGGTTTCCCTAAAAAATAGCCACTGCTTACATTTTTATTATTGATGGTGTTAATTAGTGATAGATTGAAATTATCAAATGAAAACTAGAATTACAATGAAATTACCATTTTACCTAATCGTTACATTCCAATGAGATAAGAGTTCCTCCAACATTGTTTTCATTATAAAATTTAAAGTTAAATTAAAAAATAAAAATAAAAATTCTTGATGACTATTTGTTGCAAATCAAATGAGTAATTAATGCTGATTTCTTGAGCTTTGGACTTTTAAAATATGCAAAATGTGAATTTCAAATTGACGGTTATTATCTCTTAATTAAAGTTAAAATAAGAATTAGAAAATTCATCATGACAAACGCTTTCAAATCAAATCAGTAATTACTGATAATATCAGTAATTTTGAAATTCAAAATATGAAGATGGTAATTTAAAATTGACGTTCTCTCTCTTTTTTTTTCCTACCTTGCATATCGTTTCTAATATTTAATTACTTTAATAAAGCAGGATATAAGGATATACACTGCTTACCTTTCAAATTACATTTGCCACTGCATTCAATTATAATTTTGAACGGAGAATCAGTAAGTTTGAATTCCATCCTTGATTTTTTTTTTAAGAACATCCATGCTTATTGTATTATCATACTACGTTTAGCAATAGATATATTTTGCTTATTCTTATTTTTATGTGCAGTCTTCAAATGGAGGTTTCAAAGGTTAGCATGCTTAACGATCTGAATACATTCTCAAACAACTATTCTATTAGAGTGAAGATTGTTAGCTTGTCCAAGAAGATGATGAATGAAAACAAAAATGAAATATATCGTCTTGATATGATCTTTATGGATGAGATGGTACCGTATATATTTGTCTTATCATTATTTTGGACATATGAATACCCAAATGTTATATAACACGTTTTTTATTTAATCGGATGTTTCATATTCTTGGAGAACTATGATACAAGCCAGATGTCTGCATAAGATGTTAGGAAAATTCAAAGACTTCCTTCAGTTGGATGAATGTCTTCTTATCACCAAACCGTCTCTTGCTGCTAATAGGTCCTCTGCTAAGTACACCAAGAGAAATGACAAAATATCTCTGTATTTCTATACTTCTATTGAGAAATGCCTTGACTGGTCTAGACCGAAATACCGTTTTAATTTCGTTAACCTCAAGGATGCTGTTCAAAATAAAATTGAAGTTAATACAGTTATTGGTATGTAAATTGCTACATGATATATATGTACTGTTTTGTCTTATTGTTTTTCTTTTTCATGTTATCGCTTCTTAATGTTGTTTTCTTTTAACAATGTATTTTTGTTTATAGATTGGATTGGTTATGTGGATGTATGTTTCAATCTTGAGGATACATCAAAGAAGGATGGGAGCAAGGGCAAGAGACTTAATCTTAGAGTTGAAGACCTTGAGTGAGTTCTTTTTATTAAGTTGTTGCATTTTGACGTTTAAAGCATTACAAGGTTGCTTGATGTTATTATGTTTTATGTTAATATTTTAGAGGCCAAAAGTGCCCGGTTACTTTGTGGGATGCTTTTGCTGTTGACATGTTTGCTTACATGAATGATAAGAAACGAGAGATGTATGTTGTTATTCTTTGTCATTTTGGTATGGTCAACCTTTACAAAGGTACAATTTAAGCTTAATTAGTTTAATTTTTACTTATTTAGTAATTTATATTAATATTTATTTATATGTTTTAAATTTGACACTGTTTGTATTGATCTACATTTGGTTTTAATTTTAAATTCAGGCAAGCGTGGAGTTGCAAACGGGTTTGCCCTTAGCAGACTTTTTATCAACACTAACATTGAAGAGATATCCTCTTTCAGGAAGAGCTATAGTTAGTAATATGCATATAAACATTAAACAGTATTATTTTGTACCTACATTTACTTTTTACGTTTTAATTTGATCACATGAATCTGTTAAGGTATGTAGAGAAAATTTCTGCTTCATCTTCATCAAATGAGCATCTTGGTTCAAACATTATCTCAAGTGTTAAAGATGAGTTTCTTAATAACCCTGATTTCATGCTTATTGGTTTCCTTGGAACCATATCAACGGTGTATATTTTCTTATAAGTACTTTACATGCCGAGTTTTTTTATAGTCTTTTCTAAGTATTATTATTTTTGTTTGATATTGATAGACAAAGAAGGTTTTGGTTCTTGGCACAGTCACAGCTATATGCACTGATAAACTTTGGTATTACAATGGGTATAACCACTGTAAGTCGAGTGTCGAGGAAAGATTTGTAACGAAAGAAAATGTGGATGGTTCATTTGATGTTGATTATGCAAAATCTTTGGTGTGTACAAATGATAAATGTGAAGGAGTCGACATCTATTCTATTCCGCGGTTTGAGATTATAGTTTTATTTCCTTATACTAAATACTAATAAGAACCACACTTCTGTTATTAGTAATACTAATGTTTTCATTTGTTTTTAACTTTGATAGCTTCAAGATACCTATTAGGGTGCAAGACTCTTCCGGTACTGTGTCTTTGACACTGTTTGATTTTGAAGCTTACAAGCTTCTTAAGAAAACTACCAAAGAGTTACTTGCAATCCAAGATCAGGTAACAAATACATGCATTCAGTTATTTGGCCATGTAGTAAATATAATTATAAATTAATTTTTATAAAATTGTAGGTTCTGAATTATTAATCATTATGCTCATTGTAATTTATATTAATTTTTATAAAATCATAGGTTGTTAATTCTGGAGAGATACCAAACCCATATCCAGAGATTTTTAACACGTTGATTGGCAAGAGGTTTGCGTTCATCATAAATGTTAAAGACTATAACATTGAGTATCAGGTAGAAAACTATGGTATTTCAATGGCCACTAACGATGATAAGATCCTTGCCGCGCTCTGCACCAAATTCAATCTTAACCAGGTTTAAATCTTCATTATGTCATTCTTTTCATTTCATAGTCATATCGTTTTGAAATATATTTATACCATTATGTGTATTTTATGTTACTGTGTATTATGTACTTAAAGCATGAGCAGTCCGAATCGTTGGATGTTCCAGATTCCTGCAGTTTGTCTACTCCTGTTGACCTTATGAAGGTAATATAAGAATTTGGTTATTTGTACTAAATTTTTTGAAATGTTAATATTTATGGTGTTTTTATATCAGGATGAGATGTCCTGCAGTGGTGACAATGTTACGCCTGCATCCAAAGCACTCGTAGGGATTAAGAATCCTTCTTCTGATGAAACAAAGCGTAATATTCGTGAAGTATCCGACGTAGAGGATGCATTAGGTTGCTCCTCGACCAAGCGCCGCATGAGTGAAGAACTGTCTCAGGATGTAGATGCTGGTGTTTCGACGCTTTTGATTCCGAAGATTGAGAAATAGTTTTCTCTGTGTTTTCAAATACATTTACGTGTTGATTTCATATGCTGTTGACACATTGAACTTATGGTTTTCGTTTTGTTGGTTTTGGGAGTTTGGTATTGTTATGTTTTGGACTGATTGTGTGGTTTCGAATTCCTGAAAACTTATCTGCTTATTATACTGTTATGTTCTAATATTATAATGAGTATGACCTTTCTTTGCATGTTATAATGTATATGTTAAATAAATATTGAGATGTTCAATATTCTATATTTATGTTTAAAACTTATGTGTATGAATAGGAACAACAATTTATAATATATATTGTATAAACCCAAATAACAACTTTTTTATCTATAAACATTTGTAATCTTTAATCTATTTTAATCTTATTATCTTATCTCGTAATTTATATAGGGTTATCAGTGGATGTGGTTGTTCTTTATCGGTTTTTACCGTTATCCCTGCCACTAAAGTTTAATAAGTATCTGTCATATATTACAGTTTATAAAAAATATTTAATTTGTGTCTGTTTCTCCCATTAATTTATTTAAGTAATCTCATTCAATAGCTTATTTATATACTTCAAATTTTATCGAAGTCATTCAAAGTAGGGTCTTTAGAAAAACGGTAACCAAGTAAGAAGCGTAAACGCAAACCCATTTTATTCGGTTTATGGATCCACATTTTATTTTATTTGTTTTGTTTGGTTTATTTGGATAACTGAATAAAAAAACCGTTCAACTTAATTATTTATTAAATAAAGAGAATAATATTTTATTTTGAAAATCATATACAAATAAACCATAAACCTAACCGATGAACGCCCGATTTACATTTCACAAAGATTACAAAATTTGTTGTTAAGTTTTTTATCAATGTAATAGATTCCTTGAAATAATTAATTCAATAATTTGAAACAATTCTATTTTGCTTTTCATGAAATGATTTTTAATTACAAAATGATAAAATAGAATATTATAATTTATTGAGGATATGTTAATCCCTAGGTATGACATATTGTAATTCAAAATTTAAAAACCACTGTTTGGTTTTATTTTTTTAATGTTCCTTATCTTTTACTCTTTCTTCTTTTGAATCCTTCTCTTTCTCTCATGTATGCAATGTCAAAGAATTCACGTTCATCTTCTACAGCTGCTAATTCATCTCAACGAAATTTACACAGTAACTGAAATTATAACTTCTTAACTCATCATTTCCCAAATCAAAATCAGTTTTCAGATTGAAATCATAATTCTACTTGGTTTTTTTGTAGGTCCTCTTATGAGAACTCCTTTTTTTAGATATCTCAAATAGATATCCTCTTTCAGATATCACAAATGGTAATAGCTCTTGAATTTGATTATAAGTATACTTTTTTCCGTTTTATGTTTCCAAGTGGACTGATTCTTGTGTTTCGTACATATTATACTTTCTCTGTTATTTAGTTACTTCACCGAATGAAAGGCGTAAGCTTCGAAAATTAATACTTGATAATAAGAAATCAATGAAGTCATCGTCATCATCAACGAATGTTCGTAACATATTTTCTGACAATGAAAATTTGCTGGAATGTTCTAATACTACGGATCAACATATGTATTCCATTGCATGTCGAGCAGTTAGAAATGCTACTGGTTCTTTAATTTCAACTACACCAGGTTTGTATTTTGTTTCTTTATTATTGCTTTTGATAAATACATTACTAAACAACATACCGGTACTAACATGTATGTTTTAATATTGAATGTTCATATAACGGCATAAACATAGGTACACCTCTAGATGGCAACCGTCGATATTCCATTACTTCTAGCATCATTAGCAGTAACAATCAGCCGATATTGGGTAGTACCTCTATCCTTACACCGCTGTCTTCTGGTAAACGTAACCTTGAGCGCAAGAAACGTGATAATACTCCTGTACCTATGCTGACTTTGGATTCAGATGAAGACGATGCGTTTTTGTGCACTGATGAAGATCCTTATAAAGGGGTATCTAAAGGTTTTAATCTATTTTACTGTTTTACGACATTTGTTGTGTTCCACCTGTAATATAACTATCAATCATTTTTTAACAGATTATTTGGACCATGGTGACCAACTGCTTACATGTCAGGTTTGTAGTGCAAAGTTATGGACATCAGAAGGTGGAAAAGATCGTTTAACTATAAATAAGATATATTATAGTATGTGTTGTGGTTATGGTAAAGTTCAGCTACCGTCTTTAAAGGATGCACATCTGTCTTATCAAAATTTGTTTTCTTCCTCAAATGCAAAAAAGCAAGTTCTTCCTGAAGAATATAAGACGATACAACTCTATGTTCTCTTTTACATCTATGGGTGGAAAGGTTGAGTCTAATATCAACAAGGGCAATGCTCCATTTATATATCATATCAGTGGCCAAAACTATCATTGCATGGGCAGTCTCAAACCTCCAGATGGAAATGAAGCTAAGTTTTGTCAGCTATACATACATGATACCGAAAATGAAATAACAAACAGACGGGCATTATTCAGGTACGAGTGATTTCTAAGTTCCATTTTTATTTTATTAAAGAACAACTAGAAATTGAAGCAGTTGTAGTTCACTATCAGTTGTTAAGTACCATAACTTAATCCTTAATC